>CM066049.1:46242221-46842221 GCA_033557465.1 Ichthyophis bannanicus
TTCTTCGGGTTTAAAGTGATCCCCGCTTCCCTCATGGAGGACAGGACTGCCCTAATCCTCTTCAGATGCTCCGCCCAGGTGTTACTATGAATTATGACATCATCCATATATGCAAACGCATAACTCTGGTGGGGTCGAAGCACCTGATCCACTAACCTTTGGCAGGTAGCTGCCGCTCCATGCAGTCCGAAAGGCATTCTCTTTAACTGGAAGAGGCCAACGGGGGTGCTGAACACAGTCTTTGGCTTCGACTCCCTGGTGAGTGGGATTTGCCAATAACCACCCTGGATATGACAAAAGGATAAGTATTGAGCCTGTCCCAGCTGGTCCAACAGTTCCTCAATTCTTGGCATGGGATATGCATCAAAAACTGATATGGCGTTTACCTGCCGGAAGTCAATACAAAATCTTAAAAATCCATCAGGCTTCGGCACCAGGACTATGGGCTATTCCAGGGACTCTTTGACTCCTCTATCACTCCCATGTCCAACATCTCCTGGACTTGTGCCACTACTTCCTGTCTCTTGGCTTCAGGCAAGCGGTATGGCCTTTGACGAACTAATTTCCCATGTGGAGTTATTATTTCATGGGCCACCAAATGTGTCTCCCCAGGTATGGGTGTCAACACATCTGGGAATTCTTTAAGCAATTTCCTAATTTCTTCCTGTTGTACCACTGTCAGGTCCTCCCCTATTTGGGGCTCTGATTTTTCTTTACAATCAGATGTCTGGGGTCCCAAATCTTCCTCTTCATTCACCTCCCTCCCTCGGGCACCAGTGGCAGCTAGGCTTTTAACCCCTTTAACGTCGGTAGAACCAAAGCCTTTGGTTCCACGCTCAGAATTTTCCAGGGATGTGACCTCCTCCACAGGTGGAAAACCCAGCCTCTCACAGATCAATTGGGCAATTCTGTCTCCTGTCTTCACGTGATAATCATTCTGTCCAAAGTTAAACAACAGAACTTTAATATTGCCCCTGTAATCGGGATCAATTACTCCCGCACCCACATCTATGAAATATTTTAGGGCTAATCCGGACCTTGGGGCTACTCTCCCATAGCATCCAATAGGTATTTCCACTTGGAGACCAGTGTCCACCAGGGCTCTCCCTTGGCTAGGTACAGTCACATTTTCTATGCTGCACAGGTCAAACCCAGCAGCCTGTGGGGTTGCCCGCTTAAGAGCTTGGGCCTTCTCCGTGACCCTATGGTACTTTAGGACAAATGTTTGCTTTGGGGTAGTTTGGTCTTCTGGACGGTTAGCAATCTTTTTAACTGGGGTCTGAGGACTTCCAAATAAAGGCCCGGGAGCTATTACCATTAAACCTGCTCCATCCTTCTTTCCCAGTCCTTCCACTAGACCGTGTTTAAATCTTGGCCAGTCTCTTCCTAGAACCAAATCCAAGGGTAGCCTAGGCACCACTGCTAACAAGACTTCCTCTTGTTTCCCAGGCACTTAACCTTTAACCTATAGGTGGGATATGATGTTGCAGCACCATGAATGCATCTGATGTGAACTTGGCTTTCAGGGGTTCTAGGCACAAATCCTTCTTGGGCCTCTATTCTCTTCCAAAGCCTTTTTGACATCATACTCTGGTCTGCCCCAGAGTCTAACAAAGCATTTATGGTAATTCCTTGCACATCAACCATCAAAAGAAATCCTTCTTTGGACTGCTTTACATCCACACCCATTAAGCTAGTGTGTGACTGGCATCCTTTTTTTAAATGTCCCCATTTTCCACACTTAAAACATTTCTTTCTACTCCACTGTGTCATCTGGTTTGGCACAGTACATTTATTTTCAGAAATATTTTTAACAATTTTCTTTCCTGATACAGCACATCTTGCCTCAGCACCTATCTTCAGAGGGCCACCCATTCTATGGCAAGCCTGCGTGGCTTCTAAGAATCTCTCTGCTAGCATGGTTGCCTCTCCAAGATTTTGGCAATTTTGCTGTATAAGGAAAGTGTGCATATCTTTAGGCATAGCAGACATAAATTGTTCAAGCATCACAATGTCTAATAACATTTCTACCGTCTTTTGCTCAGGCTCCAACCATTTTACAGCTAATCCTCTGATTCTCTGACTCAGAGCCCTGGGTGTTTCACCCACTTTCAATGTAGTAGCTCTAAACATTCGCCTATACTCTGAAATAGACAACCCTAGGCGATCCCTAATAGCAGCCTTTACATCCTTATAAATCAAAGCCTGGGCTGCTGGCATTGCTCTATAAGCTGCAAGCGCCTCTCCAGTTAATAAGGCTGCCAGCCTTACTGCCCACTGGGTCTCTGGCCATGCTAATGCCTGTGCCACTCTTTCAAAAGACTAGAAAATCATCAACATTATCATCTGGAGTTAGCTTCCCAAAACTAAATGCCCCAATCCCTTGATTGAGTCCCACACTGTCCACATGTGGTGTACCAGTATTTACTGCTGGTCTTGCATCTGTTCCACTTTGGTTCTTCAGCTCAACTAGGGCTTGCACCAGATCAAGCACTGGCCTCTGCTGGTCCATTAAGGCTCTCATAGCAGTGTCCTGAGCCTGTTGTGCTAGCTCCTGCTGCCTGCTGAACTGGGCTGCCATCCACTGAGCTAGTTCCTTTGAATCCATCTTGAACCCTGTAAGAAAATACAAAAAAAACCAACACAGTGCACCACCTTCCAAACAGGTGTTTTTTCTACACTCTTTTTTTTTCAATTACCCCTGTGCCTTACTCCCATCCACCACTAGACATGCCTAGGTACTTTTTACCTTATGCCAGTGATGAATCCAGCTTTGCACAGGGTCTTTTCTTCCTGGAACAGCCACTTCTCCTCCAAAGTGCAGTTGAGGGAAAATCTTTTTTTCCAGCTTTAAACTTGAACTTTAGTTGTAATCCTCAGCAAGTAAATCCCTTTTGTGCAAAAGCAATCCGAAAAACTACGCCATTTGTCAGACGGCCGCCTGGGTGAGAATGTTCACAGTCTTGGCAAAAGCATATCTCTATATGATTTGCAAGGATTTGTGGGTAATGTAGTCCATTCATTCCAGACACAGCCGTGAACAATAATTAATTATACTTGCTCAAGGGTAAAGCAAATAAGGTTTTTATTTATGAGGTTTTCTCCCAACACAGATAATGCTTGGTAGCACAGAACTCAGGATACTTGCTTGCAGTTTTAAAGTTAGGAAAACAAAATCAGGAAAAAAACAACATCTGAACTGGTCAGGTAATTAAAGCAAAGGATTAAAGACCTGGTTGGCAACAAAACTGGTCTTTCTTGAAGGCTTTAGCAAATAATTTATTTATTTATTTATTTTATTTATTTATTTAACAATTTTTATATACCGCACTATTTGTTATCAGTGCGGTTTACATTTAACAAGGTTTTCATAATGTCTTAGCAATGCAGTAAGCAACCAAATAAACCCACAAAGTAGGAAAACTGTTCTTTTCTTCAGGTTAACTTCTTATATCTTTACATATAAATTTAGAAGTGATTCCCTTCAGAGCACACAAGCAATTAGGTAAGCTCAATTGCTAGCAATCACCCAGCTGAAACCCCTTAGCTGGCTTGCTTTCACTGTGTAGCTCAAAATCTTACTCAGAAGGTTTTCTGAGTAGATTAAAGAACAAGTTGGTATTTCTTTGTGATGGTTGTTGCACTTTGTAACAGAAAACTACCATTTGAGTTTGGACAGAGAGCAGTCCATATATTCACATTCTGGTTCTAAGACCTCTCCCCTTTCTTCAATAATCATAGGTTCAATATCTTGGCTTGGCACAAAGGAATTTCTCAATGGAGCACTACCAGGAGAATAATCATTTCCCTGCTTCCTTTCAAAGTTATAGCTAGGGCATAGATCAGTGTTCATACCTGAGCTTCCATTGCTGTTAGAGTTCCCCTTTAAATAGCCTGGCCAATATGTAGTCCAGTTTCTGTGTCCAGCCTTCCAATCTAGATCCCTGGACACTGGATCTCTCTTCACATACCTTCTGGCATGGGTCTTAGGGTCCCTTCCACGTGCAGCTGTTTCCCTCACAGGTGCCGTCTGGAGATTCCTGCCTCTGCAATACCACTCCTCTGGTCTCCCCCAGTCCAATGGTGTATGCTGGCCTCTTGTCTGCCTCCCAGTATACGTACTGTGCTGGACTCCTGTAGACTTCCCAGAGGCTTTTCTCTTCCTTCTTTTAAAGGGCTTCTTGCTCTCTCTGTCCGTCCGTTCTGACCTCTGCTTCTGATGAGAATGAAGATCAGGATCTCCAAGCTGATCAAGATACCAAGGATCATGATGATTCTCTGTAGAATACTCTCTACCTTTATTCTGCCTTGATGAGTGCTCCACCTTAGCACAGCGCAGCTGTGCTGAATCAAGCCCTGCCCTTTGCAATGAGTGCTTGGGGATTACCTCATAGCCCTCTTGATTTGGACACACGTTTTCTCACTTCAGCTCCTCTAAAGGCTGTTGGAAACCTGGTGCATTCTGGAACTGGTAGTCTTTTATGGCAAAATTCTGTTTTCTCATTTCTACCAGTACTGACAGGTTGCTTGTTCAGAGACACTTCACCTTTTCTATAGCTCCTTCCTGAGCTATGATAAGCTTCCTTATCACAGCGCCCAAGGTGGAAAGATGTAGGATGAGACCCTCCACTGGCCACCACTGCGTTAACACATCGAGATCCTCCGACATCCTCTCTCACCTCCTGCTGTAAAATCGGGCTGCCTTTGCTGACTCAAACGTCGCCATCAGATCCATAATCGGCATCCCCCAGCGCCTTACAATTAGAGCAAACACGTCCAGGTGAAGCACCCACTCTCCTGGATCTACCTTGCACTGACTCAGATAATCCGCCTCGATATTGTCCACTCCAGCCACATTTTGAGCCAACAAGGCCAGCAGATTTAACTCAGCCCAGTCCAACAGCTGACTCGCCTCTGCCTCCAATGCCGCACTTCCTGTGCTGCCCTATCGATTGATGTAGGCTACTGTAGTTGCATTGTCGGACAGTACTCGCACCGCCGACTGCCTCAGCCACGACTGGAACTCTAGGAGGACCAAATACACCACCCTCATCTTCAATCTGTTGATGGACCACTCTTTCTCTAACTGTGACCACTGTCCCTGTGCCAACCTTCCTTCGCAATGCGCTCCCCAGCCCGTTAGACTTGTATCCATCGTCAAAGACCTCCAGGCCGGGGCCTCCAGAGGCATCCCTTTTTCCAAACTCTCCAGCCGCAATCACCACAGAAGTTCCTGACTCACCTTCGGCGGGCAGACCAGCCATTGAGACAGCGCGTCCGACTGGTGAGACCACCATCGGAGTAGAGCTCTCTGCAATGGTCTCATGTGAGCTCTGGCCCATGGCACCACCTCAATCGTGGCCGCCATCATTCCAAGCAATTAAAGATACTGCCAAGCTGTAGGCGCCCTTTGAGACAAGAAACTCCGCATGAGCGCCCTCAAAGCCCTGCGCCCGCCGAACCGGAAGAAAGACTGTTCCCTGCGCTGCATCGAACCGTGCCCCCAGATATTCCAGAGACTGTGAGGGAACGAGCTTGCTCTTTGCAAAGTTGACCACTCAACCCAGGTTCTGCAGCAGCTGCACTACCTGGGTTGTGGCCTCGTTGTTCTCCTCCTTCGACTTTGCCCGAATCAACCAATTGTCCAAATACGGGTGTACCAGCACTCCTTCCTTGCGGAGAGCAGCCGCCGCCACCACCATGATCTTGGTGAAAGTCCTTGGCGCTGTCCTTAGGCCAAAAGGCAAGGCCCGGAATTGAAAATGCCCCATGGCACCGCAAACCGAAGAAACCGTTGATGCTCTTGTCGTATGGGGATGTGCAAATAAGCTTCCGTAAGATCCAAAGACATAAGGAACTCTCCCTTCCTGACCGCCGCAATCACGGAGCGCAATGTCTCCATATGGAAATGAGCCACCTGGAAACACCGATTCACTCTTTTTAAATCCAGAATCGGCCAGAATGCGCCGTCTTTCTTTGGCACCACGAAATAGATGGAGTATCGACCGCACCCGCACTGTTCTGATGGGACAGGCACCACTGCCTGGAGTTGCAGCAGCCACTGAAGCATCTCCTGAACCGCCCGGACCTTGAACGGTGCCCTGCAAGGTGACTGGACAAAGGAATCTAGCACTGGCCGATGGAGCTCCAGCGCATAGCCCTCTCGAATGACCTCCAACTCCCACCGGTCTGACGTAATCTGGACCCAGGCATGGTAAAAATACTGTAACCATCCTTCCACGGGTTTGCACCCCACCTGAGTCCCCCTCATCTCGTTGTGGTTTCTTAGGGTTCGAGGACGCGAAGGGTGCAAAACTTCTACCTGCCCCTCGAAACCCCTGGCTTCATGCAGGAAACCTACCTCACTGAAACTGCCCAAAGCGGGAAGACCGAAACCTACGAAACTCTCTCTGAGACCCTTTGGGAGTCGGACTAGGGCGGCCCTGCTTAGGCTTATCTTCAGAGTTACTAAATAGAAAAAAAGGGGGTAATCTCTGTGGACGATTACTACAACGTGGTTCAAACCAACTTCATCCAATTGTGACTACAGATCCAGTTTTTTTCAGGTAACAGCCTCAGAAACAACCATTAGCACCAAAATACTGGATATTTTTCATCTTCCAGAAATGTGCTGGTTTTAACATCAACGGCTGAAATCGACGCCAACTTTACAGGCGTCCATGCGTTTCTCCGTTTAGGGTATTTCAAGGGACTATTATATATGCAGCGAATTTTCTGATGCAAATTGAACTCTCATCTCAAAGAACAAAATTTCCCTGCAACTTGTTGGGGAATTCTTCAAAAGAACGCCGCGGCGGAGAATCAGGGAGAGGAGAGAATCAGGGGGGAGAGGGAACGTAGAAAAAAGGCAGAGAGAGACAGAGAAGGAAACCTTTGCCTAGCAGCACCTCTCTGATCCCCTGACTAAAATCAAAAAACCTAAATTGAAAACACCAGCTCTGCTTATTTGTGCTTAGTGAGCCCAGTCCCAGGCTCACCACCTTCTCCAGCTTCTTGGAGACTGAAACTACTAGAGGAGAGAGGCGGTCCTTGCCTACTTGTACCAGTGTCAAAGCGATGACGTGTTTCAGTCTCCAAAGCTGCTGGAGGAGGTACTAAACTCAGAGGCTCTGGGACTGGACTAGAGGGACGAAAAGGAACTTCATTTTAAAAAAGAAACAAAAGTACCTGACACAACAGCAGCAACAATAAAAACATCAGATTTATAAGCTGTATTTGGTCTTGCTTGCATTGCCTCCTTCTCCCTGTGGGGCATCGCTTGCTGGGGCCCGGTGCAGGGAGGCAAGTGACACAGCCAATGTGGCTGAGAAAGTCTTGTGCTTTCAAAACAATTCTGTGAAATAAATTGCATAGGTAGTGCAGGTTATTTGTTCCATAAGTATAGGGTGATTCCTTTATTTGCATCCATAAAGGTGGAAATTATGTTTCGGAAGCAAGGTGAGCTACTTTATTTAATCCTAAACAGGATTTTCTGCCTCATCTTTAAACAAGTATATGCACTTTTTAATTTCTTCCAAATCCGAATATGATGTTATTTTTTTACTGGACTTATGTATTCATTATTTAAAATTTGGTATTATCTTGTAAATTACTTGTTTCACAGGATGCCTTACAAATTATAGGTGGATCCAGGGCTTGCCCAACAATTAGGCAGTCACAGAGGGAGGCTGTTTCTGAGCAGAGCTGGCCTGTCCAACTAAGAGGACTCGGCATCTACCTAGGATGGCAGATCTCAGTGGGCAGCACCATAGTCCCTCCACATCCTTCAAGGCAGCAGCAGGGCAAGCCACTTTTGGTAAGACTCATGCATGCACACTCATAGCCTGCCTGTCCTGCCTCTTTCAATGCAAACTTCCTATCAGAGGGGACAAGAGCAGCAAGCCATGAGTGTATACAATATGGGGTACTGCAATGGCTTACTCTGCCATTGCCTTGAAGGATGTGGAGAGTCACCAATCTCGTGCCCCCCCCCCTTTCCCGGTCTGCTGCTGTCTTCAATTTGGAGGAAAGGTAGATTCTGGGCACCTCATGGGTAGGGTAGGGAAGGGAAGCGGAGATTCGATACCTGGATGAGGGGGAAGGGAAAGAAAGGGGAGATCTTGGTATACAGCGGTAGGGAAGGGGAGGGTCTGGATTACGGGGGGGGGGGAGGGGTGGGCAGGACCCTAATTTGCCCAGAAAATGGGCACAGTACCCTGAGCTGCCACTCCCAGGAGAAAGGGTTGCATGACTGAGGGTTTGCTTAGGGCAGCAGATAGCCTAGCTCTGGCCCTGGGGCTCATATCTTAAGATTTATAGGGCTCTCAATGTGAAAAGAGGGAATAAGCCTAGGTATGTGAGATTAGGAAAGAGATTTGGGCAAGGAAATGGGGGTAAAAGACTGGGAGTGGATATTTGAGAGAAATGGAAAGTTTTCTATTGCTTCTCAGTTAGTAGGAAATGGATAGAAAGTGTTATTGTGCTAGTCGACTATAACATAGTTTTCAGACTAACATAGGGGGTGTTGGAGATAGTCTGGGGAAAGAGGGTTTTTTCTGCATGTCTGGTGGAATTGAGGTTATCTTTTCTCAGCAGACTGGTCCACTATCAACGAAGGCTGCTTTGTTAATCGGAAAATATGGGGTTGGGGGGCCTCTACAAAAATTGATTAGAATTGGCATGATTGCAGTTAGGATAGTATCAGCAGTGCACTGAAAGCAGAAACAGGTGCTGATTTTGTAAAAGGTACAAGAGAAAATGGTTTTGTAATAAGTCTTGATTAAAGACCCTTCAGAAGGATAAATATGAGCAATTTGAACAAATATGGTCTTGTTTCTTGCTATGATTAAAGCAGTGAATTATGGGGGAAAGGAAGATGGATAAGTGGGTTCTTTACAGTACTGTGAATTGTGTACGAGCACCCAGATTTTATGATGTGAAGGGCAAATTTATGAGCTATGTGCTAATGAGGATGTAAAATAACCTGCTGCTGTGTTGGCTTATGGAAGAAAACAAATACAAATACACTCTAAATAAAGAGTAAAAATAAATAAATAGAAATAAAATCCTAGATTTGTCTTCCAGAACCTCTCATAGACCTTTCTATATCACTGGTACCTGTATATACACACAACAGCCATTGTCTTCACATAACATGTAAAATCCTGTCTAGATGATGCAGCAGACTGCCACTTAGCAGGCAAGTTATCCTCATGTTCACCAGCCACCCAGCTATCTACATTCCTAATGACTAAGCTGCCTACTACAAAGACCATCCTAATCCTTCCGACTTGAGTATAAGCCCTTGAAGACCTGTGCGTGGTGAGAGGATTCTGCATCACTTGGAGGGAAGATCCTAGCTACAGAATCACTTCCTGCCACACCAAGGTGATGCTCTTCTTAGAACTGCCCTTGCTTTTTCAAGCAGCACAGGGGCTGTCAGACAGTAGTTGGCACTTTACTGCTATGTTCCAGTAGGACTCGTCTACAAACCTCTGTCTGCCTTAGCTTCTCCAGATTTTGACACTCTAGCCCAGTGGTTTCCAAACTTGGGGTCAGGACCTCAAATGGTATCACATCATCAGTGAATGGGGTCACAGAAACAGCCATTTTCCTTTCTCTCTGGGCTTTCACTGTGACCTAGGCCAAATAGTGGCAGATACCAGTCAGCATGTGGGACTCTGAGCCAGTGAACATTTAAAGGCCCTGGACACCTCCTCGGTAAGAATTTTGTCAGACTGGAAACAAGTACTGGGGTCTGTAAGCGCACACTGACACAAGGGACCCTATGCTAACTTCTGCTGCTGTTATCATACTGCTGCTGCTGCCTTCCTGCTTTAGATTAGAGGGAGGGGAAGGAGGCTGGAAATCTGCCAGTTTGATTTCATCATCTAGGGTCACATGAATTTTCAGTTGTTAAAATGAGGTCATATGGAATAAAGGTTTAAAAAGCATTGTTCTAGCCTCCAGAGATTAGACTCATTCTTTGAAAGCCAGGCACGCATATTTATTGAGCTATGCTTATATACCACTTTTCACCGGGTCGAAGTGGTTCACAAAAAACAATAGATACATTAAAGTATGGGATAACTTATTAACAATGGGGGGGAGGTTATAGCTTTACCAGAGAGGGGGTGTTTGTTTATTTACATTCCTGATTTGATATGCATCAGGTTTTCTTAACATATCTAAAATTCTCCTTTGCTTCTCAGCCTATATTTCTCTGGTGGTTAGTGGGAGCATGTGTTCACTCTATGGTGCTCTGCTCTGTCCCGAAATGTTCTCTGAATAGGTGGATCTTTAATTGTTTTCTAAACGAGGAGAGGTCCTTGTTGTTTCGGATTTTGGTTAGTAGGGAGTTCCATGTGGAGGGAGCTTAGAGTTCAAAAGCACGGGTACAGGTTTGGAGGTTGTACTTTGTCCTTTCATGTGGCACTCTCAGCAAGTTATTAGCAGCCCGACATGTTGGACGTCCAGAGTTCAGTTGTGGTAATAGGAAGTGGAGGTGTGATATTTGGTACTGGTGTAATGCTTTATAAAGCGTAGTTACTCACCTGTAACAGGTGTTCTCCAGGAGCAGCAGGAATCAGTCCTCACTTATGGGTGACGTCGGCGCCGACGGAGCCCTCGCGGAGCAATTTTCCCCAGCTTTCAAAGAAAGCCTTTGGGAATTGCAGCGCGCATGCGCGGTCGTCTTCCCGCCCGAAGGTGCCATCTTAGCCAGTCAGATGACATAGCTAAAAAAGACAGCATAAAAATTTGCAAAAAGAACATAAGCAGACGATTGCAACTCCAAGGGGAGGAGGGAGGGTAGTGAGGACTGATTCCTGCTGCTCCTGGAGAACACCTGTTACAGGTGAGTAACTACGCTTTCTCCAGGACCAAGCAGGAAGTCAGTCCTCACTTATGGGACTCCCAAGCTCAAGGCTACCGGAGACCCTAAGCACAAAAATGAGCTCCCTCTAGCTCAGCAGCACAGAAGGATAGAATCTTCGCTGAATTATCACCCACCGGTAGCCCACATCCGGGATGGAGGGTAGGAGTTGCTCAGACCTCAAAGAGATTACGGAGGACTGCCTGTCCGAAAGCACTGTCCCTACGGGACTCCCTCTCGAGACAGTAATGGACCGCAAAAGTCTGGCTCGAAGACCAAGTAGCGGCCCGGCAGATGTCTGCCAGCGGAACAGAGCGGAGGTAAGCCACTGACGTGGCCTTTGCCCGAACGCAATGAGCCGTGACTCGACTTTCCAAGGCGAGTCCGGCTGCCCCATAAGCCCAAGAGATACAGTCCGCAACCCAGATGGACAGAGTACGCTTGGAGACCGGGAGTCCCAATTTATTGGGGTCAAAAGACACAAAAAGCTGAGCAGCTTTACGGTGCTCCCGCGTACGGTCAAGGTAGAAGTTCAATGCCCTTCTACAGTCCAGGGTATGGAGGACCGTCTCAGCTCGGCTGGAGTGTGGCCTGGGAAAGAAGGTCGGAAGTACCACCTCCTGATTGATGTGAAAAGGGGAGACCACTTTTGGAAGAAATTTTGGGTGAGTCCGTAGGACTACCCTATTTTTGTAGAACCGAGTGTAAGGGGGATCAGACACGAGGGCCTGCAATTCACTTACGCGCCTAGCGGAAGTGAGGGCTATCAAGAACAGTGTTTTCCAAGACAGAAAACGGAGAGAACATGTAGCCATAGGTTCAAAAGGCGGACAGGTGATCCGCTGCAAAACCACATTCAGGTCCCAGTCCGGCGCTGGCGGGCGCAGAGGTGGTTTAAGTAGAAGGAGACCTCGGAGAAACCTCGCTACGAGAGGGTCGTTGGAGAGAGGTCTGCCGTCCACCGGCACATGATGTGCTGAAAGAGCACTGAGGTGAACTTTGACGGAGTTGGACTTAAGTCCCAGATTAGAGAGGTGTAGCAAGTACTGTAAGATCACCGACACCGGGCAGGAGAAGGGATCCTGAGACTGTTGGGAACACCAGATTGCAAAGCGACGCCATTTAAGGGCGTAGCATTTGCGGGTAGAAGGCCGTCGCGAAGCCAAGACGACCTCCTCCACCTCCGCCGGCAAGAGAAGAGGAGCAAGGACTACCCTTTCAGCAGCCAGGCCATGAGGTTGAGAGACCTGAGGTTGGGGTGCAGTAGGGACCCCTGATCCTGAGTGAGGAGATCCGGTTGTACCCCCAGAGGGATTGGATCCTCCACCGCCAGTTGCAGCAGGAGCGGAAACCACGGTTGCCTGGGCCAGCGAGGGGCCACCAGGATCATGAAGGCTTTGTCTCGGAGAACCTTGAAAAGAGTCCGAGAGACTAACGGGATGGGAGGGAAAGCGTACAGAAGGCTCCCCGACCATGAGATCAGAAAGGCGTCCGCCGCAACCCGAAGGGGGTGTGGCTGACGAGAGCAGAAGCGAGGAAGCTGCCGGTTGTGAGGACTGGCAAAGAGATCCACCGTGGGGAGGCCCCACCTGAGGAAGAGCTTCTGAACGATCAAGGGATCCAGACGCCACTCGTGCGGCTGGAGGACCCTGCTGAGTTTGTCCGCCAGGCAATTTTCTTGGCCCGAGAGATAAACTGCCTTGAGGAGAATGCCGTGACTGACGGCCCAAGAGCAGAGCTTCTGTGCCTCCCGGCAGAGGAGGAAGGAGCCCGTGCCCCCCTGCTTGTTCACGTAGAACATGGCAACTTGATTGTCCGTCTGGACAAGGACGGACTGTTGGGAGGTCAGGTGGGAGAAGGCCTTGAGAGCTAGGCGGATCGCCCTGAGCTCCAGGAAGTTGATCTGCTGAGCAGACTCCCACTTGGTCCAGAGGCCCTGAGTACGTGCCTCTTGGCAATGTGCTCCCCAGCCCAGGAGGGATGCATCGGTGGTCAGCACCCGGGTCGGCTGAGGTGACTGGAAAGGCATTCCCAATATCAGGTTCGGCTGCCGGAGCCACCACCGGATAGACGAGACCAGCGGCTCGGAGACGCGCACTAGGTCTGCTAGGCCGCCTGTGGCTTGTCGCCACTGCCGGCGGAGACACCATTGAGCAGACCGCATATTCAGGCGGGCATTGGGGGTCACATGGACGGTGGAAGCCATATGGCCGAGCAGTCTCAGGAAGCGCCTGGCGGAGACCAGGGGCTGGCTGCGAAAGCGGTCGGCTAGGTCCATGAGCCGCTGAGCCCTGTCGAGCGGTAGGTACGCTCGCGCCTGAGGAGTGTGCAGCCTTGCGCCGATGAACTCGAGATCCTGTGAGGGGAGCAAAGTGGACTTTGCGAAGTTTATGACAAAGCCCAAGTGCTGCAGCAGAGTCACCGTGCGGCCCGTGGCGTTGGTGACCTCCTGAGCGGACGCTGCTCTGATGAGCCAGTCGTCGAGGTACGGAAAGACATAGAGGCCGTGAAGCCGGAGATGGGCCGCCACGACCGCGAGACATTTTGTGAAGACTCGCGGTGCGGAGGACAGGCCAAAGGGCAGTACTCTGTACTGGTAATGATTTCCTGCCACCACAAACCTTAGGTATTGGCGGTGGCTTGGGTGGATGAGGATGTGCGTATAGGCATCCTTTAGATCCAAGGAGCATAGCCAATCTCCCTGCTGGAGGTAGGGCAGAAGGATTCCAAGGGTAAGCATTTTGAACTTCTCCCGCACAAGGAACTTGTTGAGGTTGCGCAAGTCCAGGATGGGTCTGAGGCCTCCTGTTCTCTTTGGTATCAGAAAATACCTTGAATAGAAGCCTTGACCTCTCAGGTGGTGTGGCACCGGTTCCACCGCCTGTTCCTGCAGAAGACCTGCTAACTCCTGAAGGAGCAACTCCCTGTGCAGAGGGGGGCGCGGAGGCTCTCCCGGAAAATAGGAGGGAGGGACCTGATGGAAGTGGAGAAGGTAGCCCTCTCGCACGACCTGAAGCACCCAGGCATCTGCGGTGATGCTGGACCACCTGTGGGCGAAGTGAACCAGCCGGCCTCCGGTGCTGGGGGGAACCAGCGGGGGGGGAGAGGCTATGCTGAGCGAGTCAAAAACCCCCACCCTGCTGAGCAGGGGCTGGTGGTGCAGGCTTGGGGGCTTGCTAGCTACGGGACCCGTTACCCCGTCCCTTGGCCTGCTGGCCCTGTTGGGGAGCTGCAGGGGCCTGATAATGGGGGTATTGTTTGTAGGCAGCTGCCTTCCTCGGGTAAAAGGACTTTTTCCCCGAGCCCTTCTTTTTCTGGGAAGGGGCGGAGGTCTTCCTAGAAAGCCTGGTCCTGGTGAGAGTCTCAGTCTCAATTTGTGCAGCCTTTTCCGCCATGGGCTTGCCAAAGAGGTTTTCGCCTCGGCAGGGGACATCGACCAACTTGTCCTGTACCCAGGGCTCAAGGTCGGACGACTGAAGCCAGCCTGTCGGCGGGCACCGATGCCGGCTGCGGCTACTCGAGCCGAGGCTTCAAAGCCATCATAGGCTGCTCGGGACATGAACTTTGAGCATTCCCGAATACCCGTGGACAAGGCTAGGAACCTCCGCAAGGGCTCCTCGGAGAGACCAGCGGAGAATCCGGCTAGCTCTTTAGCCAGATCCCTGAGATACATGCCCATGTATAGCTGGTAAGTCTGGACACGACAGGCGAGCATAGAGCCCTGGAAGCACTTCTTGCCAAGGCCATCCAGGTTACGGGCCTCCCTTCCAGGAGGCACCGAGGAGTGCATCTTCTGGCTCTTAAGACGATGCATGGCCGATTCCACTACCATGGAATGGTGTGGCAGCTGTGCCTTTTGAAAGCCAGGGCTCTTGCGGACTCGATAGATAGAATCGACCCGCTTGCTCAGGACCGGCGAGGAGGCCGGACTCTCCCACATGCGGAAGAGTAGTCGTTCCAGCATAGGAGGAACCGGCACAGTAAAGTGTTCCCTCGCGGGAGAGTCATACTGGAGGGCGTCGAGCTCTTCGGCTCGAGGCTCCTCCTCGGGATCCGCACGGAAGGCCAAAGCCTTGGCCATATCCCTAACGAAGTCCGAGAACCGGGCATCTTCCGGGGGGGACTGCTTCCGAGGCTCGGACTCCGGAGAGTCCGATGGGACACACCGAGTCCGGAAAGAATCAGGTGACTCTTCCTCCTCAGACTCCCAGACCGACTCCGACGAGGACTCGGTGGGGTCGGCCCGGGCAGGGTGCGGCGCCAGCCGCCCCGACGCCGAGGGAGTCGGCGTCGGCGACCTCGGTCCCGAACGGGAGGCCGAGGGCGACCTCGACCGAGGATCGACTCGAGTTCTCATCGACTCGAGGATCGGCTCGGTCTCCGGGGTCGACTTGGATGTCGACGTCCCGGCGGTCGGGGCAGCGACGCCAGCGAAGCCAGCGAGCAGTGCCCGCTGCTGGTCCATGAAGGCAGACAGTCTGCTCTCCAAGGCCGTCAACCTGAGTCCGAGCTCAGGTGACCCAGCAGCCCCCGACTCGGGCCCCGACGGCGTCGGGCCCGACGTCGGCTGTCGCGGAGGCGAGTCCAGAAGGACTACAGGACTTACCCGGGCAGGCATCTCCGACTCCAGGCGAGGTCGCTTCGGGAGGTGTTCCTTCTCCAAGGACCCGGGGCGGCTGTCGGGGCTATGCGACCTGGCCCTCGCGGAGCCAGGAGCGTCCACCGACGCCGCCCTCGCGGGTTTTCCTTCCGACGATGGTCCCCGGAGGGAGAACCCCGGTCGGAGGAGCTCCGGCGACGGTCCGAGCTGGAGCCTTTCAACACGGAGGCCTCCGACGAGGTCCGGGTACGGCTGGGGTCAGCGAAGATTCTCTCACGCTGATGCCGCCGACTTCTCAACGACTTCGAGGACAGTTTGCTGCAGGGCCCACAGATCAGTTCCTCATGATCCGGGCCCAGGCAGCGGAGGCAAAAGTCGTGTGTGTCGGTTAGTGACATATTTCGGTCACACCGACCACACCGCTTAAAACCCACTGGCAGCCATCGGGGGAAAAAGGGCCCCTGCGAGGTCAAAGGACCGGGCTGCCAGGGAAAACGAAAACGAAAGCTGACTAAGTCAGAAAAACCGAAAAAACGTGAGAGGACTCGAGACGGCGTCGCGAGTCCGAGCGGGAAAACGATCGGCGTCGAACCGAAAGAAAAAAGTATAAAATAAAGAGGAAAATCAACTTTTTCGCGGGGACAAGACGGGGACGTCTGTAGGGCTCCGCGGAAAAAAGAAGACTGGCTAAGATGGCACCTTCGGGCGGGAAGACGACCGCGCATGCGCGCTGCAATTCCCAAAGGCTTTCTTTGAAAGCTGGGGAAAATTGCTCCGCGAGGGCTCCGTCGGCGCCGACGTCACCCATAAGTGAGGACTGACTTCCTGCTTGGTCCTGGAGAAATGAGTATTAAGGTTTTGTATTTGATCTGGGCTTCCAGTGGGAGAACGTGGAGATGCATCAGGATCGGGGTGATGTGGTCATATTTCTTCACCCTTTGGATGATCTTGGCTGTTGTGTTAAGGGCTGTCCATAGTGGATTGAGAGTGGAGAGTGGAAGTCCTTGATAGATCGCATTACAGAAGTCCAGATGGGGGGGAAGTCATCGCTTGTAGCACTGATCGAAAGTCATGGGAGTCTAGAAGTGGTCTGAGGCGCTATAACATCCTGGTTTTGAAGAATATTGTCCTTGCTGTTTGTGCAATCTGCTGCTTGAATGAGAGGGTTTGATCGAGAATGACTCCCAGGTACTTTATTTGTTTCTGGACTCTTATCTCAGTTGCTCCCAGGTTGAGGTGTGTTGGTGGGATGAAGGCTTGGTCCTTAGTGACCAACCGTGCTTCTGTTGATTTTGAGATTATTCTCTTGGAGCCAATTGGAGACATCATTAAAGCAGTCTGTAACCTCCCGCAAATTGGTAGATAAAACGTAGTTACTCACCTGTAGCAGGTGTTCTCCAGGAACAGCAGGAATCAGTTCTCACATATGGGTGTTGTCAGCGCCGACGGAGCCCTCATGCGGAGCAATTCCCCAGCTTTCAGAGAAAGCCTTTGGGAATGCATCGCACATGCGCGGTCCCCCTTCCCGCCCAAAGGTGCCATCTAGCTCAGTCTAATGACATAGCTAAAAAGACGGCAAAGAGAATAAAATCAATGATAGGACTGCAACTCCAGGGGAGGAGGGAGGGTCGTGAGGACTGATTCCTGATGTTCCTGGAGAACACCTGCTACAGGTGAGTAACTACGTTTTCTCCAGGAACAAGCAGGAAGTCAGTCCTCACATATGGGACTCCCTAGCTATAGGCTACCGAGAACCCATAGCTGAAAAATGGCTCCCTCAAGAAGAGCCGCAGCAGCTGTGTGAGGAATATATCAGAGACACAGCACCCCCGGTAGCCTGACACCAGAGGGCCAGTGGGTCGGAGTTGCCTATACCTCAAATAAGTTCCGGAGTACCGCCTGGCCAAAAGCACTATCTCGGCGGGACTCACCATCCAAGCAGTAATGAGCTGCAAAGGTCTGGCTGGAAGACCAAGTAGCGGCCCGGCAGATGTCCGCTAATGGAACTGAGCGGAAGTGGGCCACTGAGGTGGCCTTAGCCCTGACACGGTGGGCTGTGACCCTACCCTGCAGAGGGAGCTAAGCCGCCCTATATGCCCAGGCAATGCAGTCCGCCACCCACGTGGACAGCGTACGCTTGGAGACGGGAAGCCCCAGCTTACTGGGGTCAAAAGAGACGAAGAGCTGAGGAGCCCTCTGATGTCCCCTTGTACAGTCCAAGTAAAAGGACAATGCCCTTTTACAATTCAGAGTGTGCAGAACTGCCTCTGCCCGACTGGCATGCAGTCTGGGGAAGAACGTGGGGAGGACCACCTCCTGATTGAGGTGGAAAGGAGAAACCACCTTTGGGAGGAACTTAGGGTGGGTACGCAGAACCACCCTATTCCTGTAAAACCACAGATACAGTTTATCAGAGACCAAAGGCTGCAGCTCACTCACACGCCTAGCTGACATGAGCGCCACCAAGAAAAGAACCTTCCAGGAGAGGAAGCGGAGATGGCACGTCGCCATCGGCTTAAATGGTGGACGAGTAAGTTGCTGCAAGACCACGTTGAGATCCCACTCGGTCGCCAGGGGGCGGACCGGAGGCTTCAACAGAAGCAGACCCCTGAGGAACCGAGAGACCAAGGGGTGAAGTGAGAGGGGATGACCCTCCACCGGACAGTGATGTGCCGACAAGGCACTCAGGTGCACTCTTACCGAATTAGACTTGACTCCCAAGTCTGAGAGATGGAGCAGGTACTGCAATACCGCCGGTACCAGGCAAGAGAAAGGATTTTCATTATGCTAGCTGCACCAAACCTCAAATCTACGCCACTTGAAGGCATAGGTCTTCCTGGTGGACTGCCTCCTTGAGGCCAGTAACACCTCTTCAACGTTTTTAGGTAAGAGGAGGGGAGCCAGCACTACCCTTCAGCAGCCAAGCCATCAAGTTGAGGGACCTCAAGTTGGGATATAAGAACGAGCCCTGGTCCTGGGACAGGTCGTCGGGCCTGGTCCCCAGAGGCAGGGGGGACTCCACTGCCAGCTGGAGGAGAAGCGGGAACCAAGGTTGCCTCGGCCACCGAGGGGCTACCAGAATGACCGAGGCCCTGTCCTGCAGGACCTTGAACAGTGTCCTGGCCACCAGCGGTGTGGGAGGAAACGCATACAGGAGGCCCTCCGACCAGGACATCAGGAATGCATCTGCCGTCAGCCGCCGGGGGTGCAGTTGTCTGGAGCAGAAGTGGGGTAGCTGATGATTTAGTGGACTGGCAAACAGGTCCACAGACAGATACCCCAGCATTGGAAGATCTGCTGTGCCACAGTGGTATTCAGCTGCCACTTGTGAGGCTGCAGGATCCTGCTGAGCTTGTCGGCTAGGATGTTCTCTTCCCCTGGCAGATACACCACCTTGAGAGACATCCCTTGGTGGATGGCGAACGTACAAAGGTCCAGTGCTTCCCGGCCGAGGACATGGGAACCAGTTACCCCCTGCTTGTTCACGTAGAACATAGCCACTTGGTTGTCTGTCTGCACAAGGACAGACTGATTCGAGAGGGCATGACAGAAAGCCTGCAGAGCTAGGCGGATCGCCCGGAGCTCTAAAAGATTGATTTGCTGTGTTCTCTCCTGTGGGGACCATAGCCCCTGAGTACAGGCCTCCTGACAATGTGCTCCCCATCCCAGCAGGGATGCGTCTGTGGTCAAGACCCTGGAGAACACTGGGGGTTGGAAGGATACGCTCTGGAGCAGGTTGGGCAGGTGATGCCACCAGACCAATGATGTCAGCAGTCATTTGGACACATTTATTCTGTCCCTTAGCTGACCTGTAGCTTGCGTCCACTGATTGCACAGGCACCACTGCGCTGTTCTCATGTGGAGTCGAGCATTGGGGGTGACATGCACCGTGGAAGCCATGTGCCCCAGGAGGTGAAGAAAATGCCTTGCGGATATTTGAGACTGTTGAGCCACCTGGTCCACTAGGTCTAGGAGCCTCAGTGCCCTGTCTTATGGCAGGTACGCCCTGGCCTGCAGGGTGTCGAGTCTCGCCCCAATGAACTCTGTTTTGGATGGGAAGCAAGGTGGACTTTGCCTGATTGATGACAAAGCCCAGAGTCTGAAGCACGTGGATAGTGCGAGCTGTGGCCCGCTTGGCCTCCATGGGCGACTGGGCCCTGATGAGCCAGTCATCCAGGTAGGGGAAGAAAGATTCCCTGGTGAAGGAGGAACCCTGCCACCACCGCCAGACACTTTGTGAACACTCTGGGGGCAGAGGCCAGCCCGAAGGGAAATACCCTGTACTGGTAGTGATTTCCCCCCACGACAAACCTTAGATATTGTCGGTGTATGGGATGAATGAGGATGTGGGTGTATGCATCCTTTAAATCCAAGGAGCATAGCCAATCTCCCTGGTGGAAGTATGGCAGCAAGATTCCAAGGGAGAGCATCTTGAACTTCTCCTTTACCAGGAACTTGTTTAAATTCTGCAGGTCCAGAATTGGCCTGAGGCCCCCAGTCCGTTTTGGGATCAGGAAATACCTGGAGTAAAACCCCTGGCCCTGGAGCCTGTGAGGAACAGGCTCCACTGCTTGATCCCTGAAGAGACCGGTCAGCTCCTGCAGAAGGAGGTTCCTGTGCAAAGGAGGCCGAGGAGGCTCTCCTGGAAAATAGCTTGGGGGTGTCTGGTGAAAATGTAACAGATACCCCTCCTGGACTATCTGTAGCGCATCCAGGTGCCGATGGTAATGCTTGGCCACTTGTGGGCAAAGTGGACCAGCTGACCTCCCGTGCGCAGGTCTACCCTCGGGAAGGGGGAGACCGGGCTGTGACTGTCAAAACCCTGCACCCGGCTGAGACGAAACCGGAGCCTGAGGCTTGGGGGTCTTCTGCTTACGCGGGCCATGCCCCTGTCCCTTGGCCTGCTGCCCTTGTTGGGGAGCCTGGGAAGCCTGTTGAGTGGGGTAGTTGCTGTAAGCAGCACCCTTCCTCAGGAAAAAGGGCTTTTTACCTGAACCCTTCTTTTTGGAAGAGGCAGAAGTCTTTCTGGATAGCCAAGTCCGGGTCAAGTACTCTGTCTCGATCTCAGTAGCCTTCTCAGTCATGGGTTTGCCAAACAGGTTTTCACCTCGGCAAGGGATATCAACCAACTTATCCTGCACCCACAACTCGAGGTCCGATGACATTAGCCAGGCCTGGCGTCGAGCACCGATGCTGGCGCCAGCCACTCGGGCCAAAGCCTTGAAGCAATCATAGGCTGCTCGAGACATGAACTTCGAGCATTCTCAAATCCCCGTAGCCAAGGCCTTGAATCTCTGCAAAGGTTCCTCGGAGAGGCCAGCAATCTCTTTTGCCAAGTCTCTCAAGTAAATGCCCATGTACAGCTGGTATGTCTGGACATGGCATGAGTGCATCGAGCCCTGGTAGCACTTTCTGCCGAGAGCATCCAGGTTCCGGGCCTCCCGGCCAGGAAGCACCGCAGAATGCATCTTCTGGCTCTTGAGACGTTGCATGGCCGATTCCACAACCATGGAGTTGTGCGGCAGTTGTGCCTTCTGGAACCCAGGGCTCTTGCGGACTCCATAAATGGAATTGATCCACCTGCTCAGCACCGGCATCGAGGCCGGGGTCTCCCACATGCGAAAGAGCAGCCGCTCCAACATCGGAGGCACCGGTACAGTAAGGGCCTCCTTGGGTGGAGAGTCATACTGGAGGGCATCGAGCTCCTCGGCTCGAGGCTCCTCCTCGCAGTCTGCGGAGAAGGCCAAGGTCTTGGCCATGTCCCGGACAAACCCCGAGAACCGAGTGTCCTCCGGGAGGGGAGGGGGACCATCTCCGAGGCTCAGACCCCGGTGAGTCCGAGGGGACACACCAGGTCCAAAAGGTACCCGGAGATTCCTCATCCTCCGTCTCCCACGCCGAGTCCTCCGAGGAGGAATCGATGGGCTCCAGCCGTGAGGGCTTCGACCTCGACCGCCCCAACCCCGAGGGCACCGGTGTTGATGACCGCAGTCCCAAACGGGAGGTGAGGGAGACCTTGGCTGAGGATCGACTCGAGCCCGAAAGGACTCGAGGATCGGCTCAGCCTCTGTCATCGACTTCAATGTCCCGGTGGTCGGGGCAGACTGGTTGGCGAGGTCGACCATCAGTGCCCGCTGCTGGTCCATGAAGGCAGCCATGCTGCGCTCCAAGGCCGCCATTCTGAGACCCAGCCCAGAAGGCTCCGCAGCCTCTGGCTTGGGCCCCGACGCCGGTTCTCCCGGAGGAGAGTCTACGAGGACAACCTTCCTCGGTGTCTCCGGCTCCATACAAGGTACTTTGGCAGGACGATCCGACCCCAAGGACTCAGGGCGGCGGTCAGGAATCTGAGACCTAGCACGTGAGGAGCCAGGCCTATCAGAGGCATCCAATGCCTCCGCCCTTGCGAGTTTCTTCTTCCTCTGGTGTTCCCTGGAGGGAGACCTCCTTTCCGAAGACCCTTGACAATACTCAGCGTCAAACTCCCGAGACGTCGAGGCTTCGGACGAGGTCCGGAACCGAGAAGTGCAGTAAGAGAAAATTCTCTCATGTTGCTGCTGCTGCCGACTTCTAAGTGCCTTAGAAGACATTTTGCCGCACGACGCATCGTAGGCAGCAGTCATGTGTATTGGTGAGGGACATTAACTTCTTACACCGATCACATTTTTTAAACCCGCTGACAGCCATCGGGGGAAAAAGGGCCCCTGCGAGGTCAAACGACCGGGCTGCCAGTGAAAAAGAAAAAGAACACGAACGCTAGTCATGAAGTGACAAAAAATGAAAAACAGATCGGGGCTTGATACCGGTGTACTGAACCGAGGCGGGAAGGGGAACAGTCGTCGAACCGGGTCGAAGAAAAATTCTTCTCCAAGTTTTTTGACGCTTTTTCCACAAGGAATCAAGGACAATGTCCGTAGGGCTCCGCGGAAAAAGGGAGACTGAGCAAGATGGCACCCTTGGGTAGGAAGGGGACTGTGCATGCGCGATGCATTTCCAAAGGCTTTCTCTGAAAGCTGGGGAATTGCTCCACATGAGGGCTCCGTCGGCGCCGATGTCACCCATATGTGAGGACTGACTTCCTGCTTGTTCCTGGAGAATACCATCTGTGAGATACAGTGCAAAAACTGGAAGGCCCCATCACCCTTCTGAACTGCTGCCTGTATTCTAATAGTATTGAATTGTTAATTATTTAAAGTTGCTAAGAGATTAGGGGATTTTTAAGCAAATGTATTGTCCTTCAGTTTTAATTGGTATATTTTATGTTTTTTATTTATTTAGACAGTTTTGTATACCACCTTATCCTTCAATCAAAGTGGTCACAACACAATTGGGGGATACATTTAACACGAGGGGATATGAGACACATACACTAATACTTACAGGGAACATGGGCAATGGAGGGTTAAGTGGCTTGCCCAAGACCACAAGGAGCACCTGTGGGACTAGAAACCCCAGTCCTTCCGGCCCAAGGTTGCTGTCCTCTAGTGGGATTTGAACCCCCGACCTTCCGGCCTGAGGTAACTTGCCCCAACCACTAGGCCACTCATCCCTTGGGTGTTGGGTCAATGACTTGCAAGGGGACTACAGTCAACCTATATTAGGTCAGGCTTATTTCCTTCTTTATTTTAATTTAAATTTTGTGAAAAATCTCCATCCTCTTGTCATCCTGTTGGGGGTAAGCAGAGATCACTGTGGACTGTGGCACTACCGTTTGCTACCTGGAGCTATTTCCGTTAAACAGGTATAAGTAAAACAAATATACAATGTATAACTGTATAAGTGAATAAATTGCAAAAGGAAGCAAACTGGACAGACTAGATGGTTTCAGGGTTCTTACCTTCTGTGATATTCTGCTTCTATGGCTAGCCTTTCATGATAAGCAGAATATGGATGACGTTAATTTGCATGCAGTTTACCTTAATGGGCTTGATTTGCATATGTTCTACATTACTTAACACAATCATTCTACCTGGTGTGTCCTGCATCTGTTAAAAGCTAACCATCGTAATCTTAAAACAGGAAAAAAAAGTCACTCTTACAACATCTGCAAAAGGGAGACTCGGACAAGACTGTATCCAGAAGGTAGTTAACCAGAAACCTGTCTGACTGACATATTTGGGGTTGGGATGCAGGTTTTCCCACTGTGCAGATAAATAGCTACAAACACGGATTTTTATTCTGCTTTCATCTGGATTACTAAGTAGACATCCTTGTCATATTTTTAATGTAATCAACCTTCTGATCTTGAAAGTTACATACTGCCAAATGGTAAAAGCTTGCTGGCCAGCTACACTCATCTCACATAAAGCACTGTCCTCTGCGTATCTACCTGCAAATCCATCAGTATGTGCAAGCACAGGCCAAGAAACCCTAGGCAGCAAAGAAAGCAGTGCAGCCTGCAGGTGCCATGAACAAATCAGACTCGTCTGGGATGCAATGCAGCATAATCAGTGCGATGAGTTGCCACAAGATTTCTGCTCCTACTAGATTCCAGGGCGTGAGCAGTTTCATTATGAGCACACACCCCAAACAGCATTTAATTATAATTGTCCAATGTGGCGGTATTTTAGTTTATAGGCACTATTTTTAGCTTTTTGGTTATTTAGAAGATAAAGAGTGAGTGTCAATGCAAATGCCTGTGTGACCAATATGGGACCAATCACATGACTTATTTTCCTGGGTCAAGCAAAGCTACCACTCAAAGCAGACATCTTCTGGGTACTTTGTGGCCTGAAATCCAAGAGCCCTACTATGTTCTGAACTCAGTCCCACAAGTGACACTCTGCTGATCCAGAGGATACACAGTATAGCTCCATCAATCAGATGACTCCAGATCACTTTCCCACATAGCTAGCACATATAAGACAATTTTCTACATCTCAGTTGAGACCTGCAGGTGGTAAAATTGGGACTTATGTGCAAAAATCCCAAAGCTTTGCCAACAGCGAATTTTCAAAAAAAGAATTTAGTGTGTCCAAATTTGCTATAGGAGTGAATTTAGCCATGTATCTTAATAGACCTGGAAAGGACCCAAAGGAAAGACATCATCAAAATGGACACTAGATAAAACTTTCAATGTATCAAAACTTCCTGGTTATATTTATAAACTGCACCATGTATTAAATCCTTCAAGTAAGAGGGTTTTGTCTTTGACTATTTCTATAATGCTTTTGGTTTTTAAGCTACCATCAATTAAATGAATGTAACTCCTGCCTGTCTGGGAATCCCCCCCTTTCAGCAGCCGAGCATGCTGTTTGGCCAGAGTTACCAAGTTGGCCCCCCAACTGACATGGGGCCTAGAGAGGCATCTAAAGGGCACTGACTTGTTTTGGACTTTTAGATACAAAAATCAAAAGTAAAAACTGGCAGGATGAAGCTGTTTTTGGACTATACTAACCTTTTACTGTGAGGCCCTGGGAGAGAGCAGGTGGATTAAGCAAGAACAGAGACAGTGGGGAGTTCAACTGCTGTGATTTGAAAAGGTTTCAGTAAAACATTCGCCTTTATGTCAGAAACCGCTGTACCTGTCCCTGAATTTTGCGTCCCCTGCCCTCCGGGAGCGACACCATGCCTGTGTGTCAAAGAGAGCTCCGAGGTAAACCAGGATTTGGACCGGTTGCAGTTGACTTTTGGCTAGTTGGACCACCCATCCCAACTTTCACAGAAACTCCATAAACCGCTGCATGGCAGAGACACTCTTGGCTGTGGATTTCACCCTGATGAGCCAGTTGTCTAGATAGGGATGCATCAAAATGCCCTCACGGTGCAGGACCGCCGCCACCAAAGGTAAAGGTGCAGGGTGCTGTTGCAAAACCAAAAGGCAGGGCCCAGAACTGAATGTGTCCCATGAGTACCACCAACCACAGGAAATGCTGATGTCTATAGGAATATGCAGATAGACTTCTGTGAGATCCAGGGCGAACAGAAACTCGCCCTGGCACATGGCCACATTGACCGAGCGTAAGGTTTCCATCTGGAAATACGTAACCCTAAGGGCACAGTTCACCTGTTTGAGGTCAAGGAGAGGCCAGAAAGTGCCCTCTTTCTTGGGCACCACAAAATAGATGGAGTATCGACCTAAACCATGCTGGTCTCGGAATATCAAGACTACTGCCTCGAGCCGCAACAACCGCTCCAGCATCTCCTGCACCACCTATGCTTTCTCTGGAATCTTGCAGCTTCGGCAAGCGGCCGCACAAACTCCAACTTGTAGCCTTCCCGGATGATCTCCAGTACCCACTGGTCAGTTGTGATACTGGCCCAGATGGAATAAAACTGTTGTGACCGACTGCCGACTGCTGCTATTTCCGCCTGTGCTGTCCTGGCATCATTGAAGTCTCTTGGCAGGGATCCTGGGGCCGAATACGAACGCTGACTAAACCGCCTGTAGCCCCTAAAGGGCTGCCCCCTGCTTCCAGAATGCCCTCTTTAGTATGGAGCAAACCGGTTGGCCTGAAACCTCCAAAAATCCTTAGGCTGACCCCGAGAAAGAACCCTCTGCTATGGGCCCTTCGACTGATCATCCGGCAAGTGGCCTCCTTTTGCGTCACCTAGGTTCTTGACCAACTTATCCAGCACCTCGCCAAACAACAACTTACCCCTGAATGGGAATTTAATGACCCTTGACTTAGAAAAAACATCTGCTGACCAACTGCGCAGCCACAGAAAATGGCAGGCTGCCACAATCGAGGCCACAGTCTTCGATGAGGACAACACCAAATCCATAGAAAGCATCTGCCAAGCACGCTGAAGCTGACTCCTTCTTCGTGCCTTCCGATGCAGCCTATCCCTCCAGATCAGGTGGCGCTAACCCCTGAATCCAGCAAATGGAAGTCCTAGACACATAACACCGCAGATAGCGGCTTGCAGAGTCAAGGCACTTGTATCAAAAGCTTGCTTCAGAAGCGACTCTAGCTTGTGGTCCTGCAAATGGACAGCACCGCCCTCCACCAGAATGGTGGTCTTTGTCACTGCTGAGACCACGGCATCCACCTTTGGCATGCGCAGGAGGTCTTGGTCATCCTGCGGTATAGAATACAAGCAGCCCATTGTTCTGCTACCCTGTAGCATAGCCTCTGGAAATTCCCATTCTGCATCAATCATCTTTCTAATTACCCTATGGACTGGAAAGCACAACTGAGCCCCCTTGAAACCCTGGAGCAAAGGATCTTCCAGGGGCTCATCGACCATCACAGGCAGGGACACAATATTCAATGCCGCCAAGAAACATTTAATAAGGGCAGACAGGTCATCATAACTCATAACTACCTACAGGAATTTCGCCCTTCTCCAAAGCTGTGCCCCCCCAGCTCATCCAGAGATCCAAGGGATCCTCCTCAAGCTCCTCTGAATTCTGGGATGGCGGAGAGTCCTGATCCAGCCAGGTATCAGGATCCTCTTAACTGGAGATGCCCTATCTTCAGGGACATCCTCCTGCCGGATATCCAGGGCAAGCTCTGAAATGTTTGAGCCTCTGCCACTCCAGCTTGTTTGTTTTTGAGACAATAAGCCTTATGGAAGGCTAAGATGAAATCGGACGAAAACAGATACTCCCTTCCCCAGGCACCTTCACTATAGGTTCTGAATTAGCTAAAATGTCTGCTTCCCACTTCCTGGTTTTTTTCTTGTATGGCCTGCCCGAGTGAGACAGTGAAATGGCCGCCTTATTAAAAATGGATAAAGTTCCTGGCAAAACCGCAGCCTCCTCAAGCGGCCCCAAATCGCCCGCTGGCCTTTCCCCATCCTCGGGCATACCCAGGCTGCTCAAATTGGGCACCAACTAAGCACTAAGACAACCAACGCTGAAACGCCCAACCAGCACGAAGAGGAGAGAACCGTCTCAAGGTAAGAACTGCACCAAAGAGCCGCACCACAAATTGAATGAGGGAGGAGACAGGCCAAGGACCCTTGGTGAAGAAAGATGTGACAGATGAACTGCCCCAAAAATTTACCACTAGCCTCAAGTCTGCACTGTCGTTTCTGCTGCTTCTCTGGTGCTCTGGCCCCGCTTTATTTTTTTTTTTTATTGCTTTATTGAATCTGCCAAGGTCTACAGCACCATTCGAGACCAAGGATGTCCAGCAACCTATGGCTCACAGGTATCTGGACCATCCTGCTGGGGGGGGGAAGTGACCTGGGGCACCCAGGTATCTTAACAACTGCCTATCTCATGCCTCTGCTACAGCCAAGGTCCAGGCCTGCCCAGCAGCCCTTTCAGCCCTCCATCACTCACATTGCTGCCAAGGCAGGTGAAGGATCTCAGCAATAGCAAGCAAATCGCCTTCAATTCTGATCCTTTATTTAAAACAAAACACAAAAAAAACTTTTCTTGAAAGAAAGCCCAATTCATCCTATCAGTGAAGTCCACTACACAAAGGTCTTTCCCCAGCTGCTGAGGACTGGATTCTGGAGCTGAAGGGGGAGGTCTTCTAAGGTGACATAAGAATTCTGTCATAATCAGTCCTCGTTGCTGGAGGGTGGAGAAAACCTATACATACTGGACTGGCCTGAGGGACAATTACGAAATAGATGTTAGAAACTGCGCTGTGCTTCTCTTTTACTTTTTGTCTCTTGGCATGTGAGCACCTTACCATCTCCTTTGTTTTTTGCAGAATATATATTTAGAGGTGTCAGTATTTTCTTTTATCTTAGGCGTGCCAAGCTAAATAATTAAAAAGCTACAATTTTTGCTGCATTTTAATTATATAGCCACTGAATGAGAACCTCTGCTTCCTCTGAGTATCTTGGGTTAAAAACTCATCCCTCGCCTGTTTGATATACTGGCTTTCAATCCATCTAGTGTTTTTTTTTTAAAAAGAGAATCATAATGAGTATGTAAATGATATGCAAATGAACACAGTATTCCAAGTGAGGCCTCACCAGCGTAATCCCTCTTTGTATGCAGCCCAACATCCTCCTGGTTTTTGCCACCGCCTTGTCTGCTACCTATGTGCAGTCCTTCAGCAATATCACTCACAAATACATTGAACAGTGCCTAAGTGCAGTCCTTCAGCAATATCACTCACAAATACATTGAACAGTGCCAGTCCTGGGCCTGGCACTGTTCAATGTATTTGTGAGTGATATTGCTGAAGGACTGAATGGAAAAGTCTGTCTTTTTGCAGATGATACAAAAATTTGCAACAGAGTGGACTCCCCCGAGGGAGTGGATAACATGAGGAAAGATCTACAAAAACTGGAAGAATGGTCTAATGCTTGGCAATTATGATTTAATGCGAAAAAGTGCAGTGTCATGCACTTAGGTAGCAGAAATCCAAGGGAAATGTACGCAATAGGGGGCGAGAGGTTGGTGTGCATGGTTCAGGAGAAAGACATTGGTGTGATTATCTCTGATGATCTCAAGGTGGCAAAACAGTGCGACAAGGCGGTGGCAAAAGCCAGGAGGATGTTGGGCTGCATACAAAGAGGGATTACCAACAGAAAGGAAGAGGTACTTATGCCACTGTACAGGCCGCTGGTGAGGCCTCACTTGGAATACTGTGTTCAGTTTTGGAGACCATATCTGCAAAAGATGTGAAAAGACTGGAAACTGTTCAGAGGAAGGCGACCAAAATGATTTGGAGCCTGCGTAAGAAACCCTATGAGAGGAGACTTGAAGACCTAAATATGTACACTTTGGAAGAGAGGAGGTAATAGGGGAGATATGATTCAGACCTTTAAATACTTAAAAAGGAACGATGAACGAACAAACCTCTTCCAAAGACAGGGAAGCTGCAAAACTAGAGGGCATAACATGAAGCTGCAAGGTGGAAAATTGAAAGGCAATGTCAGGAAATATTTTTTCACTGAAAGGGTGGTGGATGCTTGGAATTCTCTCCTGATGGAAGTGGTGGGGGCAAACACAGTGACGGAATTCAAAACCGCAAGGGACAAGCACAGCGGATCCCTTTATAGCAACAGGATAAAAACAAAATAAACTGAACCATCTAACTTCTCAACAAATAGGGGTGTCCTACATGGAGTGGTGGGTCCACCCCTAAACAAAGACATGGGGAGGGGTGGCCTGCACAGAGCGACAGGTGCACCTACTGTTGCCATATTGCTGGGCAGACTGGATGGACCATGCTGGTCTTTATCTGCCCTCATTTACTATGTTACTATGAACATGCAAATGTCACTCCCCCACCCTTTGCCCACCTCCCCCCCCCCAATGCAGCAAACTACCCCCATGGATGGCTGTGATGGCAGCCCCAATTCAAGCTGTCTGCCTGCAGGAAAGAGTAGTTACTCACCTGTAACAGGTGCTCTCCAGGAGTAGCAGGAATCAGTCCTCACATATGGGTGACGTCGGTGCCGACGGAGCCCTCATGCAGAGCATTTCACCAGCTTTCAAAGAAAGCCTTTGGGAATGCAGCGCACAAGCGCGGTCCCCTTCCCGCCCAAGGGTGCCATCTTGCTCAGTCTGATGACATAGCTAAAAGACAGCAAAACAACAAAATGAATCATATGACTGCAACTCCAAGGGGAGGAGGGAGGGTCATGAGGACTGATTCCTGCTGCTCCTGGAGAACACCTGTTACAGGTGAGTAACTACTCTTTCTCCAGGACCAAGCAGGAAGTCAGTCCTCACATATGGGACTCCCCAGCTACAGGCTACCGTGAGCCCAAGCTGAAAAATAAGCTCCCTCTAGAGCATCAGCATCTGTGAAAGAATCCTTTTTGAGAACGCTCCCATAAGGTAGCCCAACACAAGGGCCGGAGGGGTAGGAGTTGCCTAAACCTCAAAGAGATTACGGAGTACCGCCTGTCCGAAAGCACTGTCTCTACGGGACTCCCTCTCGAGGCAGTAGTGAGCCGTAAAAGTCTGGCTTGAAGACCAAGTAGCGGCCCGGCAGATGTCTGCCAACGGAACAGAGCGGAGGTGGGCTATTGACGCGGCCTTCGCCCTGACACGGTGTGCCGTGACACAACCCTGCACGCCCAGGCGATACAATCCACTACCCAAAGGGACAACGTACGCTTGGAGACATGCAGCCCTAGTTTATTAGGGTCAAAAGATATGAAGAGCTGAGCAGCCCTTTGATGCCCCTGCGTACGGTCAATGTAAAAAGACAATGCCCTTCTACAGTCCAGGGTATACAGGACTGTTTCAGCCCGGCTGGCATGCGGCCGGGGGAAGAATGTTGGAAGAACCACCTCCTGATTGAGGTGGAAAGAGGAGACAACCTTCGGAAGGAACTTAGGGTGAGTCCGCAAGACCACCCTGTTCTTATAGAACCGTGTGTATGGTCTATCAGAAACCAGAGCTTGTAGTTCACTCACACGCCTGGCCGAGGTAAGAGCCACTAAGAACAACGTCTTCCAGGAAAGGAAGCGTAAATGACAGGTAGCCATCGGCTCAAACGGTGGGCAAGTAAGTTGCTGCAATACCACATTCAAATCCCACTCAGTGGCTGGTGGACGGATCGGAGGCTTGAGTAAAAGCAGGCCTAAGGAAGCGGGACACCAAGGGGTGGCTCAACAGAGATTGGCCCTCTACCTGTGAGTGGTGTGCCGATAGAGCACTGAGGTGGACCCAAACAGAGTTGGATTTAAGGCCTAGGTCCGAGAGGTGGAGCAGGTACTGCAGCACCACTGGAATCAGGCACGAAAAAGGATCCTCCTGGTGCTGAGTACACCAGGTGGAGAACCTACGCCACTTGAGGGCATAAGATTTCCGGGTGGTTTGCCTCCTAGAGGCCAAAACCACCTCTTCCATCTCCTTAGGAAGAAGTAAGGGGGCTAGAACTACCCTTTCAACAGCCAGGCCATCAGATTGAGGGATTTGAGATTGGGGTGCAGGAGAGATCCCTGGTCCTGAGACAGGAGATCGTGATGCACCCCCAGAGGGAGTGGAGAGTCCACCACCAACTGCAGGAGGAGTGGAAACCACGGCTGCCTCGGCCATCTGGGGGCTACCAGAATCACCGAGGCCTTGTCCTGAAGAACCTTGAACAAGGTTCGGGCCACTAGAGGAGTGGGAGGAAACGCATACAGTAGGCCCGTAGACCAAGAGATTAGAAATGCATTTGCTGCTATTCACAGAGGATGCGGTTGTCTGGAACAGAACCTGGGTAGCTGACGGTTCAGTGGACTCGCAAAGAGATCGATGGTTGGAAGACCCCATCTTAGAAAGATCCCTTGGACCACCAGAGGATTCAACTGCCATTCGTGAGGCTGTAGAATCCTGCTCAATCTGTCTGTCAGGCAATTTTCCTGGCCAGGCAGGTAAACTGCCTTGAGAAACATGTTGTGTTTGATTGCCAAGGAGCACAGGGCCTGTGCCTCCCGACACAGAAGTTTGGAGCCTGTGCCCCCTTGCTTGTTCACGTAGAACATTGCCACTTGGATTGTCTGAACTAAGACAGACTGGTGAGAAAGGACATGAGAGAAAGTCTGTAGAGCTAAGCGGATAGCTCGGAACTCCAATAGATTGATCTGCTGTGTGGACTCCCCGGGAGACCAGAGTCCCTGAGTGCAAGCCCCCTGGCAATGTGCACTGCAGCCCTGAAGGGAAGCATCGGTTGTCAGCACCTGTGTGTGGGGAAGCGCCTGAAAAGGCACCCCCTGGACCAGGTTTGGGAGATGCAGCCACCACCGTAGGGAGGCTGTCAGCAGTTTGGACACCCTTATCTTGTCTTTCAAGTCGCCTGTGGCTTGCACCTACTGAGCTCTGAGGCACCACTGAGCAGGTCGCATGTGCAGGCGGGCATTCGGAGTTACATGGACAGTGGATGCCATGTGGCCCAAGAGCCTTAGGATGTTTCTGGCGGAGACCAGAGAACCGCTCTGGAACTGATTGGCCAACGCTATCAGTCTGTGGGCCCTGTCCTCCGGCAAATAAGCCTTCGCCTGGAGGGTATTCAATCTTGGCCCTATGAACTCCATGTTCTGTGAGGGGAGCAAAGTGGACTTTGCAAAGTTTACCACGAAGCCTAGATGCTAAAGAAGAGAAACAGTGCAAAGGGTGGCCTGGCCGACCTCCTGTGGAGACTGACCCCTGATGAGCCAGTCGTCCAGGTATGGAAAGACAAAGATGCCCTGGTTTCTGAGATAGGCCACCACCACCGCCAGGCACTTGGTGAAAACCCTGGGGGCGGAGGTCAGGCCAAATGGAAGTACTCTGTATTGAAAATGATTTCCTCCCACTACAAATCTGAGATATTGTCTGTGGTCTGGATGAATGAGGATGTGAGTATAAGCATCCTTTAGGTCTAAGGAGCATAGCCAATCTCACTGCTGGAGGTAGGGCAGCAATATCCCAAGGGTAAGCATCTTGAACTTTTCCCTCTCCAGGAACTTGTTGAGATTTCGCAAGTCTAGGATGGGCCTGAGGCCTCCTGTCCTTTTTGGTACCAGAAAGTACCTTGAATAGAAGCCTTGGCCTCTCAGGTGGTGAGGCACCGGTTCCACCGCCTGCTCTTGCAGAAGACTTGTCAACTCCTGAAGGAGGAGGTTCCTGTGAAGAGGGAGTCTTGGAGGCTCCCCTGGAAAATAGGAGGGGGGTAACTGGTTGAAGTGGAGCAAATAGCCATTTTGGACTATGCTCAGTACCCAGGTATCCCCTGTTATGGCTGACCACCTGTGGGCATACAGTGTCAGCCGGCCTCCTGTGCTGAGAGGAGCCAGCTGAGGAGGAGAGGCTATGCAATGGGAGTCAAAACCCCGCTCCGTGCTGTGCAGGAGCCGGAGCTGATGGCTTGGGGGTTTTCTGTCTACGGGGCTCATGTCCCTGCCCCTTGGCCTGCTGACCCTGATGGGGAGCTGCAGAGGCCTGAAAATGAGGGTAGGCTTTGTAGGCAGTAGCCTTCCTCGGGTAAAAGGGCTTCTTCCCCGAGCCCTTCTTCTTCTGAGAAGGGGCAGAAGTTTTCCTGGACAGCCTTGTCCTGGTGAGAGAGTTTCAGACTCGAGTTCTGCAGCCTTTTCAGTCATGGGTTTGCCAAAAAGGCTCTCACCTCGGCAAGGGACATCGACCGACTTGTCCTGTACCCATGGCTCGAGGTCTGATGACTGTAGCCAGGCCTGATGGCGTGCACTGATGCCGGCCACGGCTACTCGGGCCGAAGCCTCGAAGCCATCATAGGCTGCTCGAGAGATAAACTTTGAGCACTCTCGAATCCCAGATGACAAAGACTTAAACCTCTGCAAAGGTTCCTCGGAGAGGCCAGCTGAGAACCCGGCAATCTCCTTTGCCAGGTCCCGAAGGTACATACCCATGTACAGCTGGTAAGTCTGGACACGGCACGCCAGCATAGAGCCCTGGAAGCACTTTCTACCGAGGGCATCCAGTTCCGGGCCTCCCGGCCGGGGGGCACCAAGGAGTGCATCTTCTGACTCTTCAGACGATGCATGGCCGATTCCACAACCATGGAGTGGTGCGGTAGCTGTGCCTTCTGGAACCCAGGGCTCTTATGGACTCGATAAATGGAATCGACCCATTTGCTGAGAACCGGCGCCGAGGCCGGTGCCTCCCACATGCAGAAGAGCTGTCGTTCCAGCATCGGAGGAACCGGTACAGTAAAGGCCTCCTTAGGCGAAGAGTCATACTGGAGGGCCTCGAGCTCTTCGGCTCGAGGCTCCTCCTCGGGATCCGCAGGGAAGGCCAAGGCTTTGGCCATGTCCCGCACGAAGTCCAAGAACCGGGTATCCTCTGGTGGGGACTGTCTCCGAGGCTCGGACTCCGGTGAGTCCGATGGGACACACCAGGTCCGGAAAGTATCCGGGACTCTTTGTCCTCCGTCTCCCACTCTGACCCCTCTGAGGAGGAATCCGCCCCGACGCTGAGGGCACTGGCGTCGACAACCTCGGCCCCGAGCGGGAGGCCAAGGGGGACCTTGGCCGAGGATCGACTCGAGACCACATTGACTCAAGGATCGGCTCGGCCTCCGGGGTTGACTTGGACGTTGAGGTCCCGGTGGTCGGGGCAGATGCACCGGTCAAACCGGCGATCAGTACCCACTGCTGCTCCATAAAGGCAGCCAAGCTGCTCTCCAAGGCCGTCAACCTGAGACTCAGCTCAGGAAACTCAGCAGCCCCTGACTCGGGCCCCGACGGCGTCGGGCCTGACATCTGCTCCCCTGGAGTGGCGTCTACGAGGACAACAGCACTCACATGACTCAGGGACTCCGCTTCCACTCGAGGCAACTTGGCAGGCCTCTCCGACTCCGAGGACCCAGGACAGTGGTCGGGGCTATGAGACCTGGCCCTCGAGGAGCCAAGAGTGTCCACCGACGACGCCCTCGGGGGTTTCTTCTTCCTTCTGTGTTCCCTCGAAGGAGACCCCCTTTCAGAGGAGCCTCGACGGTGCTCGGGGTCACACTCCTAAGATGTCGAGGCCTCTGACAAAGTCCGGGCCCGGCCGGACGCGGAGTCAGAAAAGAGTCTTTCACGCTGATGTTGACGGCTCCTCAGCGCCTTAGAGGACATTTTGCCACAAGGGTCACAGACCACCGGGTCATGGTCGGGCCCGAGGCAGCAGTCATGTGTGTCGGTGAGAGACATCAGCTTCTTACACTGATCACACTTCTTGAACCCGCTGGCCGCCTTCGGGGGAAAAAGGGCCCCTGCAAGGTCAAAAGACCTGACTGCCAGTGAAAAAGAGAAAAAAGCGTGAACGCTAGTCACAAAGGACAAAACCCAAAAAACTTAGCTCTGGGCTCGATACCGGTGTACCGGGCCCAGGCGGGAAGGGGAACCAGTATTGAACCGGGCAAAAACACGAATCCACACAGGAAAATCAACTTTTTGCCAGGTGACGACACGTCCGTCGTGCTCCGCGGAAAAAAGAAGACTGAGCAAGATGGCACCCTTGGGCGGGAAGGGGACCGCGCATGCGTGCTGCATTCCCAAAGGCTTTCTTTGAAAGCTGGGGAAATGCTCGGCATGGGGGCTCCGTCGGCGCTGACGTCACCCATATGTGAGGACTGACTTCCTGCTTGGTCCTGGAGAATCTGCTCTCCTGTGGGTAGACAGCTTGCATTGGCCTCACGATCACAGTCATCCCCTTCTCTTCTGGCCACAAGAGATCAGATCCCCACAGGCAGAACAGGTGGGGAAGACCAGGATTATGGGCTGCAAGACAGAATTAGAGATCTGATGGGGCTGCAATTAAAAAAAAAAGTTAGACGGAAGGGGGGAGGGAGGGAGGAGGTAAAACTGCAAAACCTTTAAGGAACAGTAACAAACAAACAAAAAATAATGAAAGGAAGAGGACAGGGGAATACAATACTAGGGGAAGGGAGAAGGGGATAGAGTTTAGAAGGGGGACAGAGAGTGGGGAGGAGTTGAAGAGAAGGACAAGTGTAAGGTGTTGGATGTTACAGAGATGAAATCATGGGGACAAAACACACACACACACAAGCACCCCACCCTCTGTAGGACAGACATGCATCCCAGCTGCACACTACGTACACATGCACACACATAAGCTCCACACTTTTGCACAGCACATACACACACGGGCACCCCACCTCTGCACATCACACAGAGGCTCCCCAGCTTTATAGCACACTCACACATGCACCACAGCCCTGCACTCCACCCACACAAAGGCACTCCCACCACATCCTATGCAAAGACAGCACACCACCATTGTACTACACACCCATATAGATGCTTGCTATCTAAAGATGACGTACAGAGTAGGAACTCTGACGATGGTCTCATGAGACTTCAGAACTTGAGACTAGCGCAAGAAACAACTGGTGGTGGGCACAAGGAGGTCACAAGTACTGGTTCCTAAGATTTTGGCCTGGCTCCTAAATCCGCACAAAATTTGGCAAGGCCTGTCTTAAATCATCTGCAGGGTCTCTCACTCCATCTATATTCATTGCAGCTATATCCCACATGAAACTCCATCTGGGCTCTTCCGCCAGTGCAGGCATAGACTTTATACTCTGGTTGCCTCCACCACTGCACCTATACTCTTCAAAAAAAAAAAAAAACCCTCTGATCCAGCTGCTCCTTATTACCATGGGCAATCAAAGAGGCAGCACATTAAGTAAACAGTTATTATCAACCTGCTTATCCAAGGTACCTATTTCCTGCCCAATTTCTCTTTACTACTGGTCCTTGTGTTCTCCACTATGACCCAGAATGCTAGGCTTATGTCCCATGTGTTCTTGCTTTCTCTACTATCTCCACTCTTTTACTGTAGCTCTCTTGCAAGACCCACTCAGCAAAATGACATCAGTATTGCTGACTCCCACCGTGTTTCTCTCTTTTCAAAGGATGGCAGGTGGGCTCCCGGACAACAGTGTTCATTTGTTACCTTGTTACTCCTCGTATACTTCTGAACCACTCCTCCCATCATGGCAAGCCCAATAAACAAGTAGACTCACGGGAAGGAGGGGGTGGCCGAAGACCCGGGATGGATCTGCCATCAACACGTTAACCTGAAATCTCCAGAACTTGAGGAAAGCACAGTTACTTACCTGTAACAGGTGATCTCTGGGAACAGCAGGAATAAATCTTCACATATGGGTATCGTCGGTACCGACGGAGCCTGCGCGGGAACACTCCCATCGTCCAAAAGGAAAGCTTTTGGGAGCATCCCACAGCGCCTGCGCGCTGCCTTCCCGCCTTTCCCAACTGCCTCTCTCCAGTTCGAGTTTTAAGCTGAGACAAAGAGAGAGAGAGAGGAAAAGAAAGATAGAGCGATACAACTCCTAGGGGAGGTGGGTGGGTTGTGAAGACTTATTCCTGCTGTTCCCAGAGATCACCTGTTACAGGTAAGTAACTGTGCTATCACCAGGAACAAGCAGGAATGAGTCTTCACATATGGGGACTCCCCAGCTAGAGATGCCAGGGAGATCCCCAAGGTTGTGAGTCCCTGAGAAGAGCTCTACCTCCCTCCATGGATCTCGGGCATCCAACCAGGGATGGGGGGTAGGAGTTGTCTAAGTATGGAACAGGTGTTTGAGAACAGCCTGACCAAACAAGGCATCCCGGCGGGAGTCCTTGTCCAAGCAGTAATGGGCTGTAAAGGTATGAACCGAGGCCCAGGTGGCCGCTCGACAGATTTGGTCGATGGACACAGAGTTTAGATGAGCCATAGAGGCTGCCATGGCCCTCACATTGTGAGCTGTGACATGGCCCTCTAGAGAAAGGTTCTTACTCTGGTAGGCGAAAGAAATACACTGAGCAATCCAAGTGGACAGAGTTCTCTTAGAGACTGGAAGTCCTAAATGAGAGGGATCAAAAGCAACAAAGAGTTGAGAAGACTGTCTATGTTGCTGTGTCCTTTGTAAGTAAAGCACAGTTACTTACCTGTAACAGGTAATCTCTGGGAACAGCTGGAATTAGTCCTCACATATGGGTACGTCGGTACCGACGGAGCCTGCGTGGGAAAGCTCCCCAGCTTCCCAGAAAGGAAAGCTTTTGGGGCCTCCCACAGCGCATGCACGCTGCCTTCCTAACCAACTCTCCTCAGTTCGAGTTTAAAGCTGAGACAATAGAGAGAGGAAAGGAAAGAGAGAGAGATAGATACAACTCCTAGGGGAGGTGGGTGAGTTGTGAGGACTAATTCCTGCTGTTCCCAGAGATCACCTGTTACAGGTAAGTAACTGTGCTATCTCAAGGAACAAGCAGGAATGAGTCCTCACATATGGGGACTCCCTAGCTAAGATGCCCGGGAGATCCCCCTAAGGATATGAGACCCTGAAGGGTTCCTCGTCTTCCTATGGATCTCAGGCATCCATTCAGGGAAGGTGGGCAGGAGTTGTTCAAGAATGGAACAGGTGTCTGAGGACAGCCTGACCAAACAAGGCATCCCGGCGGGAGTCCTTGTCCAAACAGTAATGGGCTGTGAAGGTATGAACCGAGGCCCAGGTGGCTGCTCGACAGATCTGATCGATGGACACAGAATGAAGATGAGCCATAGAGGTGGCCATGGCCCTCACATTGTGAGCTGTGACATGGCCCTCCAGAGAAAGGTTCTTACTCTGGTAAGCAAAAGAAATACACTGAGCAATCCAATTGGACAGTGTTCTCTTAGAGACTGGAAGTCCTAAATGAGAAGGATCAAAAGCAACAAAAAGCTGGGAAGACTTTCTATGTTGCTGTGTCCTGTGTAAGTTAAAAGCAAGAGCTCTTTTACAATCTAGAGTATGAAGGTTCCTCTCTGCACTGGATGCATGAGGAGCTGGAAAAAAAGACAGGTACATATACCTCTTGATTAAGATGAAAAGGTGAGACCACTTTAGGCATAAAGTGAGGATTTGTCCTAAGGACTACCTTATCATGATGGAACCTTGTATAAGGTGGATTAGCCACTAAGGCCTGCAGTTCACTGATACGGCGAGCTGAGGTGACTGCAATAAGGAAAATAACCTTCCAGGAAAGAAATTTCAAGGAGGTGGTGGCTAAGGGTTCAAAAGGTGGCTTCATAAGCTGACCAAGAACCAAGTTTAAGTCCCATGCTACCGGAGGAGGTCTAATGGGAGGTTTAGTTAAAGTTAGGCCTCTCATGAATCTTGCGATAAGAGGATGAGAGGAGATAGGTTGTCCATTGAGAGGTTTAAGAGATGCTGAGATAGCACTCAAATGGACCCGTACTGAATTCGTTTTGAGTCCTGCATTGGAGAGATGCAGGAGATATTCCAATAGAGAATGCAAGGGGAGTGCTAGAGGGTCAAGAGCCTTTTGAGCACACCAAATGGAAAATCTTTTCCATTTAAAAGCGTAAGAACGCCTAGTGGAAGGTTTCCTAGAGGCATGGAGGATATCCTTCACTTGTTGAGAAAGATTGAAGTCTTGAAGGTCTAGGCCTTCAGTAACCAAGCTCTGAGGTGAAGGGACTTGGGGTTTGGGTGACACAAAGTCCCCTCCTCCTGAGACAGAAGGTCTGGAGCAGCTCCCAAGTCCAGGGAGGGGGCTTGGGAAAGATGCAGAAGCAGAGGGTACCACACTTGGCGTGGCCAGCGTGGAGCTATGAGGATCATAGATCCTTGATCCCTCTGAAGTTTGAACAGAGTCTTGGGAATCAAAGGAATGGGTGGAAAGGCATACAGGAAGCCCTGACCCCAATGAAGGAGGAAGGCATCCTTGGCCTGAGCTCCCTGACACGGAATTCTGGAACAGAACAGGGGAAGTTTGGCATTCCACGGACTTGCAAAGAGGTCTATGTCCGGGGTTCCCCATTTCTGAAAGATTCTGAGTACCTGATCCATGTGCAGGGACCATTCGTGTGGAAGCAGAACTCGACTGAGTCTGTCTGCCCAAGAGTTTTGGATTCCTGGGAGATATACTACCAGGAGATGGATTTGATGCTCTCTGGTGAAGGCCCATAATCTTAGAGCTTCGTTGCAAAGCGACAGAGAGCCAGTCCCTCCTTGTTTGTTTATGTAAAACATGGCTACTTGATTGTCCGTATGAATAAGGACTGTCATGTTGTGGAGGAGGGTATGAAAAACTTTGAGAGCTAGAAAAATTGCTCGAAGTTCCAGATGGTTGATATGAAGGGTGGTCTCCTGTGGAGACCAAGTGCCCTGAGTGGAGAGGTCTTGAAGATGAGCTCCCCAACCTGCTTGGGAGGCATCTGTTGTGAGGGTTGCTTGGGGCAACAGTGGCTGGAAGGGAGCCCCCAACAACAGATTTTGAGTGGATATCCACCATTGGAGAGACCAAAAGAGACGTTTGGAGGTTGCTATTTGGTCTGAGAGAGCTCTTGATGGTTGAGTCCACTGGGTGGACAAAGTCCATTGAGCTGCTCTCATATGTAGGCGAGCATAAGGCACGACATGTACCGTGGAGGCCATGTGGCCTAGTAGCTGTAGCATCTCCCTGGCAGTCAAGTGGCTTCTGGACTGAATCTGGGAGGCTAAGTGCACTAGACATTGGCAACGGGCCTGAGGGAGGTAGGCCCTTGCAGTGGTGGTATCTAACCAGGCCCCTATGAATTCCAGGGACTGAGTAGGGGTAAGTTGAGACTTTGGCAGATTGAACACAAGTCCCAGATACTGCAGAATGCGTCTGGTGCAGTCCAGGGAAGTCTGGGCCTCGGACTGAGATGGAGCTCGGATGAGCCAGTCGTCCAGGTATGGGAAGACAAAAATTCCCAGGGCGCGTAGAAATGCAGCAACTATTGCCATGCATTTGGTGAACACTCTGGAGCAGAGGCTAGACCGAAGGGAAGTACTCTGTATTGGTAATGTTTTCCCTGGAACAGAAACCGTAGGAATTTTCTGTGGGATGGATGGATGAGTATATGTGTGTACGCATCCTTGAGATCTAGAGAACAAAGCCAATCCTGACTCTGCAGGTATGGAAGGAAAGTACCTAGAGAAAGCATCTTGAATTTCTCCTTGCATAGGAATTTGTTCAATTCTCTGAGATCTAGAATGGGTCTGTATCCCCCTGTTTTCTTTGGAATGAGAAAATAAGGGGAGTAAAACCCGACCCCTGTTGAAGAACCTCTTCTATTGCCCTTTGGGCGAGAAGGGTGGTCACCTCCTGACCCAAAAGGTCCACGAGGGATGGGGGAGAATTGAAACGTCTCACCATGGTATGGGGAGGAAGGCTGGAGAAATGTAGTTTGTAGCCCTCTCTGATGATAGAGAGGGTCCACTGTTCTGATGTGATTTGCTCCCATCTGGGAGCAAAATGAGTTAACCTTCCTGGAATGGTGAGAGGCTCTGGTTGTTGTAGAGCCAGAAAGGTTAAGTTCTCTAGTATTAAGTCAAAAACCCTGAGGGGGTTGGGACTGCTGGGCTGTAGTAGTCCCTGAAGGTTTTGCCCTGGCCTGTTTAGATTGCTGATGCTTAGGAGCAAAGCGAGTTGTAGAAGATTGTTGGCCAGTATTTGTAGAAAATCTGGCCTTCTTATAGAAAGGCTTCTTAAAAGATTTTTTCTTGGCAGGGGTAGAGGTAGACTTAGAAAGTCTATCTAAAGCAGCATTTTCTGCGTCCATTTGAGTGGCTTTGATTTGCCACTCTTTTCCAAACAGATTTTCACCTGTACAGGGCAGATTTCCCAAGCCATCCTGGACCCAGGGTTCTAGGTCAGAAGCCTGGAGCCAAGCAATTCTGCGAGCAGCTATAGCAATGCCTGAGGCTCTGCTAGCACCTTCAAAGGAGTCAAAAGCTGCTCTGTTGGAAAATTTTGAAACATCTTGGGTATGCTTTAGCAAAAGAAGGAACTCCTCCTGTCTATCCTCAGGGATAAAGGGGAGAAAATTGTGCAGCTTTAGTGCAATCTCCTTCAGGAACATGCCCATATAAAGGCTGTATGAATTGATTCTGGCAATAAGCATACTGGCTTGGAAGATTTTCCTACCAAAAGCATCCAAAGCCCTACATTCTCTTCCTGGAGGAGTAGAAGAGTGTCTTTTGGTACTCTTTATCCTTTTCATAGCTGACTGCACCACAATAGAGTGGTGAGGGAGCTGAGTTTTTTGAAAACCAGGAGAAGGAGGGACACGATACATGGTGTCCAAATGACGAGAATGTGGAGATAGAGTGAGAGGAGTCTCCCATAAGTCCATCATATGTTCTTGAAGAATTTCATGAATGGGCAAGGTGACTGCCTCTTTGGGAACCTTAGGGTATCCTAAAATATCTAATTTTTTTGCTCTAGGTTTTTTTTCAGAGGTTACTGAAATAGAGAGTCCTTTAGCTACTTCAATGATGAAGTCTGTGATGAGGAAGCTTATCATAGCTCAGGAAGGAGCTATAGGAAAGGTGAAGTGACTCTGAACAAGCCACCTGTCAGTTCTGGTAGAAATAAGAAAACAGAATTTTTCCCATAAAAAACTACCAGTCCCAGAATGCACCAGGTTTCCAACAGCCATTAGAGGAGCTGAAGTGGGGAAACGTGTGTTCAATCAGGAGGGCTATGAGGTAATCCCTAAGCACTCATCTCAAAGGGCAGGGCCTGATCCAGAACAGCTGCGCTGTGTTAGGGAGGAGCACTCATCTAAGCAGAATAAAGGTAGAGTTTATTCTACAGAGAAGCAGCTTGAGCTTGATCATCTTCATCATCAGGAGGATCATCAGAAGCAGAGGCCAAACCGGACGGACAGAGAGGGAAAGAAACCCTTTGGAAGAAAGAGGAGAAAAGCCTTTGAGAGGTCTAGAAGAGTCCAGAGCAGTACGTATACTGGGAGGCATTCCAAGGGCCAGCATACACCATTGGACTGGGGAAAGCCAGAGGAATGGTGCTGCAGAGCTAGGAATCTCCAGACGGTACCTGTGAGGGAGACGGCTGCACGTGAAAGGGACCCTAAGACCCGTGCCAGAAGGTATGTGAAGAGAGATCCAGTGTCCAGGGATCTGGATTGGAAGGCTGGACATAAGAACTGGACTACATACTGGCCAGGCTATATAGAGAGGAACTCTAACAGCAATGGAAGCTCAGGTATGAACACTGATCTATGCACTAGCTATAACCTTGAAAGACAGCAGGGAAACAAGTATTCTCCTGAAAGTGCTCCATTGGGACATTCATCTGTGCCAATCCATGATATTGAACCCATGCTTGTTGAAGAAGAGGGGGTGATAGCAGATGAAGAATCTGTTTACATGGACTGCTCTCTGTCTAAACTCCTTTGGTGATTTTCTGTTATAAAATACAGCAACCATCACAAAGAAATACAAACTTGTTCTTTAATCTACTCAGAAAAGCTCCTGAGTAGGATTTTTAGCCACGCAGTAGAAAGCAAGCCAGCTAAGGGGTTTCAGCTGGATAACTGCTAGCAATTGAGCCTTACCTAATTGCTTGTGAGCTCTGAGAGAATCACTTCTGAATCTATGTGGGAAGATATAAGAAGTTAACCTGAAAAGAACAGTTTTTCTCTTCTTTGTGGCTTTTGTTTGTTGTTTGATACATTGCTAAGAGAATATTAGCTAAAGCCTACAGAAAAGACCAGTTTGTTGCCAACCAGGTCTTATTTCTTTTGCTTTGATTGCCTGACAAGTTCAAATGTTGTTTCCTGATTTTGTTTTTCCAAGTTTAACACTGAAAGCAAGTAACCTAATTTGTGTGCTACCAAGCATATCTGTGTTGGGAGAAATAACCCCATAAATAAATATCTTATTGGCTTTACACTTGAGCACAACTAAATTATTGTGAGCAGCTGTGTCGGGTGTGAATGGACTGCATTGCCCACAATCCCTTGCAAATCATATTGACATATGCACTTGCCAAGACTGTGAACATTCTCACCCAGGCAGCCGTCTGACAAGTCTTGAAAGGACAAATCCTCTGGAGGAGACATTCTCCTCTTTGGAGAAGAGGGCTCCTCAGGAAGAGTAAGAGATACTTCAGGAGAGTCATCTGATGAATCAGAATCATCAGAAGACTCGAAGTATCGTCTGTTGGCTTCCAGGGATCGATAAGCGTATCGACCGGTATCCACATCGGGCGTACCCGGAACCGGATCGGTATCGGGAAAAGCCCCGGAACCGGGAACCGGAACCGGTATCCTGGTCGATGTGGATGCCCTGGGTACCGGTATCGGTTGTGGTACCGGAACCGGAATCGGTACCGCTCGCTGTGGTACCGTGGGCGTCGCAGCCTTAATAAAAGCCATTATGGCCTGCTGCATGGATTGAACAGTATGATCCATAGACGCCACGACTGTCTGGATGTCGGTACCGGAAGAGTGTGCCGGTACCCCAGAGCAGTCCAACAGGTGATCGGTCGAGGCCGTGCCATCGATGTCAACCTGTAACCCCATAGGAAGAGCTTTGGAAGCCGGAGCTTCCCGCCGGGATTGTTTGGCTGGGGCAGGGTCCTCAGGGTCAAGCCCGGGGGCATCTCGATACTTAGAGGGAGATTTGCCCTTTGAGGACCTGCCGGAAGAAAGTTTGGTTACCTGAGATCCATCAGGAGAGGAAGACCTGGAGGATGTCGATGCTGGAGTATCTGTGGAAAACAGCATATGAAACTTGGCTGCCCGGTTTTGTAAGCCACGTTTAGACATCAGAGAGCAGGACTGGCAAGCCGGGATGGAGTGGTCAGGCTCCAAACATTTAAGACACCATTCATGGGTGTCGGTAACTGAGATGGTACCGCTACACTTGGTGCATTTTTTAAAACCAGAGGCTGGTTTCTCCATGAGGGAGAATTTTCTCCAGGCCTAGAGGCCTAAAGGGGAAATACCAAGTGGGGAAAAGAAGATTTTTTTATTTTTTTTTTAAGAAAAGTAAAGAAAAAAGACCGGCGGTACCGGTCCGGAGTCGGGGAAGGCAGACACGCGGCCAAAGAAACAAATTAAAATAAGAACTTCTTCAGCGGTGACAGGAACACGACCTGCTGGCTCCGCGGAAAAAGAAGAACTGAGGAGAGTTGGTCAGGAAGGCGGGAAGGCAGCGCGCATGCGCTGTGGGAGGCCCCAAAAGCTTTCCTTTCTGGGAAGCTGGGGAGCTTTCCCGCGCAGGCTCCGTCGGTACCGACGTACCCATATGTGAGGACTCATTCCTGCTTGTTCCTGGAGATAAGGCAAGCACTCTCTTACAATCCAGGGTATGGAGATTCCTCTCTGCACTTGATGCATGAGGTCCTGGAAAAAAGACAGGTAAATACACCTCCTGATTCAGATGAAAAGGTGAAACCACTTTAGGCATAAAGTGTGGATTGGTCCTGAGGACTACCTTGTCATGATGGAACCGTGTATAAGGAGGATTAGCCACCAAGGCTTGCAGCTCACTGATGCGGCGAGCTGAAGTGACTGCAATGAGAAAAATAACCTTCCAGGAAAGAAATTTCAAGGAGGTAGTGGCTAAGGGTTCAAAGGGTGGCTTCATAAGCTGGCCAAGAACCAGATTCAAGTCCCATGCCACTGGAGGTGGTCTAATGGGAGGTTTAGTCAAAAGAAGGCCTCTCGTGAATCTTGCTATAAAAGGATGAGAGGAAATAGGTTGTCCATTGAGAGGCTTAAGGGATGCTGCAATAGCACACAAATGGACTCTTACTGAATTCGTTTCAAGGCCGGCATGGGATAAATGCAGCAAATACTCCAGTAAAGAATTCAGAGGTATGGCCAGAGGGTTAAGACCCTTCTCTGCACACCAAATGGTAAACCTCTTCCAGCAGCCTCAGCAGCCTCATATCAAGATACATCCGGCCTAACCCCTCTAATTAAATTTTCCACACCATCTACTAAATGTATTGAGGATACAATAGCGTCTCTCAACACCTCCACTGCACAGACTGACCCTTGCCCAGCTTTTTGGATCAAGGAGCTACTCAATGAGTTCAGTCCTTTCATCGCAAAAATGATGAACCTTTCCTTCACAACTGGTTCCTTCCCCACAGCACTCAAGCAGACTTCCAATAGGCCACTATTGAAAAACTCCAAACTAGACCCCAAAGGGTCGACTCTTATAGGCCAATAGCTAGTATTCCTCTCCTAGCTAAGATAATCAAGAAAGAGGTACAAAGGCAAATTCAAGACCATATAGACTCTGCAGCTCCCCTAGATCATTGCCAACATGGCTTCAGAGAATATCATGGAGTTGAGACCCTCCTCGCTACCCTATTCAACAGTATAATCACAGGCATTGATAACATCCGTCAAGATTTTGTACTCATTTTCTTAGACATCGCCGCGGCGTTCGACTCGGTAAGTCACGATCTTCTCCTCGGGCGATTGAAAGAGAAGGGCATCCGCAACACTGCTCTCGAATGGTGCAAGTCTTATCTGGATGGAAGATGGCAATACATAAAATCCGGATCAGAGGAATCAGAACGCTTCCATCAAACACAAGGTGTGCCTCAAGGTTCCTCTTTGTCATCTCTCCTGTTCAATATATACATGCAACCCATCTGCAATATCATTAGATCATTTAACGTGAACTGTCTGATATATGCAGACGACATACTTTTATACATGCCGTTCTCCATGGCTCAAATGGATCTTACACCACTGGTTGACTGCTTCAATGCGGTCTCAGAATGGCTCCAGTCTCATAACCTCCGCATTCAGCACAAGAAAATGGAGGTGCTCTTCATCTCGAGAGACCCCAATTTTATTCCTCCGTCCCATGTAAGAGTCAAGGAAGCAGACTTGCAAACTAAAGAAACAATAAAATACCTGGGAGTCACCTTGGATCAACGCCTGGATATGAAACCTCACATAGGCAATATAGTCAAAGCTGTATATTTCAAGATCCGTACGCTCAGGCATCTGCGCTCCCTACTGGACCCAGACGATTTCCGGACTATATATCAGGCACTAATCCTACCCCATTTCGACTTTGCCAATGCCATCTTACAAGGTCTCCCTCAATCCACACTTAGCCCATTACAGCTGGCTATGAATGCTGCAGCAAGGGTCCTCCACAATGCTTCCAGAAGTGACCACGTGACTCCTATTCTGAAGCAGCTTCACTGGCTCCCTATCCACGGAAGGATTATCTTTAAAACCTTACTCCTCTCATTCAAGGCCATCAATGGCCTTTCATCTCTTTCACTCATGGAACTCATTCACACAGTGCCCCCCAACAGGTCCAGAAGAGCAACAGCAGTAAATTCCCTAATAACCCCGAAGGCATTGACAAAATGCAACAGTACAACGGCGAATAGGGCCTTCAGTCTCTACGTCCCCAAATGCTGGAATGATCTACCACCCGCCATTCGGGCCATCGTAGCTCTATCACAGTTCAGGAAGGCACTCAAATATCACCTTTTCCTCCAATACTACCCAGTCAGTAATGAAACCTAGGTAACCTCACCAAAGAAGTAACCATGGCTAGTTCTGAGATAGTGCCAACACTCAGATTCTGCGCATACTTCCCTTAGGTTTTAGTTGCCTTCAATCTTGTTCATTGTAATTATTTCATGTATATAGTTCACCCCTGTTATCCAAGTTTATACTCCTGTTCTATGTAAAACCAAACAGCTTGTTGCATTGGTCATCTTGTTATAATGTAAACCGCGCTGATACCGAATAGTGCGGTATATAAGAAATTGTAATAAATAAATAAATAAATAAATTTAAAAGCATAGGAACGTCTGGTGGAAGGCTTTCTGGAAGCATGAAGGATATCCTTCACTTGCTGAGAAAGATGCAAATCTTGAAGGTCTAGGCCTTCAGCAACCAGGCCCTGAGATGAAGAGACTGGGGATTTGGGTGCCACAACGTTCCCTCCTCCTGGGACAGGTGGTCTGGAGCAGATCCCAAGTCCAGGGAGGGAGCTTGAGAGAGATGCAGAAGTAGAGGGTACCACACTTGGCGTGGCCAACGTGGTGCTATGAGGATCATAGACCCCTTGTCTCTCTGAAGCTTGAACAGTGTCTTGGGAATTAGGGGAATGGGTGGGAAGGCATATAGGAAGTCTTGCCCCCAATGAAGGAGGAAGGCATCCCTGGCCTGAACTCCCTGACATGGAATCCTGGAACAGAACCGGGGAAGTTTGGCATTCCACAGACTTGCAAACAGGTCTATGTCTGGGGTTCCCCAAATTTGAAAGATCCTGGCTATCTGGTCCCCAAGGAGGGACCATTCGTGTGGAAGCAGAACTCGACTGAGTCTGTCTGCCCAAGAGTTTTGAACCCCTGGAAGATACACTGCCATGAGATGAATTTGATGCTCTCTGGCGAAGGCCCACAATCTCAGAGCTTCGTTGAAAAGCGACAGAGAGCCAGTCCCCCCCCCCCTGCTTGTTCACGTAGAACATGGCTACTTGGTTGTCCGTGTGGATGAGGACTGTCTTGTAGCTGAGCAGGGTGTGGAAGACTCTGAGAGCTAGGAAAATTGCTCTGAGCTCTAAGAGGTTGATATGTAGAGATGTCTCCTGTGGAGACCAGATGCCTTGGGTGGAGAGATCTTGTAGATGAGCCCCCCAACCCTTTGGGGAGGCATCTGTTGTAAGGGTTGCTTGGGGTAATACCTGTTGAAAGGGGACCCCAGCAACAGATTTTGGGTGGACCTCCACCACTGGAGAGAGCAAAAAAGGAGAGGTTGCTATTTTGTCTGACAGGCACCCTGATGCCTGGGTCCATTGGGTGGACAAAGTCCATTGAGCTGCCCTCATGTGAAGGCGAGCATAAGGAACCACATGCACGGTGGATGCCATGTGGCCTAACAGTTGTAACATCTCTCGAGCAGTTAAATGGGACTTTAACTGAATCTGGGAGGCTAACTGCACCAAGCGTAGGTAACGGGCCTGGGGAAGATAGGCCCTTGTAGTGGTGGTATCCAGTAAGGCCCCTATGAACTCTAGAGATTGAGTAGGGGTGAGATGGGATTTTGGGATGTTTATTACAAGTCCCAGATACTGAAGGATATGCCTTGTGCAGGCCAGGGAAGCCTGGGCCTCTGACTGGGATGGAGCTCGGATGAGCCAGTCGTCCAGATAAGGGAATACAAATATTCCTAGAGTGCATAGAAATGCAGCTACTACTGCCATGCATTTTGTGAACACCCTTGGAGCAGAGGCCAGACCGAAGGGAAGCACTCTGTATTGATAGTGCTTTCCTTGGAAAAGGAACCGAAGGAACCTTCTGTGTTGGATGGATGAGAACATGGGTGTACGCATCCTTGAGATCTAGAGAACAAAGCCAGTCCTGACTCTGGAGGTATGGAAGGAGAGTACCGAGAGAAGTCATCTTGAATTTCTCCTTGCATAGAAACTTGTTCAATTCTCTGAGATCTAATATGGGTCTGTAGCCCCCTGTTTTCTTTGGGATGAGAAAGTAGGGGGGAGTAGAACCCTGAACCCTGTTGAAGAAGGGGTACTTCTTCTATTGCCCCTTGGGCATGAAGGGTAGCAATCTCCTGACCCAGAAGGTCGAGGAGAGATGTTGGAGAATTGAACTGTCTCACCATGGTGTGAGGGGGAAGGTTTAATAAATAAAGCTTGTACCCTTCCTTTATGATGGAGAGGGTCCATTGCTCTGCTGTGATTTGTTCCCATCTGGGAGCAAAGTGAGCTAATCTTCCTGGAATGGTGAGAGGCTCTGGATGTTCTAGAGCCAGAAAGGCTAAGTTCTCTAGTTGTAAGTCAAAGGCCCTGAGGAGGCTGAGGCTGTTGGGCCGTAGCAGTCCTAGCAGCCTTAGGCTTGGCCTGTTTCGGTTGTTGCTGTCTCTTTGCAGCAAAACGACCTGCAGAAGATGCCTGCTGACCATAAGCAGAATAATATTTCCCTTTTTTTTGGGGAAAAAATCCCTTTTTGAACAACCTTTTCTTAAAAGGAGCAGAAGTAGACTTTGAAAGTCTATCTAAAGCAGAATTTTCAGCATCCATGTGGGTGGCCTTTGCTTGCCAATCTTTGCCAAAAAGGTTTTCACCTGTACAAGGAAGGTTTCCTAGTCCATCCTGAACCCAGGGTTCCAAATCAGAAGCTTGTAACCAAGCAACTCTGCGTGCACCTATGGCAATAGCCGAGGCTCTGCTGGCACCTTCAAAAGAGTCAAAGGCTGCACGGTTGGAAAACTTGGAAACATCCTGGGCATGTTTGAACCAGGTGAGAAACTCTTCCCTTTTATCTTCTGAAATAAAAGGAGACAAAGTTTGCAGATGATCGGTAACTTCTTTTAGAAACATCCCCATATAGAGACTATAGGAGTTGATTCTGGCAACAAGCATACTGGCCTGGAAAATTCTCATGCCAAAGGCATCTAAGGTTCTGCATTCTCTTCCTGGAGGAGTAGAAGAGTGCCTTTTTGTACTCTTGATCTTCTTAATAGCAGACTCCACCACAATGGAGTGGTGAGGAAGCTGAGTCTTATGAAAGCCAGGACAAGGAGGAACACGATACATGGTGTCCAACCTACGAGAATGAGGGGAGGTGGTGAGAGGAGTCTCCCATATGCCCAACATGTGATCATAAAGAATCTCATGTATTGGTAAAGTGGCTGCCTCTTTAGGAGCCTTAGGATATTGTAAAATATCTAATTTTTTGGCTCTAGGCTCTGTCTCAGGGGCCACTGAGATGGAAAGGCCCCTGGCCACTTCCCTAATGAAGTCTTGAAAAGACAAGTCTTCTGGAGGAGACATTCTCCTTTTTGGAGGGCTCCTGAGGAAGGATCACCGATGCTTCGACAGAGGCCTCTGATTCATCAGAGTCTTCAGAGGAATCGAAGTATCGTCTGTCTGGATGCTCCTGCAGAGCCCGATACGCGTACCGAGTGGTATCGACATCGGGAGTGATCGGTACCGATTCGGTACCGATGGGCATCACAGAACAGTGTACCGCTGTAGTCGACACCGAAGCCGATGTCGATGCAATCGGTACTGGCGCCGGAACCGATATCTGTACCGGTGCCGAAGTTGGTACCGACAAAGGAGTTTGTTGCGGTACCGAAGGCGTCGCAGCTTGTATGAATGCCGTGATGGCACGCTGCATGGTCAGGATATTCTGATCCATCGACGCCACCAATGTCTGGATGTCGGTACCAGTGGGAACCACCGGTACCCCAGAACATGGCAACAGGTGATCGGTCGAGGCCGAGCCATCGATGTCAACCTGTGACCCCATAGATAAAGCTTTGGAAGCCGGAACCTCCCGCCGGGGTAATTTTGCCGGTGCGGATTCCTCAAGAGCAAGTCCAGAGGCATCTCGATACTTAGAGGGAGATCTACCCTTCGAGGACCGGCTGGACTTAAGTTTGGTTACCTGAGATCCATGGGGGGAGGAAGCAGCCGCCCTGGAAGACGTCGATGCCACCGAAGCTGCATCAGAGGGAAACAGGGTACTGAGCTTGGCTGCTCGATTCTGTAGACCTCTTTTAGACATCATGGAACAGGACTAACAATCCGTAATGGAGTGGTCAGGACCTAAACATTTTAGACACCATTCATGGGTGTCGGTGACAGGAATAGTGCCGCTGCACTTCGTGCACTTTTTAAACCCGGAGGCGGGGTTTTCCATGTGGAAAATTTCTGTAGGCCTAAGGCCAAAGAAAGAAAAATGCACTGAAGTGAGAGAAACAGTAGTTATTTTATTTTATTTTTTTAGAATAAAGAAAGAAAAGACCGGCGGTACCGGTCCTGCGTCGAGAAGGCAGACACGCGACCAAAGAAATAAAAGAAAATAAAGAAATTCTTCAGCGGTGACAGGAACACGACCTGCTGGCTCCGCGGAAAAGAAGAACTGGAGAGAGGCAGTTGGGAAAGGCGGGAAGGCAGCGTGCAGGCACTGTGGGATGCTCCAAAAGCTTTCCTTTTGGACGCTGGGGAGTGTTCCCGCGCAGGCTCTGTCGGTACCGACGATACCCATATGTGAAGACTCATTCCTGCTTGTTCCTGGAGATAGCTTTTAACCAAACCAACATCTTTTGCTTTTTGAGGCAACAAGAACTGTCCCAGAAACTGGCACTGCCTGCCACCATCCGGTCAGCTTGATTCAGTGCCACCATCCAGGCCCTCTGCCATCTCGGGCCTCTCGAGCCTACTTACCACTGTCTCCAGGCACCACCACATGATTTAGGAACTGGTGCTCCTCCTCCACTGTACTGAAGTAGAATGTTTCTCCAGGGTGCTGCACTTTGTGGTGCAAACTTAGGCCATTTCCTTTCTCTGCCCAGCCACTTTTGCAAAATAATCGTTAAACGACATCAGTTTGTGGCCTTCATAAGTCACCATTTTTCCTCTGTGAAACACTTTTAGGAAGGCCATCCTATCTGCCAGGTTTAGAAGCAGGGCAATCACAGTCCTGAAACTCCGCACTCTCTCGTTGTGGCCCTGCTGTGTGCCCGTGCTCTCATTGCACATAGGCAGTCACTGACAGTCCTATCCGGTCCAGCAGCCACCTCTCAAAAAGCACTTTAACCTCTTTGGGCCAGCCCACCAGCCTTAAGTTGTTCCTCCAGTGACTGTTCTCCTAGTCTTCCACCAATTCATCCAGTGTGTTTTTTTCCCAGTGGGGCTCCTCCAGTTGTTCACGCATTCTGGCAACAGTATCTTCCTGTAAGCTCACACAGCTCCCTACCTCCTCTAGCCTCTGAGCCTGAGTCCATTTTCTCGTTAACCTCCTCTACTGCTGACTGCAATGTCATCAGTCGGCTTTCTAAAGCTGCAGAAACACCCTTCAAAATCTCTGCATTCATTTCTGTGGAGCTACATAGGCTTGCCTGCTCTGGTGACGGTGCCATTTACACTTCCACAGGCTTCCCTCTCTCTCTTATGGATCAGGCCACTTTTAATGGCATACTGTGCCCACACCTCCCATAGCAGCCACCGAGTGCACTGAATCAAGCTCACCGAGCCTCCACTACTTTCTCCCCGCAGCAGGGTATTAGCTGTGCCCGGTACTAAATGTCAGGGTTACTTTTTAGGGGGAAACCACCCAGATCTTCTCCTCTCTGCTGCATGCCATCACCGGACAACCTGCTGTTGTTTTCTGTGTTTCTCTGTTTCTATGAACGTGTCCAACACATTTCCACTCTCCATTTCTTCATCAAGGAAATTAGTTCACCTTAATTCTTTACTGTTTCCCAGTTTAGGGTTTCTATTGCAGACCCTGCTCCAATTTGGGTACACTAGTCTGAACTTCAATGGGCTTACAACAATTCAAGCCCCGGTTCCTTTACATTGTTTGAGTTGCATCATATATATGCTTTCCAGAGTATATAGTTTTCTTTACTGGCACTTTTTTCTGGACAATTCTTACTTTGGCAGGGTCACTCAAGGCAATCTGTGCCTGAGGCATGGGCTGAGATGGCTGCCCCCAATAACACAACAGGCAGACTGGGCACACGCCTAGGGTGATACAGTTTTTCATATGGGGAGAGGGGGAGATGGAAGCAGGGGCGGCCCAGGGGAATGTGGGGTCATGTGCAGAGACTCATTTGCATAACCATGGGGCCTTGTACCAATGCTCCCATTCAGTCTATTCTCTCAAATGTAATAGTTATGTTCCTAATAATATAGGACTACAGGAGGGTTGTGCCTCTTAAAGTAACAATTAACAATAAGAGAGCTTAGCATTATGCAAGGCAAGAAAAACCAGAAGGTAGTATCCAAATGCAATCAGTTTCACTTTTATTATTTACACTGCTTCTTATTTTGTTAAGAAGCCATAGCACCATAATTCTTTAAATAACATAATTTAACAGAAGTTGTTTTTTTCATTACTGAACAAATACACATTTATGTAACCAACCAGGACAGCCCAAACATGTTTAATGAGAATGGTAGCATTCAAGGCTAACAATCAGATGTTGAACTTCCATAGGTTATATTAAATACTCTTTAGATGCTGTCCTTGAATGCTATAATGCATTATACATTTCACATGAAACAAGGAATAATTTTCCAATCGGAAAACACTGCAAACCACTTATATGTAGCCTGCACTATCAATAACTACTAAGAAATACTATATTTTGAAAGAGACTACAATATCTATAGCCTCACATTTTAGTACATCTTGATTTTGCTTAAAGTGTGATTGTTTCTGATGATCTTAAGTTAGCTAAACAATGCGACTTGGGTGAATAGGAAGAGGAATGGCCAGCAGGAAGGAGGTGGTGATAATACCTCTGTATAAGTCTTTGGTGAGACTGAGTATTGTGTGCGATTCTGGAGACCACACCTTCAAAAGGATATAAATTGGATGGAGTCTGTGCAGAGAGCGACTATCAAAATAGTTAGTGGACTTCGTCTTATAGGGACAGACAAAGATTTCAATATTTTATACTTTCGAAGAAAGACGGGAGAGAGGGAGATATGATAGAGACGTTTAAATACCTCCATGGCATAAATGTACAGGAGAATAGTCTCATTTGAAAGAAAACTCTGCAACAAGGGGGCACAGGATGAAGGTCAAAGACTCAGGCGTAATTAGCGGAAATATTTATTTTCAAAAAGAGTGGAGGTAGTAGAGAAAGCAGGAACACATAGGACATACACAGATGATCTCTAAAGGACAAAAAGGGGCTACAGAGTTTAGAGGTTGGTATGGAAGAACAGAGTGGATAGGCCATATGGTCTTTGCTGTCATATTTCTATGTTTCAACATTGAACTACTCAAGAATACCAACAGTACTTCTATCTAGGTATTCAACAAAACTCTTGATTGTAAAGCAAAAGCTAAAAATATAAAAAGGGAAACCAGGAACATACGAGGGTTGCTCAGAAAGTAATGCCCCACATGTTTTTTTCTCAGTCCAGAATAAAGATAAAGGTGTGAAATTGAAAGGGTAGTAACTTGGAACTTCAAAGAACACATGTGTGTAATTTTACAGTTGTCCGACAAATAGCGAGGCAGTAGTGATCCTTCAAATGGCGTCTGTGAGTGACACATTGTACAAACAACGAGCTGTAATTGAATTCTTGGTGGAGGAGAAAGAAAGTGTGAGAAACATTCACAAACGGTTGTGTGCTGTGTATGGAAGTTCTGTGGTAGATAGGAGCACCATTGGACGATGGGTAAAGACAGTAAAGGCTTCAGGAAGTGGTAAAACGGAACTGGAAGATCGGTCGCAGTCTGGGCGTCCTGCCTCAGTCACCAGTCTAGACAAGTTGCAGCGTGCTGATGACATTATTTGTGCAGATCGGCACATCACGAGTTGGGAATTGTCCGTACAGCTTTCCGTCAGTAGAGGTAGTGCAATGGCAATTATTGACTCTTTGGGATATTCAAAGGTGTGTGCAAGGCACACCACAACAGCTTACAGTATTTTAATGCCCGCTGGCAGCTATCGCAGGGCGCTGCAACTTGTCTGGACTGGTGGCTGAGACAGGACGCCCAGACTGTGGCCAATCTTCCAGTTCCGTTTTACCACTTCCTGAAGCCTTTACTCTCTTCACCCATCGTCCAACGGTGCTCCTATCTACCACAGAACTTCCATACACAGCACACAGCCGTTTGTGAATGTTTCTCACACTTTCTTTCTCCTCCACCAAGAATTCAATTACAGCTTGTTGTTTGTACCGTGTGTCACTCACAGACACCATTTGAAGGATCACTACCGCCTCGCTATTTGTCAGACTGTAAAATTACACACGTGACCTTTGAAGTTCCAAGTTACTACCCTTTCAATTTCACACCTCTATCTTCATTCTGGACTGAGAAAAAACATGTGAGGCATTACTTCCTGAGCAACCCTCGTACTTAAATCGAATATTAACAAGAGACAGTTATATACCGCACAGACCCAGTATATCTCTTAAATTGAAAAATCAATAAAAGGCAAAATGAATTGCCTGAAATCATCATATATAAAGCAGTCACTGGTGTCAAGCTTGTTTCTTGGCATATCCAACATGACCAGTAGAACTCACATTACAGCATTTATACTGATTGATACCCACAGCTCTGAGCTTATGTATAAAGGCAGTGGGAATTCATTTTCCCTATACAGTATTCATGTTCTTTACTTTCCTGTCTTTTACAGGGGTTTTCTTGAGATGGGGGAGGGGAAAGTAGGGTAAGTGTGGGGTCACAGCTTTTACAGACCCTAATGAAATAGATATGGAAGGAGGAGTGGCCTAGTGGTTGGGGCACGGTACTACAGGCCGGAAGGTCGGTGGTTCAAATCCCACTAGAGGACAGCAACCTTGGGCTGGAAGGACTGGGGTTTCTAGTCCCACAGGTGCTCCTTGTGGTCTTGGGCAAGCCACTTAACCCTCCATCGCCCATGTTCCCTGTAAGTATTAGTGTATGTGTCTCATATCCCCTCGTGTTAAATGTATCCCCAACCGCTTTGACCCGGTGAAAAGCGGGATATAAATGCAGATAAATAAATAAATAAATAAATATGTATTTCCAATGGGAATTTAGTACACACATCTATTTTATTAGTATTTGTAAAACTTGCAACCCCCATCCTTACCCCCCTCCCCCAACTCGCTCCTCCTAATTTCTCAGTATTGACCATTAGTGTGCAGGATAAATACCTTACACCCACACTAACTGTAATGTGTTCTTGTCCATTCTCTACCCCGGCCCTAACCCTGGACCCACCCATTCTCTAATTCATGCGGGAAATAGCATGAAGTAACTATTATGCTTGCATAGTAACTTACTGCAGTCAGTGGCCTCACACAAACCACTTAGCACCCCTTAGTAAACATGCCCCAGTCCCCACTGAATATATCCATAAAAGTTCAGACAGCAGCATTACACACATTTCATTAACAATGTGATAAATCCAAATGTTGGACTGAAAATCAGAATAAAGTAAACACAATAATTAACCAAACTTTTGTCTGTGCCCACCTTCTTCCCTAGAAAAGGAAATTCTTTGCTCTTAAAAAAAAACAAAAAAACCTTGACATAGTTTAAATTATCCAGTCCCAAAACTGTTTTGTATTTTAAATTAAGGAGAAGATGAGAGTGAAAGAAAATTAAACAAAAAAACATCACCTGGCTTGACAGAATCTCTTCTCTGAGTCCAGACCAGCGCCACAGTCCTGCCTCTATTTTGGAATTGCTGCTGGAGTGCTGGTTTGTAAGAGGGGGCCTCCCTGAGCCTGCGGCTTGTTGAGCTGTGCGGCCAGTGCCTGCCTAGAGCTGTGTCCTGTCCTGTGCTCTCCGGCTCCAAAACTGCCTCGTTCTCTTGCCTCTTTCTGCTCCAGCAGCGGCACCATGTGCAAAGGAAGCCACGAGCGTGCTGGGTGGGAGGAGTTGGATGTCTAAAATGCCTCTCTTCTAAGGTACACAGACCAGCACGTAAACATTAGCTTGATGTTGGGCAGCATGTATGGCATAGAACCGCCCTAATCCCCCCCCCCCCCCCCCGAGTTTGATCGCTACACTATGGCCTGCAGTATAGAGATCAAACTTAGGTTTGTTTGTTTTTCCCATGCAGGGGCCTGTCAGACCAGATTGGATCCCAGTGGGACACTGCGGGCTGTCTGGGGCCAGGTCGAAGCCAACTGCCAAACGATCAGAACACTCTCTCAGTCAGACAGCATGTGCAACATGAAGTTGGCGGGGGGCCCTGTGTGAACAACATTCTCGCACATACGTCAGGCTGGCCCTGGATGGAAGAACCAGCAGGGCAGTCAATGTCACCTAGGAAGAGTTAGAGCAGACAATGCTGGACCTCAGACTTCCACGCACATGCAAGGTCTGTCACATTCATCAGGACACAAAACGTCCATATTGCACAGTTTTACAGCTAACTTAAGTTAACCTGACTAAGGCTTCCTGATTCCCCTCTAGTCTTTCCATGTCTGAGCTCAACTATACATACCTCTTGTGTTTGTTTCTCAATAAACTGACACAACCTATAAGACAAGCATGCATACGCAGGAGGTGCTGAAGGGGCAATAGTATGTAGCTGCTGACCAGGGTATAGAGCTGTTAATCTAGCAGATAACGCTGGTGTTAACCTAAACTAGTATACAGACCCCTAAAGGCAGTACCTGATAAAAGAAGCTAACGCTTATGGGCATAGTGCTGTTTATGGTTTCTGCTAACCTTTCCCTCCATTCTTCTTTCCCACAGTAAAATAGTCAACAGTGAAAAACTGTTACCTCCAAAATAGGTGTGCGATATTTGTTTACTTTTCATATTCTAGTAATATAAAAAGAGAATGTACAAATCTAAGTAGAGTTGAATTTTCTCCTTCCATTTCTGTTTGCCAACAATAAAAAAATAAATATTACAACTAACACAGAGACAATATAATATCTTGGTCCATGTCCTCCTCCTCCCCAGCCCAGGGTCTGTATGTTGCACTTTGTACACATGGTCCAAGATGTGACATTCAGCCCCAAACAGCCAAGGATGTGGCCTGAAGCACTGCATTGCACCCCTCTCTTCTAAGTCCTCAACGGTCTAGGATTGTAAGCAATGGCATCAGAGATGGAAATAAGGCAGATAGCAGCAATAGTGGGGGAGGGGGAAGTGACATGGGAAACGTGGGGGGTGGAGATGATGCAGAGGGAATGAATGAGGAGACTGGAGGGAGTGCCAGGATAGAGTAAAGTAAGAGGAGAAAACAGCTGAAGGAGAGTGAAGGGAATGGAGATGATGCCAGTGGAAAATGAGTGAAGGAATTGGAGGTGGTGATAGGAAGTGGAACGTCGCTAAGATTCAAAGGGAAGGAGTGTGAGAAGATAAAGTAGCTGAGAGAGAGTGAGGGGAAGGAGAATGTGAATGGCTTGGAAGGTAAAGTGAGAAGATAGGAAGGGATGTGAGTTATACGTGAGATCGGAGAGTGCGGAGAAAGAGTGATCTGGAGGGGCTTTGACAGGGATGTGAGTGAGGTATGGGATTGGTGTTGACACTGAATATTTGGATTTACATTATGGCGCTGGCAGCTAGCCACATTAGCAACACTAGCCACCGGCGTGCCTGTGCAAGTCTGCCGCTACAACCACCATGACCTCTGGTGAACATCCGAGGCACAGTGGCAAGACTGAAGGGCAAAGCCTGGAACTGAAAATTCTCCCTTGGCACTGTAAAGCCTAGGAAACATTGGTGAGCAGGATGAATAGGAATATGTAAATAGGCTTCGGTCAAGTCCATAGAGGTCAGGAACTATCCTTGCTGCACCACCACTATCACTGAACGCAAAGTCCCCATTCCGTAGCATGGGACATTCAGGGCCCTGTTGACTCCCTTCAGTTCAAGAATAGGGTTCCAAGAGCCCTCCTCTTTGGGGACCACAAAATAGATGGAATACCAACCCGAGCTCCACTCTTCACAAGAGACTAGAACGATTGCCTCCAGTCACAGAAAGCGCACGAGCATCTCCTCCACCGCCCGAGCCTTGCTGGCAAGCTCACCGTTGGATGATGCCTCAGCCACCAGTCCAGACAAGTTGCAGCACGCTGATGACATTTTTCGTGCGGATCGGCGCATCGTACAGCTTTCTGTCAGTAGAGGTACTGCAATTGCAATTATTGACTCTTTGGGATATTCAAAGGTGTGTGCAAGGCACACCGCAACAGCTTACAGTATTTTAATGCCCGCTGGCAGCTATCACAGGGCGCTGCCACTTGTCCTATGAAGAAAGGCTAAAAAGGTTAGGGCTCTTTAACCTGGAAAAGAGACGGCTGAGGGGAGATATGATAGAAGTCTATAAATTAATGAACGGAGTGGAACGGGTAAACGTAGATCGATTGTTTACGTTATCAGAATATAGAAAGACTAGGGCACATGCAATGAAGCTACAGGGTAAACTATTTAAGACTAATAAAAGAAAATATTTTTTCACTCAACGTGTAATCAAACTCTGGAATTTGTTACCGGAGGATGTAGTAAAGGCTGTTAGTGTAGCTGGGTTTAAAAAAGGTTTGGACAAGTTCCTGGAGGAAAGGTCCATAAACCATTATTAAGAAGGGACCCAGGATATCAATGCTTAACCCAGTACAAGCATTGTGGAACCTGTGTCTTTTGGGGAAATTGCTAGGTACGTATGACCTAGATTGGTCACTGTTGGAAACAGGATACTGGGCTTGATGGACCTTGGTCTGACCCAGTATGGCATCTCTTATGTTCTTATGTTGTCTGGACTGGTGGCTGAGGCAGGACACCCAGGCCGCGGCCGATCTTCCAGGTCCATTTTACCACTTCCTGAAGCCTTTACTCTCTTCACCCATCGTGCAGCGGTGCTCCTATCTAACGCAGAACTTCCATACACAGCACACAACCGTTTGTGAATGTTTCTCACACTTTCTTTCTCCTCCACCAAGCATTCAATTACAGCTCGTTGTTTGTACCATGTGTCACTGAGACGCCATTTGAAGGATCACTACCGCCTCGCTATTTGTCGGACGACTGTAAAATTACACACATGTCCTTTGAAGTTCCAAGTTACTACCCTTTCAATTTCACACCTCTATCTTCATTCTGGACTGATGTGGGGCATTACTTTTCTGAGCAACCCTCGTATATTTGTCAATTATAGGTAGTCCTTCTCCAGGATTTTCTTTAGAAAAAACAGAAGTATTTGTTTAACATTTTCGATTTTTCAACGTCACTTTCCACAAATCCATTCTCACCACTTTTGAATCTTGCATTTTCACTTCTGATCTTCCTCTTCTCCCGAATATACCTGAAAAAGGTTTTATCACCACGCTTTAGATCTTTAGCCATCTTTTCTTCTGCCTTTGATTTTGCTGTCCTTATGTCTCTTTTTGTCTCTTTTAGCTTTATCCTATATTTTTTTCAGTGTTCCTCTTGTTTGCGAACTTCTGAATTTTGTGAAAGTTGCGTTTTTCGCCTTTATTTGTGCAGACACTGCTTTAGAAAACCAAATAGGTTTCCTTTTCCTCTTGCTTTTATTGACTTTCCTTACATATGTATCTGCTGCTCCATTAGTTTAGTCCACTGCAATTCCACTTCCCTTACCTTCTCCCCCCCCCCCCACCGCCAACTCCTCCTTCAGGCACTTCGCCATCTTCCTGAAGTCAGTGTTTTTGAACAATTTTCAGAAGACTGTGCTCATGAGAAACTAGCTCAATTTAAAGTAGACAAAGCAATGGAACCAGATGGGAAGCACCCTAGAATAAAGAGGGAACTTAGGGACGTTCTAGCAGCTCCACTGACTGACCTTTTCAATGCCTCGTTGGAGTCGGAAGTGGTGCCAAAGAACTGGGGAAAGGCTCATGTGGTGCCTTTACACAAAAGCGGAAGTAAGGATGTGGTTGAAAACTACAGGCCAGTTAGTTTAACTTCGATGGTGAGTAAATTATTGGAAACATTGCTGAAAGAGAAAATAGTGAGGTTTCTGGAATCCAGCGGATTACAGGATCCGAGGCAGCATGGCTTCACCAGAGGCAGGTCTTGTCAGACAAATCAGATTGATTTCCTTGACTGGGTGACCAGGGTGTTGGACCAAGGGAGAGCCCTAGATGTGGTGTATTTAGATTTCAGTAAAGCCTTTGACACTCTTCCTCACAGGCAACTTATAAACAAACTGAGCACCCTAGGGATGGACCCTAAAGTTACTGCTTGGGTTAGAAATTGGTTGGGTGGGAGGCGATAAAGAGTACAGGTAAATGGAGCTCACTCTGAGGAGAAGGATGTTACCAGTGGTGTGCCCCAGGGATCTGTCCTCGGTCCGATTCTTTTTAACGTCTTTGTTAGTGATATAGCGGAAGGGCTGTCGGGTAAGGTTTACCTCTTTGCGGATGATACCAAAATCTGCAATAGACTAGACACCCAGGAAGGTGTAGATAACATGAGGAGGGATCTAGCTAAGCTTGAAGAATGGTCTAGAATTTGGCAGCTGGGATTTAATGTTAAAAAATGTAAGGTCATGCATTTGGGCTGCAGCAATCCAAGGGAGAAATATAGTATAGGGGGTGAAGTACTTTTGTCCACTAAAGAAGAGCGGGACCTAGGCGTAGTTGTGTCTGATGACCTTAAAGTAGCTAAACAGGTAGAAAAGGCGACGGCAAAAGCTAGAAGGATGCTTGGGTGCATACAGAGAGGAATGGCTAGCAGAAAAAAGGAGGTGTTAGTGCCTCTGTATAAGTCTTTGGTGCGACTTCATTTGGAGTATAGTGTGCAGTTCTGGAGACCGAACCTTCAAAAGGATATAAACAGGATGGAATCAGTACAGAGGGTGGCCACTAAAATGGTTAGTGGTCTTCATTATAAAGCATATGAGGAAAGACCTAAGGATCTTAATATGTACACCTTAGAGGAAAGGCGGGATAGAGGTGATATGATTGAGACGTTTAAATACCTCTTTGGCATAAATGTAAAGGGGGAGAGCCTCTTTCGATTGAAAGCACAGTTACTTACCTGTAACAGGTGATCTCTGGGAACAGCAGGAATAAGTCTTCACATATGGGTACGTCGGTATCGACAGAGCCTGCGCGGGAACGCTCCCCAGCGTCCAATCAGAAAGCCTTTGGGAGCATCCCACAGCGCCTGCGTGCTGCCTTCCCTTCTTGCCCAACTGTCTCTCCTCAGTTAAGTTTTAGAGCTGAGACAAAGAGAGAGAGAGAGAGACAACTCCTAGGGGAGGTGGGTGGGTTGTGAAGACTTATTCCTGCTGTTCCTGGGAGGCATTTGACCATCTTCTCTCCTTTGAACTGTGTTCCCAAGTTGGTGCCTCTGATGATGGAATCTCCAAGTAGTAGTAGTTTTCTGTTTTGTGATTTTTTCTTCATATGTGGTGCATTATCAGTAGATTGGGCATTGACTCTCTCATTTAAGGGCATTTCAGTTTCTATAGGTTGGGCATCCTCATTATGAAAGGCAGAGAAGGCATTATGCAGGGATCTCTCTTGATATAAAGGGTGTCTCCATGTTACACGTCGCAACCTACCAGTGACCACTGTATCCATTTGTTCTTGGACTGTTTGATTCTTTGTAAGAGCGGTGGTGGATTTTGTTCAGTTATACACAGAAATGTATACACTAAATACAGATATAATTTGAAACAGGACTAAAGTGGTATTTAAAGGTGCGGAAGAATTTAAGGAAATATCGATACATCGGGAAGATGTATTACAACTATTTGATAAACTGAAGAGTAGCAAATCACCTGGACAGCACAGTTACTTACCTGTAACAGGTGATCTCTGGGAACAGCAGGAATAAGTCTTCACATATGGGTACGTCGGCACCGACGGAGCCTGCGCGGGAATGCTCCCCAGCGTCCAATCAAAAAGCCTTTGGGAGCATCCCACAGCGCCTGCGTGCTGCCTTCCCGCCTTTCCCAACTGTCTCTCCTCAATTAAGGTTTAGAGCTGAGACAAAGAGAGAGAGAGAGAGGGAAAGGAAAGAGAAATAGAGACAACTCCTAGGGGAGGTGGGTGGGTTGTGAAGACTTATTCCTGCTGTTCCCAGAGATCACCTGTTACAGGTAAGTAACTGTGCTATCTCCAGGAACAAGCAGGAATGAGTCTTCACATATGAGGACTCCCTAGCTTTAGATGCCAGGGAGAGAGCCCATAAGTTGTGTGTCCCTGGGACAGGGCTGCACTTCCCCACCTGGATCTCTGGCATCCCATGAGGTATGGTGGGTAGGAGTTGATTAAGAATGGAACAGGTGTTTAAGAACAGCCTAACCAAACAAGGCATCCCGGCGGGAGACCTTGTCCAAGCAGTAATGGGCTGTGAAGGTATGAACTGAGGCCCAAGTGGCTGCTCGACAGATGTCGTCGATAGACACAGAGTTCAGAAAAGCCATTGAGGCTGCCATGGCTCTCACATTGTGAGCTGTGACATGGCCCTCCAGAGAAAGGTTCTTGCTCTGATAGGTGAAAGAAATACACTGGGCAATCCAGTTAGAAAGTGTTCTCTTGGAGACTGGTTGTCCCAAATGAGAAGGATCAAAGGCAACAAACAGTTGGGAAGACTTTCTATGTTGCTGTGTCCTTTGTAAGTAAAAAGCCAGAGCTCTTTTACAGTCCAGGGTATGAAGATTCCTCTCTGCACTTGATGCATGAGGTCCTGGAAAAAAGACAGGTAGGTAGACCTCCTGGTTGAGGTGAAAAGGCGAGACCACCTTAGGCATAAAGTGTGGATTAGTCCTAAGGACCACCTTGTCATGATGGAACCTTGTATAAGGTGGATTAGCTACTAGTGCTTGCAATTCACTGATGCGGCGTGCTGATGTGATTGCAATGAGAAAGATAACCTTCCAAGAAAGATATTTCAAGGAGGTGGTAAAGGTTCGAAAGGCGGCTTCATAAGCTGACCAAGAACCAAATTTAAGTCCCATGCCACCAGGGGTGGTCTAATGGGAGGCTTTGTTAAAAGGAGGCCTCTCATGTACCTTGCTACAACAGGATGAGAGGAAATAGGTTGTCCATTTAGAGGCTTAAGGGAAGCTGCAATAGCACTCAAATAGACCCTTACTGAATTTGTCTTAAGGCCTGCATTAGACAGATGAAGGAGATACTCCAGCAAAGATTCCAGAGGTATGGCAAGGGGGTTAAGACCCTTTCCAGAACACCAGATAGTAAACCTCTTCCACTTGAAAGCATAAGAACGTCTAGTGGAAGGTTTTCTGGAAGCATAAAGAACATCTTTCACTTGTTGAGAAAGATGAAGATCCTGAAGATCTAGGCCTTCAGCAACCAAGCCCTGAGATGCAGAGACTGGGGATTGGGATGCCATAACTTTCCGTCCTCTTGAGAGAGGAGGTATGGAGCAGACCCTAACTCCAGGGAGGGAGTTTGAGAGAGATGTAGAAGCAGAGGGTACCACACTTGCCGTGGCCAATGTGGAGCTATGAGAATCATGTGGCCTCTGTCTCTCTGAAGCTTGAACAGGGTTTTGGGAATTAGGGGAATGGGTAGAAAGGCATAAAGGAAGTCTTGACCCCAGTGAAGGAGGAAAGCATCCCTTGCCTGAGCTCCCTGAGCCAGAGTTCTGGAACAGAACCGGGGAAGTTTGGCATTCCACGGACTTGCAAAGAGGTCTATGTCCGGGGTTCCCCAAATTTGAAAAATCTTGGATACCTGGTCCATATGTAGGGACCACTCGTGTGGAAGCAGAACTCGACTGAGTCTGCCTGCCCAAGAGTTTTGAACACCTGGAAGATAAACTGCCAGAAGATGAATGTGATGCTCTCTGGCCCACAGTCGCAAAACTTCGTTGCAAAGTGACAGAGAGCCAGTTCCTCCCTGCTTGTTTACATAGAACATGGCTACCTGATTGTCCGTGTGGATAAGGACTGTCTTGTGGCTGAGCAGGGTGTGGAAAACTCGCAGAGCAAGGAAGATTGCTCTGAGTTCCAAGAGACTGATATGTAGACAAGTCTCCTGTGGGGACCAGATGCCCTGGGTGGAGAGGTCCTGAAGATGAGCTCCCCAGCCCATTGGAGAAGCATCTGTTGTAAGAGTTGCTTGGGGTAGAGGTTGTTGAAAGGGGGACCCCAGCAACAGGTTTTGAGGGGACTTCCACCACTGGAGGGACAAAATGAGGCGACTTGTGTTTGCTATTTTGTCTGACAGGCAGCCTAATGCCTGGGTCCATTGGGTGGATAAAGCCCACTGAGCTGCCCTCATGTGAAGGCGAGCATATGGTAGCACATGTACGGTGGATGCTATGTGGCCTAGCAACTGCAACATCTCTCGAGCAGTTAGTAGGGGTTTCAACTCTGCTTGAGAAGCTAACTGCACCAAGCGAAGGCAACGGGCCTGAGGAAAATAGGCCCTTGCCCTTGTGGTATCCAGCAACGCCCCTATAAACTCCAGGGACTGAGTAAGGATCAAATTGGATTTTGGGATGTTTATTACCAGCCCTAAATACTGAAGGATATGCATTGTGCAGGTTAGAGAAGTCTTGGCCTCTGATTGAGTGGGAGCTCGAATGAGCCAGTCGTCCAGATAAGGGAAGACAAATATTCCCAGGGTGCGCAGAAAAGCAGCTACCACTGCCATGCATTTCGTGAACACCCTTGGTGCAGAGGCCAGAACAAAAGGGAACACTCTGTATTGATAGTGCTTCTCCTGAAAAAAGGAACCGAAGGAACCTTCTGTGAGTAGGATGGATGAGAACTTGAGATCTAGAGAACAAAGCCAATCCTGACTCTGAAGGTATGGCAGCAGAGTTCCTAGAGAAATCATCTTGAATTTTTCCTTGACTAGGAATCTGTTCAACTCTCTGAGATCTAAGATGGGTCTGAAGCCCCCTGTTTTCTTTGGAATAAGAAAATAGGGGGAGTAGAAACCTGTGCCATGTTGCTGAAAAGGCACCTCTTCTATTGCCCCCTGGGCGAGAAGATGGCAACCTCCTGCTCCAACAAGCTGAGGAGGGAGGTTGGAGAATTGAACTGGTGCACTCTTGTGAGAGGGGGCAAGCTTGAAAAATGAAGTTTGTACCCCTCTCTTATGATGGAGAGTGTCCAATGCTCTGCTGTAATTTGCCCCCACCTGGGAGCAAAGTGACATAACCTTCCTGGAATGGTGGAGGGCTCTGGTCCTTCTAGAGCCAGGAAGGCTAAGTTCTCTAGCAGAAAGTCAAAGGCCCTGAGGGGGCTGAGGTTGCTGGGCTGGAGCAGGCCTCGCAGCCTTTGCTTTGCTCTGTTTAAAGGATTGCTGACGTTTGGTAGAGAACTGAGCTGCAGAAGATGCCCGCTGACCATAAGCAGGATAGAATCTTCCCTTTTTAGAAAAAGGTGTTTTCTTGAATAACCTTTTCTTAGCAGGAGCAGCTGTGGATTTGGATAATCTATCCAAAGCAGAATTTTCAGCATCCATCTGATTGGCTTTTGCTTGCCAATCCTTACCAAACAGGTTCGGCTTTTGCTTGCCAATCCTTACCAAACAGGTTCTCACCTGAACAAGGGATATTTCCCAATTCATCTTGAACCCAGATCTCCAAATCAGATGCTTGAAGCCAAGCAATCCTACGTGCACCTATGGCAATAGCTGAGGCTCTGCTTACGCATTCAAAGGAGTTGAAAGCTGCACGGTTGGAGAATTTGGAGATATCTTGGGCATGTTTGAGCCCAGTGAGAAAGTCTTGCCTTTTATCTTCAGACATAAAAGGACTTAAAGTCTGCAAATGGTCAGTGACTTCTTTTAAGAACATTCCCATGTAGAGACTATAAGAATTAATTCTCGCAGCAAGCATGGAAGCTTGGAAGACTCTTCTTCCAAAAGCATCCAGGGTTCTACATTCACGTCCTGGAGGATTAGAGGCATGTCTTTTAGCACTTCTAATCTTTCTCATTGCAGACTCAACCACAATAGAGTGGTGAGGAAGCTGAGTTTTATGGAAACCAGGACAAGGAGGGACAAGATACATGGTATCCAACCTGCGAGAATGAGGAGAGGTGGTTAGAGGTGCTTCTCACATCCTCAACATGAGATCATACAGAATCTCATGAATAGGTAAGGTAGCTGCCTCCTTAGGAGGTTTAGGATATTGTAAAATATCTAACTCCTTGGCTCTGGGCTCTGTCTCAGGGGCCACTGTAATAGAGGCCCCGAGCCACCTCTCTGATAAAGTCTTGAAAAGACAAGTCCTCTGAAGGAGACATCCTTCGTTTAGGAGAGGACTCCTCCTGTGGAAGAAGCATCACTGCATCGACCGACTCTTCAGAATCCTCAGAGGAATCGAATTATCGTCTGTCCGGATGCTCTTGCAAAGCCCGATACCCATACCGACCGGGATCGGTATTGGGAATAACCGGTACCGGGGTATCGGTACCGGATGGCTTCAGAGGACAGAGACCCGGCATAGCGGACACCGATGCCGATGTCGATGCCACCAGTACCGGGATCGGTACCGATGGCGATGCTAGAGCCGGTACCGGCGGAGTAGTCTGTTGCGGTACCACGGGCGTCGATGCCACAAGGAAAGCCGCCAGACTGCGTTCTATGGACAGAATCCTCTGATCCATCGACGCCGCCAATGCCTGGAAGTCGGTACCGGTGGAAGCCACCGGTACCCCAGAGCATGGCACCAAGAGATCTGTCGAGGCCACGCCATCGAGATCATCCTGGAACCCCGATGATGATGCTTTAGAGGCCGAAGCCTCCCGCCGGGGTTATTTTGCCGGTGCAGAATCCTCGAGGGCAAGGCCAGAGGCATCTCGATGCTTAGAAGGAGATCTACCCTTCAAGGACCGGCTGGATTTATGTTTAGTTACCTGAGATCCATGTGAGGAAGAAGCAGCCCTGGAAGACGTCGATGCCACCGAAGCCGCATCAGAGGGAAACAGGGTACTGAGCTTGGCAGCTCGGTTCTGCTGACCTCTTTTAGACATCATGGAACAGGACACACAATCTGTTGTGGAATGGTCAGGACCTAAACATTTAAGACACCAGTCATGGGTGTCGGTGACGGAAAAGGTACCGCCACATTTTGTGCACTTTTTAAATCCTGAGGCAGGCTTTTCCATATTTAAGGAAAAATGTTTTGTGCCTAAGGCCCAAAACACAAGTGCACCTGAAGAAAAAGAATGGAAAAAAGGTTGTTTTTTTTTTTTTACAAGAAGAAAAGAACAAAGACCGGCAGTACCGGTACAGCATCGAAGAAGGCAGACGCGACAGAAAAGAAATAAAGAAAAAATAAGGAAATTCTTCTGCGGTGACAGGAACACGACCTGCTGGCTCCGCGGAAAAAGAAGAACTGAGGAGAGACAGTTGGGAAAGGCGGGAAGGCAGCACGCAGGCGCTGTGGGATGCTCCCAAAGGCTTTCTGATTGGACGCTGGGGAGCGTTACTGCGCAGGCTCCGTCGGTGCCGACATACCCATAAGTGAAGACTCATTCCTGCTTGTTCCTGGAGATCAGATGGTATACATACAAGGGTGTTCAAAGAACTGAAATATGAAATTGCAGACCTGTAATTAGTAACCTGTGAACTATCATTAAAATTATCTGTAATACCTGAAGACTGGAGGATGGCCAACGTAACGCCAATTTTTAAAAAGGGTTCCAGGGGTGATTCGGGCAACTACAGACCGGTGAGCCTGACGTCAGTACCAGGAAAAATGGTAGAAACTATCATAAAGAACAAAATTACTGAACGTGTAGATAGTCATGGCTTAATGGGAGACAGCCAACATGGCTTTAGACAAGGAAGATCTTATCTTACTAATCTGTTTTTTTTTTTGAAGGTGTGAATAAACAGATAGACATAGGTGAGTCGGTTGATATAGTGTATTTGGACTTTCAGAAAGCCTTTGACAAGGTCACTCATCAGAGACTTTTGGCAAAACTAAAGAGTCATGGGCTAGGAGGCAGTGTACCATTGTGGATCAGGAACTGGTTAAAAGATAGAAAGCAGAGGGTAGGGCTAAATGGCCAATTTTCCCAATGGAGAAAGATGAATAGTGGTGTATTTATTTTATTTATTTATTTATTTATTTAATTACATTCTCTTATATACCGCGCTATTCTGCATCAGTGCGGTTTACATTGAACAAACTAAAATTACATTGAACAGGGCATTATAACTTGGGGATAACTATTTTACAGGGAACATGGGCTATGGAGGGTTAAGTAGCTTGCCCAAGACCACAAGGAGCACCTGTGGGACTAGAAACCCCAGTCCTTCCGGCCCAAGGTTGCTGTCCTCTAGTGGGATTTGAACCCCCGACCTTCCGGCCTGAAGTACCTTGCCCCAACCACTAGGCCACTTCTCCACCCCAGGGATCTGTGCCGGGTCCGCTGCTTTTTGACATATTCATAAATGACCTGGAAAAGGGAATAATGAGTGAGGTTATCAAATCTGCAGATGACACAAAACTATATAAAGTTATTAAAACCCATGAGGATTGTGGAGAATTGCAAGAGGATCTTGATAAATTGGAAGACTGGGCATCCAAATGGCAGATGAAATTTAATGTGGACAAGTGCAAAGTTATGCACCTAGGAAAGAACAACCCAAACTACGGTTACCCGATGCAAGGTTCCACATTGGGAACCACCACCCAGGAAAAGGATTTAGGCGTCATTGTGGATAACATGTTAAAACCCTCCGACCAGTGTGCAGCGGTGGCCAAGAGAGCAAATAGAATGCTAGGTATCATAAGGAAAGGAATGGAAAATAAAACAAAAGATATCATAATGCCTCTGTATCGTTCCATGGTGCGACCGTACTTTGAATATTGGGTGCAATTCTGGTCACCGTATCTTAAAAAGGATATAGTGTTATTAGAAAAGGTTCAGAGAAGAGCCACCAAAATGGTAAAGGGGATGGAAGGATACCCCTATGAAGAGAGGCTAAAAAGGTTAGGGCTCTTTAACCTGGAAAAGAGATGGCTGAGGGGAGATATGATAGAAGTCTATAAATTAATGAACAAGGTGGAATGGGTAAACGTAGACCGATTGTTTACGTTATCAGAATATAGAAAGACTAGGGGACATGCAATGAAGCTACAGGGTAAACCTTTTAAGACAAATAAGAGAAAATATTTTTTCACTCAACGTGTAATCAAACTCTGGAATTTGTTACCAGAGGATGTAGTAAAGGCTGTTAGTGTAGCTGGGTTTAGAAAAGGTTTGGACAAGTTCCTCGAGGAAAAGTCCATAAACCATTATTAAAAAAGAACCCAGGATATCAATGCTTGACCCAGTACAAGCACTGTGGAACCTGTGTCTCTTGGGGAAACTGCTAGGTACGTATGACCTAGATTGGGCACTGGTGGAAACAGGATACTAGGCTTGATGGACCTTGGTCTGATCCAGTATGGCATATCTTACACGTTCTTATGTTCATCTGAAATAGCCATTTCAAATTATTTCCTGGCCATCCTGCTGAGTATCAGTCCCTATCTTTTCCACTATTTTAATATTAGTTTTAAAAATACAATTTTTCCTATTGTTTGCAATATCTTCTAATTCAGGGCTCCCCAAACTTTTAATGTGAAGGACAATATAGCGCAATTCAAATCACAGAAATGGCCAGGTGGGGGTGGGATCCTCATCAGAGGGTGTTTGAGCTGATGGGAGGAAAAGGGGAAGGGAAGAGAGGAAGGGGAACTATGACTTGCCTTTTCAATGATTCCAAATGCCAGACAGCATGCTTCCCAGGAGAGAGGCAAACAAGCACACCCCCTTTCTTCCCCCACCCCGTCCATCAGGGCCGGCTCCACCACTATGTGGCCTAGGTATTCACATAGGGAAGCAGATTTGAGGAGTGGCAGCACAGCAGGTGAGCAACACTTTCATGCTATTTCAGCAAGACAAGGAAACTTTCAGTACAGGCCCACACTGAAGCAGTGCTGCAATCATCCCTTCCCCCTCCAAAAGGAAGTTAGCAGGGAGGGAGGGGGAAAGGGCATGGTAACACTTGAGTACTGGTCTGTACTGGAAGCTTTGCTGCTGTGCTGAAGCAGCATGAAAGTGCTGCTCTCCTGCCACATGAGAGCTGTGTTGACTTTAACTGTGCAGCAACAATGAAGAGGAGAGGATGGAGAAGTGGAATGAAATTCTACACTATTTGAGGGGGTGTAGGAAAGGAAAGGTGAGATGCTGGTCATGCAAGCAGAGACTAAGGAGAGGATGATAAGAGGCTGGACAGCCTGGGGGAAGGGGGCACTAAGGAAGGAGAGATGAGAATCTGGACACGAGGGGTGGTTAGGAAAATGAGGGGAGAAGATGCAGAACAGCTTGTGAAAAGACTAGAGAAGGAGAGAGGAGATGCTGGACATGAGGTGGGGTAGGGAGGGGAAAGAAGAGAAGGAGTAGGGAGATGCTGGACTGGTGGTGGGATGGTGTTTGGCACTGAGCCATCTAGGAGAAGGGGCACAAAAGCTGAAGGTTTACCTGGTAACAGAACCCACATGTCATGGGTCCATACTGGACTTAGTGCTTAGCAATGGGGAAAGCATTTCTGATGTTACAGTGGGACATCATCTCATATTCAGTGATCACCAGGGCTGATAAAATCCATTCAAAAGCGAGGGTCTTAGACTTTAGGAAAACTAACTTTGCCAAGATGGGCCAATACCTAGAGGAGTGTTTAGTGAGATGGGAACAGCTGGGGGACATAGAAAAACTGTGGGCAAAACTGAAAGGGGATATTTTAAGGACAACAAACCTTTTGTTAGAAAGTTAAATAAATGTAAAAGGAAAAGGAGGCCACTATGGTTCTCAAAAAAAGTAGCTGAAAAGGTGAAGAAAAAGAGGGAGACCTTCATGAAATACAGGAGTTCAACAGAGAAGGGAAGACAAACATCTATATTTGGAAAAACCTAGAGAAGTTAGCAAAGTAATCAGGAAAGCAAAGGTACAAAAAGAAGAAATAGCCAATGCAATAAAATGCGGGGATAAGACATTTTTCAGATATGTCAGTGAGAGGAGGAAGGGCAAAAGTGGTATTGGCAGATTCAAGGGCGCAGGAGAGGAATATGCAGAAACTTATGAGGCTAAAGCAGAATTGCTTAACAAATATTTATTTTCTGTGTTCACAGATGAAGAACCAGAAAACACCCACAAACAGGGACAGAAGTGACGAGGATCTCAAACAATTTTCAGAAGACTGTGTTCATGAGGAACTAGCTAAACTAAAAATAGACAAAGCCATGGGTCCAGATAGAGTAGTTACTCACCTGTAACAGGTGTTCTCCAGGAGCAGCAGGAATCAGTCCTCACTTATGGGTGACATCGGCGCCGATAGAGCCCCCGTGCGGAGCATTTCCCCAGCTTTCTATGAAAGCCTTTGGGAATACTACACGCATGCGCGGTCCCCTTCCCGCCTAAAGGTGCCATCTTGCTCAGTCAAATGACATAGCTAAAAAACAGCACACAAAAATGAAAAAATTTAACTATGTACAACTGCAACTCCCAGGGGAGGAGGGAGGGTTGTGAGGACTGATTCCTGCTGCTCCTGGAGAACACCTGTTACAGGTGAGTAACTTTCTCCAGGACCAAGCAGGAAGTCATTCCTCACTTATGGGACTCCCCAGCTTCAGGCTACCGGGGACCCAGAGCTGAAAAATGAGCTCCCTCTAGCCTCAGCATCAGAGAAAGGATTTCACTGAAACATACCTCCACCGGTAGCCCAACCAGAGGGCTGGAGGGTAGGAGTTGCCTAAACCTCAAAGAGATTCCGGAGCACTGCCTGACCGAAAGCACTGTCCCTGCGGGACTCCCTCTCCAGGCAGTAATGGGCCGCAAAGGTCTGGCTTGAGGACCAAGTTGCAGCCCTGCAGATGTCTGCCAACGGTACAGAGCGGAGATGAGCTACTGAGGTAGCCATTGCCCTGACACGGTGGGCCGTGACCCGACCCTGCAAAGGAAGGTCAGCTGCCCTGTAAGCTCAGGTGATACAGTCAGCCACCCAGATGGACAAGGTACGCTTGGACACAGGTACCCCCCAAGTTATTGGGGTCAAAAGATACGAAGAGCTGAGTAGCCCTCCTATGCCCCTGCGTACGCTCCAGGTAGAAGGATAAGGCCCTCCTACAGTCCAGGGTATGCAGGACTGTCTCAGCCCGGATGGCATGGGGCCTAGGGAAGAATGTTGGAAGAACCACCTCCTGGTTGAGATGGAAAGAGGAGACAACCTTGGGGAGGAACTTCGGATGAGTCCTAAGGACTACCCTGTTCCTATAGAAGTGAGTGCCTGCCACAGACCAGGGTTTGAAGTTCACTCACTCGCCTGGCCGAGGTCAAGGCCACTAGGAATAGAGTCTTCCAGGATAGGAAGCATAAAGGACATGTAGCCATGGACTCAAAAGGTGGGCGAGTAAGTTGCTGCAAGACCACATTCAACTCCCACTCAGGGGCCGGTGGACGGAGAGGAGGCTTGAGCAATAGTAAGCCTCTGAGAAATCTGGACACCAAGGAGTGAACTGACAAAGAGTGTCCCTCCACCAGAGAGTGATGAGCTGCCAGAGCAGAGAGGTGGACCCGAACAGAATTGGACTTAAGGCCCTGATTTATCAAGTGCAGTAGGTACTGGAGCACTACTGGCACAATTCAGGTGAAAGGGTCTTCCCTGTGTTGCTGACACCACAAGGAGAGCCTTCTCCACTTCAGGGCATATGTTTTCCTGGTGTATTGCTTTCTAGAGGCCAAGACCACCTCTTCCACCTCCTGAGGTAGACCCCAGGGAGCCAAGACTACCCTTGCAGCCTCTATGCCATCAGATGGAGAGATTTGAGATTGGGATGCAGAAGGGAACCCTGATCCTGAGATAGAAGGTCGGGTTGGAATCCCAGAGGCATGGGTGTCTCCACTGTCAGTTGAAGTAACAGGGGGAACCAGGGCTGCCTTGGCCACCTGGGAGCAACCAGAAGTACTGAGGCCTTGTCCCTGAGAATCTTGAACAAGGTTCGGGCCACCAGAGGCGTGGGAGGAAACGCATAGAGCAGGCCCTGGGACCAAGAAATCAGGAAGGCATCCGCCGCCACCCTCAGGGGATGCGGTTGCCTGAAACAAAACCTGGGCAGTTGGTGATTCAGGGGACTGGCAAAGAGATCCATGGATGAAGTCCCCATTTTAGGAAAATCTGTTGAACCACTAAAGGGTGCAGCTTCCACTCGTGGGGCTGCAATATCCTGCTTAAGTGGTCTGCCAGAAAGTTCTCCTGGCCAGGAAGATACACAGCCCTCAGCAACATCTGGTGCCTGAGGGCAAAAGAGCAAAGGGCCTGTGCTTCCAGGCATAGAGGCCTGGACCCAGTGCCGCCCTGTTTGTTCACATAGAACATAGCTACTTGGTTGTCTGTCTGAACTAGAACAGACTGGTGGGCCAAGGAGTGAAAAAAAGCCTTGAGGGCTAAGCAAATAGTCCGCAGTTCCAGTAGGTTGATCTGTTGCAGGGCTTCCCATGGGGACCAGAGGCCTTGGGTGCAGCTCCCTTGACAGTGTGCACCCCAGCCCTGCAAGGAGGCATCGGTTGTCAACACCACTGTGGGGACAGCTACCTGAAAAGGCACCACCTGCAGCAAGTTGGGGGGGTGTAGCCACCACTGAAGAGAATCCAGGAAAGGTTTGGATTCCCTTACTTGGTCTGCAAGGCTCCCTGTGGCCTGCCTCCACCGGGTTCTGAGGCACCACTGTGCAGGCCTCATGTGGAGGCGGGCATTGGGGGTCACATGCACAGTCGATGCCATGTGTCCCAGGAGCTGCAGACAGAGCCTGACAGGAACTCTCGGCCGACTGAGAAACCGGGATGCCAACTCCACGAGCCTTTGAGCTCTGTCCTCTGGCAAGTAAGCCCTTGCCTGCAGAGAGTCCAGCCGTGCTCCTATGAACTCGAGGTTCTGGGAGGGGAGCAAAGTGGACTTTGCGAAGTTTATGACAAAGCCTAGGTCTTGAAGGAGTGCAACAGTCCTGAAGATGGCCTGCCTGGCCTCCTGGTAGGTTTGGCCTCAGATGAGCCAGTCGTCCAGATAGGGGAAGACAAATATCCCTTGAGTCCTCAAGTAGGCTGCCACCACAGCTAGGCACTTTGTAAAGACCCGTGGGGCGGAAGTTAGACCAAAAGGCAGTACCCTGTACTGGTAATGGTTTCCTCCCACCACGAACCTGAGGTACTTTCTGTGGTCTGGATGAATAAGGATGTGAGTGTACGCATCCTTTAGATCTAAGGAGCATAGCCAATCTCCCTGCTGGAGGTAGGGCAGAAGTGTTCCAAGAGTAAGCATCTTGAACTTCTCTTTCTCCAAGAACTTGTTGAGGTTTCTGAGGTCTAGGATAGGCCTTAGGCCTCCTGTTCTCTTCGGCACCAGAAAATACAAGTAGAACCCGTGGCCTTGTAGGCGAGGAGGTACTGGCTCCACCGCCTTGTCCAGAAGCAGACCCTGAAGTTCTTGGAGGAGGAGGGTGGTGTGCAGGAGAGGCCTCAGAGGTTCTCCTGGAAAGTAGACAGGAGGTAGTTGTTGGAAATGAAGCATATAGCTCTGGTAAATGATGCTTAAAACCCAAGCATCCCCTGTAATGGGTGGCCACCGGTGGGCAAACAGGGCTAAGCGACCTCCTGTGCAGGGATGGGACAGCAGGGACGGAGAAGCTATGCCTTGGGAGTCAAAAACCCCCTCCCTGCGGGTAGGAGCAGGAGCCGGAGGCTTGGGGGTCTTCTGCCTACGGGGCCCATGTCCCTGCCCCTTGGCCTGCTGCCCCTGAGGGGGAGCTGGGGAGGCCTGGTATTGAGGGAAAGGTTTGTAGGCAGACACCTTACCCGGGTAGAAGGACTTTTTATCCGAGCCCTTCTTTTTGTGAGAAGGGGCAGAAGTCTTTTTGGGCAGCCTAGTCCTGGTCAGGTGCTCGTCTCGAGCTCAGCGGCTTTCTCGGCCATGGGTTTGCCAAAAAGGTTCTCACCTTGGCAAGGGACACCAACCAACTTGTCCTGTACCCAAGGCTCAAGGACTGCAGCCATGCCTGGCGTCGGGCCGCGATGCCGGCGGCCGCCACACGAGCCGAAGCCTCGAAGCCATCGTAGGCTGCTCAGGACATGAATTTGGAACAGTCCCAGATTCCTGAAGACAAAGACTGGAACCTCTGCAAAGGTTCCCCAAAGAGACCAGCGGAGATCCCGGCAAGCTCCTTTGCCAGGTCTCGGAGAAACATGCCCATCTACAGCTGGTATGACTGGACACGGCAAAAGAAGCATCGAGCCCTGGAAGCACTTTCTGCCGAACGCATCCAGGTTCCGGGCCTCCCTACCGGGGGGCACCGCAGAGTGCATCTTCTGGCTCTTCAGTCGATGCATGGCTGAGTCCACCACCATGGAATGGTGCGGCAGCTGTGCCTTTTGGAAGCCAGGGCTCTTGCGGAGTCGATAAATGGAATCGACTCGCTTGCTCAAGACCGGCGCCGAGGCCGGTGCCTCCCACATCCGGAAGAGGAGCTGTTCCAGCATCGGAGGCACCGGCACAGTAAAGGCCTCCTTCGGAGGAGAGTCATACTGGAGGGCCTTGAGCTCCTCGGCTCGAGGCTCCTCCTCGGGGTCGGCAGGAATCGCCAAGGCCTTGGCCATGTCCCGCACGAACTCCGGGGCTCGGACTGCAGTGAGTCCGACGGGACGCACTGAGTCCGGAAGGTATCGGGGGACTCCTCATCCTCTGTCTCCCAGGCTGACTCATCGGAAGAGGAGTCGAGGGGCTCCGACCGCACGGGTCGAGGTGGCACCTGCCCCGACGCCGAAGGCACCGGCGTCGACACCGAAGGCACCGGCGTCGACACCCTCGGTTCCAAGCAGGAGGTCGAGGGAGACCTTGACCGAGGACGACTTTGAGCCTTCATGGTCTCGAGTATCGGCTCGGTCTCCGTGGTAGACTTCGACGTCCCGGTGGTCGGGGCCGATGCACCAGCAAGGCTGGCCATCAGTACCCGCTGCTGCTCCATGAAGGCAGACAATCTGCACTCCAAGGCTGTCAGCCTGAGTCCAAGCTCAGGAGACTCAGCAGCCACCGACTCGGGCCCCGGCGGCGCCAGGCCCGACGTCGGCTCCCTCGGAGGAGAGTCCACAAGGACTACAGGACTTACGTGTCGGACGGTCTCCGGCTCTACACGAGGTACTTTGGACGGCTTCTCCTGCTCCAAAGGCCCGGGACGGTGGTCGGGGGTCTTAGACCTGGCCCTCAAGGAACCAGGGACCTCTTCTGACGCCGCCCTTGCGAGCCATTTCTTCCTCATGCGTTCCTGGTCGGGATCAGACTCCCGAGACGTCGAGGCCTCAGACGAGGTGCGGGCCCGGCCAAAGGCAGAATCCGACAAAATCCTTTCCTTCTGGTGCTGACGGCTTCGAAGTGCCTTGGTGGACATTTTACCACACGGGCCACAGATCATGGGATCATGATCTGGGCTGAGGCACCGAAGGCAGCAGTCGTGTATGTTGGTGAGAGACATTAGTTTCTTGCACCGATCACACTTCTTGAAACCACTGGAAGCCATCGGGGGAAAAAAGGGCCCCCGCGAGGTCAAAAGACCAGCCTTCCAGGGAAAAACAGAAAAAAGGGCGCGAACGCCAGCCACAAAGGGCAAAAACCGAAAAATAGAGAACAGGCTCGATACCAGTGTACCGAACCCGGCAGGAAGGGGAACCGGCATCTAACTCTGAGAAAAAAGCGAAGAAATCTTCAAAAAACGTCAACTTTTCCCAGGTGACTAGGACGAACGTCCAAAGGGCTCCACGGAAAAAGAGAGACTGAGCAAGATGGCACCTTTAGGCGGGAAGGGGACCGCGCATGCGTGTAGTATTCCCAAAGGCTTTCATAGAAAGCTGGGGAAATGCTCCGCACGGGGGCTCCATCGGCGCCGATGTCACCCATAAGTGAGGATCGACTTCCTGCTTGGTCCTGGAGAAGGGATACATCCAAAAATACTGAGGGAACTTGGGGACAATCTAGAGGCTCCACTGTCTGACCTTTTCAATGCCTCTTTGGAGTCGGGAGTTGTACCAGTGGACGGGAGAAAGGCACATGTGGTCCCTTTACACAAAAAGTGGATGTAAGGATGAATAAGAACTACAGGCCGGTTAGTCTAACCTCTGTGGTTAGTAAATTATTGGAAAAGCTACTAAAAGAGAGAATAGTGAGGTTTCTGGAGTCCAATGGATTGAAGGATCCGAAACACTATGGATTCAACAGAGGCAGGTTTTGTCAAACCTGATTGATTTCTTTGACTGGGTGACCACAGAGTTGAACCAAGGGAGAGCCTTAGATGTGTCTATTTAGATTTCAGTAAAGCCTTTGACACCGTTCCAAACGGGCGACTTATAAACAAACTGAGCACCCTAGGGATGGACTCTAAAGTTACTGACTGGGTTAGAAATTGGTTGAGTGGGAGGCGACAAATGGTACAGATAAATGGAGCTCACTCTGAGGAGGTACAGTAGTAGCTAGTGGTATGCAGCAGAGATTTGTCCTTCGTCCGATTCTTTTTAACATCTTTGTTAGTGATATTTATTTATTTTTTATTTATTTTATAACTTTTATATACCGCGCTATTTGTTATCAGTGCGGTTTACATACAACAAGGGTGCACAGTCAGAAGTCTGTTCTGTGCTTACATTGTAACAGGAGTTTAAACTTGGAACATACATTGTAACAGGAGCATAAACTTGGAGCAACAGGGGAACTAAAAACCTATGTACAAAATATAATTAGATTTGGATTGTATATACAGGAGGTCTAAGGCGGGTTCAAGATACTTGTGACAGGGTGAGGTTTGTAGACATTGGCGGTGGGCGAGTAGAGGTGGGGTGGATGCTTGAGCAAAGTGAAGTAGGAAGATGTGGTGTTTAATTGCCTTACGGAACTGCATAAGGCCTTTGATGGATCTAATTTCAGGTGGAAGTTCGTTCCAACATTTTGGGGCATAGAAGGCGAATGTTCTTTTCTTGGTCGTCTGTGTGCACTTGATGGATTCTTTGGGGATGATCAAGGTATTGTCAGTTACTGATCTTCTGAGTCTGTTTTTCGGGGTGAGGGTGATAAGGTCACTGAGTGTTGTGGGGGCTAGGTTGTTGATGATCTTGAAGATGATGAGAAGGATCTTGTATGTTAACCTGCAGTGAATAGGAAGCCAGTGGAGTTCCTTGAGTATCGGGGTAATATGGTCTGATCTTGTTAAACCACAGAGAACACGCGCGGCCGCATTCATGGCGAGTTGTAGCGGATTAAGGGTGTTCTTGGGGAGTCCATAAAGAGCCACATTTGCGTAATCAAAATGTGGGAGAATGAGGGCCTGGAAGATGGTCCTGAAGTCATTATGAGGTAACATGGGCCTGAGGTGTCTTAGCGTTCTGATTTTATTGTAAACAGCTCTGGTGGTGTTTCGTATGTGCTCCTTAAAGTTGAAATGCTGGTCAAGAGTAATCCCTAAGTAGCGAATGGAAGGTTTGCTAGGGAGTTCCGCATCTCTTACTTTTAGGGAGGATGGAGGTGAGAAATCTTTGTTCCTTGAAATGAAGAGAACCTCCGTCTTCTTGAAGTTTATGTGGAGATTTTGAGATAGTAACCAGTCAGTGATGGCGTTGAAACAGTTGATAAGGGTGGAGAAGTCTGGTTGTTTGGTTTTGAATGGTGTAAACAGCAGGACGTCGTCTGCATAGATTAGAGTGGAGATATTGAAGGAGCGAATGATGTCGCATATCGGCTGCATGTATACATTGAACAGCAGCGCAGACAAGGAGGAGCCCTGCGGAACACCTTGGTGTTGGCGGAAAGGCGTGGATGTGGTGGAACCAACTCTGACATGCTGCCAACGATCTGATAGATAAGACCTACACCATTCCCAGGCGAGGCCACAGATGCCCTTCTCCTGGAGACGAGTGAGAAGTTGAATGTGATTAACGGAGTCAAATGCGGCAGAGATGTCTAGGAAAATGAGAGCGAAGCCGTTTTCAACCTTGTCCAATCCTCTGTTCAAAGCGTTGGTTAGGGTGGTGAGGAGAGTTTCTACACCGTGAGACTCCCTGAATCCGTGTTGACAGGGGTCGAGAGGTGCCACCTCATCAATGTGGTGTTGAATCTGCCGCTGAACAACCTTCTCTATTATCTTGGACATTATAGGTATACTGGAGATTGGTCGGTAGGAGTCAGTTTTTAGTGGGTCAAGTCTGTTATTCTTCAGAAGTGGTCTTATTGATGTTTGTTTGAGGAATGTGGGGAAACAGCCTGTTTTAAATGAGAGTTTAATGATGTTGATTAGAGTTGGGCTAAGTTCAACTCGCAGAGCTCTGATCCAGTATGCTGGACAGGGATCACTTGGAGCTGTAGATGCGTTGATGATGGCGATGAGGTCTTGGATGTTTTTCTCTGTTGGAGTTGTGAACATTGTGATAGGTGGAATTGAGGTGGGTGCATAGCTAGGATTGGTTGCTGAAACTGTGTTGGTTATGGAAGTTTTAGATTGGAGGTAGTCCGCATAAGATTGGGGGGAGATAGAGTCAAGTTGGGTAGGTGAAGGTTCCTTGGTTAGGGATTTTACCAGGCTGAAGAGGTCTCTAGGTTTGTTTAGAGAGCGGAGAAGGAGTTTGGCATGGTATTCACTCATTCTGAGGTATATGGTTTCACGGTGGAGTTTAAGGCTGGATAGGTATGTTTCTTTGTCGATTTTGGATCGGGATCTTCTCCATTTTCTTTCAAGCTTCCTAAGGGAGAGGAGGGATGACCGAAGATCTGTTGTAAACCACGGGGCTGGATGTCTCCTTCCTTTAGGTCTCTTAGGAGCTAATGATTTGTCTATGGCTGGTAGTTGAGCAAATGTTTTCAGCGTGATGTTCCAATTGGTGATTGCTTCTTCAAGGTTCAGAGGCATTGGATTAAGCTTAGGTAAGGCAAGTTTAACGAACTCATCTTTATCAAGTGTTCTGAAGTGAGAAGTAGGTCTGGATTCTGTACTGGAGTCTTTGGATGAGAAATGAGTAAGATGGGTGGGTATCTGGAACGTGATTAGCTTGTGGTCTGACCAAGGAATGGGGGTGATCTCCATGTTTAGGTTGGCCTTCTGGTTGATAGCGGATTGGGGAGCAAAAATTAGATCCAGTGGATTTCCTTTAAGATGAGTGGAGGTGTTCACTATTTGCTCGAACCCAAGAGTTTGCATAGCTTCTAGGAAGGCATCTGCTTGGACTGTTGGGTAAGGTTTGCTTGTTTGCAGATGATACCAAAATCTGCAGTAGAGTAGACACCCAGGAAGGAGTAGATAACATGAGAAGGGAGGATCTTGCTAAGCTTGAAGAATGGTCCAGAATTTGGCAGCTGAAATTTAATGCTAAAAAATGCAGGGTCATGCATTGGCTGCAAACATCCAAAGGAGCAGTACAGCGTAGGGGGTTAGGTACTTCTCTCCATAAAAGAGGAGCGGGACCTAGGCGTAATTGTGTCTGATGATCTTAAAGTAGCTAAACAGGTAGAAAAGGCAACTGTGAAGGCCAGAAGGATGCATGGATGCATAGGGAGAGGAATGGGCAGCAAAAAACAGGAGGTGATAATGCCACTGTATAAGAGTCTGGTGCAACTTCATTTGGAGTATTATGTGCAATTCTGGAGACTGCACCTTCAAAAGGATATAAACAGGTTGGAGTTAGTGCAGAGGATGGCTACTAAAATGGTTAGTGGTCTTCATTATGAAGCATATGAGGACAGACTTAAAGATCGTAATATGTATATACTTTTAGAGGAAAGACAGGATAGGGGCGATATGATAAGAACAGAAGATATGCCATACTGGGTCAGGCCAAGGTCCATCAAGTCCAGTATCCTGTTTCCAACAGTGGCCAATCTAGGTCACAAATACCTAACAGCTTCCCCAAAAGACACAGGTTCCACAATGCTTGTATTGGATCAAGCAGTGGATATCTCAGGCCTCCTTTAATAATGGTTTATGGACCTTTCCTCCAGGAACTTTTCCTTTTTTAAACCCAGCTACGCTAACAGCTTTTACTACATCCTCCGGTAACAAATTCCAGAGTTTGATTACACGTTGAGTGAAAAAATATTTTCTTTTATTAGTTCATTGCATGTCTCCTAGTCATTCTATATTTTGATGGCGTAAACAATCGAGCTCCATTCATTAATTTATAAACCTTAATCATATCTCCCCTCAGCTGTCTTTTTTCCAGGTTGAAGAACCCTAACCTTTTTAGCTTTTCTTCATAGGGGTAGATATGCAGTGGTGACCCCTGATTTGGTAGTTGAGTCCTCAGCCCTGGCCCCAGAAACTTGACCACAGAAAGCTGAACTGATAGCCCTCACTAGAGCACTAACAATAGGAAAAGGGCTCTGTCTAAATGTGTACCCAGATTCTAAGTATGCCCTTACAACCTTGCATGCACATGGGACCCTGTACAAATAATGAGGGTGGATAACCTTAGGAAGCAAGTCCATTAAGTATGGCCCCAAGATATTGACATTATCAGGTGCATACTACCTACAGCTTTCAAAACTTTAGGAAAAGTAGAATGTATGAATAGAACCTTGAAATCTCAGTTGTCCAAACTTTGCCAAGAGGTTTACCTGAAGTGGCCCCAGGTTCTTCCTATAGCCCTTCTTAGGATATACTTAGCCCCTGCTAAGTCTTTAGGAGTTCCCCCTTTTTGAGATTCTGAGAATCTGTAGCCTATTTATAGGGAATAAAAGGAGATGTGAGACAGATAGGATCTGAAATTATTAGGCATGAACTATTGGTTTTAAGTTCTGTTTTGCAGAGTCTTCATACCTAGGTACACAATCGATTACCCATCAATTTGCCTGAACCCCTGCATCCTTTCAAGCCTGGAGTCTCGGTGTGGATCAAAGAGTGGAGAAGGATACCGTTAGCCCTGCATTGGAAGGGACCCTATGTTGTCATCCTGTCATCTCCAACTGCAGTAAAAGTCGCAGAATTCGAACTTTGGATCCATCATAGTCGAGTAAAGCCAGCAACTGTTTCTGAACCTGATCACTGGACTACTGTACAGCATCCTGAGACTCCATTGCGCCTCACCCTACGACAACAGCCACGGACCTAAGGCTTATTGGTCCCTCGGAAACTGCATTATTTCAAGACTGTCCGTTTATCTGAAGGTAAGCCTCGCATCCGGAGAAAGCTGCAATCATCAGAAATAGACTGTGTTGTGTTAAGAAATTGAGTCTTCTAAGAGACTGTGTTCAAATGCTCTGAGAACAAAACTGTTTTGATCTCCTAAAAAGTGAACTGCTCTAAGGAGTCAATAATAGCCTGAGAGACTGTACTATGATATTTTAAGAACCTGAGACATCCCAGAGGACAGTGATACTTTGGAATCTACAGCCCTACTCCTGCCACAAAGCTGGTAGGTCTACGTACGGCAGAAGCTCGAGGATCTACAATCAACTCTACATCTGTTATCTGTTGTGGATGCCGACAGTTCCACCAATTTTCCAGAGACTATGCCCATTATGAATTCTTATTATTGCTTTATTTTGGCAGCAGCCTTGGGGTGCTTTGAAATGACTTTTGCTTTACCACCCTGTGCAGCCTGTATAAGTACCACGCGAACTGGGCTGAAGGTTCTTCATGCCTCCCAGAACTTGTTTCTTGAACTTGCCGAAGCAGTAGCATCTAGTCTCCACATTTATGACTGTTTCTTTGTGGAGGAACCAAGATGGGAGATCAGTGGCCTTGGGAGGCTCAAGAACTGAATTATTCCATCCCCTACAATCAGACTGATTTACATAATACTACTAGTGAGTGGGTATTGGCCCACCCCATTGTTCACAGTTTGTGTTTTGTTCGCACCGGACCACAATTTGCTATGAGGATTGGACAGCTGGACTGTCTAAATTAGCAGTTTTACAACAGCACAACAAAGAAGACATCTTGGTGGTCCGGCATAAATGCTCCTGAACCTTCTACTCCTTTAGTTCTTTTTCCCACTCTTGCCAAACTATGGACTCTGACTATCTGCTTGTTGCTCCCTTGTTTCTTGCCACTGTGCTTGCTTGCGAATGATAACTTCCATTATTAATAACACTGTAGAGCGCAAAGCAGCTACAAAGATACTAGCTATGTGAAACTACTACCCTATACCACAGAGTGATACCTTTACCTAGTATTATGTGATTTGATTCTCACCCTTTCTCACTTACTAGCTATGTGAAACTACTACCCTATACCACAGAGTGATACCTTTACCTAGTATTATGTGATTTGATTCTCACCCTTTCTCACTTACGGGTGAGAATAATCAAAGGGGGGAATGTGGTAGGCGAAGGCCTATGATCCATGCTGCTTGAACTAAACAGACAGGCCTAAGCAGCTTGACCTGTAAATGAAGCCTGTGGTTAGGCCCAGAGGAGTGAACCCCCCCCAATACTGCTTCCATAGAATCGAAACTTAACTAAGCATAACCCAGCATAGCTAAGCAGAAACGAAACAGAAGAGATAGAAAAACAACTTTAATTGGAACTGATAAGATGTGTGAAGCTTCTGTGAACTAATTAATTCTGCTGAGAGAAGGGTTACAGTGCCCTGCTTTCCCACATGTTCTAGTCAGCTAAGTGACCTTGGAGGAGAATTGTATCAAGAGTCTAAGAACTGACCATTGTAATGAGGATTGTAAGGGGGGGAAACAGGTGCTGAGCCCACACCCAGGTCCTCATTAGATAGCTACGTAATGGTACCGGGACCAATAGATGGGGTAGAAGGGGTTACTGGGACCAATGAGAAGTTTGCCTATATCTAGAATGGAAAAGAACAGTATAAAAGTTGTTGTTTTACTAACAGCCATTGCTCAGCCATTTTGAATGTGATTCTGCTTGAGTCTTGTGCACAAATAAATGATTTGGACCTTCTGAACAGACTCCTGGTATTATTGGATTGTTTGTGTTTGCGCTCTGCTGCTACACTTCCATCCCCTTTACCATTTTGGTGGCTCTTCTCTGTACCTTGATAGAGATATTTAAATACCTCCTTGGCATAAATGCATAGGAGGGTCTCTTTCAATTGAAGTCAAGCTTTGCTACAAGGGGACATAGCATGAGAGTGAAAGGGGATAGACTCAGAAGTAATATGTGGAAATATTTCTTTATGGAAAGAGTGGCAAAAGAGTGGAATAGTCTCCCAGTGGAGGTGGTGGACACGAGGACAGTATCTGAATTCAAAAAAGCATGGGACACACACAGAGGATCTCTAAAGGTAAAAAGGACTATTGTAGTTGATGTGGAAGGGCAGTTTAGATAGGCCATGTGTGTTTTTTCCTGCTGTCATGTTTCTATGTTTCGACCTAGAAACAGATCTCCATGGGGCATATGCTGGGAAAAGATAAGCAGTGACGGCCCAAGGGTGAGTTGCAGATGCATGAATCGCAGGATATGGGGGAGGGTGGGGAACAGTGTGTATTGCACTCTCTCTTGCAGTCATACCCTTCAATAAACTTCTCTCTTTTCCCTTCCTTTCTTCTCACTCTCCTCGTTTTACTTCATCCCTCCCTCCTACTCTTTATTTCATTCCAGTCTTTCACCCCTTCTCCTTCCCTTTCCTTCAAAAACAACTTGTACACATTTTTGGTGCTGCATCATCAAGAGCAGGGAGCATCTCCTCCCCTGGGTTTTTTTTCCACTTTCCCGGTAGAGAGGAGGAGGAGGAGAAGTATCACTGCCGTGAGAAAAGCTAAGCAGGAATACACAGAGAGGGAAGACTGAGGCCAAGTTGCTCACAGTCTGGCTGCAGCAGGAAAGGAGGGAGAGAAAAAGGCTGGATGGATTTCAAATGCAGCACCTCCCCCCCTTTCTAAAAAAAAAAAAAAATCTTGTTCTGGGGCTGGATCCGATCTGGATACAAAAAAAGAGCACCGGACCAGCAAAACCTGCTCCAAGGCTGCATCTGGCCCTTGGGCCTTAGTTTGGGAAGCCTTGTTCTATTTGATATGAAGAAGGATGATACTTTCAGAATGTGCTGCTGTACTCTAAAATGCAAACCTCGGATCTAAGTTCATCTGTTTGTGCCGATTTAGACTCATTAACACATTTTACACAGAAAGCAATTTCTAAGTATTTAGTTACCTATGCACAAGATATGCTAATTTATGTGATGGGGTGCAGAAGCGCAATCATTTGAATGCACAAGACGTATGCCTAACTCATTGATAATCATTTTAACTGTATGTGTAAAATCTCACAAGGTTTGGACCTGTCAATTTTTGAAAATTCACTCTTATTTATGCAATTAAGTTTCGATGCATTACTTATCATTTAGTTGCAGTACACAAAATAAGGCCCACAATGTGGCTCAAACAATCAACAGAAGCCCTGAGCAGCAAGGCACAAGCAATCAACTAACTCACTTAAAGAGCACAATTCAGCTATTCAAACAAACTCAACCAATCTGCTCTTATATATAGTATGACTCAGCAGCTCATCTCCCTTAAGCGGGGCTCAGCTGCTCAGCTCACTCACTGAATGCAGCTCAACCAAATAAAATGGTACAAAACGTGGCTTAATCAGAAAACAAGTGGTGCATTTCTAGAGTGGAAACAAAATCTGTGTGGTTGATCTACAGTTCTTGCTCAGCTGATTATATGGATCCTGAATGGTCCATAGCTGATATTATAAAGGCATGCAGCAAATAAAATTGCTCAACTGGCTGGCTTGCCTTTCTGTAACTAGCAGGGTATGCCACCTCATGCAGCAGAATGACAGCTGAATCATTCCACCTTCAGCTGCAAGGTATTCCTGTCAATATGTTGTACTGTTTAATACCATCAATGTTTGCTCCACTCATTTCACAATCCTCACAGCCAAATCTGCAAGTGACAACACTTAAAGCAGGAAGACACATAAGCAACAACGTATTTTAAACTTTTAACTCAGCCAGTCAGAATTTGACTGACCGACTTCCCTGGTCTGTAGCACATACGCACAGCCATTGGATGTGGTTCTTCGACTTCTTGGTGATGAGCTGAATGCCCTCCAACACGTTGGTGATGTCATAGATCCTCCTCTTCTGCACCTTCAGCACCTGCGCCGCCCAGTTCAGATCCACCACCCCATCCGGTGACTGGCTCAGCAGCTCCAGGAACCGCTTGGTGGTGAGATTCAAGGATGTTTCATAGCGAGACTTCTCTCCTGGAGACTTCATGCCTGTGTAGAGAAAAGTATGAAGCTCTGCTGTTAGACGGGAGAGATGCATAAAGATAGAAGTGAAAAGCTGCTGGATCTCGGTAACCAGAAATTGGTTTTCCAATGATTTCTGAACACATCACAATACATGAACAGTAATTAATGAGGTAACCTTATTTGGTGATGACATTTATAAAGTACTTGTCCATCTTAGGAAATCCTTGTGCCTCCATGGCTTAAGACCCACATTCCAATTTCCAGGTCCAGCTGGGAATAAAAATGCAGCAATAGCAGTGTTCATAGACCATGTGGGGAATTTCAACCATTTCTCAACAGTTATAAGTAAAAGCTGGAATAGGGTGCAGGTGTACTAAGTTCTGGAGGGAACCACAGTCTTATAGTGAAGGACTGATTACAATGACAGGGCTATATTAGGGGGATGGGTTATAAAACACATTTTCAAAAAGTCCTGCCAATTGAGAATGAAGGATTGTGCACTATAATTCAATTGAGGCTAGTTGCGATTCAACTGTAAGCCCAAAGCAATAACGGGAAACAGCGGACCAAAAAAAGTCCTCAAAGTACAGCCACCTGTGGTATGACCATATAGCTCTAGATCTGGCGAAACTAGACCAAGTCCATATCTGTGAAGTAGTTTTTCTAGTATCTTGAAAAGCTTGGCAGATCTTTATTTTTGCTATGGAATTTTGGGTTTGTACTAAAGCAGCTGTGAAGGAGCCATCTGCTGGTGGCAAGAGAAGCCGTGATACCAGATCTTAAAGGGAGGAAGAACTGCAGCAACATTTCCCTAGCAGAGCTGATGGCACTGAGACATCGGAAGTATGGGCCCAATATTTAGCAGCAGCAGCATCTAGCCTCCGCCACCGAACATTAGACCCAGATATTCAATGCTGGGGCCATATCTGGGTCCTGGCACTGAATATCTGGGTTGCCTGGATAGGATGAAGTGAACCAGGCAGTGATGATATTGAGCCGCTGGCCGGCTAGCTTCAGCAGCGAAAGTTAGGCCAACCTTTGCTGTGCCCGCCTTCCACTGCTTTGACTATATCGGGGCGTGCAGTGGCAGCATCCACAGATATTCAGCAGCACTAACTGTGTTAGGGCCATTGAATATCCCAGACAAGGGGATTAACATGGTTAAGCAAGTCTGCTAACCACGTTAATCCCTTTGAATATCTATATACTTACACCTCCACATTTCATTACCACACCAGACATGTCTATTATCTAATTGCCACTTCACTCCCCAGGTCAAGTGAGCAGGTTGGTCCAATCCTGATTATGCAATGTGCATTAATCTGTAATCGTGATTTTCCTATAGATTTCTGAAACAAAATCAGAAATACAAATCCATGCGTGCAACAGGGCAAAATGAGGACTTTAGCAGCCTGTAGGGTTGACAGAGGTGAGGTAACAATGCATCATTTTCCTCTTCTCATCAGCCTTCCTTTCTCCCCATCTGCGTCCCCTCTGGCTCTCACCATCCTTTCCCTCATTTCCCCCCTTCTCACAAGCCCTCCCCACTGCTTCTTGCTTTCTGGCTATAGAACTGGGAGGAAGCCCTGCTACTGCTGCTCATCTCTCACTGTCGATCTATTATTCAGGGCACAGTGAGCCAGTCGGCTGCCCTTAAGCTCCTGAAGTATGGAAACAGCAGCAGCACAACATGGGCTTCCTAGCAGCTACAGCAGCTGCTGTGGTGCAGAAGGGAGAGGGCAAGCTCTTGAAGTCTCATGGCAGCCAGCACTGCTTGCTGGCCTATCTGTAATCTCCAAGCAACCACACTCTCCACATCAGCCTAACCCAAGCTCTGAGGAGGGCAAGAAACAGGAAATGATGGAGGGCAGTGTTGCCAGATGACCTGAAAATTTCCATCCCAATGTTCATTAAAAAAAATAGCTCAAAACGGCAAAACCTCCTTGGCTCCAGCCTCACCGTCCCTGAATGGCTGGTCTGGCAGTCCATCAGGTGTGACCATGTCCACCCTGCCACATGGCCCCATCCTCCACTGACCACCAGACTAAAGCAGTGCATGATCACTCCCATTCTGCCGTATTTTAGTGATCAGCTCTGGATTTGCTGCTCCTGACCAATGGCTGGCATCATCCTGTGACTCTCGGAGTGGCACAAACACAGAAGATACTAGACTGTCTTTTTTAGCTCTATTTTCTGCAATTGTCTTGCTTATAAGGGTGAGGGCAATAGCCCACAAACCCAGAACCCACAAATTTTTCCCACAAACTGGGTAATAAAGTTGCCCAATTGGGTGGGAAAACCATGAAAATGGCAACAATGATGGAAAAGGTTACAAAGGCAGTGAGGTGGGGAGGGAGTGGTGACTGTCAGAAGGGAAGTGGTTGCAAAGTAAAGAAGGGCGTAGAGAAGAGGTTGCTGAATAAGATGGGGATGGGTGAACAAAGCTTTCAGGTAAGTAAACATTAAATAACTGTGTAGAAATGAAAAAACAAGGGCAATATCTGGAAAGCTGCGTATTCTAATGCTCGTGGTATGGGGAATAAGGTTCTAGATCTAGAGGGTCTACACAAAAGGATTGAAGCACCTCTCGTGAATCATTGTATGGAAGCAGGTCATTTGTTTGAAACTCTGCAGTGCTGTGGTTTGGATATTGGGAAAAAAAAGTTAAACAGACACATTTTTGTTAGATTGAAAACACTAGAACCAGTTGGTCTTAATTAGCAGATTGAATGGAAAGTATTTTTTTGAACACTATGTAATTGAGTAGAAGGGCAAGGGGATGTGACCATCGATAAAGACTGAAGACTGAGGAGGATCAATTGAGTAATAGATCAACCTCTAAGGATTAATACTTGATTAATAGGAAATGGTCAGTCCGTTGACTTCTAGATTTCAAATGTGAAGAGGGAATCCCCTTGGTGAATCACGGGTTAGCATATAGTGAGTTTGGTCACCATGTTGGATCTGCGGCAAGCATTAATTGCAGAGTGAAAGTGAATATCGCCAGCAAGTAAGTGAGCAAAGTTATTTGAGTATTTCAATTGAAGGGTTGAAATGACGAGTGTGTTAATTTTTCTGAGATAGTTAATCCCTGAAACAGCCCTTTGGGGAGAAACGAGGGATTTCATATCGGAGAATTTGGGACAGTTTGCATGGAGTTTGACAGTCCAGTACTGCATGAGTGAAGAGCTAGGCTGTGAAATGGTGAAGTGATGATAAGATGCAGTTCGAGCACACTAGGTAAAACAAAGAGGTTAGCCTGGTGGAGTAAAAGGAAGACAAAAATCCAATAGATCAATTTGTCAGAGCTTGCTAAGTATCATATAATGACAAACATAAGATTACAAGAAGACCTCTGATATTCAGTCAATTTGGAACAACTAGAGCACTCATCCAAGCTGCATTCATTTAGATGATATAGAATTTTATTATAACTACAGCATCGATTGCACATGGACAAAACATAAGAAATCAAAATCAAATCAAAGGGGGATTGTTTTAGACATGATGGATACCAGTCCAATTCTCGAAATAACTAGAAGGATCGAGTGTCTGAGGTCTTTTTCTCCTGGATTTGTAAAAATAGTTGGCAAAGCACTTGACACTTATTAGGAGAATACAATAGGTTGTCAGAACAATGATGGAGGAGAAAAGGTTACAAAGGTAGTGAAGTGTGGAAGGAGAGGTGGTTGCAGAAAGGGAGTGCTTGCAAAGTAAGGAGGGGAGCAGAGAAGAGGTTGCTGAATAAGATGGGGATGGGTGAATAAAGCTCTCAGGTAAGTAAAGCATAGTTACTCACCTGTAACAAGTGATCTCTGGGAACAGCAGGAATTTAGTCTTCACATATGGGTATCGTCGGTACCGACGGAGCCTGCGCAGGAACGCTCCCCAGCGTCCAATAGGAAAGCTTTTGGGAGCATCCCACAGCGCCTGCGTGCTGCCTTCCTGCCTTTCCCAACTGTCCCTCTCCAGTTGAGTTTAAAGCCGAGACAAAAGAGAGAGGGAAAGAGAAAGAGAGAGATAGAGAGATACAACTCCTAGGGGAGGTGGGTGGGTTGTGTAGACTAAATTCCTGCTGTTCCCGGAGATCACCTGTTACAGGTGAGTAACTATGCTATCTCCAGGAACAAACAGGAATGTAGTCTTCACATATGGGGACTCCCTAGTTACAGATGCTAGGGAGAAGGCCCCAGAGGTTGTGTGCCCTGGTGAAAGGGCTCCACTTCCCCCCGTGGATCTCTGGCATCCTACCAGGGATGGTGGGTAGGAGGTGATTAAGTATGGAACAGGTGTTGAAGAAGAGCCTGACCAAACAAGGCATCCCGGCGGGAGTCCTTGTCTAAGCAGTAATGGGCTGTGAAGGTATGAACCGAAGCCCAAGTAGCTGCTCAACAGATGTCGTCGATAGACACAGAGTGAAGATAAGCCATGGAGGCTGCCATGGCTCTCACATTGTGAGCTGTGACATGGCCTTCAAGAGAAAGGTTTTTACTCTCATAGGCAAAGGATATACACTGTGCAATCCAGCTGGACAGTGTTCTTTTGGAGACTGGAAGTCCCAAATGACTAGGATCAAAAGCAACGAAGAGTTGAGAGGACTTTCTATGTTGCTGTGTCCTTTGCAAGTAAAAGGCCAAAGCTCTTTTACAGTCCAAAGTATGAAGATTCCTTTCTGCATTTGAGGCGTGAGGCCTTGGAAAGAATACAAGAAGGTAAACTGCTTGGTTTAAATGAAAAGGTGACACCACCTTTGGCATAAAGTGTGGATGAGTCCTAAGGACTACCTTATCATGATGGAACCTTGTATAAGGAGGATCAGCCACCAACGCTTGCAATTCACTGATGCGAAGTGCTGATGTGATTACAATAAGAAAGATGACCTTCCAGGAAAGGAATTTCAAAGAGGTAGTGGCTAATGGTTCAAAGGGCGGTTTCATGAGCTGCCCAAGAACCAGATTTAAGTCCCATGCCACCGGTGGTGGCTTAATGGGAGGCTTAGTTAAAAGAAGGCATCTCATAAATCTTGCTATGAGACGATGAGAGGAAATAGGTGGTCCATTTAGAGGCTTGAAAGAAGCTGCAATAGCACTCAAATGAACTCTCACTGAATTGGTCTTAAGCCCTGCATTTGATAAATGAGGGAGATATTCCAGTAATGATTCCAGAGGTATCGCAAAAGGGTTAAGAAGACCCTTCTGCGAGCACCATATGGTAAACCTTTTCCACTTAAATGCATAAGAGTGTCTTGTGGAAGGCTTCCTGGAAGTATAAAGGATATCCTTTACCTGCTGGGAAAGGTTAAGACCGTGAAGTTCTAGGCTTTCAGCAACCGGGCCCTGAGATGCAGAGACTGGGGATTGGGATGCCACAGCATCCCGCCCTTTTGAGAAAGGAGATCTGGAGCAGATCCTAACTCTAGAGGCGGAGCTTGAGAGAGATGTAGGAGTAGAGGGTACCACATTTGCCGTGGCCAACGTAGAGCTATGAGAATCATATGACCTCTGTCTCTCTGAAGCTTGAACAGGGTTTTGGGAATTAGGGGAATGGGTGGAAAGGCATACAGGAAGTCCTGACCCCAATGGAGGAGGAAAGCATCCCTGGCCTGACAACCCTGAGCTGGAATTCTGGAACAGAACCGGGGAAGTTTGGCATTCAGCGGACTTGCAAAGAGGTCTATGTCTGGGGTTCCCCAAATTTGAAAAACTTTGGCCATCTGGTCTGTATGGAGAGACCATTCGTGTGGAAGCAGAACTCGACTGAGTCTGTCTGCCCAGGAGTTTTGAATGCCTGGAAGATACACCGCAAGGAGATGAATCTGATGCTGTCTGGCGAGGGCCCATAGTCGCAAAGCTTCGTTGCAGAGTGACAGAGCCTGTTCCACCCTGCTTGTTCACATAGAACATGGCTACTTGATTGTCCGTTTGGACTAGAACTGTCTTGTAGCTGAGCTGGGTGTGGAATACTCGAAGAGCAAGGAAGATTGCTCTGAGTTCCAGGAGATTGATGTGGAGATAGGCCTCCTGTGGAGTCCAGGTACCCTGGGTAGAGATTGCAGGTGGGCTCCCCAACCTACCTGTGAAGCATCTGTTGCTAGAGTGGTTTGGGGTGGGGTTTGCTGAAAAGGAGACCCCACCAAAAGGTTTTGGGGTGACTGCCACCATTGGAGGAACAAAATAAGGTGATATGAGTTTGCTATTTTGTCTGACAGGCAACCTGATGCCTGAGTCCACTGAGTGGATAAAGTCCACTGGGCTGCCCTCATATGGAGGCGAGCATAAGGAACCACATGCACGGTGGATGCCATGTGGCTTAGCAACTGTAACATTTCCCGAGCAGTGAGGTGAGGTTTTAGCACTGCTTGGGAAACTAACTGCACAATGCGAAGGCAGCGGGGCTGTGGAAGGAAGGCCCTTGTCTGTCTGGTATCCAGCAGAGCTCCTATAAAACTCTAGGGATTGAGTGGGAGCAAGGTTGGATTTTGGGAAGTTTATGACAAGTCCCAAATACTGAAGGATGCGTATTGTGTGAGAGAGAGCAACCCTGGCCTCTGGCTCTGAAGGGGCTCGAATGAGCCAGTCGTCTAAGTAAGGGAAGACGCATATTCCCAGGGTGTGGAGAAATGCTGCCACCACAGCCATGCATTTTGTGAACACCCTTGGTGCAGAGGCCAGGCCAAAAGGAAGAACCCTGTATTGGTAGTGCTTCCCTTGAAACAGACACAGGTTCAACAATGCTTGTATTGGGTCAAGCATTGATATCCTTAATATACAATCCGAGACGCATGTTGAAGTCCTGCTCAAAAACAAAAAGTGTTGCTCTCTCATTAACTTCTTGATCTGAAGCCTCTAACACTATAGAGAGATACAAAGTCCAATTTACCCTCCTGAGAGGCAGATCCAAGATCTTGATGGCAGAAAATATGCTCTATTGCCTGGACGCAGGGCAGGTTCTGGACTCAGCAACATCTCCACCAGATATTTCTTAAAAACATCCAGCAGAAACCTACCCACTATTTTTGGAAAATTCAGATACTGGTAACTCAAATGTCTAACAAAATGTTCCATCTGTTCCAGTGTCAGATGAACATAAAGCTTATCTTGAACCAAAGTATTTTTCACAGTTTTCATTTCTTTGGATGTGCTTTCCAAAGCAGTCATTCGTTCTTTCATATTTTTTACAGAAGAGTCCTGCTTCTGAGCAAGGGCCCCAACAGTTTGTAATATGGAGGAAATGTCCACAGAAATTTTAGCAATGGCAGTTTTCATCTTAACTAACATTGCCCAGATTGAATGTAGAGTTACCTCTGGAACTAGGGAGTCCTTAGCACCAGGCTGCACCATGGCCCCGGCAGATACGATCGTGCTTACAGCAGTTAAGAGATCCGAATTCCCTTCCTTTCTCACTCCCTCCTCAGGGCAAACGTCAGCAAATTCTGCTGGGTTCACAGCCATTAGAGATGGTAGCAGCACTCCTGCAGAAGCAGTAGGCCCCACATCCTTCAGTGGGTCCGCTGTAGACTGCTTTAAGGCAGTCGGGATTCCCACCTCTAACAGAGCTGTGCCACAAGAGCTTGGGGATTGAGTGATTGCAAGGGCCAAGAAAACCCTCATCCCCAGACAAGACCAGGTCTCCACCTCCCGATGAAGCAGCTGGGGTACCTTTGAAAGCACAGAAGGATGCCTGAGGTATTCCACAATAATCTCGTGGGCCTGGGCACTTGCCAAGACTTGAGAAGGGCCAGTCTTCCACTTGGCCTTCCGTTTATGTGGCATGACAAATAGCAAAAAGAGGTATTTTACTATACTGCCCTGGAGCATTAGCAAGCCTCCCTGCATCAGGCCGCTATCTTGGATCTTCCGTCGCTATATGGAGAAATTTTAATCATACCTGAAAATTTCCTTTCCCTGAATCCTAATAGACTAGTCCAGATAAGTGGGTTATGCTCACTTGCCAGCAGGTACAGACAGACTTTAGCATCTTTCAATGATGGTCATCAGGAGATATAAACAATGGTGCAGCACCGAGAGAAGCCATTAGGAGTCTTCCCACAGTGTAGGTGAAAACTGAAAAATTCTGAGAAACTCAAACGATTATCAAGAAACAGTCAACAACTGAAACAACTGGAACTCAGAATGCAGGTCTTTATCAGTCGTCACTTATGAATTTGCCCATCTTACCGTATCTTATGGTTGGTTAGATTCTGCAACAGATATGAATACAAAGGCAGGAGGACTTTCCAATCTGCAGTGAACTTCCAGAGAGGGTCCTGGACTGGTCTAGCAGGCTTCAAGGAAAGGAAATTATCAGGTATGATCAAAATTTCTCCTCTTATCATCCTGCTAAGACAAGTGGGATGTAGTCAGGACACCAGGTGGGAGGAAGATTACGCTCTGACCAGAACAGCTTTGCCAAAAGCACCATCAGTACTTGCTCCACATATAACCCAAAGTGCTTCACAAAGGTACTCTGGGGACACCAAGATAGACTTGACTCAGGAGAAGGCCTGCAACCTAGTTGAGTGGATTCCCTCCAAACTCACTTCCCAGCCAGAAGGTATGATGAACCGATAGCCTCTCTGATCCAAAGGGAAATGGAGGACTTGGCCACAGCCTGTCCTTTATTTGGGCCACTGAAAAGCACAAACAGATGGTCCATCTGCCAAAAAATATTATTCATCTCAAGGTATACGAGTTCTCACATTGAGGAGATGCAGAGTGGAATCAGACTGGAGGTCATCCTCCAAGAAGGAAGACAAAAACACTTCCTGATTTAAGTGAAAAGGGGAAATCACCTTTGGAAGGAAGGATGGAACTGTTCGTAATGTCACAAGAGTTATGGAAATCACTTAAAAAAAATATGCTCCTGATATGACAACACCTGAAGCTCCGAGACCCGTCTGGCAGAAACACAACCGCCACCAGAAATACCTCCTTAAGAGTCAAATCTTTGAAAGTGGTTTTGTGAATGTGTTTAAAAGGTGGATCTTTCAGCGCCTTTAACACCAAAGAAGGGCTCCATTGACAGACGATTAGGCACACAGGAGGCTGAATCTACTTAGCTTTCCTAAGGAATTACATCAGGGTGGGCTGACAAGGGCACACCTTGCACCCACCCCTGGTAGCATGCCTAGGTCCTGAATCTTGATCCAAGCCTGCCTGCAAGAAGGGTAGACAGCTCCAAGTCTGCTTTTCCAGCAGACAGTGTCTAGAAGAATACCACCTCTCAAAATACTCGCATAACCTAAGGAGGTGGAAGCCCTAAGGGCCTTGAGCAGAGTATTCATGACTGCACCCCAGTAGTTGCGGTTAGCTAGCCTTCACCTCTGAAGGGCCAATCCATAAACGAGAAAGGATCAGGGTCCTCAATGAAGGCAGCCCCTTTCCTATGGATGCCAGAGACCCCACCAACAGACCCATCAAGTCTGCATATCATGGCCTGCGTGGCCAGTCTGGGGTGACCAGAATCACCAGGTCCCAATGTGCAATTCTGTGGAGGAGACAGCTCACCCAGAGGCCATGGAGGAAATACATAGAGCAACCCACACCTTCTAGGGTCACACTTGAAACAGGGCATCCAAGCCCGCCACTTTCAGGTCCCTGCAGCAACTGAGGAAGCTGCTCACTTTCGCAATGTCATGTGTGGCCATAAGATCGAACACTGGGAGCCTCCATCTCTGCATTAAGAGCTCGAACGTGTCGGGACTCAGCTCCCACTTCCTCAGATCCACTGTGTTCTGACTGTACGTTGTAAACAGTTATGTGAGCTGCCAAGAAAGCCACCAAGTTCTCCACTGCCCAGAGTGGCCATCTCAAGCACCACACTGGCACACCGGGTCCCTTCATGCTTGTTGATATAGGCCACTGCTGTGGCATTGTCAGATGACCCAGACCATTTTGCCCTCCAACAATGATCGAAATCCCTCTAGGGCTAGACCGATTGCCTTGGCCTTGGCCTCCAGCCAGCTAATAGAGCAGGCAACCCCCTGCCTTATCTGACCTAGACAGTGAGCCCCCCTGTCTTGCATCAGTCATCAGAACCACTCAATCCTGGGCTTCCAGAGGCATGCCACTCAAACAGTGAGCTTCCCGCCACCGTGCCAACTGATCGTTTAGGTCACTTGGAAAGGGAATGACTGAGTATAGAGCCCATAGAGACAGAAAGTGCTTCTGAAGCAGATGCATGTGCACTCTGGCCCCCAGGACCAACTCTAGAGTTGATGTCATGGACCCCAGAAGCTTCAGATAGTCCCACAATTGGGAAGCAGATAGTCAACTGTCAGCTGGGTCTGTAGCTTGATCATCCTCTCCGTCATGAAAAACACATGACCCTGTAGGGTGTTAAAGCATGCCCCCAAATACTCTAAGACTGAGGTTGCTCTTGGGGTAACTGATCACCACCTGCAAACACTCCAGCCACAGAATCACCAGGGCTCCCTCTTCCAGTAAATCCTGCCGGATGAACCAGTCATTTAGGTAAGGGTGTACCTGGATTCCCTGCCTATGCTGGAAGGCTGCAGTCACTACCACTGCCAGCCCTTTCTTTTTTTTTCTTATTTATAGAGGCCAACAATCACTTTTGAGAAAGTGTGGGGAGCTGTGATTAAGCCAAAGGGAAGAACTCTGAACTGGAAATGTTGGCCAAGAACACAAAAGTGGAGAAACTGCTCATGCTGGTCACTGATGGGAATACAAAAGTAGGCTTTGGCCAGATCCATAGAGGTGAGGAATACCCCCAACAGCTGCATGTAGTCCCATGCCCAAGGGGCAGGTCACCCATAAAACCTCCTCAGCTCACTTTGTAGCTTGAGAATCCTCTCTGAGAGGCCTGCAAATAGGGCTGCTTGAAAGCCCAAGATGGAGGCCACAAAAGACGGAGGAAGACCCAACCCCAGAGAATATGAAACAAACTCCCAGATACTCCAAATCCTGGGAGGGGTTCAGGCTGCTTTTCAGGTAGATGATCAACAACCCTAGCCACTCCAGCCAAATCATCAGGTCCATGTCCTCTTTCAACTTCTGAATCAGCCAGGATTCCCTACTTGCAGAGGAACGCTGCCACTACCACAAACTTTCAAGAAGGTGTGAGGAATGGAGGCTAAGCCAAATGGCAGAGCCTGAAACTGGACACAATGTTCAAGGATACAGAAGCAGAGGAACCACTGATGCTGCTCCCTGATGGGGATATCAAAGTATGCCTTGGCCAAATCCAGGGAGGTAAGGAACTCCCTCAGCCAAACTGATGCAATAAGCGATCTGATAGCCTCCATGTGGAAATGAGGGACCCAGAGTTTGGCACTGACCGTCTTCAGGTCCAAAATAGGCCAAAAACAGCTGTCTGTCTTTCTTGGGCACCACAAAGTAGATGGAATAACACCCTGGCCTTGCTTTGCAGAAGGCAAGGGCGAGATGGGCTGCAACTTCAAGAAACACTGCAGGAGTTTCCACAATGAACACTCGCTTGAGCAGGGAGCTGCAGAGAGACTCCACAAACTCCAGTGCATAACCTTGACCCAGCACCCCCAGAACCATTGATCTGATATGGGTCCATTCTTATAAAAACAGCTGGAGCTTCCCCCCTACCGGCTGCTCCTTAGAAGAGAACCCAAGGTCCACGTGATGCTGGCGAGGAAGATGGCCGCTTAAGAGAATGCTCCAGCTGACCTGGTGAGGAAAAAGCATTTAATAGATGATTCCCCAGCCCCGAGTGCACAAGACGCAGGCAATAAGTGTGGAAAAGAGCTGAGATGACATCAAAGGGGAAAAAAGTGACTATAAAAGACTTTGCTACAGTGACTACGGGTATGGCGCAGGCATTGAAAGGCCCGGCAGAAAAGGCGGCAGCAGTAAATGGGAAAGAACAGGCCGCTCACACTAGGCCGCAGAGCCGAGAAGCGTGATCTCCGTCCGGGAGGCCAAAGGAGGAACGGGATCAACAAGCTCTATTTCAAGAAGAGGTATGAACTTGGTTTAAAGAGCTGAAGGCTGATATTTCCCAAATAAGAGCGGATGTGGTGATCAGTACTGAGAGCTTGCGGTCGGAGTTAGCAGAGCTGGGATCGTGGGTGGAGACAATTGAAGAGAAGCTGGATGTGCACGCGGAGGGGGCGAGTTCACTGGAAGACAAGATGCAGGCTTTGGAACAGCTAAACAAGAGCATGGAGGATAAACTTGAGGACCTTGAGAATCGCTCGCGCAGAAGCAACTTAAGGTTCACAGGGATCCCAGAGGGTGCTCCATATAATGACTGTGTGGCAGTGGTCCAGGACTTGACAAAAGTGTTGCTTCAAATCACCTAAGATGGAGGAGAAGGACTAGATCTACGTATTGACAGAGCACATTGGGTGTTGGGCCCACAGAGAGGAGACAACACTGTACCAAGAGACATTATAGCTTGTTTTCATGACTATAACATCAAGGAGAAGGTCCTGAGTAAAGCGAGGGCCATTGGAACACTACAATGGGGTAATTGTCGTGTGGAGGTATATGCAGATTTAGCGCAGAGCACGCTAAACAAGAGGAGACAAATGCGGGATGTTCTGATTAAGCTTCGCGAGGAGGGAGTGCGATATGGCTGGACATTCCCTTTTGGGCTGAGTGTGGAGTACAAGAGACGTAAAATGAGAGTGAGATCAAGGGAAGAAGCAGTGCGCGCCCTGATGGAGGCGGGTATGACAGGGTTAGAGGTTGAATCGCAACCCACGAGTGGCGTAAAGAATGCCACACCGCGGTGGCAGAGAGTGCCATTAGGCCGAAGGAGGCTTCACCGTCAGTCACCCTAGAGTCTGGAACAGAGTGGTGAACAATGTCTTGCTGGGAGAAACTGGACAAAGGAGCGTTTATAATGATGTTATTTGATTATTGATTTGTGTTGTGAGCATTGTACAGTAATGTAAGTGATTAGGTTTGATTGCTATTGGTGGGGGGGAAAGGGAACTTAATCTTGGGGAATAAAATGAGCGGGGTGATAATCATGGGAATGAGGTCCGGAGGTGTGGGAGGACTTGGAGGTTGGGGGGAGGGGTAAGGAAGGGGAGGTGGATAAGAGGAGGAGGAGGGAAGGCATAGGAGGTGATATGGGATGAGGGTGAAGGGAGATAGATTCAGGAGTGATATGCGGAAATATTTCTTTACAGAAAGAGTAGTGGATCCATGGAATAGTCTCCCAGTGGAGGTGGTAGAGATGATGAGGACAGTAACTGAATTCAAAAAAGCATGGGACCAACACAGAGGATCTCTAAAGGTAAAAAGTGGACTGTTGTAGTTGATATGGAAGGACAGACTAGATAGAAACATGATGACAGAAAAAGACCACATGGCCTATGTTTCTATATAGGTTGGGGAGGGAATTGTCGCAGAGAAAGCAAGGGGAGGGGGCAGTTGGAAGCAGCCATGGCCAGCCGGGCATTCTGGGACCGCTGGCAGGACCTTGGTCATTCTAGAAGATGAGAGGATGGCCAGTTGGATTGGGGGATGGAGGGGAGGGAGGATGAATAAGAGGGAATGTGAAGAGACATGGGTAAAAGGGAGGGGGGGATAACAGGTGAGTTGAAAATTGTAACAGTAAATGTGAAAGGTTTGAATTCACCCTTCAAGAGGCAAAAATTATATAAAGAAATTACAAGGCAGAAGGCCTCAATTTTTTTGTTGCAAGAGACCCACTTACTAAGAGGTCATGAGACATTAGTGAAGCCCAAGGGATATAATGTAAGATTATTTGCTTCTAATATAAGGGAGCGGAAGAAAGAGGGAGTGCCTATGATGGTGAACGAGGCGCTCAAAGTGGAGGTCCACACGACAATCCGAGATAGAGGGGGGGGGGAATATCTGTTGGTACGGATGAAGATAGGGGATGAATGGTATTGTGTGATTAATGTGTATGCACCCACGGGGACACAAAAAGAGTTTTGGGAGGAACTGAACAAGGAAGTAGCCCTATTAGGGGAAGGAGCGGTGATCTGTGGTGGGGACTTTAATGTGCCCTGGGACTCTGGGAGAGATACCACTGGGAGGAATGAGGGGCGTAGAGCTGATAAGAGGTAGATATCACAGGTTTGTGAAGGACAATGTTTTGATAGATGCGTGGTGCCTTCATAATCCGGGCAGACGCCAATTCTCCTTTTCCTTTGCTGTGCATGGTACTTATTCAATGGTAGATGCAATTTGGGAAGGGAAAGAGATTGCAGGAAGGATTAAGGCAGGAGAAATGGAGTCGATTGGTCCAACCATGCACCGGTAATTGTGCTTTTGCAGACGAAGGGAGAAGATAGGGGAGTACAGTATTGGAAATTAAATGAGGCACTTTTAGGAGATATTCGGGTGGTGCGGGAGTTAGAGGAAATGATCCTGGACTATTTTGAGAGAAATGATAATGGAGAGGTAAGAGGAGGGGTGGGGTATGGGATGCGTTTAAAGCGGTTTTAAGAGGGATATTGATAAAATGGGGAGCAAAAATAAAGAGGGAAAGGGAGGGTAAGGAATTGCAGTTGAGACAGAAATTGATGATACTGGAGGAAGCTGATGCAAAGGATACAAGTGGGAAATACAGGGGGGAGGTACTGGAGACTAGGGCCCAATTGAATGCAATGGAGGCGGAAAAAAATTGGATATCGCATGCAATTATTACGACAGGAATTCTTGGAGGGTGGAAATAAAGTGGGGAAGTATATGGCGCAGAGACTAAAGCAGAGAAGGAATAGGGCCAGGATAACGCAGATTAGGACTAGGGAAGGGTTGGAGAGGAAAGAACAGAAGATACGGGAAGCATTCATGGAATATTATCAAAAATTATACGAGGCCACCCCAGCACCACCAGAGGGGAACATTAGCAGTTATTTGGGATCAGTAGAGCTGCCACGGCTAGACGCAACAGAAAGGAGTGCATTAGATAGAGAAATACAGGAAGGGGAAGTGGAACAGGTGATCAAGATGCTGAAGCCCGGGAAGGCCCCAGGACTAGATGGGCTGACTGCTACCTTTTATAAAAAGTTTAAAGGGGATTTGTTGAAGCCTCGAACGCGATTATTTAATTTACCGAGTGAGGGGGAGGAGTTGGCGGACACGATGGGGTGGGCAGGTATAACACTAATTCATAAAGAGGGGAAAGATCCCCAGGAGTGTGCATCGTACAGGCCCATTCCCTTGTTAAACCTAGATGCAAAGTTGTTGGCCAAAGTACTAGCAGGGAGGCTCAATAGAGTTTTGGGTAAGCTGGTTCATGAAGACTAAGCAGGATTCATTCCGGGACATCAGGTGGCTGATACTATTAGGAAGATATTAAATGTGATATGGACAGTGAAGCAGAATCAAGAGCCGACGATACTCTTATCATTAGATGATGAAAAGGTTTTCAACCAGGTGTCATGGAAATTTCTTTTTTCAGTGTTGGATAGCATGGGATTTGGAGAAGGGTTTGTAGATTGGTTGAGAGCGTTATATTTCAAACCAAAAGCATGTGTGAGAGTAAATGGGGGCTATTCAATCTTCTTTCCACAGGGACGGGGAACCCGTCAGGGTTGTCCCTTGTCGCCGCTGTTATTTGCACTATCATTAGAGCCGCTAGCAGCCTAGATAAGGATGGGACAAGACATCAAGGGGGGTAAAGGTGGGACAGAGGGAATATCGAATGTCGATGTTTGCAGATGATATTTTATTAACGATTACTAAACCTAGGCAGACTTTGCCCTTTATTATGTGGGAGGTTCAGAGTATCGAAATTTGGCAGGTTTCCAAATTAATTGGAGTAAATCTGAAATATTGAATTTGACGGTGGGAAGAGAGCTGCAAGAGGATCTACAAAATAGATATCAGCTAAGGTGGGCAAAACGATCAATTAGGTATTTGGGGGTTCAGTTGGGAAGGAATCTGGAGGAGTTATATGAGTTAAATTATAAGAAGTTATTTGGTAAAGTAGAGGTGCAGTTAAGTGGGTGGAGCAAGGGGTACATCTCTTGGTTTGGGAGAATGGCAGTAATTAAAATGATGCTGCTCCCCCAATTTTTGTTCTACTTTCAGGTACTACCAATATCGATATGGGTCTTAAAAAAAGTGCAAAGGCAGGTACAGGGTTTTAAATGGGGTAATAGGGCTCCGAGGGTGGCGGCGCAGATACTACAAGTATCTAGGATGGAGGGAGGGATGGGGGTGCCCAATTTTATAAAGTATTACAAAGTGGCGCAGATAAGAGCGGTTTATTCATGGCTTAGGGAGCAGCAGAAACAATGGGTGATTATGGAGGGAATGAGTCTTAGGCCTGGAGAACTGGAGAGGCTGGTGTGGGGAGGGAAGGGGAGAATAGGAGAGAATCCATTTGTTGGCCATACCTTGAGTGGATGGCAACAGCATAGGCAGCAGTTACTAGCAGATAAGAGATGTTCCCGCACAATGTCACTCATGGCGTGTTGTGGGGAGGGAGTAGGACCGGATAGATCTGTGCTACATAGGTGGGCACAACAGGGGCTAAGTCAAGTATCACAGATAGTCTCAGGCGAGGGGGTAAGAAAATTTGAGGGTATTAGAGATTTATATCATTTGCTGGAAAAGGACTGATTCCACTACCTTCAGATTGGCTCCTATTTAAGACAGCGAAGGCACTGGCAGGACATTAAGAGGGACTTGAGCTGGTTTGAAGGTAGTTACCTTAGGTCAATGGGGAGGAAGGGGGTGCTATCTAGAATTTATAGAGGGCTAATTATGAGGGGCCTTGGGAAATTAAGATACATGCAAGCATGGGAAAGGGATCTGGGGGTGTCGTGGATATGAATGAGTGGGAGGAGATGGTGCAAGAAATAACAAAGCTATCGGTAGCTACGTCATTGTGAGAGAATGGTTTTAAAGTGATGAGTAGGGGGAGGAAATGACGTCAAATGGAGCGGACACGTGAGTGCAGAGCTCCGTGGAAGCGCGAGGAACACTGCCCAGAAATAAAGTAGTGGAGTGAATAAATGAGTGGAAAAATAACCTAGCAAGTGTCGCGGAGGTGAGGCTATGTGGAAATGAGGAGGAAAAGCACAACGGACCTGAAATTGTTCGCGTATAAAACTGCCGCAGAGAATACCGGAGGAAAAAATAAAATGGCCGCGATGGGTGCTGGAAACGCGGAGGATAATGGATTGCCAAAGAATGGGGCACAAAATCAGAATGGAGATCTGGAGGTATTGAGAGGTGAGATAAAAGGATGGTTCAGTACTCTCAGGCAAGACCTAGCACATTTTAAAACGGAGGCACAAACATGGATGGAAGATCTAAAAATAGATATGAGAGATATTGGGCAACATGTGGAGGACATCGAGAGTAAAATGGAGGTACAGGATGCTGCAGTGCAAAAAATGCAAGATAGAGTGGAAACTCTGGAGCTGGAGGCCGAGGACTTATGGTCTAAAGTGGAAGACCTGGAAAATAGGTCACAGAGGGCAAATATCTGAATAAGAGGGGTCCCGGAGAATATGGAGAGCTCGGATTGTGGAAGCCTGGTAGAAAAAATTAGCAAACTAATGGTTGAAGAAGCAGGCCAGGACGGCTCTACATTATGTTGGAAAACTGAACGGGCGCATAGAGCACTAGGGCCAAAAAGAGATGGCTATACCAGGGACATAATAGCATGCTTCCATGAATATATAACAAAAAGCAAGGTGGTTGAAGCTGCAAGGAAGATCACTAACTTCAAGTGGGATAACCACCGAATTGAGCTGTATGCAGATCTATCGTCTATCACAATGAGAAAAAGGAAGGAAATGGCAGCAGTTACTAAGAAATTGAGGGAGAAGTCTGTGCGATATAAATGGCTATTCCCTTTCAGCTTACAATTTTGTATTGAGGGGAAGACATTTTATATTAAAACTATGGAAGAAGCAGTAAAGGTGATGAAAGACGCAGGATGGACAGAGATACCAGAAGCACTACCCCCAATGCACACCAAAGGGACGAGACGGCAAGCAAAAGAAAGCGAATGGAGACGAGCGCCACAAGGAGACCGCAGGCTGTGTAGACAACGGCAGAAGTCCACCCGGGAAGTAGAAGGAGAAGGATGAAGAGTTGGACAGACTGGAGAGCAATGTGGTTATTGTAAAATGTTGATATAAGTTATGTTGCCGGTCAGTTGTGAGTTGAAGGTATTGGTAACAAGTTAAGAGGGCAAAGGAAAAAAGAAAGTGGGAAGGTATGGAGCTTCTGAGAGGAGTGGTGAGCCATGCCTCCAAGATGTAGTATGGAGGGGGGTCGGGAGGAAAGCAGTGGGGAGTGGGGGTGGGGGGAGGGGGAGGGGAGAGGGGGTCCATGGGTTCTTATCTACACGAGTGAACAACAAGGGGGTGAAGAAATTGTAAATGGAGAAATTTAGAGTACTAATGATGAATGTAAGGGGCTTGAACTCCCCGCTTAAACGACAGAGAATGTTCAAAGAAATAACAAGGCTTAAAGGAGATATTATACTTGGTACAGGAAACACACCTGAAAAAATGCGATGAATGGAGAGTGGCGCATAAAAAAAATTCTAGGGAGATGGTTTGCTTCAAATAGAATGGAATTGAAAAAAGGAGGAGTGGGAATCCTAATGAATGGGCAGGTCCCGTACTCAGAATGTGTTGTACAGCAAGATAGAGGGGGGAGATATGTTATGGTTAAGATGAAGATACAGGAGCAAATGTATACTCTAGTAAACATATATGGTCCAAATGTGGCTCAAGGGGCATTTTATGAACAGCTAAATACCTTAGTGGCAAAGTTTGCAGAAGGACAAACAATTATGGGGGGGATTTCAATTTAACATCCAATACAATACTAGATAACTCAACAGGAAAACTGATGGGATGTGATAAAGGTCGGAGGAGTTTGCAGTCCATGGGGAAATATTTGGGGGTAGTCGATACATGGCGGGAATTGAGAGGGCGAGAAAAGCGTTTTACATTTTACTCGCCAGTACATAAATCGTTCTCAAGAATAGATATGATATGGGTATCCATACCTTTAGTGGAGGGGATAGGACGGTGTGAAATAGAGGAGAGGACATGGTCTGACCATGCCCCAGTGTGGATTGAACTCAAATTGGGACAAAATGGAAAGAAGTGGATGGGGTGGACACTTAATGAATCCTTACTGGAGAATGAGGAAAATATCAAACAAATAAGGAAAAAAATGAAACTGTATTTGCAGGAGAATGATAGGGATGAGTGTAAGATTGGTACACTATGGGAGTGTCTGAAGGTAGTGGTAAGAGGGGATTTAATATGTATAGGTACCTATACGAAAAAGCTTAAGGAGAATCAAAAAGAATCCCTACGGGGAAAGATCAGAGAACTAGAGAGTTTGCAAATACAGGGGAGAATGGAAAATGCAATATTACAGGAACTAGCGAAGGTCAGAAGGGAATTAAATGAGTTAGAATTAGTAGAAATTAAGCATGCGCACGATAAAATTAAGCAGCAATTTTTTGAATTAGGAAATAAACCCAGTCGCTTATTGGCACATACACTAAAACAACGAAAATGCAGAAATTATATAACCAAAATAAGGGATGCACGGGGGAAGGAATTGAGGCAAAAGGCTCTAATCCAACAAAGGTTTGTGGAATTCTTTACACAATTACCGTATTTTCGCGCATATACCGCGCGCGTTATACACTTTTTTTACTTACCGCGCAACCCTCCCGCGCGGTATTTGAGGGCGCACTATACCAAAACTTTATTGCAAGTAGCTGATCCCAAAAAAGAGGCACCACAAGAATATCTTGGTACAAAAATATATTTAATTACTTTTCATCATCCGATTCCATAAAACCTTCGAAATCACTCCCCTCATCAACATCATCATTGAAATAATTTAAAACCGTCTGAAGACGCTCTTCTGGTAACATATGCACTTTCATCGTCACTACTTTCGACGTTTTCATCGTCATCTTCGTCATCACTGCGCACCCCATCCTCGTTCTTATAAACAATCCCTGCTTTTCGGAATCCATTTCTGATGGTTTCAGGGGATATTTTGTCCCAAGAAGAACACAACCAATTGCAGATTTCCATTAATGTAGCCCTCTTTAATCGTCCCGATGGAGTGAATTCATGGATTCTATGCTGCATCCAATTATCCCACTCTCGTCTGATGAACGTTTTGAAGGGGTGATTAACAGCTATATCTAGCGGCTGCAGTTTGCAAGTAAGACCACCCGGTATCACTGCGATATGGGCACCTGCCGAATTAATATAATTTTGCACATTTGTTTCTTTATGGGCAGCCATGGAATCGAAGATCAACAAAGACCTTTTAGAAAAGAAACCTCCAGGCCTGGCCCGATAACATTTATCAATCCATATTTTCATGACCTCAGAGTCCATCCACCCCTTTTTGTTACAGTGGACAACAATACCTTGTGGAAATTTTTTGCGGGGCATGGTTACTCACTTGACAATAACCATCAGCTTCAATTTATGCCCATTAGCTGTGCAACCCAGGACTACAGTGAAGCAAGCCCTCTCGTGTCCAGTTGTTATTGCGACAGTTTTTGAACCCGAAGCAGCTACAGTCCTGGTTGGTGGAATGTCAAAAGACACAGGAACCTCATCCATGTTAATAACATCCGTTGCCGAAATGCCGAACTCAGAAATTTCTTTGCTGACAAATGTGCTGAAATCTGCCATCTTTTGTTCCCAGTCATCCGGAATCCTCTGGCCTACAGTTGTTCTTATTCGCACGGAAAGACCATTCCTCTACATAAATTTGCAAATCCAGTTGAAACTAGCGTGGAAACTTGAAATTCCTCTTTCATTGGCCAGCAGTTTTGCTTTGAATTTAATTGCGATAGTTGAGACAGCTTGATTTTGCTCCCTTCTAGACAGAATCCACTTGTTTAAGTCACTCTCTAGCTCTGGCCACTTTTCTTTTGGACCTCGACGCGCACGTTTTCGCGGGTTCATCTCCTCTAGCGCCGTTCTCTCCTTTCTCCAGTCGCAAACAGATGACTCACCAACATCAAATTCTCTTGCTGCTGCTCTGTTACTTGTTTCTTCTGCTCTTGCCACAACTTTCAGCTTGAAGTCCGCAGTATAAGACTTGTGCTTAATTCCTGGCATGATGACTGGATTATAATAGAAGAGATCGCAAAGTTTTTATACACCTCAGTGCAATTAGATGGGGTATTAGAGGGAGGAGTAGCCTAGTGGTTGGGACAAGGTACTTCAGGCCGGAAGGTCGGCGGTTCAAATCCCACTAGAGGACAGCAACCTTGGGCTGGAAGGACTGGGGTTTCTAGTCCCACAGATGCTCCTTGTGGTCTTAGGCAAGCCACTTAACCCTCCATAGCCCATGTTCCCTGTAAGTATTAGTGTATGTGTCTCAAAATCCCCACGTGTTAAATGTATCCCCCACTTGTGTTGTGACCGCTTTGATTGAAGGATAAGGCGGTATATAAATATCATTAAATAAATAAATAAAAAAATCGACATATGCGCGTTATACGCGCGTGCGCATTATGAGAAAATCAATGCGGGACAGGCAGAAAATTGCGCTTTATATGCGGGTGCGTGTTATATGCGGGTGCGCATTATATGCGCGAAAATACGGTATATACTGCTGAGAATAGTACTGGAGAGGGAGAAATAGAAAAATACTTACAAATGAATTTACCGAGGTTAGAGAAAGACGAAGCCAAGCAGATCTCCAAACCCATACAAGAAAAAGGAGGTGATTAGAACACTTCCATTCAATAAGGCTCCGGGGTTGGATGGTTTTATGAACAAATTTTATAAAATGTTTGGGGCTGAGGTGTGTAGGCCTTTGACTAGACTTTTTAACTCCTTTAAGGAAGGAGCAGCAATCCCAGAGACAATGAGGACAGCTGAAATAACAATCCTGCCCAAGGAGGGGAAGGATCCAAATTTATGTGGATCTTATAGGCCCATATCCCTACTGGGAACGCACTTCAAGATATTTACCAAAGTTTTGGCAAATAGGATACTCCCGTATATGACCAAACTAGTCCATGAAAAACAATCTGGGTTTGTTCCGGGACGACATACAATGGACAATATGCGGAAAGTGCTAAATGCGATGTGGAAGGGGAGAACAGGAGGAGAACAAATGATTTTATTGACAATTGACGCTGAAAAAGCGTTCTATCGTGTCTCATGGCCATTCCTATTCAAAGTACTCGAACGAATGGGGATTGATGGGAATTATTTGAAGTGGATTAATGCCATCTATGCAAGACCTATGGCAAAGATCCGGGTCAATGGGGAGTATACTAGGTCATTTGAGTTGTTTAGAGGGACGAGGCAGGGATGTCCGTTAACCCCGCTCCTATTTGTGCTTTCCATGGTACCTTTAGCTCAGAAAGTGAGGGAAAGTGGAGAAATTCAAGGGGTAAAATGGAAAAAGTTGGAAAGCACAAAATCTCTCTTTGCAGACGATTTGCTGTTCCTGCTGACGAAAACTAGAGACTCGTTAACAGCATTATATAAGCTACTATTGGAGTTTGGAGAATATTCAGGCTTCGAAATTAATGCTACAAAATCAGAAATACTGAATATTTCAGCAAGTGGAGATATACAGGCAACGATAAAAGCAGAATTTCCCTTTAAGTGGGCAAAACATAGTATCAGGTACCTGGGAATTTACCTAACCTCAAGGGAAGGGGACATGTTTAGAGAAAATTATATAAGGTTGGAAAAAATAATACAGAGGGAGTTGGAGGAATGGCGTAGTAAATCCTTATCATGGATGGGGAAGATTTCTGCTGTAAAAATGGTAGCACTACCTAAGTGGCTATATTTATTTACGAATCTCCCTATGTGGGTATCAAAGAACTACATTGGAAATTACAGCGGATGATTCTGCGGTTCATGGGGAGGGGGAAGAAAAATAGGGTTGCAGGGAGAGTATTGATGAGGCAGAGAGAACAAGGGAGAATGTCGGTACCAAACTTGTTAAACTACTGGGAAGCAGCACAAATCCAAAGATGCAGTGGTGAATCCTCTGTGCAAAAACTGCTGAAAGCCTTACAAACAGCAAAGGTACAGAACGCAAGTAAAATTAACTCTCCTCAACTGTACAGATCGAAACCTAGGGTTTTCATATAGTAGTGACTCAATAGCTCTCAGGATATTCTATATCAGTGCCAGATAGCATGATGTGCAATATACTAAGCTCTACTGATCTTTAGTCTGTTTCCTGCTATACCTGTCTGCAAAGCTGTTCTACCACTGTACCGCATACATTGTACCTGCCGCTGTACCGCATACATTGTACCTGCCGCTGTATCGCATACACTGTACCTACATGTTACAAGCCCGATGAGCGATATTCATGACTAACATTTGTCTAGGACCTGGTGCCCAATAGCACAAGCAAATAATCCTAGCTCTGTACCTCACGTCCTGCCCAGCCACTCACAACCTGTACTGCCCAACCCCCTGGCCCACACTCAGGCCATCGCAGCCAAGGCCCTGACCACGTGAAATCAGGGCAGATACACACATGGCCCTTTCAAGCATATCCATAATGGCCCTATATTTACTCTCTGGATGGCTAGCTAATGTCATGACATTATCCCCAAACCAGAGTCAAATACCTATCCTTCATAACCATAGGAGGAGGTGGTCAAACGCTCCCCACCACATACCAGAAGAGGCCTCCCACTCATGCCACCCCCGCTTATTACATATAGCACTACAACACAAGGAGAAAGAAACATACACCCACCCCCACAACCTAAGATGTGCCCTCATAAACTCACGATCAATACGCAAAAAATGTCCAGTCATCGCAGACATGATTTCACTCCATGTCCTTGACATACTCTTAATTACCGAGACATGGCTTTTCAGTGATGACAACGTTCTCCTTAACCAGCTGCTACCTACCAACTCTGCAGTACACTCATGCCATAGAAATGGCAAACGAGAGGGGGGGGTAGTACTTGCCATCACCAAAACGGACCTCCAGTTCCACATGAGCAACGCAATCAGTACAGCTTACCTTGACACACTCACCATAACCAACAAGCTCTGCTCGATCAAACTGTTATACAGGGCCCCGTCAACAGACACAGATACCCTCTCAACAATAATCGACCTCGCCTCCTGCTCCCAATGCCCAAGCACACCAAACTGGGTCCTAGGAGACTTCAGTCTGCCCTCCTTGCAAGATGCCCAGGCCTCGGCTTTCCTCGATGCTCTGGAAGAACTAGGATACAGGCAACTGGTCAATGAATCCACCCATGTTAAAGGAGGCCTACTGGACCTGGTTTTCGCCCCACAGACTACCTTCAACGCAACCAACACCCCTATGGTGTCCACTACCGCAGTCCCCTGGTCCGACCACAAGCTGATCACATTCCAAATAACCCTACCCGACAAATCTCAAAAGCACGCCAATAGGGTCGGCAGCATCGCCAACACAGCTCTACGTAGGTTTCAGGCTTTTGACAAGAACAGTCTTAAACCAAACCCGCACACTCCTCGCCTCGACAACACACAATCCTGAGGAGATGGTTCTCAACTGGAATAAAAGCCTCAGCTCAATCGCTCTACGCCTACCTTCAAATAAACCGCCAGGGAAACGGGCCACCGTACCTTGGTACTCCACCGATCTCAGATCATCACTCACCCTCCTGAGGAAGCTGGAAAGACGTTGGCGCCAATCACACTCTACTGATGACCGGCAGGCATATAACTTTCAACTGGAGAAGCACCGCCAGGCAGTTACAGAGAGCATGAAAAGATTCCATACGGACGCACTAAAGCGGTCTTTGAACAAACCCCACAACCTGTTCACACTTGTTAAGAACCTAACAAAAGAACCAGCACCTGAGTAACCAAGTGAGATACACCCCCAAGAATTTACAGATTACTTACAATCAAAGCTTTGCAAGACAAATAAGTCCCCGGAACCATCGCACTCGAGCCAAGATATCTATCACCCCTGGCCATATTCTCCACGCCATCCAAGAAACATACTGAAGATACCATTGCTGTGATCAACACGACCACCGCATAAACCGACCCTTGTCCTTCTTTCTGGATAAAGGAGTTACGAGCAGACCTCAGCCCTTTTATAGCCAGGCTCATGGACCGTTCCTTCACAACAGGCACATTCCCCCAATCCCTTAAACGCACCTCCATCAGACCGCTTCTAAAAAACAGCAAGCTCGACACAAAGAGGGCAGACTCATACCGACCGATATCAAGCATACCACTTCTGGCCAAAATTATTGAAAAAGATGTCCAAAGACAGATTCAAGAACACATTGAAGCATCCGCTCCCCTCGATCCCTGCCAACATGGTTTTAGAGAGGCACATGGTGTTGAAACACTCCTCACCACGCTCTTTAACAACATAATGGCTGGAACTGACAACATCCGTCAAGGGTGCATTCTCATGTTCATGGACATAGCAGCCGCTTTCGATTCAGTAAGCCACGAGCTCCTCCTGCAACGTCTCAAGGAGAAGGGAATATGTGACACAGCACTTGAATGGTGTAAGTCGTATCTCTCGGATAGATGGCAGCACGTACGATCAGGGACCTCAACATCAGAACCATTCCACTAGAATCAAGGCGTCCTACAAGGATCTTCCCTCTCTGCGCTGATGTTCAACATATACATGCAGCCAATATGTGACATCATACGATCTTTCAAGGTGAACTGCTTAGTATATGCTGATGATGTCCTCCTTTATATGCCATTCTCGACAGACAACCCAGACCTCTCCCCACTGACAGACTGTTTCAATGCCGTATCCATCTGGCTCCAAAACCAAAATCTTCGAATTCAACATAAGAAAACAGAGGTCCTATTCATCACAAGAAATCCAAACTTCATCACACCACCATACCTGAAGGTCAAGGAAGCTGAACTTCTAACTAAACCCTCTATCAGATACCTCGGAGTCACCTTAGACCAGCGACTAGACATGAAGATGCACATAAGCAATATAGCAAGAGCAGTATACCATAAGATCCGATCTCTCCGGCATCTACGCTTCCTGCTTGAACCGGATGACTTCCAGACAATCTATCAAGCACTGATCATACCGCATTTTGACTATGCAAATGCCATACTTCAGGGTCTCCCTCAGTCCACTCTGCACCCCCTACAGCTCGCGATGAACTCAGCAGCAAGAGTTCTTCAGGGAACATCCAGGAGGGACCACATAACGCCCATCCTGAAACAGCTTCACTGGCTCCCTATTCAAGGCAGGCTCACATTCAAAACCTTACTGCTGACTTTCAAAGCCATCAATGGGCTCTCCTCCTCATCCCTAACAGAGCTCATAAAGAGCAACCCCCCTACCAGACCCAGAAGAGCAGCAGCGGTCAACACACTAATAATCCCGAAAGAGATAACCCAGTCCACCCAGGCAACAGTAAAGCACAGTTACTTACCTGTAACAGGTGATCTCTGGGAACAGCAGGAATAAGTCTTCACATATGGGTACGTCGGTACCGACGGAGCCTGCACGGGAACGCTTCCCAGCGTCCAATCAGAAAGCTTTTGGGAGCATCCCTCAGCGCCTGCGTGCTGCCTTCCCGCCTTTTCAACTGTCTCTCCTCAGTTGAGTTTTATAGCTGAGACAAAAAGAGAGAAAGAGGAAAGGAAGATAGATAGAGAGATACAACTCCTAGGGGAGGTGGGTGGGTTGTGAAGACTTATTCCTGCTGTTCCCAGAGATCACCTGTTACAAGTAAGTAACCGTGCTATCTCCAGGAACAAGCAGGAATGAGTCTTCACATATGGGGACTCCCAAGCTAAGATGCCTGGAGCCCTGGCATGGTGAGGATTGGAACATGCTACACCTCATATGGCCAGGCATCCTGAGGATGGAGGGTAGGAGTTGAGAAGAGAGGAGCTGTAGGAAAACAGCTAACCTAAGGACTACAGGTAAGGAGTCCTTGTATGTATGATAATTATCATGAAAAATATTGACATGAACAATCACAATATGGACCTCACCTACTGGATTGCAGGAAGTAGAGAGGCTGACGGAGTCTACTGGAGATCCAGTAGAGGAATCTTCAAGGTGACCTCACTGAAGTGAAGGCGAAGATCCAAATCTGGAATCGACAGGTGACCCAGGTGTCAACTGGGGTAGTACAAAAACGTCAGGTCTTTAGTGGAAGCTTTATGGAAAAAGCTGGAAACTCTTTTGGATACAGAGTTAGTAACATTTAGGAACAAAAGAGGAAGACTGACAGATTTGGACAACTAGCCCAGTCCTGGAGGGAAGAAGGGGTATGGAAAAAAGCCCATATTCCCAAGGAGGACAGATGTCTGAAGGGCTGAAACTTCAGATCTACTGAAGATCCACCCTGTCTTTCCTATCTGTTGAGAGATAGGAAAGATAGTGAAGTATGGAGCTTCAGGGATACCTAGACCTAGGATTAAAGTAGGAGCTGTCAGTACCACAGTAGTGGTTGTGTGCATAATACCCCAGACATACTGAGGGACAGGATGAAGATATGCAAGCCTACTGTCTGGAACCTATAGGAAGGTGAAACCCCTTATAAGCATAGACAGTTAGAGAGATAAGTATGTAAATACATATCTACCTATAAGGAAGCATCTTGACAGATACACACATATATATATATATATATATATATATATGTCTATAGTGAGATCTGGAGGGGCATAAAATATGCACGCGCAGCTTACAGACATATGTATCTATAGAGAAGTATATAGAGATATATACATACATGTATATAGATGTCTAAAAATAAATGTCTGCAACTAAGCAGATAGAGATGCCCATAAGAACATTCACATGGAGATGTGAAGGAGAAAGATTCATCTAATAACAAGAAGGTGGAACCTACTTGAGAAGATATAGAGAATCTATTCCCCCTGGTTAAGATGGTGCAGGAATGCTATCCAGTGAAATAACCAGGATGGTTGCGTGAAAAACACAGGAGAATATCAGTCTGTAAACAGCAAGTCCTGAGTCCTATAGAACTCTCGCATGGTAAATGGACAGAAAACGCATAGGATGAGATACCAGGTTGACCCACTTGAGGAACAAGGGAGGTGGGGGGGTATCATGCGTTGTTTAATTAAATATGTGCTGTCCATGAAGGATTAGGATACCATGAGGACAAGCTGCAAGCATAAAGAGCATGGGTAACTCTTTAGACTGTCATATAGAGAAGGCTTATGTCCTTTATTAAAAGGAAATAGAAGGGTGTAAAGAACACCTACAGTCATGAGGAATGACTGAGTAAGCCTTTTTCAACCATATAGGATAGTAATTAGAGGAAAAATCCCCATGCTCTCTAGCAAGGGCCCATAGTGGAAAGCTTCTCAGTAGGATTGCAGAGAGCACTATGCAGGAGAATTGGGAAATACAAGTGGCTGTTGGAGGAAACCAGCTGCCACCTCAGTTATGCTGCCAACTCCAGAGATTTGGAGACGACAGAAAAGAAGCGATAAGGATTATCCAAGATAGATGAGCACTATCTTGGAAGCACTACTAAGGCCAGAGAAAAGAAGTGGAAGACAAGACTGGAACTCGTAGAAAAGTACCAGTAATCCAATCACTGGAACTCCTGTATGGGCAGCTGCTGAATAGAACAGCAGAGAGAATCTTTCTGTTTGTACCAGAGAGAACAGACAGAACAAGAGGAGAAAATCCTGAACATGTCTGATGAGCTGCCCAATGAAGCAGGGAGGTTACTCCAAAGAAAACTCTACACTGGAAAGGAAAGGAAGACTAGAAAGGCTAAGAAAGCCTTTCAGTTGTATGGTACCACTCGTACAGGGGAAGCCCTGGAAACGAGGGTAAAGAAAAATAGGAGCTGAAGGGAGACTTGCTATATGGTAAGTCTGTAGAAGGAAAAAATTCATGGTGGTACAGGGAAACTATCATGAGATATTTGGCAAACCTCTCTTCATGGTAGGAAGAGGAGGAAAACCCTGTGACCCACAGACATGAATCTCCTGACAGCTCAGCCTACCTAAGAGCAAGTGGATGTCCTGGAACAGGAATCCATGTGTAGAGTTTTAAATGAAAAAACAGTGAAAAAACTTCTGCTGAGAAGAAGTGAACTGTATGTTATAAGAGATCAATTAGAACCCCATTGAGGGTTAATTTTCCTGGCTTAAGTTTGGATTCTTCAGACCAAGGTGAGGTTTCCCTTGTTTGGGAACATCTGTATGAGGGGCAGGAGAAGAATAAAACCTTCTTCTTTTAGGGAAAGAAAGTTTGGTAGGGCATTTCTTACCCAGTGGGGAAGGAGAAGGCTTAGCCTCAGAGACAGGGAAGTCAGTGGAGCAGTGAGCAACCTGACGTAAAGACTCCTTATTGAAGAGGTTTTCTCCAGTACAAGGAGTATTACCCAGTCTTTGTTGTGCCCATCTGTTTAATTCTGAAGCTTGGAGCCAGGCTCTACGTCGTGCCCCTATGGCTATAGCAGAGGTCCTGCTAACAGACTCAAAAGAGTCTAGAGAAGCACGAGTAAGAAACCAAGAGATATTTTGACTATGACTAAGTAGTGAGGAATAGTCTGCAGTCTTGGGCTCTGAAAGAAAGGGAGTTAGAAGAGACAACTGCTTTGTAACCTCCTGAAGGGATAGACTCATATAAAAAATATATGAGAGAATCCTTGTTGATAGCATAGATGTCTGAAAGGTTTGACGTCCAAAGGCATCTAGTGTTCTAGACTCACGACCTGGTGGGTAAGAAGAGTGCTTCTTCTTACTTTTCACCTTCCTCATTGCTGATTCTACCACAATAGAATGATGGGGAAGTTGAGTCTTTTGAAACCCAGGAGAAGGGGGCACCTGATACAAAAGATCAGTTGCTGTAGAAGGTGAGGAAACCCTCAAAGGTGTTTCCCATATTTTCAGAAGAAGATCCTGCAAAGAATGATGTAAAGGAAGCATTATATTTTCCTTTTCCCCAGAAGAGCCCTGTGTAGGATCATAGGCAGGGATAGGAATAGCAAGGAATGTTGCCATGTCAAGGAGAAAATTCTGAAAAGAAGGATCTCCAATGGGAACCATCCCTGGACAGGCTAGACTTGAAGGAGTAGCCCGGGCACCGGAGGATGTACTTGTCCGGTGCAGAAAAGGATCCTTTATGGATGAATACTGGTACCAGCGGTTATGACCTGAATCTGTCGGTACTGCATCGTCCATGCCAGGTATCGACTCCAAACTAGGTATAGAGAGGAGCGACCCTGGTGAAAAATGCATGGAAGGAGCTGGTCCCGATGTTACTGCCGGTACCGATACCGATACTGGAAGCTGAGCCGGAATCGAAGGCGATAGCGACATCAAAGCAGTCATCGGAGGCTGCGCAAGCGGTACCGAGGTAACCGAAAACTCTTGGTGAGCATCCTCGGTACCACGCAACCGGAATCGGTAAGCATCGGTTCCGAGACGCGTCGGTACCCAGTCTTCCAGACTAGATATCGATTCCAGACTCGGCATCGAGGGAAGCGAGTCTATCGATGCATGTCTAGAGGATACCGACGTCGGTGGTCGTATCGGCGGTGCTGCCGATACTGGAAAGTCAATCTGGGACGTATCGATCGGTCCCGAAGGTACCAAGAACGCCAGATGACGATCCCTGGTGAGGAGTGAATCGCTCAACACCAGTGCCGATGCCGGGGTATCGGTACCGCTCCAAGCAGATGCCACCACCGAGCATGGCTCAGGTATGTTCTGTGAGGGGTGAGCCCCAGGAACAACCTGAAACCCCTGAAAGGCTTTGGAGACCGAAGACTCCCGCCGGGGTTTTAAAGCCAATAGGGTCTTGAGGGCAAGGCCGGAGCCGTCATCATGCTTGGCATGAGACCTACCACTCAAGGATTGGCTAGTCTTAACAGACTATTTGTGGGTTACCTGATCCTGTAGAGAAGAAATGGTCGGTGCCCTGACACTGGAAGGGAACGCGGTATCGAGGGAGACTCGAAATGGAAAATCTCTTCTCATAAAATTGTAGCCTAATGGCTCCGGAGGAAAAGGGTCAGGACCCAAACAGGTTAGACACCAGTTATTGGAGTCTAAAAAGAAAAATGTATTTCCACAGTTAAGGCACTTCTTAGGAGAAGAAGGCTCCATGATGGAGAGGCCTTACAGGCCCAAAAATTTAAGACAGAACCTGAGGGAAAACTCTCCCTGAGTTTGAGAAAAAGAAAAGAAAAAACCCACCAGCGGTACCAGTGGAGGCGGGGAAACAGCCGCAACCACAAGAAAAAGAGAATTAAAGAATTAAGAAAAAATTTTCTGCGGTGACAGGAGGACGTCCTGCCGGCTCCGCGGAAAAACGAAAACTGAGGAGAGACAGTTGGAAAGGCGGGAAGGCAGCACGCAGGCGCTGAGGGATGCTCCCAAAAGCTTTCTGATTGGACGCTGGGGAGCGTTCCCGCGCAGGCTCCGTCGGTACCGACGTACCCATATGTGAAGACTCATTCCTGCTTGTTCCTGGAGATACAGAGCTTTCAAATTCTGTGCACCTAAATGTTGGAACACCCTCCCACCTAGCATCCGGGCAATCCCCAACATAGTCCAGTTTAGGAAAGCGTTAAAACATCACCTCTTCCTCTTGTATTACCCAGAAGAATGCACCACCACAGCTCCAGCAAGTAGCTAGCCGATGCAGTACAATGAATCCTCTATATTAGCTTGTTAAGATGTAAATAGTTACCCAATATGTAAATAGTTACCCAGGTTTGACCCAAGTTCATGTACCGGTTCATTGTAAACACAGCTACAGAAATGTGTAAGTTTTGATGTTCTATGTAAACCGCACTGATGCGGAATAGTGCGGTATATAAGTGAATGTAAATAAATAAATAAATGTCGGCCATTGTGGAATGGGGGGCAGATGAACCAAAAGAGTGGGTGCAGATGGAATTGGAGGATCTGGAAGAGGGGGTGATAGGAGATTATGTGTGGCTCCCATGAATGAAAAAAAAAAGGATACCAAGGTTCCAACCCCTACATACAAGGCACACTGCGAGTGTGGAGTAAGTGGAAGCAGATTTGATTGGGGGGGACATGGAGTTTCTAGATTAGTACCTATTCGGGGAAATCCAGATTTCATGCCTGCAATAGGGAAGAATGTTTTTGAAATGGATTAAGCAGGGTAGGTCAATTAATAGAAGGTATGAATATAAAAGATTTCACTGAACTTAAAACACTGTATAAGTTAGAGGAGAAAGATATATATAGCTACTTACAGCTCCACCATTATATTCAGCGGAGGATTCTACCGTATCTCAAGGGGGAGCCCACGGGGATTGAGACGTTTTTCCTGCTGGGGCAATAAAAGAAACCCCTGACAAGTTTTTATAAGTTGATGAATAGGGTGGCGGTACGGGAAAAGTATCAAACAGCATGGGAGGTGGATTTGGGGGTGCAATGGGAGGGTACCACATGGGAACGAATATATTTGAATAGATATAAAGGAATATTAGCCATAAATTTAATTGAGAATAATTATAAAATACTGTATAGATGGCACTTGACACCGGTGAGACTACATAAAATATATGAACAGATGGAAGACAAATGTTGGAGAGACTGTGGTGAGAGAGGAACGTATTTTCGTATCTGGTGGCAGTGTATGGCACTGCACAATTTGTGGTTTGAGGTGTTTGAACTGTTGGGAAGGATACTGGGGAAAATATTGAACCACAACCTGCCCCGGCGATGTTAGGGATAAAACCCCCAAATCTGACTAAAGCAGAGGGACAATTCGTGGATTTGGGGTGTGTTGCCCATAGAGTACTAATTGCACGGAAGTGGAAACAAGTAATGGCACCACAATTGGCAGAATATGAAAGATCGCTATCACAGATTTACTTAATGAGCAAGCTAACATCGCTTAAACGGGGCAGGCCACAAAAATTTATGCAAGTGTGGGGGAAATATATACAGTGGATGGCAACTATGTAACATACCTAATTATTTTAAATGTTTAAGTACTTAATGTAATTAGAAGTGAAGTGTGACAACAGATAAGTGTAGATGTTTTTTTTTCCGGGGAGAGGGAGGAGGAGGGGGGGGAGGGGAAAATCAAAATCAGAACTACATGTTAAAAGGAGTTTTGTATTGTGTAAGGCTATGCAGATGTATAGATGCGATGAGAAATATGTTGTAAAGGTTCAGCTATGGTGGTTATGTTTTCAAAAAATATAAATAAATTAAAAAAAATGATTAGTAGATGGTATTTAACACCATAGCGACTGTATAAGGCAAAAGTACGGGTGTCGGATGAATGTTGGAGGAAGTGTGGGGACAAGGGCACATGGTTACACATGTGGTGGACATGTCCAATGGTTCAACAGTATTGGGGAGAGATTGGGGGGGGGATCATAGGTAAAATTGCAGGTAGAACACTCCCTATATCTCCTGAGATTTGTCTGTTATACTGGAAAGATAAAGAGTGGAAAGGAGTTTGGGCAATAGTGAGATATTGCATTGTAGCTGCAAGATGCGAAATAGCATTATATTGGAATAGAGTCAAAATGCCGCCTTTAGAAAATTATGCAAGGCGTCTAGCCGAATTGTACCTAATGCATAGGTTAACAGGCTTAAAAAAGGGGAGAATGGAGAAGGTGGAGTGCCAGTGGGAGGGGGTATGGAGATGGCTTAGGAGCAGAGGGTGGAAGGTCAAGAAATAAGCAATAAAAGGATAGAAAAGAAAAGCATATAAAGAGGTGGTGAATGTATGGATTCAATACGCTCGCCTGACAATGGGGGAAAAAGGCGGGAGTTGGAGGTGGTGGGAAGGGAAGGGAGAAGTAAGGGGGAGGGGAAGAGAGACATGTACGGTTGAGGGGTAACTACTGGGGATGTGATTTATTATGGTCTCTGGTTTTGTATTTACCAAAAATTAAGCAATGAGAAAGTTAATGTGTTGTTTTTTGATGTTAAAATTCAATAAAGATGGAAGTTTAAAAAAAAAAAAAAAAAAAGAGAAGAGAACCCACCAAATCTCATTGCAAGAGCTTACTGGCTCCTCCATCGGCCTCCATGAAGTCATGAGATTGTTTAGAACTCCAACAGGACTAACTCTTCTTGGACTTCTGTCCATATGAGGACTAGGTTCTACCGGGCTCCTAGCCAATTGAGGGAACCTCTAAGCTCCACGTGAGGAACTCAGAGACAGCTTTAGCACCGCTGGATCTGACTTCAGGAAGCGTCAGAGGATGGGACTCTCCCAGATCTTTTACCAACTTCTCGAAATCTGCCCCAAAAAGTAACTTGAAACAACCAGTCCAAAAAATGGGCAGGAAAACCTTTACATGGAAACCTTTATTGATCTTTACCAGAGGTGGCCAAACCCAACACAGGCCGTGTTTCGTGCAATACTTCATCAGGGGTTTTTTGAGGCTCACTACAAAATATTAAAACATCATAAATAACATAAAATTTAATTTAAAACAATGAGATAAAATATAAATGTTAAAACATCATAAATAAAAAACATATATAATCAATTAATGCAAGGAAGCAATAAAAGTGTTCATCACAAATAAATAAATAAAATATAATCAATGCCTATATTAAATAAAACGTGTACATAAAAAACATGTGAAGAAAGATTAACATTCATAGTTAAAAAATGTGCAATAGTGAAAATATTAAAACTCAAATAAAAAATACTCCAAAATAAAGAATAAAAAGAGAGATGAGGGCAAAAAAATAAAAAAACCAAAGAGTCCTATAGTTTGGATTTGACAGTTTACATATAGACACAGTGAGTACATTCACAGTATTTTGGTTCTTATGGTTTACTCTTTCATCTTTATTTATTAGAATGGTTTATATGTATAAATATATTTTTAGCATTTCTGAAACATTGGACAGTGTGAGGAACAGCATAAGTACTAAAACTTCTACAAAGGCTTCATAGCCGTAACGACATCACTCGGCAATGCACGTCCTTTTTAAGATGTTCCCAATCATTATTTTTGCCTCAATTATAATATCTTCTATTTTATTTTTATTTATTTATTTAACGTTCTTATATACAGCACTCTTTCTCATCAGCGCGGTTTACAGTAAACATAAAGTGCTCACAGATAGCAACAGGCTGTCGTGAGTTTACATGTAACAGGAGATCTGACAGGATTCAACTTAGGAAAACCTTGTACATCTTAATTATTCAACTATATATAATGGTAACTTTCTTGTTATACAAGAAGAGATAGATCAGATCAATTTTGGATTATAAAGGGGGCTTAGGGAAAGTTGAGGGGGTAGGTGATGGTAACTGGTATTGAGAGAAGTGTAAGAGGAACAGGTGGTGTTTTATAGCTTTTCTAAATTGCTTGAGGTCATTGATTGCTCTTATGGAGGGTGGAAGATTGTTCCAGCATCTAGGAGCAAAGTATGAGAATGCTCTTTCCGTGGTTGCATTTGAACGCTTTGTGGAGTCCGTTGGGATGATTAGGGTATTGGCTGCCACTGATCTCCTGGATCTGGTATTAGGGGTGCGGGTGAGGAGTATGCAGATTGCTGGGGGCGCTAAGTTATTGGTGGCCTTAAATGTCATAAGTAATGCTTTGTATGTAATTCTGCAAGGTATTGGAAGCCAGTGTAATTCTTTTAATATGGGGGTTATATGATCACTCCTTGAGGCCCCATGTAGGATGCGAGCAGCGGTGTTCATTGCTAATTGCAGCGTGTTTAGGGTGCTTTTTGAGAGGCCATGGAGTACTATGTTTGCGTAGTCAAAGTGGGGAATGACTATCGCTTGAAAGATGGTACGGAAGTTGTCAGGATTGAGCATGTTTTTGAGGTGTCGGAGGGTCCTAATCTTGAAGTAGATGGTTTTCACTGTTCGGTTTATGTGCTCTTTGAAGTTTAGGCGATGATCCAGAGTTATACCCAGATATTTTATGGAGGTTTTGATTGGCAGTTCGGCGTCCCGCACTTTTAGGGTAGGTGGGGGTGAAAATTCCTTATTCTTCGTGATGATTAAGACTTCGGTTTTTTTGAAGTTTATTCTCATGTTCTGTGTGAGAAGCCAGTCTGCTATTGCATCGAAACACTCTACTAGTACTGTATAATTTATGAACTAGTACTGTATAATCTATGAACCTAACATGGTTGCGTTATGATATATTATGGGTCACACCTCTTATCCTTCTTCCCTTTTCAAATAGAGCATGGTGAGACTTTCTGTCTGGTGAAAGGGACATGGCTTTACAAGCCTAGCCGCGGATTTCCCATCACGGCGGTTTGTTGTTTTTTACTCTATTCACAAGGTAATATTTTTGATTCACTCCTGCTTTTACCATAACTCCTCTTTGTTTTTTTATTTTTTGCCCTCATCTCTCTTTTTATTCTTTATTTTGGAGTAATTTTTATTTGAGTTTTAATGTTTTCACTATTGCACATTTTTTAATGAATGTTAATCTTTCTTCACGTGTTCTTTATGTACACATTTTATTTAATATAGGCATTGATTATATTTTATTTATTTATTTATTAGTGATGAACACTTTTATTGCTTCCTTGCATTAATTGATTATATATGTTTTTTTTTATTTATGATGTTTTAACATTTATATTTTATCTCATTGTTTTTAATTATTTATGATTTTATGTTATTTATGATGTTTTAATATTTTGTAGTGAGCCTCAAAAAACCCCTGACGAAGTATTGCACGAAACACGGCCTGTGCTGGGTTTGGCCACCTCTGGTAAAGATCAATAAAGGTTTCCATGTAAAGGTTTTCCTGCCCATTTTTGGACTGGTTGTTTCTGCTATTCTGTGTGGCAGTGAGTTGTTTTTTTCCAAAAAGTAACTTGTCCATAAAGAAAAGCTTGCTCAGCCACAACTTGCAGGCCACATCTGCTGATCAGTTGCAGAGCCAGAGTCACTGCCTGGCCACAACAGCCACCATAGACTTGGAAGAAAACTTGATCTAGTCACATAGAGCACTGGCCACATACACAACCCCTGATTCCAATCTGGCTATCTCTGGGCTGTTCAGCAACTGCTGAACCCAGTCAGGGGCAGATTTATAATGAGGCAGAGTGAAACAGTGGCCTCAGTAAGCAAACCTTTGGGGGAGGCAAAAATGCCCCACTGTTGAGGGAGGGGGTTCAGAGGATACAAAATATATGTTCAAAAAGAAAAAGCAAGGACTATAAAGCAGTTTATAACAAAATAAAACTAAGTTATAATTTAGTTTTATAAAGTGTGCTGTGGTTCTCGCTCATTGTTTTAGTTCCTTGGTGTGCAAACATCTTGCATTTCCTCCATATTTTCTAATTGGCTTTTTGGTTTGGTTCAGTCCCTGACTGGAGTTTTGAGAAAGCCCTCCCGCACCACACTACAGGGGGGGGGGGGGGCATTTCATCCCTCGCCTCAGGCAGCAGATTGCCTTGATCCACCCCTGAACCCAGTGCATAAGCACCCTGATCAAGAGGCCTGGACACAGGGCTGCTTGAGAGCCCAAGACAGAGGCCACAAAAACTTTCTTCAGAAGGGCTTCTACCTTCCTGTCATGAGACTCCTTGAACATAGTGCCAACTTCCACTGGAACAGTTGTATGCTTCGTCACTGCTGTGACAAGGGTATCCACCCAATAGAACCCATAAAACTGATCCAGCTTGCTTTGGGACAGGGGATATAACTGAGAAATGGTCTTCAGGTCCCACTCCGTATTCTCCCACAGAGATACCAGGAGCTCTGGCAAAGGAAAAAAGTAAGGATGCCTAATTTCATCCAAGATGGGGTCCACCTAAGAAGGCAGAATGGGCATTGGTTATCAATGCATTAAGCCACCATTACATTTTGAATTAAAACCAAAAGGTCCTCTTGGTGAAAGGGGTGAATCATTAAAAGATCCTCGCTTTCAACAAGGGGAAGCTCCTCTTCCTCCTCAGACTCAACTTCTGAATCCAAAGAATCCTCCTTCAGCACTTCCACCACCCCCTCATATGGATAAGGCTGGGCTGCCAGAAAAGCATCCTGGAAAAGGAGGAGGCAGGGATGCTTAGTCCCCTCAGTGGCCATAGCAGCCCCATAGGGGAGGCCTAGGCCCCGGATCTTTGTGAAGAGGGTTGCCAAGCAGCTAAAAATGACTAAAAGCGGCTCATGAGGCGCTAAAGGCGCTAAAACATTTCCTCTTCCTCAAATATCTCAATGACAGCTCCGATCACAACCATCAGGTGAATAGCAGGAGTGGCCAAATGGATAGACCTTCGCAAAAGGCCAACTTTACTCTGTAGATAACAAACAGTTCCATATACTGTTGGTAACACCTTGTATATAGTTAACCATGATATCCCTTAATAGATAAACCACCATTGTATTTAGTTTCCCCTATTTCGCCAAGTTATACCTCCTGTTAAATGTAATGACCAGACATATGTAAACTGTCGGATGTTTTCTGTTTAATGTAAACCGCGCTGATGTCTAATAGTGCGGTATATAAGAATTGTTAATAAATGAGCCGATATAGCAGTTGCTGCTCAAAATCAGCAGACAGGGATTCCTGCGGCCTCGAGGGAGTCTGTTGGTCCAAACCAGAGGCCTTTTTGGTCCTCTGCATAGTCCCAGTATTCACTATATGAGAGTTGGCTGCTCCATGAGGGAAGCAGGCATGGAGAGGACACAGAGGTAGCCCAAGAACCAGTACGGGGTCCTGAGCCACAGTGAAGGGGTCCCGACATTACCAAAGAATTTAGGTTCCTGCCATCCCCATCACACAGGAGCAAATAGAGCACACCACAAAGCTGATTCTATCATGTCACAAGAGGCACAGTACTGGGCATGTGGTATGCTTGCTAGGCTCCACGTGGCTTAGAAGGAAGAAATTATGAAGGAACAAACTGCAATAAAGACAGCCAAAAAGACTTCATAAAAATCCACGAAAAACAACCCTACCGAATAAAACGGCACCGTTGCAGTTAAAAGGGAGAACCGAAAAGCGTATTCCAGCACCTGAAAGGTCAAGTGAGGAAGCCCAGATTGAGTTTTCCTAAGCACCTGCATAGGTCAGGAAGGCCCTGCTGCTGAGAAAAAAGGCCTGAACTACTTTATCAATTTTTATTCTGCTTTATTCAAGCAGAGAGCCAAATAGAGTAGTTACTCACCTGTAACAGGTGTTCTCCAGGAGCAGCAGGAATCAGTCCTCACTTATGGGTGTCATCGACGCCGATGAAGCCCCAGCGGAGCATTTCCCCAGCTTTCCATGAAAGCCTTTGGGAATGCTGGCACGCATGCGCGGTTCCCTTCCCGCCTAAAGGTGCCATCTTACCTCAGTCAAATGACATAGCTAAGAACAGCACACAAAAAATGCAAAAATTAAACTATGTACAACTGCAACTCCAAGGGGAGGAGGGAGGGTAGTGAGGATTGATTCCTGCTGCTCCTGGAGAACACCTGTTACAGGTGAGTAACTACTCTTTCTCCAGGACCAAGCAGGAAGTCAGTCCTCACTTATGGGTGACTCCCCAGCTCTGGGCTACCAGGAACCCACGCTGAACAAGAGAACTCCCTCTAGTCTCAGCAACACAGGAAATACTTTGCAAGGACACACCCTCCACAGGTAGCCCAACCAGAGGGCAGGAGGGCAGGAATTGCCTATACCTCAAAGAGATTCCGGAGTACTGCTTGGCCAAAAGCACTGTCCCTACGAGACTCCCTCTCCAGACAGTAGTGGGCTGCAAAAGTCTGGCTGGAAGACCTAGTAGCAGCCCTGCAGATGTCTTGCAATGGAACAGAGCGGAGGTGAGCCACTGATGCAGCCATTGCCCTCACACGGTGGGCCGTGACCCGACCCTGCAAAGGAAGGTCAGCTGCCTTGTAAGCCCAGGTGATACAGTCAGCCACCCAGATGGACAAGGTACGCTTGGACACAGGCCTCCCCAAGTTATTGGGGTCAAAAGAGAGGAAGAGCTGAGAAGCCTTCCTGTGATCTTTCGTATGTTCAAGGTAGAAGGATAAGGCCCTCCTACAGTCCAAGGAATGGAGAACTGTTTCAGCCTGACTTGCATGAGGCCTAGGGAAGAATGTTGGAAGGACCACCTCCTGGTTGAGGTGGAAAGAGGAGACAACCTTAGGAAGGAACTTAGGGTGAGTCCTGAGGACCACTCTGTTTTTATAGAACCTGGTGTAAGGCCTATCACAGACCAAGGCTTGAAGCTCACTCACTCTCCTAGCCGAAGTCAGGGCTATCAGAAAGAGAGTCTTCCATGAAAGGAAGCGTAGAGGGCAAGTAGCCATAGGCTCAAAAGGTGGGCGAGTCAGTTGCTGCAAGACCACATTAAGCTCCCACTCAGGAGCAGGACGACGTATGGGAGGTTTGAGCAGTAACAAGCCTCGGAGAAATCTGGACACTAAAGGGTGCACCGACAAGGAATGGCCCTCTACTAAGGAGTGGTGAGCTGCCAAAGCAGAGAGGTGTACCCGAACAGAGTTGGACTTGAGACCCTGAGTGGACAAGTGCAGTAGGTACTGAAGCACTACTGACACAGTACAGGAGAAAGGATCCTCAGCACGTAGCTGACACCACACAGAGAACCTTTTCCACTTGAGAGAATAGGTTTGTCTAGTGGATTGTTTCCTGGAGGCGAGGAGAGCGTCCTCAACCTTGGGAGGCAGGCCCCAGGGAGCCAACACTACCCTTGCAGCCTCCATGCCATCAGATTGAGAGCTTTGAGATTGTGATGCAGCAAGGAGCCCTGATTCTCAGAGAGAAGGTCGGGCTGCAATCCCAGAGGCAGAGGCAGATCCACTGCCAGTTGAAACAGGAGGGGGAACCAATGCTGCCCTGGCCACCTGGGAGCTACCAAGAGGACTGAGGCCTTGTCTTGAAGAATCTTGAACAGTGTTCGGGCCACCAGAGGGGTGGGAGGAAACGCATAGAGAAGGCCCTGAGTCCAGGGAATCAGAAAAGCATCTGCTGCTACTCTCAGAGGATGCGGTTGCCTGGAGCAGAACCTTGGCAGCTGGTTGTTCAAAGGACTGGCTAACAGGTCTATGGAAGGAAGTCCCCATTTCAAGAAAATCTTTTGAACCACTAAAGGATGTAACTGCCACTCGTGTGGTTGCAGAATCCTGCTCAATCTGTTGGCCAGGGAATTCTCCTGGCCTGGAAGATAGACTGCTTTGAGGAGCATGTTGTGCTTCAGGGCAAAGGAACAGAGGTCCTGGGCCTCCTGGCAAAGGGGCTGGGAACCCGTTCCGCCCTGTTTGTTGACATAGAACATGGCTACCTGGTTGTCTGTCTGGATCAAGACAGACTGCTGTGCCAGGGAAGCAGCAAAGGCCTTGAGGGCCAAGCGAATAGCTCTGAGTTCTAGCAGATTGATCTGCTGGGACGCCTCCCAATGAGACCACAGGCCCTGGGTGCACTTGTCTAGGCAGTGCGCACCCCAACCCTGCAGAGAGGCATCGGTGGTCAGCACCACTGTATGAGGTGGGATCTGAAAGGGCACCCCCACCAGCAGATTGGGGGGGTGTAACCACCAGTTGAGGGAGGTCAGGAACCGGTGGGACACTCTGATCCGGTCTCTGAGACTGCCTGAGGCTTGAGACCACTGAGTGCGAAGGCACCACTGGGCAGGCCTCATGTTGAGCCTGGCATTTGGGGTCACCTGTACTGTCGACGCCATGTGGCCCAGAAGCCTGAGAAAGAGTCTGGCGGAGACCAGGGACCTGTGCAGAAACTTGCTGGCAAGGTCCATGAGCCTTTGTGCTCTTGCCAGCTGAGAATCCAACCTTGCCCCTATGAACTCCAAGTTCTGGGAGGGGAGCAAAGTGGACTTTGCGAAGTTGATGACAAAGCCCACCTTTTGGAGAAGGTCTATGGTTCTGTTGGTGGCCTGCTGGACCTCGAGAGACGTCTGGCCTCTGATAAGCCAGTCGTGTAGGTAGGGAAATACAAAGATTCCCTGATTCCTCAGGTAGGCTGCCACCACTGCCAGGCACTTGGTGAAGACCCTGGGAGCAGAAGTCAGCCCAAAAGGCAGTACCCTGTACTGATAGTGGTTTCCTCCCACCATGAATCTGAGGTACTTTCTGTGGTCTGGATGAATGAGGATATGAGTGTAAGCATCTTTTAGATCTAAAGAGCATAGCCAATCTCCCTGCTGGAGGTAGGGCAGAAGAGTTCCAAGAGTAACCATCTTGAACTTTTCCTTTACCAGAAACTTGTTCAGGTTTCTGAGATCCAGAATGGGTCGAAGACCACCGGTTCTTTTTGGCACCAGGAAATATCTGGAGTAAAAACCGTGACCCTGGAAGTGGGGAGGCACAGGCTCCACCGCCTTGTCTAGTAATAGCCCTTGGAGTTCCTGGAGGAGAAGGGCAGTATGCAGGGGAGGCCTGAAAGGTTCCCCTGGAAAGTGTGGCGGAGGAAGTTGGTGAAAATGGAGGGCATATCCTCGATGGACTATGTCCAGAACCCAACTGTCCTGAGTAATCAGGAGCCACTGATGAGCGAACAAGGCTAGGCGGCCTCCTGTGCAGGGCTGGGACTGCAGGGGAGGATTGGCTGTACTCAAGGAGTCAAAAACCTCCACCCTGCTGAGTGGGAGCAGGGGCCGGAGGCTTGGAGGCAGTCTGCCTACGGGGCCCATTACCCCGGCCCTTGGCTTGCTGACCCTGTGGGGCAGGTTGGGCAGCCGGATAATGTGGGTACTGTTTGTAGGCAGTGCCCTTCCTCGGGTAAAAGGGCTTTTTACCTGAGCCCTTCTTCTTATGCGAAGGGGCAGAGGTCTTCCTCCACAGCCTTGTCCGTGTGAGGTGCTCAGTCTCGAGCTGTGCGGCCTTCTCGGCCACAGGCTTGCCAAAAAGGTTGTCACCTCGGCAAGGGACATCGACCAACTTGTCCTGAACCCATGGCTCGAGGTCTGATGACTGCAGCCACGCCTGGCGTCGAGCCGCGATGCCAGCAGCCGCTACCCAGGCCGAAGCCTCAAAGCCATCGTAGGCGGCACGGGACATGAACTTCGAGCATTCCCATATCCTCGAAGACAAGGACTTAAAACTCTGCAAGGGCTCCCCGGAGAGACCAGCAGAAAAATCGGCCAATTCCTTGGCCAGATTCCGTAAATACATGCCCATGTATAGCTGGTAAGCCTGGACACGACAAGCAAGCATGGAGCCCTGAAAACACTTTCTGCCGACTCCATCAAGGCTTCGGGCTTCCCTACCGGGAGGCACCGCAGAGTGCATCTTCTGACTTTTCAGACAATGCATGGCCGATTCCACAACCATGGAATGGTGTGGCAGCTGTGCTTTCTGGAAGCCAGGACTCTTGCGGAGCCGATAAATGGAATCAACTCGCTTGCTCAAAACCGGCGCTGAGGCCGGTGCCTCCCACATCCGGAAGAGGAGCAGCTCCAGCATCGGAGGAACCGGGACAGTAAAGGCCTTCTTTGGAGGAGAGTCATACTGTAGAGCATCGAGCTCTTCAGCTCGAGGCTCTTCCTTGGGGTCAGCCGGGATAGCCAGGGCAGTGGCCATATCCCGGATAAACTCCGAGAACCTAGTACCCTCCGGAGGGGATCTACTCCGGGGCTCAGACTCAGGCGAGTCCGACGGGACACACCGAGTCTTAAAGGTGTCAGGAGACTCCTCATCTTCCGTCTCCCATGCCGACTCGTCCGACGTGGAATCGGGGTCCGACGCCGTGGGGCCCCTGGACACCCGCCCCGACGCCGGAGGCACCGGCGTCGAGACCCTCGGTCCCGAACGGGAGGCCGAGGGAGACCTCGACCGAGGACGACCTCGAGCCGCAAGGGACTCGAGTATCGGCTCAGTCTCCGGGGTCGACTTGGACGTCGATGTCCCGGTGGTCGGGGCAGATGCGTGCTCTCCAAGGCTGTCAACCTGAGGCTCAGCTCAGGTGACGCAGCAGCCCCCGAGTCGGGCCCCGGCGGCGCCGGGCCCGACGTCGGTACTCTGGGAGGCGAGTCTTCGAGGACAACAGGACTTACGTGTCCAGCAGACTCCGTTTCTATACGAGGAACTTTGGTCGGCTTCTCCTGGTCCACGGGCCCGGGACGACGGTCAGGAGTCTTAGACCGGGATCTCGCGGGTCCAGGGACTTCCACCGACGCTGCCCTCACGAGCCGCTTCTTCCTCTTACGGTCCCTGTCGGGGGACCCCCTATCCGAGGAGCTCCGACACCTCTCGGGATCGGAATCCCGAGACGTCGAAGCCTCAGACGAGGTCCGGGCACAAGCAGAGGCCGAGTCGGAGAAAAGCCTTTCACTCTGCTGTTGACGACTTCGGAGGGCCTTGGAAGACATTTTTCCACATGGCACATACCATTTAGAATCGTGGTTCAGGCCCAGGCACCGAAGGCAGCAGTCGTGGGTGTCGGTGAGAGACATTATCTTCGTACACCGATCACATTTCTTAAAACCACTGGAAGACATGGGGGAAAAAAGGGACCCCGCGAGGTCAAAAGACCGGCCTTCCAGGGAAAAGAGAAGTTGAGGCGCGAACGCCTAGCCACTAAGGGCAAAAACCGAAAAAAGGGGGTTCGATACTGGTGTACCGATCCCGGCGGGAGGGGAACCGACGTCAAATCCGAGAAAAATCAATGTTAGAAAGAAAAAATCTACTTTTAACCAGGAAAAACAGGACACACGTCCGATGGGCTTCACGGAAAAAAAGAGACTGAGGTAAGATGGCACCTTTAGGCGGGAAGGGAACCGCGCATGCGTGCCAGCATTCCCAAAGGCTTTCATGGAAAGCTGGGGAAATGCTCCGCTGGGGCTTCATCGGCGTCGATGACACCCATAAGTGAGGACTGACTTCCTGCTTGGTCCTGGAGAAACAGCCCAATATAAACGAATAGGCTTAAAAATAATTGACAATTTTAGAAAAATGCTAGAAAAGCCAGCATGCAGAAAAGGGGACAGAAAAGGGAAAGGGGGCCTAGACCTAACTTACCATTGGGTCCCTCCTGCTCTTCTTCAGCCCATCAGTACTGTAACCACAAGAAACAGCTCTAGGAACAGGACAGTTGTCAGCTCCAGGAGAAAAGGGCGCACCCCGCTCCAAACAACATTGGGTCCTACCAGACCTCAATCACAGTGACCACAACACCAAAGTGTGGGTCAAGCATCAGTCCATACACCTTGCCACCTGCTAAAGGAAGAACATATTGGCTTCTCTCAGTGCTATATCAGTGGATATATCTCCTGATAATATCATTGAAAGATTCTTAAGTCTGCCTCCATTTGCTGGTAAGGAAGCAATAATCAATTGGTCTAGATTGGTCTAGATGGATGATAAGGAAAAGGAATATTACCTCTAAAGGGAAGCCGACTAAACTAAGCCTTAGAGGCTATATCTGTTGACTAGTTCATAAGTCACAACAGCCAACTGGCCGTTACCCGCAGGCCATGCTCCTGGCCATAGTACAGAGAAAACCATATAAGGCATCTGCCATTTAAGCCAACCTGGCCAGCGGGCCAAGTCCTTACGGGAGCGACTAGCATCCTCCAAATCTCTATCAAACCACTTTTTCAACTAATGAAAAGAAGCTATAGATATATAAATATTGTAGATAGCTGTCTGCAAACCTCTGAAGGCCATTTCAAAAATTTACTTTAAAAGCAGACTGCAACTGATGACCCTACTGATCCTTGAGAGTTACTCCCCCCCCCCCCCCTCAATGGGGATGGTAGTCTTTTTGGGCACCGCAGTAACCAAAGTGTCAACTTCAGGAAGTTTCAACTTCTCCTTTCCTTCAGGAACTAGGAAATTGAACTTCCCCATAACTCTACCTACACGTAGTCCCAACTCCAGAGTACTCCATTCTACTGCAATGATTTCCTGCAGGTCTTGATGGAGTGGGAATGCCTTAGTAGGCTTATGAATACCTTTAAAGATGGGATCTCTAGAAACTGCAGATCCCTGGGGAGAAGGATCAGAGATGCTCAAACCCTCTAGAGCTTGGGAAATCACAGGTGATAACTCTTCCTTACAGAAAAGCTAGACCACTATGGGATCATCACCCTCCCCATCAGGAAGCTCTCTGTCCTCCAACTGGCCCACCACTGAGAATTTGTGACTGATAATACTCTGTGCAGACAGCCACTCAGACTTTGGCATCGATGCATCTCCACGAATAAGCAGGAAGTCAGTCTTCAAATATAGGTGACGTTGGCACTGAGAGCCCGAAGTAGGAATATTTCCCAGCATCCAATAGGAATGCTTTTGGGAGTGTTCCTCTACACGTGTGGCTGCCTTCCCACCTTCTCTTCTGGTTTCCTCAGTCATCTTTTTTCCGCGGAGCATTCGGGACCTTGTCCCTGTCAGAGCGTCTAGAAACTTCAAATGTTTTCTTCTAGTACCGTCAAAAGTACTTAGACTGCCTTCCCATCAACCAACTCCACCCTGTCAATTCCAGTTCCTCTCTTTATTTTTCATAAATTTTGTTCTATTTTTACGTTTTTCACAAAACCTTGTTTGAGGTCTATGGCTTCCTTGGGCACCATTGCCCAATTCGATTTTGCCTCCATATTATTCAAAAATGTGGAGAAAAACCACAAAGTGGATTAAAAAAATGCTCTAAATGTTCCAGCACAATGTCTATCACTGATGAGCAATCCTGGTGCCTAAAATGTTTAGGCCCAGACTATGTCGTCGTTTCTTGTCTCTCCTGTTGCCATATGACTTCCAGAGGTCAGAAGAACCGGGACAAACAGAAGTCTAAGCTGTTTTCTACAGACTCAGCTCCTTCAGTGCACTCCTCAGGGGCATCAACTCCGTCAAAGTCTTCCCATGTGTCTAAGTCCTCACCAACAAAGGAAAAGCATCACTCAGTCACCAGTGCTTAAGAAAAAGATGACATCTGCCTCGACATCAAGGTCATCGACTTCCAGGTCGGCGTCGGACACCAAACATTGGCATCGGCACCGCTATTCATCGCATTCCAAGTTGATTGTCCATCCAACAACCCCGGCGGGAGCTGTCACCCTCAAAAACCACACAGGGGTTTGGGAGTGCCCCAGAGGTCCAATCTTCTGTGGAGCTCCCAATACTCGCATCAGGAGTTGTGGCACACAGCTGTGTCTGGAGCCACTCCTCCCCTGGTACTGTCATTGGATAACTGTGTCATCGCTAAACTCTTAGCAGCAGAATGCTGATGGCATTGAGTGCTCCGCAGGTGGCACCAACACCAGTTCCACTGATACAGACGGTGGCCACAGACTCGGCACTCTTATGCAGGCATTCCCTGCCTCACATAGCTCAGAGCAGCCAATACCGAGCCCTCAGCACCATTGGGTCCGATATCTTCTACATCCAAACAGCAAAACTGTGAGCCGATTATTTGGACTTCCTTCCTGATAGATTCCCAGGAAGCCTCAGAGGTGGAATTCATCGATTCCAATACACTCAAAGAGGTACCATCAGATCCATTGCCTCCTTATGAACATCGACGTTCACCGCCTGAGGACATGTCCTTTCAAGATTTTATTAAGGGCATGGTGGTAGCTCTCGATGTTTCAGTGTCTACGAAAATGGATCCAAGAGCTGAAGAGCTCGATATACTCTAATACCCATCAGCACTGAAAGAGGCTGCTACCCTCCCGGTGCACAATATCTTAAAGAACCTTATGGCTCGAATGCGGGATGCCCCCATGTCAATCCCTGCAGAGAGCAAGAGGCTCGATACCCTATTTAGGGTTCCTCCCTCCTCAAGTTTCCAAAAGCCACAACTTCCCCACTGCTCCATGGTTGTGGAGTCTGCCATAAGAAGGATTAAAAGTCAGAAAAATCACTCCTCAGTACCTCCTGGCAGAGAGGCCAGGACCCTGGATGCATTTGGAAGGAAGGCATTCCAAGCTACCATGCTAGCCTCTAGAATAGATTCATATTTGCTATATATGGACATGTTTCTCAAAGATGTATTGAGGGATTTGTCAGAGTTTACCACCTTGTTGCCCCCTGACAAGCAGGCAACTCATCAGGTCTTAGTGACACATGCCCAGAATACATTAAAGTTCTTGACAAGAATAGCATTTGATGCATTTGAGGCCAATAGCAGATCTGCTGCAGCCGGCATAAGGGCTAGGAGAACAGCATGGCTCCAAGCATCTGACATGGAACAGTGGGTCCAGGACAAATTAATAAATATACCCTGTAATGGAGAGAACCTCTTTGGCCAGAGGTGAAGGGAGAAGGCTGGCGAGATAGAAAGAGCAGTTACTCAACTGTAACAGGTGTTCTCCAGGAGCAGCAGGAATCAGTCCTCGCATATGGGTGACGTCGGCGCTGACAGAGCCCCCGTGTGGAGCATTTCCCCAGCTTTCAAAGAAAGCCTTTGGGAATGCAGCACACATGCGCAGTCCCCTTCCCGCCCAAGGGTGCCATCTTGCTCAGTCTGATGACATAGCTTAAAGACAGCACAAAAAATCAAAATGAAGTATATGACTGCAACTCCAGGGGAGGAGGGAGGGTCATGAGGACTGATTCCTGCTGCTCCTGGAGAACACCTGTTACAGGTGAGTAACTACTCTTTCTCCAGGACCAAGCAGGAAGTCAGTCCTCACATATGGGACTCCCCAGCTCTAGGCTACCGGGAACCCAAAGCTGAAAAAATGACTCCCTCTGAAGAGCCTCAGTATCCGTGATAAGAATTTTCTCTGAGAACGCTCCCGTACGGTAGCCCAACACAAGGGCCGGAGGGTAGGAGTTGCCTAAACCTCAAAGAAATTACGGAGTACCGACTGTCTGAAAGTACTGTCCCTGTGGGACTCTCTCTCCAGGCAGTAATGGGCTGGAAAAGTCTGGCTTGAAGGCCAAGCTGCGGCCCGGCAGATGTCTGCCAACGGAACAGAGCGGAGATGAGCTAGTGACGCGGCTTTAGCCCTGACACGGTGGGCCGTGACTTGACCCTGCAAGGGGAGGTCGGCTGCCTTATACGCCCAGGCGATACAATCTGCTTCCTAAGTGGACAATGTACGCTTGGAGACAGGTAACCCCATCTTATTAGGGTCAAAGGAGACGAAGAGCTGAGTAGCCCTTCGATGCCATGCGTACGTTCTATGTAAAAGGACAACGCCCTCTTACAGTCCAGGGTTTGCAAGACTATCTCAGCCCGGCTGGCATGCGGGTCTGTGAAAGAAGGTCGGAAGAACCACCTCCTGATTGAGGTGGAAAGAGGAGACAACTTTAGGGAGGAACTTGGGATGGGTCCCCAGGACCATCCTGTTCCTATAGAAACGTGTGTACGGTCTATCAGAAACTAGAGCTTGTAGCTCACGCACACGTCTGGCCGATGTAAGAGCCACCAGGAAGAACGCTTTCCAAGAGAGGAAGCTCAAATGGCAAGTAGCCATCGGCTCAAACGGTGGGCGAGTAAGTTGCTGCAAGACCACGTTCAAATCCCACTCCATCGCCGGTGGACGAACCGGAGGCTTGAGTAGAAGCAGACCTCTGAGAAATCTGGACACCAAGGGGTGAACCGACAAAGACTGTCCTTTCACCGGTGAGTGGCGTGCCGACAAAGCACTGAGGTGGACCCGAACAGAGTTAGACTTATTTATTTATAGTCTCTTATATACCGCACTATTCAGCATCAGCGCAGTTTACAATAAACAAGGAGTTACACAATTCAACGGTACTTTGTGTTTACAGAAAAAACAGGAAATACAACTCGGATAACAGGGTAATTAATTAATATAACAGACATGATCTCAAGGCTTAAGGCTTAGGGTCTGAAAAGTGAAGTAGATACTGCAGTACTACTGGCACATGGCAAGAGAAAGGATCTTCATTGTGCTGAGCACACCACACTGTAAACCAACGCCACTTGAGGGCATAGGACTTTCTTGTGGACTGCCTCCTAGAGGCCAATATCACCTCTTCAACTTCTTTAGGAAGACGTAAGGGAGCTAGCACTACCCTTTCAGCAGCCAGGCCATCAGATTGAGGGACCTGAGATTGGGGTGCAGAAGGGAACCCTACTCTTGAGAGAGAAGATCATGTTGCAACCCCAGAGGGAACGGAGTTTCCACCGCCAACTGCAGCAGAAGTGGAACCACGGCTGTCGTGGCCATCTGGGGGCTACAAGAATCACTGAGGCCTTGTCCCGGAGAATCTTGAACAGAGTTCAGGCCACCAGGGGCGTGGGAGGAAACGCATACAGGAGGCCCGTAGACCAAGAGATCAGAAAAGCATCTGCTGCCATCCTCAGGAGATGCGGCTGTCTGGAGCAGAACCTCAAAAAGTCCTGGTCTTTCTCTGAGCAATTAACAATGCAAAAATCAACTCAAGTGCTCAATTGTACCAATACGGAACCAAAAATTTCTATTATCCCTTGTGGTTATTCTAAATATTCATATTTTGATTCTTACTATCGTTGAAGGTCTCAGACTTTTTTGGTACTCTTTTTTCAGACTTATATCATGTCTAACAATAGTGCCTATTAGCATCAATGACCAGCAATGTACTTTTTTTAAATGATTAAAAGGGCGGATGGAGCTTTGTTCTCATTCCATAACAGTATATCATTTAAACTTGAATCTTAACTCTACTAATGTTGACTTCAAAATTCAACAAACACTTAACTCATGTTTAAATGTTCTTCAATGCGCTCCCATCACGCTCTCCGATCCCGACGCCTTCCACAGGCGCCCCCGTCGCGTTTCACTATCATTTCTTCAGGGGATCTATAATCACTGTTATTGCTATAAAATAGAACCCAAGATTATAACCACAATAATTCACCGTTATCATATATTAAGTTCCTCCATCCTGTTACTTAATCATCTCACTACCCACTTATCAATCGGCTCGGTCTCCGGGGTCGACTTAGACGTCGAGGTCCCGGAGGTCGGGGCAGATGCACCAGTCAGACCGGCGATCAGCACCCGCTGCTGTTCCATGAAGGCAGCCAAGCTGCTCTCCAAGGCCATCAGCCTGAGTCCAAGCTCAGGAGACTCAGCAGCCCCCGGACTCGGGCCCTGAAGGCGTCAGGCCTGACATCGGTTCTCCCGGAGGACAGTCCACGAGGACAACAGAACTTACGTGACTCGGGGACTCCGGCTCCATACACGGTAGCTTGGACGGCCTCTCCGACTCTGAGAGCCCGGGGCAGAGGTCAGGGCTATGCGACCTGGCCCTCGAGGACCCAGGGACCTCCACCGACGATGCCCTCACAAGCTTCTTCTTCCTTTTGCGCTCCTGGGTGGGAGACCCCCTCTCAGAGGAACCACGACGGCGCTCGGGCTCAGACTCCCAAGATGTTGAGGTCTCTGACGAAGTCCGTGCCCGGCCGGACGCAGACTCTGAAAAAATTCTCTCTCGCTGATGCTGGCGGCTCCGAAGTGCCTTCAATGACATTTTACCGCAAGGGCCACAGACCAGTGAGTCATGGTCGGGCCCGAGGCATCGGAGGCAGCAGTCTTGTGTGTCGGTGAGAGACATCAGTTTCTTACACCGATCACATTTTTTGAACCCGCTGGCAGCCATTGGGGGAAAAAGGGCCCCTGCAAGGTCAAAAGACCGGGCTGCCAGTGAAAATGACTAAAAAGCGCGAATGCTAGTCACAAAGGACAAAAAAACGAAAAAGATACTCCGGACTTGATACCGGTGTACCGAGCCCAGGCGGGAAGGGGAACCGGCGTCGAACCGAAGAAGAAAAAGCGAAAATCGCAGAAACAATCAACTTTTCCCGGGTGACACGAACTCACATCCGTTGGGCTCCGCGGAAAAAGACTGAGCAAGATGGCACCCTTGGGCGAGAAGGGGACCGCACATGCGCACTGCATTCCCAAAGGCTTTCTTTGAAAGCTGGGGGAAATGCTCCGCACGGGGGCTCCGTCAGCACCGACATCACCCATATGTGAGGACTGACTTCCTGCTTGGTCCTGGAGAAACTGATGACCTCACCATAAAGGGACTGTAAACGAAAATGGCAGACTCTTCTAAAAAGAAGAGATACAAGGCCAGAAACAGGTCAGGAAGCCCAAGGATACCAAACCACAGCCTGCAACGACTACTCAACCTCCTCAGAGAGTTTTTGACTGCTTCAAAAAGAGCATGGCCAGTTCACCAATAATATTCCCTCTTCCTCCCATGATTCCAGGAAGACTGGTGCATTTCGCACACCACTGGATCATCATCACTTCCAAGCCCTGGACTCTACATCTAGTCAATCAGGGCCAACAACTAAAATTCCAGACTCTTCCTCCAACCCACTTTGTGGGACAACCCTTCCTGGATCTCCTTCACTCCTCCCTGCTTCAGCAGGAAATCTTCTCACTGCTGAGACAAGGAGCCATAGAGAAGGTTCCCTCAGCCCAGCAAGGCCTGGGATTCTACTCCAGATATTTCCTAATTCCAAAAAGGACGGGAGGTCACAGGCCTATATTACATCTCTGAAATCTCAACAAATTTCTCATCAAGGAGAAATTCAAGATGATTTCTTTAGGCACTCTTCTACCATACCTCCCACGAAACGATTGGCTGTGCTCTCTGGATCTAAATGATGCCTAAACACAGATCCTTATTCACCCAGACTACAGAAAGTTTCTCAAATTCGTTTTTCAGAACAACCACTATCAGTACTGAGTCCTCCCATTCGGACTGGCCTCAGCACCCAGAGTCTTCACAAAGTGTCTGGCTGTTGTCACAGCCTACCTACGAACTTTGGGGATCTTTTTGTTCCCTTACTTAGACAAATGGCTGCCCTTCCGCTTCAGCAGTCACCTCTGCCCTAAACCAAACCATTTATTTCCTCCAGGAGTTAGGTTTTGTAATAAATTACCCAAAATCACATCTCAGGCCAACTCAGGACCTCAAGTTCATTGGAACTCGTTTAGACATGGTAAGAAGCAGAACGTTTCTGCCAGAGGAAAGACGCCTCCATCTCATTGCCTTAGCCAGACACTTTCAAATGACACAGGTTTTCCATCTGGTGTTCTCATAAAACACTAGATCCTTTCATATGTCCCATTCCAAACTTGCTCCAGTATCTGCTACACTTGTCTTCTTCTGGTCTCAAGACCAATTCGGTGTGAGTACATTTATCCAACACTGCAGCCTCCCACCATAAACTAGGGAACCACCCTATCTCGGCACACCACTTAGTGGCCAGATTTATGCCTGGTCTTCTCCTGACCAAGCTGCCTTTCCATCCACTTCCCACCCCATGGAATCTAGATGTTGCCCTTGGACATCTCATGCGCAATCCTTTTGAACCAATTGGGTCAGCTCCATTAAAGTTCGCAACATGGAAGCTACTCTTCCTCATAGCAGTAACCTCACCTCACAGAGTCAGTGAGCTGCAAACTTTGGTAAGCTATGCACCCTATACCGCTTTTCACCATGACAAGGTGGTCCTTTGCATACATTCTAAGTTCTTGCCAAAGGTCGTCACCTCCTTCCATCTGAACCAATCAGTCTTGCTACCAACTTTTTCCAAGGCCCCATGCTTCCTCGGCTGAGACCAAACTTCATACTCTAGATTACAAGAGAACGTTGGCGTTCTATCTAGACCACACTAAGGACTATCATCAATCCTCTCAGTAGTTTATCTCCTTTGACCAAAGTAATCTGGGGACACCAGTATCCAACAGACCACTTTCAAACGGGTTAGCAGATTGCATATTCTTCGCTTATTCACAACTGGGCTGTTTCGCCCACACCATGTGACTGCTCATAATGTCAGAGCCATGGCAACTACTGCAGCTAACCTTCACTCTGTCCCTAACTCAGAGATCTGCCAAGTGGCAACATAGTCTTCTCTACATACCTTCACAGTGCACTATTGCCTGGACAAAGACTCCAGAGCAGATGCTCAATTCGGACAAGCTGTTCTTCATAACCTTTTTCAAATTTAGATAACTTGCCCACCGCCCATCTGACTACCTCGCGAGGAGTGAGTCTGTCGGATCCCTGCTGCAAACTCTAGCTGTACCGGGATTCTTTTCTCGCTCGGTTGTCTTGGGCTAGGGAGTCCCATATGTGAAGACTGACTTCCTGCTTGTTCCTGGAGATAGCACAGCTACTCACCTGTAACAGGTGATCTCCAAGAACAGCAGGAATCAATCTTCACAATCCACCCACTTCCCCATCAAGTTGTCCTATTTTTGTTCTCATTCCTGGTATACAATATTTTATTTCTCCGCTACACCTGACTGAGGAGACCAGAAGGGAAGGCGGGAAGGCAGCCACGCATGCGTGAAGGAACACTCCCAAAAGCATTCCTATTGGATGCTGGGGAGTGTTTCTGCACTAGGCTCTGTCAGTGCTGTCGTCACCCTTATGTGAAGACTGATTCCTGCTGTTCCCAGATATCATCTGTTATAGGTGACTAACTACGCTCTCCAAGCAGGCCTCCCAATTCTCTACAGCTGTCATTTGTGGCCATTTAAATACTGAGGGACCAGCTGGCTCCTTAAAGGGGTCAAAGGAGACTTGCTCAGGGGAGTGGAGTAGCCACCTAATGGTTAGAAAGTGGCCTAGAACCAGAGAAACTAGGGTTCAAATCCTATCCTTCCATTAGATACAAGGAGTGGGGGGAGTGGGGATATATGTGTAGCTGTGAGCATTGGTGTGTTGCAGGGGAGGCACCTGAGGATAACCAAGCTGTAGCGATATTCAGCGGCAAAAGCCAGGCACAGTAAAGGCTGGCCTAAATTTCGCTGCCGAAGCTAACTAGGCAGCAGTTGAATATCACCATTACCTGGTTAGCTCCTGGCTATCCAGCTGACCCAGATATTCAATGCCTTTGTCCAGATATGGCCCGATATTGAACATCTGGGACTAGGGTTCAGCGGCAACAGCTAGCCGCTCTAATCACATTACCCGCTGCCACTAATATCAGGCCCTTAGATCTAAAGTCCTCTGGAGACAGGAAAATTCTTACTGTACCTGAATGTAACTCACCTTGAGAAAAGGCATGAGCTAAATCCAATTCCCCTATTAAAAATAAAAAAAAAAAATAGAGAAAAATGCTGGGTCCACTGAATAGGCGAAGGACCTGGACTCCTCCAGGTATCACCCGCAAGCAGTCTGGGTATCCAAACTTGAATGATCTCTGACTACCTAGCTCAACTTAATACTCAATTCTCCTGCTGAGCCCAGGACCATACTGGGGACCATGTGGCTGCATGGAATCTAATATAGACCAGAACTCACAGCTCTATAGTCTCTGCCTCCATCTGCTATCTGATAGGCACAACCAACACATAATGAATTTGTCTGATGGACAATAAGGAAAAAAATTATTTGCCTGTCTCCACCAGTAACTCCGCTATGTCCTTGACACTGTAGGGTCAAAAGGGAAAGCAACCATGCTACTTGCCCGAAACGTCAAGCCACAACAGTAAACATAGGTACAGGGGATAGGGAGCAGAGGTGCAAAACACTCACCAATAAGCCACCACACTGGGACTCCCTTCACCTACCCCACATTATCTCCTGGGGCTGCCTGCATGTCATCACTGTTACTATCTGTCTCTCTCTTCCTTTTTTTTTCAAATACAGCTTTATCCAACCAAGGCAGGCAGGGAGGAAAAAACCCAGAAACAAAACAACCTGGGGGCAAGGCGAAAGAAAGAAGAAGGGAATGAGGAGAGGGCCGAGGGATTTGCCCTATGCCCTTCCCCCAGCAAGGGTGCCATGGGGCCATGCTGCCACAAAACAGCCCAGTCTAACAGGACTGGGACCCATGGATCAGAATCCTGAGGCAGAGAGAGAAAAAGACCACTTATCCCACTAGCATTGGCCCTGCAGGATCACTGCCAGACTGGTCTCACCAAGCCAAGGCCCACAGACCGACAGACTATGAGAAGAAGACCTCCTCATAGTCAGGATAAAAGGCCAACATGGTCAGAAGTTCAACCATAGGGCCAGAAGTCAGAGTCTGTGTCACAGAGAGCTAAGCCTCAAGAGCAATCCTGCTGCACCAGTCTGACCTGCACCATCTTCTGAAGCAGAGAAATACTGTTGAGTTCTAGGACTGCACAACTCCTTATACTGGTGATGTCATCATTGGAATTAAGTGTTACAGTTACAGTTTAATGTTATTTGATATATCACCTACAACTATGGCAACTAGACAGTTAACAAAGTATAACATCAATGAAGTTAAAAACAAAAGAAAAATATGAGGAAAACTTTAACAAGGGAAGACGAGAAGACGAAGGGCATGAAAAGGGATGGAGGACCTAGGTCACAATTGTGGAATGAGTGTTGAAATGAACTAAAGACACGAAAGGGAGGGAAGGGATGGGAGAGGACAGAGACATACCAATGGCTGGCACCGCTCCTGAGGCGACTTGATGAGAAATGAGAAAGGTGCTACTAGGGGAACTGCTGAAGGGAAGGCTAGGACAAAGATATGGGCTTTCAAATGGGACTTAGAGCAGATAAAAGAAAGTTGGCAGCGAAAGACAGTGCTGCTCTGCTGGATATACAGTGGCACTAACATAGCTGCGTAATATCCATGGGTGCTGCCACTACATGCTCCAATGCTAAGCAGGCAGCAGCGATATTGAGCCGCTGCTCAGTTAGTGAATGCGGCTAAAGTAAGGCATAGCAAATACTGGCCTTACTTTAGCCGCAGAAGGTAAACATGCAACGGCTGAATATTGCTGCTGCCCAGTTAGCTTCCAGTTCTGCGGCCAACCCGGATGTTCAATGCTGGTGGCCAGATATGGCCCTGGCATTGAATATCCAGGGTTAAAGTTCAGCGTCAGCTGCCGGTGCTGAATATTGGGCCCTGTTGTCTCTAGGATGGCTGTAAGACATCACCAACCTCATGGACTTGGCTTTAAAATACTGGATTAGGAATATACAGTGGGGTATGAAGAGCAGGGCAGTAGGTGCAGCCCGCCCCGGGTGCCAGTCTAGAGGTGGGTGCATCCCTGCCAGGCCCACGGAGGTGGCGTGGCGAACTTACTGTTAAGCTGGTTTGCTGCGATGCCTCGCGCTCCAGGGCCAGCTGCTCTTCTCTCCCAGCCGAAGTCGCGTGAGTCTAAGAAGAAGCCAAACTATGGTTACACGATACAAGATTCACCAGTAGGAAGCACCACCCAGGAAAAAGATCTCGGCATCATCGTGGATAATAAGTTGAAACCCTCTGCCCAGTGTGCAACCACAGCCAAGAAAGTAAATAGAATCATAAGGAAAGGCATGGAGACTATACTGTCCAAGTATTTTCTTCTTAATAAAAGAGAAATAAAATCAATCAATCAATCAATCATTGCTCATAGTACTGTTTCCCCCATATGACCCCTCCTGACTTTGATCCCCCTTGATAACCACATAAGACATCTGATCACTTCTCCAAGGCCCCCCTGACAGCTAATCTCCCCATGAGATCCAACCCACCCTCCCCCACACTTTCTACAAAGTACTGTCCTCCCACTACCATAACCCCAATCATGCCCCTCAAGTGCCCCGCCCTTTGCCCACAGAAAAATACCATGAGATTACTGCTAGGGTTCTCTTTTTTCTTAACGACTTGGAATCCCCTCTACCCCAAACCCCATCCCCAGTTTTACCAAAATCTTTGATGACTAGTGGGAGTAGGAGCATCTTCAATTGCACTTGCTCTTATGGGCCCCGAGTTCCAAAATAGGCACCATAGCCCTAACAGTAATCTCATAGTAATTTTCTACCTTTTTCCTTAGTGACATGGAATCCACATTGATTCTGAGATCACCATAAGCACTCCCTCTCCCTGCCTCCTGGAAATCTAAATGTGATAAGCATCCTCACATGTATTTCGCCCCAGTTCTAAAAATGCTATTTACACGTATAAATGCTTCTATTTAATATGTGGGGATGCTTCTAAAATGACCTCCACAGCTTGTCCACTTTTGGGGCCAGATTCCCCAACCCACATTGCCTCTGTTTTGAAAAAATGAGCTTCAAGTGAAACATATGAAGTCATATGCCCTATGCCACTGATATTAAATAGCGTGGTATAGAACAAACATTAAATAAATAAATATTGCTGCACTTTTTAGACACTTATTGGTCTTGTTCAAAATATCCCTCCCTTCCCTTACAGGACATAATATCTGGATGTCATCAGCAAAAGATATTATGTACATCCAACTTCTTGAATCACCTCACAAAGCGGACATATGTATCTAAACATAAGTATGGCAATAAAATAGATTCTTGGAGAATCCCACAACTCAGTTCCTAATTCTCTCAAACACATGGGCATATACTCACCCTTTGTTGTCTGTGCCATGACCAAGATTGAAACAAAGGTAAAATGACATTCCTGATTTGTAACTAATTCAAGATGAAATTTTACATACTTGATCATTTTCATTCCTTGAATCCTCCTAGACAAGTTCATACGAATGGGTTATGCTCCCCAGTCAGCAGGTGGAAGCATTCTTGAGCAACTTTCTGTGATGAGATCACCGGTATATCCTCTGGTGCAACACTGACAGTCAGTATGCCACGTCCCAAGCAGTAAGCAAGACTGAAAAACTCTGAAATTATAAACCTTAATTATGCAACAACCATAATCTGGAACAAACAACAGGAACATGTATTTGGATCTCTTACAATAATTGATTCTGTATCAGGCCCTGAACCTGACCATGCAATCAAGCTGCAGCAGAACTCCCAGACCTGTAGGAAAAGGTTTCTAGGGCAGGTCCTGGACTGGTCTAAAAGGCTTCAAAAAAAAGGAAATTATCAGGTATATAAAGTTCCTCCTTCTTTATCATCCTGCTAATCCAGCCCAGACAAGTGGGATGAACTCAAGCTGTCAGGCTCTAGGGAGGGAGGACGATGACTCTCTGCACAGGACTGCCCTGACAAAGGCACCATCTGCTCCAACTCCCACATGCAACCTGTAATGCTTCACAAAGGTGCATAGAGATGACCCGGTAGTCACCTTAAAGATGTCCTCTGGAAACATCAAGGTAGATTCCACCCAGGAAGAGACCTGTGCCTGATGTAGTGAACTTTGACTCCCACCAGCATGCGCTTTCCAGACCAAAGGTATGTTGAACCAGTGGCCTCCTCAATCCAATGGAAAATAGAGGACTTGGTCGCTGCTAGATCTTTCCTTAGACCACTGAAGAGCCCCCAGATAAGCAAAAGCCCTCAGATAAGTAAAACATTAAATACCTCTGAAGAAATGGGTAAAAGGGGCAACATCTGGAAAGCAGTGTGTATTAATGTCTGTAGTATAGGAAATAAGATTCCAGATGTTCAGGCTTTACTTGGATTTAGTGGCAGTTACAGAGACATAGTCCTCAGGGAACCATGACTGGGATGTAATTATACCGGGCTATGATTTATACAGGAAGGACAGGGTAAGAAGGGGAGGAGTGGCACTATATGTAAAAAATAATATTAAAGCTGCAAAATTCAAGGGCTTATGAGGAAAGAAGGCAGCACTGTGGGTTAAACTGGAAAGAGGGAATGGAGCATCCATTTGCATTGGTATAATATACAGACCACCTTCACAGGTGGAAGAAATGGAAAGAGATTAAGGACATTTGCAGTACTGCTATAAAAGAAGAAGTGCTGCTCATGGGTGATTTCTGTAAAGTCTTCCACCAACTTCTCCAGGTCCTCCCAAAGAGCAATCTGCCCTTGCAGGTGATTAGAAGGCAAACTGCCTTGAAGGATAAGCTACATTTCCATGAGTGTTGGCTCTTGGCTCAGCTACAATTTCAAGGTGGCATCAGCCAACCAGTTGTGGAGCCAGAGCTACCACTTAGTCACTATCCCTGCTGCCATGGACTTGGAGGAGATCTGAGCAAGTCATACAGGGCATCTGCCACATACAAGGCTCCAGACTCCAAACCCACAGCTGCTTTCCAGCAGCTGCTGGATCCAGCGCAAAAGGGTTTGGGCCAAGAAGCCTGCAGAGCACACTGCTGAAGAGTTTAAGATGGAGGCCACAAAGGAATTCTTAAGGAGAGTCTTTACTCGCATATGGTGAGACTCCTATAATGCAGCTGGTGCTTTTTAACCACTGTGATGCAGGCATCCACCTGAGGCAGCCCAAAAGGCAGATCCAACTTGCCTTGGGGGAGAGGGCACAGCTGAAAAAGGGCTTAAAGACCCCTTGGGGATCTCCCACTGGTAGACTATGAGCTGTCATATAGGGCTATGTTTACTAAACCGGGCTAACGGTTAACCCAGGCTATCTGCAACTAGGTCCCATTGAATAATATGGGACCTAGTGGCAGATAGCCCCGGTTAACCGTTAGCCCGGTTTAGTAAACATACCCCATAGGCTCAGGTAGAGGCAAGCCCAAATACGTTCTAAATTAGGGCCAGCTCACAAAGCTTTTCCCAGAGGAATGGAAAAACGAAGCAGGAGCACATATCCCCATTGCCATCAGCAACAGAGATGCTAGAGGGCCCCAGGTCCCCCATAAAGGGGGCTGCCAAGCAGTTACTAAGGACTGTAAAAACAGCCTGCAGGCTGTTTCAGAAGCTGCTGCACAAGCTGAGTGAAAGAAGGGCCCCAAAACCCTGCAGGAACTTCAGAGGCCCATGGGCTTGAGGTTATTTATTTATTTATTTACTTACATTTTCTTATATACCGCGCTATTCTGCATCAGTGCGGTTTACATTGAACAAACTGAAATTACATTGAACAGGGCATTATAACTTGGAGATAACTATTTTACAGGGAACATGGGCTATGGAGGGTTAAGTGGCTTGCCCAAGACCACAAGGAGCACCTGTGGGACTAGAAACCCCAGTCCTTCCGGCCCAAGGTTGCTGTCCTCTAGTGGGATTTGAACCCCTGACCTTCCGGCCTGAAGTACCTTGCCCCAACCACTAGGCCACTCCTCCACTCCTGCCCCACTATATCCCCCTCTTTGAGGGACTGGGATGTGCTTAACCTCATAAGGAAAAAGAAAGATGCCCAAATGTGCTGCCAGGAGATGCCCTGTACCTACCTCTGTAGCATACAAGTACTGTAATCTATACCTTTAGCAAATTTAGAGCCAGCCCTTGGACAAGATCACACTGTGGAAAGGCCAAAATGGAGAGAACATCTGCCTGCCACCAAGCCAAAGAAACTCATTCCCTACACCAGGCCTCAAACAACCACACACACAGGTGTAGACCAAGATAGTTGACTCCTAGTGTCAAAATCATGGCAAAAGAGTAACTTCTTCCTTTACAACATAACATCTATCTAAAGGAGACAGTCTGAATGTTTTCTTCGCTTGGACATCAAAAGGCAAAGAGGGGTCTAACCAGATCCCTAGATATCGAACTTTGTCAAATTGTTACCTCTTGTCCCCCAGGTTAATCTGTATAGGCCATTTCTTGATTTTGTCTTTACCCAACATCATGGCTTCTGATTTTACAAAATTAATATTTAAACCATGATCAGTGAGCCAGGCATATATTTCAAGGAAGTTCTGAAAAATGAAATTTGAGGCATAACCACTGCTTACCCCGAGACAAGCATTGTGGAATCTGTGTACCTTTTTGGGAACCTGACAGGTACTTGTGACCTGGATTGGCCACTGTTGGAAACAGGATACTGGGCTTAATGGACCTTGGTCTGATCCAGTATGGCATTTCTTATCTGGAAGGTATTAGTAATAGGATATCATCAGCATATATCCTGAAGCTGACGTTCAGTTTCCTCAACAAATTATTAGGTAGATGTTAAACAAGACTGCCAACAATAGTGAACCTTGTGGAACACACTGGTCAATCATGTACCAGTCGGATGTAGATTCTTCACAGAAAATTTTCTGTTGTCTATCCTTAGGTAGGAAGAAAACCAGGCTACAACATTTCCTCCAATATCCAAGACTGCAGCTGGTCTAACAGTCTTTGGTGAATCAGCAAGTCAAATGCTGAAGATATATCAATAAATAAAAGAAAGATTGTTGAGTTACTGTTTTCAATTAAGCTGTAATCAATGAAAGAGACTAATAGTGTTTCAGAACTATGGTTTGAGAGAAATCCATATTGGCATGGATCCAAGCAACCATAGGAGTCTAGGAATGTTTAATTACAGATACACAATCTGCTCAATTTTCCTAGTAATGGGGGCGATAATCGCAGTCAGATGAGTTAAGACTAGCTCTCTTCAATAGCGGCTGTACCATTGAACGTTTTAGCTGTTCTAGGAAGATTCCATTAGGTGTTCTAGGAAGATTCCATTACTCAAAGAGGTATTTGCTAAATCTGCAATGAATGCTGCCACCATCTCCCTTATTAGTTTCATATAAGCTATGGAGATGAACTCCAATTCTTCTGCTTGCATCTTGGACACTGACACCTCAATAATCTCTCTTTCAGAGGTGAACTTGAAGCACTCCCATAGTATAACTGATTTTACTGGGGGAGAGACAGCTTCATTTCTTATATTGCCATGGATGGATTTTGATTGAAAATGACAGAGAAACTGCTGTGCTAGCAGCAGCTGCAAAAGTTAAAAGTTTGCATCAGGCCTGAACATTATTTAAAAGTACCATCGTGGAAGCTCAGATCAGATGTATTCCACACTTTAAAAAAGGTGGAAGGAAGGCCAAATGGCTGCTGGCATGGTTTAAAGGTGAGGAGAAAGAGGCTGTTTGTAGCCAAAGAAACATCTTTCAAAAAAGGATCCAAATGAAGAAAACAGGAAATAGCATAAGCACTAGCAAGATAGATGCAAAGCATTGATAAGGCTGGCAAAGAAAGAATTTGAAAAAAAATTTGCAGTGGAAGCAAAAACTCATAATACAAACTTTATTGAGTATATGTGAACCAAGAAGCTGTGAGGGAGTCAGTTTGACCATTAAATGACAGAAGAGTAAAAGGAGCCCTAAGGGAGGACAAACTCATAGTGGAGATGCTAAATTAATTCTTTGCTTTGGTTTCTACTGAAGACGACACAGGGGAGACACCCATGCCAGAAATGATATTTAAAGGTAATGAATCTGAGGAATTGAAAGAAATCTCGGTGAAGATGTTGAAGATGTAATAGGGCAATTTTACAAGCTAAAAAGAGTAGCAAATTATCTGGACCGAATAGTATACAAAGAAAGCGTAGTTACTCACCTGTAACAGGTGATCTCCAGGAACAGCAGGAATTTAGTCTTCACATACGGGTATCGTCGGTACCGATGGAGCCCGCACGGGAACGCTCCCCAGCGTCCAATAGGAAAGCTTTTGGGAACATCTCACAGTGCCTGCGTGCTGCCTTCCCGTCATTCCAACTCTCCCTCTTCAGTTGAGTTTATAGCTGAAACAAAGGAGAGAGAGAAAGAGAGACAACTCCTAGGGGAGGTGGGTGGGTTGTGAAGACTAAATTCCTGCTGTTCCTGGAGATCACCTGTTAAAGGTGAGTAACTACGCTATCTCCAGGAACAAGCAGGAATGTAGTCTTCACATATGGGGACTCCCCAGCTGAAAGATGCCAGGGAGATGGCCCCAGGAAGCTGCAAACCCATGGTGAGATGGGTCATGCTTCCTCCCATGGATCTCTGGCATCCAAACCCAGACGGTGGGTAGGAGTTGCATTAAGTTTGAAAGAGATGCTGAAGAACAGCTTGGCCAAACAAAGCATCCCGACGGAAGTCCTTGTCTAAACAGTAGTTGGCTGTAAAAGTGAAGCCCAAGTAGCTGCTCTGCAGATGTCGTCTATAGACACAGAATGAAGGTTAGCCATAGAGGCTGCCATGGCTCTCACATTGTGAGCTGTGACATGGCCCTTGAGAGAAAACCCCTTACTCTCATAAGCGAAGGATATGCACTGTGCAATCCAGTTACAGAGAGTTCTTTTGGAGACTGGAAGTCCCAATTCACTAGAATCAAAAGCAACAAAAAGTTGAGAAGATTTTCTATGTTGCTGCGTTCTTTGCAGGTAAAAGGCTAAGGCTCTTTTACAGTCTAAGGTATAAAGGTTCCTTTCTGCATTGGAGGCATGAGGCCTCGGAAAGAATACAGGAAGGTACACCGCTTGATTTAAGTGGAAAGGCGAGACCACCTTTGGCATAAAGTGAGGATGAATCCTAAGAACAACCTTATCATGGTGAAATCTTGTATAAGGAGGATCAGCCACTAAAGCTTGTAACTCACTAATGCGTCATGCAGATGTGATTGCAATTAGAAAGATGACCTTCCATGAAAGGAATTTTAGAGCTGTAGTGGCTAAAGGTTCAAAGGGCGGTTTCATGAGCTGCCCGAGAACAAGGTTCAAATCCCATGCCACCGGTGGTGGTCTAATGGGAGGTTTTGTTAGTAGAAGACCTCTCATAAATCTTGCTATGAGTGGATGAGAGGAAATAGGTTGTCCATTTAGAGGCTTGTAAGAGGCTTCAATAGCACTAAGATGGACTCTTACTGAATTGGTCTTAAGACCAGAATTTGATAAATGAAGGAGATACTCCAGTAACGATTCCAAAGGTATCGCAAGAAGGTTATGTCCCTTTTGAGAACACCATATGGTAAACCGTTTCCACTTGAAGGCGTATGATCGCCTTGTGGAGGGTTTTCTGGAAGCCTGAAGGATATCTTTTACCTGTTGAGAAAGGTTGAGATCCTGAAGTTCTAGGCTTTCAGCAACCAGGCCCTGAGATGCAGGGACTGGGGATTCGGGTGCCATAGCGTCCCGTTCTCCTGGGAGAGAAGATTTGGAGCGCATCCCAACTCCAGAGGTGTAGCCAGAGAGAGATGTAGAAGCAGAGGATACCACGTTTGCCATGGCCAACGTGAAGCTATGAGTATCATACGACCTCTGTCTCTCTGAAGCTTGAACAGTGTTTTAGGGATGAGGGGAATGGGTGGGAAGGCATAGAGGAAATCCTGACCCCAATGAAGAAGGAAAGCATCCCTTGCCTGACAGTTTTGAGCTGGAATTCTGGAACAGAACCGGGGACGTTTGGCATTATGTGGCCTTGCAAAGAGGTCTATGTCTGGGGTTCGCCAGATTTGGAATACTCGGGCAATCTGGTCTGAGTGGAGAGACAATTCATGTGGAAGCAGTACTCAGCTGAGTTTGTCTGCCCAAAGGTTTTGAATGCCTGGAAGATATACCACAAGGAGGTGAATTTGATGCTCTCTGGCGAGGGCCCATAGTCGTCAAGCTTCGTTGCATAACGACAGAGAGCCTGTTCCGCCCTGCTTTTTCACTTGATTGTCGGTTTGGACTAGGACTGTCTTGTAGCTGAGCTGGGAAGATTGCTCTGAGTTCTAGGAGGTTTATGTGAAGACAAGCCTCCTCTGGGGTCCAGAGACCCTGGGTGGAGAGATCATGCAGATGGGCCCCCCCATCCCAACTGGGACGCATCTGTTGTTAGAGTGGCCTGGAATAGGGGCTGCTGGAAAGGAAAGCCTATGAGAAGGTTTTCCAGCGATTGCCACCATTGGAGGGACGAAATAAGACATTCTGAGTTTCTTATTTTATCCGACAGGCGACCTGAAGCCTGTGTCCACTGAGAGGATAGGGTCCACTGGGCTGCTCGCATGTGAAGACGAGCACAGGGAACCACATGAACAGTGGATGTCATATGTCCCAGTAGCTGAAGCATTTCCCGAGCAGTTAGGGAGGTTTTTACCACTGCTTGGGAAGCTAGCTGCACTATGCAAAGACAGCGGGGCTGTGGAAGGAAAGCCCTTGATTGTCTGATATCCAGGCAAGCTCCTATGAATTCTAGGGACTGAGAAGGAGCGAGATGGGATTTTCAAATGTTTATGACCAATCCCAAGTAACGCAAAACTCGCATTGTGCGAGTAAGAGCAGAGTTGGCTTCTGGAGCTGTGGGTGCTCGAATGAGCCATTCGTCCAAGTAAGGGAAGACGAATATCCCCAGAGTCCATAGGAATGCAGCTACTACTGCCATGCATTTTATGAAAACTCTTGGGGCAGAAGCCAGACTGAAGGGAAGAAGCCTGTATTGGAAGTGTCTTCCCTGGAAAAGGAATCAAAGGAACTTCCTGTGATCTGGATGAATGAGTATATGAGTATAAGCATCCTTTAGATCTAGAGAACATAGTCAATCCTGACTCTGAAGGTATGGCAGAAGTGTTCCGAGAGAGATCATTTTGAATTTTTCTTGGAACAGATATTTTTTCAATTCTCTGAGGTCCAAAATGGGTGTCCCCCTGTTTTCTTTGGGATGAGAAAATAGGGGGAGTAGAACCCTGTACCCTGTTGAGGTATGGGTACCTCCTCTATTGCTCTCTGGACAAGAAGTATTGTGACCGCCTGACTCAGAAAATTGGCGACAGGGGTTTGAGAATTGAACTGTCTTATGATTGTAGGAGGGGGCATGCTGTGAAAATGAAGTCTGTACCCCTCTCGTACAATGGACAGAGCTCAATGTTCTGATGTTATTTGGTGCCATCTGGTGGCAAACAGACACAATCTGCCGGGGATGGTAGAGGGTTCTGGACCCTGCAGGGGCAGGAAGGCTAAGTTCTCTAGAAAAGAGTTAAAGCCCCTGAGGAGGCTGAGCCTGCTGAGCTGGCTGAGCTCTTGCGACTTTTGGTTTCTTCTGTTGTCTAGTTTGTTGCTGTTGTCCCTTTTGGACAGCATGGACTGGACAGTGAACCTGCTGGGTATAAGAAGTATAAAACTTCTTTTTCTTGTTGAAAAAGGGTTTTTTATTAGATCTTTTCTTTGCTGGGTTGGCTGTAGATTTTGACAACCTGTCCAAAGTAATATTGTCAGAGTCAATCTCATTAGCTTTTTCTTGCCAATTCTTGCCAAAGAGATTTTCTCCTGTGCAAGGAATGTTGCCCAGTTTATCTTGTACCCACATTTCCAAGTCTGATGCCTGAAACCAGGCAATACGACGTGCACCAATGGAGATAGCAGAGGTTCTGCTGATGCATTCAAAGCAAAGTTATGTATATATGTGAATATGTATATATGTGAATATGTGAATATCTGACCCCTCCTTGAGACCCCTAACTGTGTGCTGTGCTTTCCCTTTCGAATCAATAGTATATTTCATCAAAAGTTTTGTCATGATTTGTCAATTTCACGCCTGTAATCAAGCCGCTACTGATCACTGGAAGTAGCGGCATACAAATGTATGCTAAATAAATAAATCAAAGGCTGCACAGTTGACAAACTTGGAAACATCTTGGTCATGTCTGACCAGAGCAAGAATATCCTGTCTTTTATCATCAGGAAGAAGGTGGCTCATAAGCACCAAGTCTCCTGTAACCTCTTTGAGGAACATCCCCATGTATAGGATGCATGAGCTGATTCTAGCTGAGAGCATGGAAGCTTGGAAGCATCGATGCACAAAAGCATCGAGAGTCCTGGACTCACGGCCTGGAGGTACTGATGCCTGTTGAACAGTCTGAAGCGTTTCAACGATACCAAAGTTGTAAGAAGAGCCGCTAGACTGCGTTCGATAGCGAGAAATCTTTGATCTATCGCTCCTGCCGATGCTTGTGTGTCGGTACCGGTAGAAGCGGCCGGGACCCCAGAGCACGGCACCAGTAGTCTGCAGAGGTGGAAGCCTCGAGAACATCCTAGAGCCCCGTTAGTGCTTTGGAAGCCGAAGACTCCCGCCAGGGCTGTTTTGCTGGTGAACTTTCCTCAAGGGCAACGCCGATGGCATCTCGATACTTTGAAGGAGATCTACCCTTTGAGGACTGGCTAGTCTTTGCAGACTTATGTTTAGTTACCTGAGATCCATGGGAGGAAGATGAAGCCCTGGAAGAGGTTGATGCAACAGACATCGCATCTGCAGCAAAAAGGGTACCGACTTTTGCAGCTCTATTCTGCAGGCCCCTCTTGGTCATTTTTCTACAGGAGAGACAATCCAATGGAGAGTGGTCAGGTCCTAAACATTTGAGACACCAGTCATGGGTGTCTGTGACGGATATGGTACCGCCACACTTGGAACATTTTTTAAAACCAGTAGCTGGTTTTTCCATTGTAAAAGAAAAATGGGCCTAGTGCCAAAATGGCGCCTAGCACCGAGAGGGAAAAGGCTTCTGAAGAAAGTACTTCAGAAAAGATATATATATATATATATATTTTTTTTTTAGTAAAGAAAAGAGAACCGGTGGTACCGGTAGGCGTCGAATGAAGGCAGACGTGACCAAAAAAACAAATAAGTAACAAAGAATTTTCTGCGGTGACAGCGTATGCGACCTGTCAGCTCTGCGGAAAACGAAAAACTGAAGAGGGAGAGTTGGAATGGCGGGAAGGCAGCACTCAGGCACTGTGGGATGCTTCCAAAAGCTTTCCTATTGGACTCTGGGGAGCGTTCCCGTGCGGGCTCCATCGGTACCGACAATACCCATATGTGAAGACTACATTCCTGCTTGTTCCTGGAGATAAACAATGGCCACACATAAAAAGTCATAGAAACATGATGGCAGAAAAAGACCACATGGCCTATCTAGTCTGCCCTTACATATCACCCACTACAAGAGTCCCCCTTTTTGCCTTTAGAGAGCCTCTGGATTGTCGCATGCTTTTTTGAATTTAGATACTGTCCTCATCTCTACCACCTTCACTAGGAGACTATTCCACGCATCTACCACTCTTTCCGTAAAGAAATATTTCCGCATATTACTCCTGAGTCTATCCCCTTTCACCCTCATCCTATGTCCCCTGAATCGAAAGAGGCTCTGCTCGTGTGCACTATTACCATGGAGATATTTAAACATCTCAATCATATCACCTCTGTCCTGCCTTTCCTCTAAAGTATACATATCAAGGTCCTTAAGTCTGTCCTCATATGCTTTATAATGAAGACCATTAACCATTTTAGTAGCCACCCTCTGCACCAACTCCAACCTGTTTATATCCTTTTGAAGGTGCGGTTTCCAGAATTGCACACAATACTCCAAAAGATGTCGCACCAAAGACTTATACAGAGGCACTATCACCTCCTTTCTTCTGCTGGCCATTCCTTTCCCTATGCACCCAACCATCCTTTTAGCTTTTGCCGTCACCTTTTCTACCTGTTTAGCTACTTTGAGATCGTCAAACACAATCACACCTAGGGTCCTGTTCTTTCATGGACAAAAGTACATCACCCCCTATGCTGTAGCACTCCCTTGAATCCTTGAATTGTTGCAGCCCAAATGCATGACCCTACATTTTTTACCATTAAATCTCAGCTGCCAAATTCTAGATCATTCTTCAAGCTTAGCTAGATCCCTCCTCATGTTATCTACACTTTCCTGGGTGTCTACTCTGTTGCAGATTTTGGTACCATCCACAGAGGCAAACCTTATATACACACACACACGAGGTGCTATCAAAACATTCCCGAACTGATCCCATAAAAAAATGATAAACTTAAGATTTTAGTGACCACCATCCCCCTCCCTTTGGGAGTTGATGCAATGGTCCCAGTGGTCTTGCCATTGTTGGAATGCCTTCTGAAAGTTATCTTTCTTCAGATTCTTCAGCACAGTCCTCGTCTCTTCCTGAATCGTCACAATGATGTCTCAAATCTGTGCCCTTTGAGCTTCATTTTTATTCCAGGGAAGAGGAAAAAGTCACAGATGGTCAAGTCAGGAGAATAGAGAAGGTGAGGGATGGCAACCATATTATTTCAGGCCAAAAACTGTCGCACTTTGATGGACGTGTGCACTGGGCATTGTCATGGTGGATCATCCAGTTCAAAGTGGCACACAAACCAGGACGTTCGTGTCTCATATGGTCAGTCAGAATCGTCTGAACTGAGCCATAATTGATTCCAAGTGTTTCAGCAATGTCTGGAATGGTTCTCCAATGATCTGCATGAATTAATTTGTGAACTTTCTCAACATTATCATAGGTTCTGCTTGTTGAAGGCCGCCCTGAACATTCATTGTCGTCAAGCATTTCTTGGCTGCATTTGAAACGTCCATGCCATTCATAGATTTGTGTTTTGCCTAAAACACATTCACCAATTGCCTGCTGAAGCAATTGCTGTGTTTCTGATGCGTTTTTACCATTTTTAACACAGAATTTGATGCACGCATGTTGAGTTTCTCATTTATTTTTGACTGCGAGAAAGTCGTGAAACACGTGGAAAACAAAGAAGTGCAGCATCATCCCACATCCACTCAGCACAGTGCCGCTTAGCACACTGACTCACAAGATTACCGGGTAGTCCCACATGGCAGTGCACAGCTATATTGTGTTCCGTTCACATGCAGTGGCACGAGTTTGGGAACTTTTTGACAGCACCTCATATATATACATACACATACATACATACATTGAACAAACTGTATAAGAATCTGTATATATTGCAAAAATATATATATGACGGGGAGGAAGTGACGTCACCCGTCAGTATGGTCATCTGAGAGGCGAGCTCCGGACCCAACCCAGTGAATAAGAGTGACAATTTGCCCTTACCGGGAGCGGAAGGCTGCGAAGGAGAGTGTAAAGGCCATTGGAGGGGGGAGAGAATATGGCGACCCGAAAAAAGACCGCGGATCTGAGGGATTATGCCTTCGGAGCGGCGAGTGCGAATGGGGCAGCCGCGGAAGTTAAAATGGCAGGAGAAGAGTGTGTGAGGAGTGAGCAGGCTGAGCAGCACGGAGCGGATGCAGAACGGTGTCCGGGAGGTAGGGTGGAGCTGGAGGCACATGCGGTGAAGAGAGAGGAGCTGAAGGAGTGGTTTGCTGAATTAAAAGCGGAGGTGCAGTCTGCGAAGAAGGCGCTGGGTGATTTAATGAGTGGCTTGCGTGAGGAAGTGGAGGTGGTCACCCACAGGATGGGGGACCATGAAAACCGGCTACAAACGTTGGAAATGCAGCAGGAGGAACGGGAGGTGCATATTAAAGGTGAGGAAGAGTGGAAAGAGCAAGTCAAGATGAAACTGGAAGATTTAGAGAACCGTTCCAGGAGGAACAACTTGAGAATAAAAGGGGTGCCAGAGGAACCAGAGTTTCGGGACTGTGCCAAAGTTGCTGCGGCAGTGTGTCGGGAGGCTATGAAACAAGGAGGGGAGGAAGTGGAAGTCGATGAAACACACTTGGACAGAGCACATCGAGCCTTGGGCCCTGTCCGCAATAATAGGCCTAGAGACATTGTAATATGCATGCGGGACTACAAGCTGAAGGAGAAAACTGCGGCGAAGATGAGGGGACTAAGGACCTTTGTGTGGCAGGGATACTCAGTAGCTATCTATGCAGATTTGTCTGTAGGGACCCTGCAGAGGAGGAGGGCCGTGGCGCCTATCACCAGTCAACTGAGGAAGCAGGGTCTGCGATACCGGTGGTTATATCCCTTTGGACTGGCGTTTACTAAGGGAGAAAAGACATGGAGAGTACAGTCCCTGGAGGAGGCATATGGGGCACTGAAAGCTGCAGAGGTGATGGTGCAGGAGGAAGAGGTGCCCGCAAAGGGACAGCGGCAAGCCCAGGAGGAGGAGCAGCAGCAGCAGCAGCAGGACGACGAGCATGGAGAGCGACAGATGGAGATGGAGAGAGACCAGAGGAGGCCGCAAAGGAGAGGAGCCAAGCATTGAGTAGAAGAAGAGAGAGCAAAGTTATGGACTGGGTTAATGTGGACTGGTGAAAAGTGGTACACAGATAATAATGCGGGTATTAAAGGGGTGTGCTGGGGGGAGGAGGGGGGTATGATATGTGCTGTAGGCCAGGAACATAACAAAAGGGGTAAGGAGAGAATAAGGGAGGGAGGGGGGGGGGAAAAGGAGGGTTTCTAGGATGGGAGGGTAGATGGGGGAACGAGGGAGGAGAGGGGGTTGGAGGGGGAAGTGGGGGAGTAGAGGTAGTAGATGAAGGGCTGTATGGGGGGTTGGGGGGGTCTGGGAGTGGCGGGTGGTGCACGACTCCAGGATAACCTCGCTGAGGTGCGAGGGTAAGGGGGTAGGGGGGTAAGGGGGTAGGGGGGAGGGAGGGGGGAGGCGGTGGGGGGAGAGGGGGGGTTAAGGGAGAGGATAGGGAAAATTGGTGGTGGGGACTCTGAATGTTAAGGGTTTACAAACCTGGAGGAAGAGGCGCCTGCTTGAAAGGGAAGGGAGGCGGCTGAAGGCGGATTTCCTGTGCATTCAAGAAACGCATTTGAAGGTGGGACAGGAGGGGTTGCTGTGTTCGGAGAGGTATCCCCAGGTAATTCTTGCAGGACAAAGGGCGCAACCAAGGAAAGGGGGGGTTGGGCTCTTGATAGGGAAGGAGTATAAAGATGCTGTGTTGGAGGTAAGGCAGGATAAGCAGGGAAAGTGGGTGGCGGCTAGGATTCAGGTAAAAGAGGAACAGGTGTGGATAGTGAGCCTGTATGCCCCCAATATGCAAAGGGGGGACTTTTATGATAAGCTGTAGCATGAGGTTGAGGGGTAGGGGCCAGTGCCCTTGATTTTGGGGGGGCGACTTTAATATAACAGTTAGGCCAACAGTGGATAACTCGGGAGGAGGGGGGGATGGAGGGGGGGAAGGACAGAAGGAGTTTATTGCGATTAAGAGAGCAGTTGGGGCTGGTAGATATGTGGAGAAACAGGCATCAAGGGGAAAAGGGGTACACATTCTATTTGGCACCTCATGGGACGTACAGTAGGCTGGATATGCTTTGGGTGAGTGGGGAATGGCAAGCCTGGACAATGGGAGTGGAAATTAGCACTATCTCCTGGTCAGATCATGCACCGGTGCATATTGTGTTTAATTTGGGAGAAAAGGATGAGGGGCTCAAATTTTGGAGGCTGAATGAGGGGCTCCTAACAAAGCAGAAGCACGTGGAGAGTGTGAGGGGGGTTATACAGGAATATATGCAATATAATTTAGGGGGGGAGGTGCCATTGGGGGTGGCTTGGGATGGTATGAAGGCGGTGGTGAGAGGACATCTTATCGGTGTAGCAGCACAGGAAAAGAAGAGGAGAAAGAAGGTAGAAGAGGAGTTAGTGCAAAGAATAAGCGATTTAGAGAGGCAGCATCAGGCGGGGGGGGGGGGAGTAAAACCTTGGCGCAGTTACGCAAATTAAGGGGGAAGTTGTGCCAGCTAGGGGCGGTGGAGGTAGTGTATAATTTGGCAAGGTTAAAACAGGCATGGTTCGAGGGAGGGAATAAAATAGGGAAGAGGCTAGCAAAGCGGTTACGGGCAAGGCAGGTGAAAGCTAACATTGGAGGAATTCGGAATCAGCAGGGGGAAATGGTATATAAACCAAAGGAGATACGGAAGGTTTTCGTGGAGTATTATGAGAAGTTGTACAGAAGTGAGGTGCAGGGGGGAGGGGGGAGAGGGGCTAGGTTTTTGGATGAGTGTCAGTTACCCAGTATATCGGTGGAAGAGGCGGAGGAATTGGGAAGGCCGGTAGGGGTGGAAGAGGTAGGACAGGCTATTAAATCCCTTAAAGAAGGGAAATCACCAGGATTAGATGGGCTGACAGCGAAATTTTACAAAGTGACACGGGAGGGCATTAAGGAATTTCTTACCAGGGTGTTTAATGGGGTGCTAGGGGGGGGGGAGGAACTACCCCGATCTATGGCAGAGGCTGGAATAACGGTTCTGCCTAAGCCGGGGAAGGACCACACGACATGTGGGGCATACCAGCCGATATCCCTTAGTAATGTGGATGCAAAGTTGTTAGCAAACATTTTGGCAGCTCGGCTTCAAAATCTAATGCAGAAACTGGTGCACAGAGACCAAACAGGATTTATTAAGGGACGGCAAGGAGGAGATAATATTAGAAAGCTGTTGAATGTGATTTGGGGGCTGCAAGCTACGGGGAGGGAAGCGGTCTTCTTAACGGTGGATGCCGAAAAGGCATTTGATAGGGTGGAGTGGGGTTTTATGTGGCAAGTGCTGGGGAAAATGGGCCTAGGGGAGCGGTTTATGGGGTGGGTAAAAGCCTTGTATAGGTGTCCAAGCACCCGAATAAGGATAAACGGGGGGTATTCTGAGAGTTTTGGGTTGGGGAGAAGGACGAGGCAGGGCTGCCCGTTGTCGCCCCTGTTGTTTGCACTGGTTATTGAGCCTTTGGTGGAGTATATTCGGAAACAGGGTGACATTAAGGGGGTGAGAGTGGGAGATCAACTTAGTAAAGTGGCATTGTTTGCGGATGATGTGATATTTACGTTGAGTAGGCCATTCTGGAGCTTACCCAATTTAATGACAGCTATTGGAAGATATAGTGAAGTGGCGGGTTATAAGATGAATGTTAGTAAAACAGAAATATTGGGGGTTCCATTTAGAGGAAGGGTTAGAACAGCAGTTAAAGGAGGCATTCCCGTTCAAGTGAGTGAAGGGGAGTTTTAGGTATTTGGGTATTCAATTGGGGCACTCCCTTTGCAATATCAATGAATGGAATTATAGGCCTTTAATAAAAAGTCTTAGACAGGACTTTACTAGATGGGAGGGGCTGCATCTATCCTGGCTGGGGAGGATAGCTACGATTAAGATGAATATCTTGCAGAGGATCTTGGTTTTTTTTATGGCATTGCCGAGTAAAGTTACGAGGCGGGCAATTAAAGAGCTGCAAGATTTGATTATGCGGTTTATATGGGCAGGAGGAGCACCCAGAGTGAGCCGGGGGATGATGTTTAGAGCAAGGGAGGAAGGGGGGCTGGGCGTTCCAAATGTAGCGCATTATTATGCGCCAGCACAATTGAGGGCGGTGTTTGTTTGGAGGGAAAGGGGGGAGACTCCACAATGGGTATATATGGAAAGGGATAGAGGGGAAAATTTGGAGGCGGAGGTTTGGGGTAGTTTAGGGGGCAAAGGAGGGGGGAAAGCGGTGAGAATCCACAAAAGGCGTTAACATGGGATATATGGGGAAAATGGAAGAGACGTTTAGTGCAGGGGAAGGGTTGGTCGCAAGAAATGCACTTGCAATGTATGCCGGGGTTTGAGCCAGGAGTGAGAGGGGGGATATTAAAGAGTGGATGGGGAAGGGATTGGTTAGGGTGGGGCAGGTGGTGGATAGTGGTGGGAGGTTGGTGTCGTTTCGGGAATTGAAGGAGAAGTTTGGGATATTGGATAGGGAATACTATGCATATATACAGTTGTGGCACTATCTGCAGCAAGGGGAGGTGAGAAATGCCCTGGAGAGGAAGAGTACGGAATTTGAAGAACTTATGGAAAAGGTGGATGATCTCAAGGGCTTGGTCTCAAGGGTGTATAAAATCCTGAATAGCACAGGGGGAGGTAAAGCGGGTTGGCAAGAGAAGTGGGAGGAGGAAATAGAAGGTCCACGGGACGAAGGGAGATGGCAGGATATATATGAGAACGAACGAAGATTGGGGTGGGGAACCACATTGGTAGAGAACTGTTTAAAAATCCGCCTTAGAATGGTATGGACACCAGCACGGCTTAAAGCCTTGAGTAAGGAGGGGGAGGGGGAGGGTAAATGCTGGAGGGGGTGTGGACAATGGGGGGATTTGGGGCATATGATTTGGGAGTGTCCATCTATGCAGAGGGTGTGGAGGGCAGTAGGGGAGTACTATCAGGAGGTGACTGGGGTGCGGATAAAGTTGGATATGAGAAATGTGGGTTTGTTGGAAGGGAGGAAAGGGGAGGGTTGGGGCACAAAAGGTTCTGGCATTACTGTGTGGTGGCGTGCAGATTGGCTATGTTGCAGCGATGGAAAACAGAGGAGGGTCCTACGATGGGGGAAATTATGGGAAGAATAGAATTCCTTTGGCACATGAGTGCGGTGGGGGCGTATAGAAGGAATCAGAGAGAAAAACATCGGGCTGTATGGCAAGCGTATGAGGGGTGGCAGGAAGAAGGGTGGAGGAGATGGTGGTAGAATTGGAGGATAAGATTAAGATGTTTAAGAGGGGGGGCAATGCAGGGGTAAAGGGGATATCAAAAAAGGGGAGTAAGACTGGAAGGGTACAGTTGGATGGCCCCCCCCGGCTATATAAGGCTTCCAGGCAACTGTCGGGTAGGGTAAAAAAATGTAAGCCTACTGCTCTAATTGTTCTCATTCAAGATTGGAGTGGTTGTAACATTTTGCTTTTTCTACACTGAGGGGGGGATGGTGGTCTAATCATTTTCCTCCGCTACCGTGGCTATACGCCGTAACCGATTCTTTAAATCCATTAAAAACCTGGGAACCTCTTGTACATCTTCAACTGGTGCAACCCATTGTTCCCTTAATATATCTAACACGCCGCGCGGAGTCCTCCCATACATAAGCTCGTATGGCGATGTGCCTGTGGAGGTTTGTCTCCTCTCTCTGCAAGCATACAGCACAAAAGGCAACATCGTATCCCATTCACTAAACCTACCTTCCAAACCTCTCCTCAACAAGTTCTTTAAGGTTTGATTAAACCTTTCTACTAACCCATTGGTTTGGGGATTGTAAGCTGCTGTGCGGATATGCCTAATTCCAAAAGCGTCCCATACCTGGGCCAGATGTTGGGACATAAAATTTGTTCCCCGGTCTGTTAAGACCTCACAAGGGAACCCTATTTCGCAGAACAAGCGTACTAGTTCCACAGCTATTACTCGGGCAGAGGTGTTCCTTAACGGAATAGCCCAGGGAAAACGAGTGGCATGGTCCATTACGACCAAAATATATTGGTGACCTCTGGGGGTTTTAAGCAAGGGCCCCACTATATCCACCCCCAACCTATGCACTGGCTTATTTATGACTGGTAGGGGAACCAAAGGTACTTCCGGCGGATGGTTATTAGAGACCCTTTGACAAGCCGGGCAGGAGGCACAGAACCTCGCTGTCTCTGCATACACGCCTGGCCAATAGAACCTAGCAAGGATTTGATCCAGGGTACTCTGTCCCCCCCACTGGGTGATCATGGGCCAATCTTAAAATAATATTCTTAAAGGAGGAAGGTATTACCAGTTGCCTCCTTGGATCCCCTGTCCGTGGGTCTATACTCTCCCTGTACAATAAATTATTATCCCATAGAAATCTTGGTAGGGTCTCAGATCCTTCCCGGGCGAACTCACACGCCCATCTTAAGACTGGATCTGCCTTCTGCTCCTCCGGAAATGAGGGAAACATTTCTATTATCTCTTCAGGAACCCATGACAGCTCCTGGCCTGATAGCAATTGACTCCTATTCCTAGCCCTGATGCTCCTCTCTCGCCGCTTTTCGGCCTTTCCCTTCCTGGGGACATCCTTGGCTGGAGTTATTAGGTCATCATGAAAAGAGGTCCCTGGGATTGGCTCTACCTGGGAATCTTCTCCCGCTTCTGAGGGCCTAGAGCCTGAACGTGTGGTAACTAAGCCTGTTCTTGCTTTCAACTCCTCCTCCACCCCTTTCCTAAACTGGGACCAATCCCGGCCCAGTATTATATCATGGGGGAGTCTAGGTATTACTGCCACGGCTACAGCCCCTCCACTACCTAAACCCTTTATCTTAATCTTTTGAAGCGGGTAGGTGGAGGTAGCCCCATGAACACACCTAATTTTAATGTGCCCCTTTGAGGACTCTTGGGAGTGCTGCCTCTGGGCTTCTATCTCTCTCCATAATTTGTTGGAAATCATGGACTGACTAGCCCCTGAGTCCAGAAGTGCCTCTGCAGGTATCCCTTCCACCTCTACTGATAGGAGGAATCCCTCACCTATCTCTTTGGGATTTGCTGCTACAAAAGCCTTCTTTATTCTGCAGTTTTTCTTGAGGTGACCTGGCTCACCACAGGAAAAACATTTTCTCTGGAGGTTGAATCTTTCCTCCATGGGCCTATTTTTCTTATCTGCCTGATGTCTGACAAAGGCTGAATTCTCTGCCTGTAATCCTGTCCTCCTAAAAACGCCCTCTTTCTTTAGGCTCAATTTCTGGGCCTCCAGAAAGCACTCTGCCAACGCAATGGCTTCTTGGGTGTTTTTACAATTTTGCATCACTAGGAAACTTTGCATTTCTGTAGGGACAGCTTCAGTAAACTGTTCCAGAATGATCAAATCAATAATGGAATCTACCTTATTCTTTTCAGGTACCAGCCACTTACAGACCAAGCTCCTTATTCTATGATACAAAGCTTGGGGTGTTTCACCCTCTTTCAGTGTACACGCCCTTAGAGACCTTCTATAGACCGAGGGACTTAACCCTACTCGATCCTTTATGGCCTTCTTCACCCGCTCATAATCAATCAATGTTACAGGAATTTCCCTATAGGCTGCTAATGCCTCCCCGCTAAGGGTAGTAGCAAACTGTATAGCTAGTTGTTCTTTTGGCCAATGAGCCAACACAGCTATCCTTTCAAAGGCTTCTATGTGGTCATCAAGGTTATCCTCCTTAGTTAAGCGTCCACATGAAAAAGGTGCCAAACCCAGTCCTTCCCAACCTGTACCAACAGGCTGTGTCCTCGGAACAGTCTGTGCTGCCTTGGTTGCCTCCTCCTGGGTCCGGATCCACCGTGCCATCATCTCCAGCAGGGGTTGCTGCTGAGCCCGAAGCATGGCAGCTGCTTGTTCCTGGCTCACCGCTGCCATCTCCCTCTGCTTGGCGAACTGGTCGGCCACCCACGACAACACATCCGCGGTCTCCATCTCGGACTGCGGTCTCTGCAACACAAACACAACACACACAAAGTGCAGCACTTTTTTTTTTTCCCTTCCCACTTCTAGTGGGCACCTGGTGGCCCTCCCTTACACCAGAATCCAGGCCTACCCCTTCTAGCCTACGGGTTACCTGATTCTGATGCAGGTCTCAGCTTTACCACCAGTCACAGCGCTCCCGATCCGACTCCACTCCAGACTTTTCTTCCGTCTTCCTGGGTCGGTCAGCGTCCTTCCGGGGTCTTTCCGGCCAAAGATACGGCTTGGAGATGCTCCGCTTGACTGCTGGAATGCTGGATCCTGCCAACTACGCCACCTATGAAGCTTGCGCCCCTACCAGGCAGCCGCCTAGTAGGGACGTGTGATCACCTCTTCTATTTCCTAGGGTTGTAGTTGTGTAAGGAATGATGAGGCCGAGTGGTTATAAAGCGCACAGGAATTTATTCAGCTTCCTTGCAGGTAAGTGGATACAATTTCTCCCAAACACATATACTCTCCAGACAAAAGAAAATAGTGGATACTTCTCCAGTAACAAATGTCCAAAACGAAACAGTGAATTCAAATATCAAGTGTTTCTGGCTCACACTAATTTACCTTAGTGCAGGCATCGCATTCCATCTCTGAGACATTTGAATTTACCTCAGCCTCCTTGGCTTCAATGTCCATACTCTCTGCTGAGCTGTAGCAGGGTTCTGCTAGGTACCGCTCAGGAACTTTCTGCTTTAGACTTTTTAACAGGTTAAACAACCTCTCCCACTTTCTTGCCTTCCCTGCTCTAGGCAGGTCTCCTATGGGTTGCTCTTGCTTAACCTTCCTGGTACAACATTTCTTTTTGTGCTGTGTTATCTGTGGTATAACAGTTTCATCAGAGTCATAAGAATAAACATACTTAGAAGGCCTTGCTGCCTCCCTTCTCCTACCTTGGGCTTCTTGTACAATATTCTCCTGGTTAGAGCTTTGTCCAGTCAGGACTCCCTCTGCCTCAGCGTAGGGCAGAGACCTGTGGTAACACTTTCCCACTCTCTTGCTAGGGTAGGTGGTTCTCCCCCTGGAACCTTCCCTATATCCTTGGTGGCTACTGCGCTGAGTATGGTGGCTTCCTTTGTACCTTCTCTGGCTGTCTTTATAGCGGTTCCTTTTTCTGCTGCTCCTTTTGGCTACAGGGCTGTTCCCTCTGTACCTTCTGGAACCAGGACTGGAACCTGAGCTGCAACTCCCACTTAGGCCTGGACTGCAACTCCGACAACTGCCACTGCAACTGGAACTGTATCTCCAATCATGCTTCTCACCATGCTTCCAACCAGCACTTGAACCAACTCCTGAATCAGCTCTCCCACCATGCTTCCAACCAGCACTTGAACCAACTCCTGAATCAGCTCTCCAACCATGCTTCCAACCGCACTCTGAACCACCTCTTGAACCAGGCCTCCAACCAACTCCTGAATCAGCTCTTGAACCAAGCCTCCAACCAACACCTGAATCAGCTCTTGAACCAGGCCTCCAACCAACTCCTGAATCAGCTCTTGAACCAGGCCTCCAACCAACTCTATCTCTAGTGTTTGTTTGCTCCCTTTCAAACACTGAGCAGGGCAACTCCCTTCCTGGCTCCGCCCTTCTGTACCTCCCACTCCTGTCTGTGGCTGACCTGGAGTGTGGGCGTGACTTCCAGCTAGGTCTGCCCTCTAGGTTTCTCTCCAGGTTCCTGCTGTGGACTATGTGATCCTGTGTGCCCATCCCCCGCAAAGAGGAAACATTCTTCCTTTTTTCACTTTTCCCTGGCTGGGCTGCACTCTCCTTATCACAATATATATATATATATATATATATGACAATAAAACTTCTAAAAATTATACTCCTTTTTGAACTATAAACAACATTAATGCACCTACAAAAAATTACATATAAAATATCAAGAATTAACAAAAATTAAAACTATAAATAAAAGAAAACAAAAGATCAAAAAACAAAGTCACATTACCAAGATGGATATCATCAAAATCTTAACAAATAAGGTGACATTTTACTTACATAGTAACATAGTAAGTGACGGCAGATAAAGACCAGCATGGTCCATCTAGTCTGCCCAGCAAGATGGCAAGAGTCGCTCTGTCGCTCTGTGCAGGCCACCCCTCCCCATGTCTTTGGTTTAGGGGTGAACCCACCACTCCATGTAGGACACCCCTATTTGTTGAGACGTTAGATGGTTCAGAAGTTAGATGGTACCTTTTATTTTGTTTTTATCCTGTTGCTGTAAAGGGATCCACTGTGTTTGTCCCATGCCGTTTTGAATTCCATCACTGTGTTTGCCCCCACCACTTCCATCTGGAGGGCATTCCAAGCATCCACCACCCTTTCAGTGAAGAAATATTTCCTGACATTGCCTTTCAATTTACCACCTTGCAGCTTCATGTTACGCCCTCTAGTTTTACAGCTTCCCCGTCTTTGGAAGAGGTTTGTTTGTTCATCAATTCTCTTTAAGTATTTAAAGGTCTGAATCATATCTCCCCTGTCCCTCCTCTCCTCCAAAGTGTACATATGTAGGTCTTCAAGTCTCTTCTCATAAGGCATCTGATGCAGGCTCCAAATCATTTTGGTCGCCTTTCTCTGAACAGTTTCCAGTCTTTTTACATCTTTTGCAAGATATGGTCTCCAAAACTGAACACAGTATTCCAAGTGAGGCCTCACCAGTGACTTGTACAGTGGCATAAGTACCTCTTCCTTTCTGCTGGTAATCCCTTTTTGTATGCAGCCCAACATCCTCCTGGCTTTTGCCACCGCCTTGTCGCACTGTTTTGCCACCTTGAGATCATCAGAGATAATCAGACCAAGGTTTTTCTCCTGAACCGTTGTCAGACGGCTGCCTAGGGTGAGAACTTACACAATCTTGACGATGCATATATTCATATGATTCTTGCAAGGTATTGTGGGTAATGTAGTTCTTTCACTCCAAACACAGCTGAAGACAATAATTGAGTTGTGAAACCAAGTGGTAAAGCCAATAAAATTCTTCTTTTATTGATGGGGTTTAATTCACCCAGCACAAATATGCTTGGTAGCAATATAAATGAGGTTACTTGCTTGCAGTGTTTAAATGGATAACAAAGTCACAAAGCAAATCAGAAAACAACCTTCAGCTTGTCAGGCAATTAGCTAATGTTTTCTTAGCAAATAATTACCAAATAAAAAGGCACAAAGAAATGAATAAACTTTGCTTGTTAGGTTAACTTCTGCTTATTTTCCACGCAGATCCCAGCAGTGATTCTCCCTTGCTCACACACACAATCAGGTGCAGCTTTAATTACTATCAATTGACCAGCTGAAACCCTTTAGCTGGCTGGCTGCTACTGTGTGAACCCAAATCCTGCTTTAAGAGCTGTTTGCAGTGGAAATAAAGAACAAAGTTAGGTTTCTTTGTGATGGCTGAGGTGTTTGCTCACAGAAAGCTAGCAATAGCATTTAGATAGAGAACAGTCCATGTAATGAATAGTTTCATCTGCTGTATCTCCCCCTTCATCAATCAGCATAGGGTCACTATCATACATTGGCACAGACGAGTCTTTCATTAAGGCACTATCATGAGAATGCTTATTCCCTTGCTGCCATTCTCTATTATAGATAGGGTCTGGATCAGTGTTCATACCTGAGCCTATCATAATTCCTCTCTGTATAGCCTGGCCAGTATGTAATCCAGTTCTGATGTCCAGCCTTCCAATCTTGATCCCTGGACACTGGATCCTCTCTCACATACCTTCTGGCATAGGTCTGAAAGTCCTTTCCACGTGCAGTCTTCTCTCTTCGAGGTAGCCACTGGTGATTCCTATCTCTGCCAATCCATTCCTCTGGCTGACTCCAGTCCAATGGACTCTGCTGGCACTTGGAATACCTCCCAGTATAGGTACTGCCTTGGAATCTCCCAGACCTTCCAATAGCCTTCCTTCTTTTCCTTCCAGAGAGTTTCCTTCTCTCTCTATCCGCTTGGCTTGGCTTCTGTTTCTCCAAGTGATGTTGGTGCTTGTAGCCATTGCTGTATCTTTTCCTCAAGCTATTATCTGAAGAATAAGCTCTATTCTTATTCTGTTCTAATGTGTGCTCCTCCCTAACACAGTGCAGCTGTGTTGAATCAGGCCCTGCCCTTTGAGATGAGTGCTTAGGGATTACCTCATAGCTCTCTTGATTGCACACACGTTTTGTCACTTCAGCCCCTCTCATGGCTGCTGGAAACCTGGTGCATTCTGGGACTGGTAGTCTTTTATGTGAAAACTCTGTTTTCTTACTTCTACCAAAACTGACAGGTTGCTTGTTCAGAGTCACATCATCTTTTCTATAGCTCCTACCTGAGCTATGATAAGCTTCCTTATCACACCGTGCATACCAACCTCTCACCCCCTATCGTGTACATTTCCCTTGGATTTCTGCTACCCAAGTGCATGACACTGCACTTTTTCACATTAAATCATAGTTGCCAAGCATTAGACCAGTCTTCCAGCTTTTGTAGATCTTTCCTCATGTTAACCACTCCCTCGGGGGAGTCCACTCTGTTGCAAATTTTTGTGTCATCTGCAAAAAGACAGACTTTTCCATTCACTAATCACCTTCCTCTCATCCGAGTGAGCTCCATGTACCATCACCTTCTGTTGTCTGTCAGTCAACCAATTTCTAATCCAGCTTACTATCTTGAAAGACTAGAAAAGGGGCCTGTTACCTCTGGAGAGAGATCTGCAACTATGAGTATATACTTCTGGGACTTTTCTGAAAGGAATTCATTTTATTAAAGCTAATTAATCTGTGAACCCACTATTTTTTGTTAAATCAGTCAGGGCCTAGTAGCAGCAGTTTAAGTTTAAATTTAAAACACAGAAGAGAGCTTTCTGGTTAAATTTAGAACCCAGCAGAGAGCTTGTAGTTTAAATTTCATAATAAGTTAGAGCCTAGCAGCAGCAAAGAGCTATAATTTAAATCAAATAAGAATATAGCTTACCTCAGCAGCACAGGACAGGGTACTGTGTAGCAGCCCTCTTTTAATGTGTTATTTCCCTCCCTCCCTCCCCACACCCACCCACCCCTGGGATAATTGTAGCTTTATAGGTACTTACACATTTTAACAGACAGGAGGTGCTCTCAGGTGAAGCTCGTTACCCAAATCAGTCATACACTAAGGACCTGAGATTAATTAAGCTTCAGGTGAACAAGGTATATTAAACGTATTAGGTGCAGTTTTATTGGCAACCCTTAGTAAGTAAAGAACTTAAAGATCTAAACAAAAACTTACAACTAAGATGCAGACAGCAGACCAGCAGCGAGATGGGGGCTTTCCAGTCTTTTGCAGTGAGTGTCACATGTATGATTTTCTCCCAGTTGGTGAGAGGTCTTACGTGTGCACTAGGTGCAAGGAGCTCCTTGCTCTCAGGGAATTAGTCCATTCTTTAGAGGCTAGAGTAGCAGACTTGGAAAACATAAGACAGACAGAGAGGTACATAGACGAGACCTACAGGGATATAGTCCTGAAGTCCCACTTCCAGTCTGGCAGCATCCCTGTTGCCATGGAGGAGCGAGGTCACGTGACAGGAGAGCATCACCCTGGTGTGGCAGGAAGTGATCCTGTAACTAGGACCTGTCCTCCAGGTGATGTAAAACCCTCTCGCACTGAGGAAGTTTCTCCAGGGCCATGTGCCCATGAGGGAAGGGTTAGGACAGCCGTTATAGTTGGTGATTCGATCATTAGGCATGTAGATAGCTGGGTGGCTGGTGGACGTGAGGATCGCCTGGTAACATGTCTGCCTGGTGCAAAGGTAGCAGACCTCACGCGCCACCTAGATAAGGTCTTAGAAAGTGCTAGGGAGGAGTCTGTCGTCTTGGTACATGTTGGTACCAATGACATAGGAAAATGTGGTAGGGAGGTTCTGGAGGCTAAATTTAGGCTTTTAGGTAGGAAGTTGAAATCCAGAACTTCCAGGGTAGCGTTCTCCGAAATGCTTCCCGTTCCGCGTGCAGGACCCAAAAGGCAGGCAGAGCTCCGGAGTCTTAATGCGTGGATGAGATAATGGTGCAGAGATGAGGGTTTTGGATTTGTTAGGAACTGGGGAACATTCTGGGGAAAGGAGGGGCTCTTCCGAAGGGATGGGCTTCACCTTAACCGGGATGGAATCAGGCTGCTGGCATTAACCTTTAAAAAGGAGATAGAGCAGCTTTTAAACTAGATAATAGGGGAAAGCCGACAGTCGCCCAAGAGCAGATGGTTCGGAAGAATGTATCCTTGAAGGATACTACCAAAAGCAGAGAGGTTCCCAAAAAGAGCAAAGTAGCCCAAATGCCCTCAAGTATGGAGCAGACAGAGCTTAAAGATCCCAAATTACCCATGTCTACCAATAGCCAAATTAATATGAATAAAATACAGTCTCTAAAATGCTTGTATGCAAATGCTAGAAGTCTAAAAAATAAGATGGGAGAGTTAGAATATATAGCACTAAATGAGAGGTTAGATATGATTGGAGTATCAGAGACATCGTGGAAGGAGGAAAACCAATGGGACACTGTGATACCTGGGTACAAACTATATTGTAATGATAGAGCTGATCAAATTGGGGAGGGGTTGCGCTCTATGTTAGAGAGGGCATTGAGTCAGAAAGGATTAAAGTTTTGCAGGAAACAAAATTTGCTGTAGAATCTCTATGGATTGAAATTCCATGTAAAAAGGGGAAGGCGATGGCAGTGGGGGTGTACTATTGACCACCGGGCCAGAACGAACAAATGGATGATGAAATGCTCAAAGAAATCAAGGAAGCTAACAAATGTTACAGCGCAGTAATAATAATGGGTGATTTCAATTACACCGGTATCGACTGGGTCAGTGTCACGGCAGGACATGCTAGGGAGATAAAGTTCCTAGATGACATAAATGACTGCTTCCTGGAGCAGCTGGTTCATGAACCGACCAGAGGGGAAGCCATATTAGACCTGGTCCTTAGTGGAACACCAGATCTAGTGCAAGAGATAAAGGTGTTGGGGCCACTTGGCAATAGTGATCATAGCATGATCGCCTTTGATTTAATTAGTGGAGGAGAGATAGCACGGAAATCCACAGTACTACCTTTTAACTTTCGAAAGGGAGACTATGATAAAATGAGGAAAATAGTAAAGAAAAAACTAAAAGGAGCAGTTGCAAAGGTTAAAGACGTACATGAAGCTTGGGTGTTGTTGAAAAATACTATCTTGGCAGCCCAGACCAGCTGTATTCCACGCTTTAAGAAAAGTGGAAGAAAGTCCAAAAACTGCCAGCATGGTTTAAAGGTGAGGTCAGAGAGGCTGTTGCCAAAAAAGCATCTTTCAGGAAATGGAAAAAAGGGCCAAACGACGAAACCTGGAAACAGCACAAGCACTGGCAAATCAAATGCAAGGCATTGATAAAGCAGGCAAAGAGAGAATTTGAGAAGCTTGCTGTGGGAGCAAAAATGCGAAATAAAGATTTTTTTCAAGTACATTCGCAGCAAAAAACCTGTGAGAGTCAGTTGGTCCATTAGATGATAGAGGAGTTAAAGGGGCACTAAGAGGCGACAAGGCGATAGCGGAGAAACTGAATGAATTCTTTGCTTCGGTCTTTACTGAGGAAGATGTAGGGATGTTACCCATGACTGAAGTGGTATTTAAAGGTGCGGAAGAATTGAAGGAAATATCGATACATCGGGAAGATGTATTACAACTATTAGATAAACTGAAGAGTAGCAAATCACCTGGGCCGGATGGTATACATCCAAGGGTGTTGAAAGAACTGAAATATGAGATTGCAGACCTGCTATTAGTAATCTGTGAACTATCATTAAAATCATCTCTTATACCTGAAGATTGGAGGATCGCCAATTTAACACCAATTTTTAAAAAGGGTTCCAGGGGTGATCCGGGAAACTACAGACCGGTGAGCCTCACGTCAGTACCGGGAAAAATGGTAGAAACCATCATAAAGAATAAAATTACTCAGCATGTCATGGCCTAATGGGAGACAGCCAACATGGCTTTAGACAAGGAAGATCTTGTCTTACTGTTATGTTTTTTTGAAAGTGTGAATAAACAGGTGGACAAAGGTTTTTCGGTTGATATAGTGTATCTGGACTTTCAGAAAGCCTATGACAAGGTCCCTCATCAGAGACTTTTGGCAAAACTAAAGAGTCATGGGATAGGAGGCAGTGTACTACTGTGGATCAAGAACTGGTTAAGAGATAGAAAGCAGAGGGTTGGGCTAAATGGACAATTTTCCCAATGGAGAAAGGTGAATAGTGGTGTACCCCAGGGATCTGTGCTGGGTCCGCTGCTTTTTGACATATTCATAAATGACCTGGAAAGTGGAATAACGAGTGAGGTTATAAAATTTGCAGATGACACAAAACTATTTAAAGTTGTTAAAACCCAAGAGGATTGTGGAAAATTGCAAGAGGATCTTGATAAATTAGAAGACTGGGCATCAAAATGGCAGATGAAATTTAATGTGGACAAATGCAAAGTTATGCACCTAGGGAAGAACAACCCAAACTATGGTTATACAATGCAAGGTTCCACATTAGGAACCACCACCGAGGAAAACGATTCAGGCGTCATTGTGGATAACATGTTAAAACCCTCGGCCCAGTGTGCAGCGGCAGCCAAGAGAGCAAATAGAATGCTAGGTATCATAAAGAAAGGAATGGAAAATAAAACAAAAGATATTATAATGCCTCTATACCGTTCCATGGTGAGACCGCACCTTGAATATTGTGTGCAATTCTGGTCGCCGTATCTTAAAAAGGATATAGAGTTATTAAAAAAGGTTCAGAGAAGAGCCACCAAAATGGTAAAGGGGATGGAAGGATACTCCTATGAAGAAAGGCTAAAAAGGTTAGGGCTCTTTAAACTGGAAAAGAGACGGCTGAGGGGAAATATGATAGAAGTCTATAAATTAATGAACGGAGTAGAACGGGTAAACGTAGATCGATTGTTTACGTTATCAGAATATAGAAAGACTAGGGGACATGCAATGAAGCTACAGGGTAAACTATTTAAGACTAATAAAAGAAAATATTTTTTCACTCAACGTCATCCCCAAGCTACTGAGTTTATTGACAAGCCTCCTATGAGGAACAGTATCAAAGGCTTTGCTGAAATCCAGATAGATGACATCCATTGCATGCCCCAGATTGAGTTCTTTTTACTGGGTGACTAAGGAACTAGATCAGATTTGTTTGGCAAGACCGTCCTTCGGTAAAACCATATTGCCTCGGATCTTGCAATCTGTTGGTTTTGAGAAAGTTCACTATTCGCTCTTTCAGGAGCGCCTCCATTACTTTTCCCGCCACCAAGGTAAGGCTCATGGGCCTGTAGTTTGACACTTCTTCCCTGTCACCACTTTTGTGTAGAGGTACAACATTAGCCATTCTCCAGTCCTGAGGAACCTCTCCTGTTTCCAAGGATCTGTTGAAAACATTCTTTAACGGTCCTGCAAGAACCTCTCTGAGCTCTTTCAGTATCCTGGGATGTATCCCATCCGGTCCCATGGCTTTGGCCACTTTCAGTTTAGCAAGTTGTTCTAACACCTCATCTTCTGTGAATGATGTGGTATCTACTTCATTCCTATTTTTATATTTGGGAGTCACAGCTGGTCCATCTCCAGGATCTTCTTTAGTAAAAACAGAGCAGAAGTATTTGTTTAGCAATTTCGCTTTTTCAGTGTCACTTTCCACGAGTCCTTTCCCAGCACTTCTGAGTCCTGCAATTCCAACTCTGATCTTCCTTTCCCGAATATACCTGAAGAAAGTTTTGTCGCCACCCTTAACAACTTTAGCCATCTTTTCCTCTGCCTTTGATTTTGCTATCCTTATTTCTCTTTTAGACTCTTTGAGCTTGATCCTGTATTCATTTCTGTGTTCTTCTGTTTGCAAGCTTTTGAATTTTGCGAAAGCTGTGTTTTTTGCCTTTGAGTAGCCACCTCTTTGGAAAACCAAATAGGTTTCCTTCTCCTCTTGTTTTTATTTACTTTTCTTACATATTTATCTGTTGTCCCTTTTATTGCCGCCTTTAGTTTAGCCCATTGCAATTCCACTTCCCTTATCTTCTTCCACCCCGTCATCTCCTTCTTTAAGTACTCGGCCATTTTATTGAAGTCAATGTTTTTGAAGTTTAGGACTTTGAGCTTGCTATGATTGGCCTGTACCATGGCTTTTATCTCAAACCACACCGTGTGATGGTCACTATTGCTCACAGGGGCACTCACGCAGACATTCGACACGCTATCACTGTTGGTGAGCACTACATCCAGCGTTGAGCTTTCCCTGGTTGGTTCCATCACCATTTGTCTAAGTAATGCATCTTGGAGAGCATCCACAATTTTTTTGCTTCTTTCCAGATGTGCAGAAGGAGTAATCCAATCCACATCAGGTAGATTAAAGTCACCCAATATGATTGCTTCCCCCTTTTTTGCTATCTTGGCAATATCTATAATCAATTCGTTATCTCTCTCTTCGAGTCGGGGGTCTGTAGACTACAGCAATATGGATGACAGTGCCATCTCCTCTTTCCAACGCAATCCAGAGCGCTTCTTCTTTTCCCCATGTCCCCTGCATTTCAGTAGCTTTAATACTGCTTTTGACATACAAGGCTACTCCTCCTCCTTTTCCATTTTCTCTGTCTCTTCTGAATAGATTATAGCCAGCTATGGCTATATCCCAATCATGCGATTCATTAAACCATGTTTCTGTAATGGCCACGATGTCCAAATCCGTTTCCACCATTAGGGCTTCCAGGTCTGGAATTTTATTGGCTAAGCTTCGAGCATTTGTGCTCATTGCTTTCCAGCATTTACCTGGCTTGTGTGTATTTTGCATTGATTTTATTCTGCCCACATCTTCCCACTTGTTTTTGATGTGTGGTTTTTAAAAGTGTGGCTGTTTCTGATGTTATTCTGCTTTTGCAGGGGATGGCATGCAGATGTTGACCTTCCACATCCGTCACCCCCTTTTCCTAGTTTAAATGCATATCCACATACTGCCTGAATTTTTCACTTAGGTTTCTTTTCCCTGCGACAGAGAGATGTAGTCCATCAGCACAGTATAGTCTCTTGTGTGCATACTTACCAGTTAATGTCCTTTTCTTGAGTCCTGCTAGATCAGTCCAGGGCCCACCTACCCACTGGAACTATGTTTGCTCTGTTTTTTTTCTGCGGCGGTACCCTGGGATCTGCTATGATTTCTATACTTGGCTCTGCAGGTCTGTCTTCTACAGACAGCCTTCTGTTTATGCTTTCTTGTACATATTTCTCTACTGTTTAATTACTCATTGTTGCCCAAACTGAGGATGTGTGAGGCTTGCCATGTTATCCCTCATGCTTTGGGATGGATACTGAAGAGACCTCTGGTGGCTGAAGAGTATAGAGGCATGGGAGTGATATCATTGGAACCTGGGCTTTTCATTGGTTCTTTGTCTCCACCAATCTGCTGGTAAGGGAACAGTACCCACTTGTCTGGACTGGTCTAGCAGGACTCAAGGAAAGGACAATATCTTGTAAGTAAAATGTCACCCTCCATGTCGTCCTGCTAGACCAGTCCACATAAGTAGAATGTATCAAAGCTACACCTCCACTGGGTTGGAAGAAGACAGAGCAGCTTGCAAAACCTCAGAGCCAGCAATGTCCACCTGAGCATGGACATCCAATTAGTTAATGCTGAATGAAAGTGATGCCCATGTTGCCGCCTGACAAATGTCTGCAGGGGCCACTGAACTCTGCTCTGCCCATGAGGATACTTGCGCCTGGGTAGAATGGGTGTGCAAACCTTCTGGAATTGGCTGGTTCCGCATCAGATATGCTAAGGAAATGGCCTCCTTAATCCAGCACCTCAAAATAGACTTAGCCCCCAAGTCCCCTTTGCATGGGTCAGAAAACAGCACAAGAAGATGGTCTGACTTACGAAAAGAATTTGTAACCTCCAAGTACCGGAGAAACACATTCTAGACATTCCCAAGGTGAAGATCCTTACCCCTGCCTTGACACTGCTCCGTAGAGAAGGAGGGCAGACAAACCACCTGATTCACATGAAAGGGAGCAACTACCTTATGTAAGAAGGAAGGCACAGGACGAATGTTAACAGCCTCCTCAGAAAAAGACAGATAAGAATCTTGGCAAGACAGAACCTGCAGTTTGGAAATCCACCTTGCGGAACAAATTGCAACAAGAAGACCGCCTTGAGTATCAAATCCTTCAGAGCAGCAAGCTTCAGTGGCTAAAAGGGCTCAGACATCAAGGTCCTGAGCACCAGACACAGATCCCAGAAGGACCACAGACCGGAGGGGAGGACAGATGCCAAACCTGCTGAAGAAAGCGCGAGACAACTGGGAGAAAGGCTAGAAACTTACCAACCACTGAACTTTTGAAACAGACCAAAACTGTGGCGCTTGCAGGAGCTGCAGCAGCTCTCCGAACCACATTCTCCTCAGCCAAACCAGCACAACCAGCATAATCCTTCCCTGATGGCGCTCTATACACTAAATCACATGCCCCACCAGAGGCAACAGAGGAAACACATACAGCAGGCAATGATTTGGCCAAGGCTGAGCCAGGACGTCAACACCCTCAGACCCCATCTCTATGCGGCGACTGAAGAAATGGCACACTCTGGCATTGGAATGGGTCGCCATCAGATCCATCTTGAGGGAACCCCAGCTGCACAGAATCAACTGAAAACACCTCCTGACTCAACTCCCACTCTCCTAGATCCAAAGAATTCTGGCTGAGAAAGTCTGCTTCCACACTGTCCACCCTAGCAATGTGCTGAACCGATAAAGCTAGGAGGTTCTTCTCCACTCAAATAGGAGAGCCATTTCCAGGGCTATTCCAGCACTCCTCATGTTGCCTTGCCGATAGACATTAGCCACTGCTTGGTATTGGCCAAAGACACTCGAACCACACAGCACTTGATTAGGGGCTGGAAATGCAGTAGAGCTAATCTGATAGCCCATGCCTCGATGTGGTTGATGGACCACACCACTTCACCTCGGTTCCAAAAGCCCTGGGCCAAACAGTCTTGGCAATGGGCTCCCCAGACCGAGAGACTGGCATCTGTCATCAGAAGGAAACATGAGAAATCATCCAGCGTCACGCCCTTCATTAGATGACAGGGCTACTGCCACCACCACAGGTTTTTATTTATTTTTATTTATTTAGTATACATTTGAATACCGCTACTTCCAGCGATCAGTAGCGGTTTGATTACAGATTGTAGGATGTCAATCATGACAGAAAATTTGGAGTATATACACATTGATTTGTAGGGAAAAGCACAGCACACAAGAAGATGGTTTAAAAGGAGCGGATTCAGAATTTACATATCTACATTTTTACATTTTCACATAACAGTTCCATGTTTCGTAGTGAGGCAGCTTGGAGTCCCCTGGGATTTACATCAAATTGTCATGACACTGGAATAGATGTGTCTTGAGTTTTTTTCTGAAAACTATTAGGTCTTTGATTGCTCGTATCTCAGGTGGTAGTTGGTTCCAGAGGGTCGGGGCAGAGTATGAGTATGCTCGGTGGCTAGTACTGGCTTTGACAGATCTGATATCGGTTGGAACGTGGAGGGTGTCTGAGGTGACGGTTCTTCTGTCTGTTTCAGGGTTGCGTGCTGATAAGGGTGGAGAGAAAGGAAGGCGCTGTGTTATGTATGAGTTTGAATGTGGTTAACAGTGTTTTATATTTTATCCGAGCCGTAATGGGGAGCCAGTGCAGCTCAATTAATACAGGTGTGATGTGTTCAGTAATGTTTTTTCGCATGATGATCCTAGCCGCCACATTTTGGGCCATTTGCAGAATGTTTAGGGTTTTCTTTGGAAGCCCTTGTAAGATAGAGTTGCAGTAGTCTAAGTGTGGCATAATGAGTGCTTGCGCAACAGTCCTGAAATCGTGCGGTTCGATGATGCTCCGTAGAGGTTGTAGTACTCTAAGTTTGTGGAAGATGGCCTTATTGGTTTTGCGTAGGTGCTTTTCCATCTTTAGGTTGCTGTCAAACGTGACCCCTAGGTATTTTATTTCATTCTTAGTGTTGTATGTATTTTTACACAGGGTGATTGTTGCAGGAGGTTCAAAATTGGGTTTACTGGAGATATACACATCACCTCAGTTTTCTTATGGTTGATCGTCATGTTGTCTTGCTGTAACCATTGTGCCATCTCGTTCAGGCATGTTTCAAGTTGATTATAGTTGGGGTTGACGGTATCCAGTTGTGTGTAAAGCATGATATCATCAGCATAAATATGGTAGTTGATATTGTGCTGTTTGAAAATATCACAGAGGGGCTGCATATAAAAGTTGAAGAGTAGTGCTGACAGCGCCGAACCTTGAGGTATGCCTTGCGTTTGAGTGAGAGCTTCCGCTTTTTCGCCATCGACCAGAACCCGTGGCATTCTGTTTGATATGTATGAAGAGAACCACTTTAGGGGAGTTCCCAATATTCCTATTGATTCGATCCTGTTTAGGAGGATTCCATGATGGACTGTGTCAAAGGCGGCAGAGATGTCAATTAAAATGAGTATAAACATTTTCCTCTTGTCTTCAAGGCCTTTGAGGAGGTTGTTGAGTAGTGCTATTAGGAGTGTTTCGACCCCGTGATGTTGTCTGAAACCGTATTGCTGTTCATCCAGGGTTTCAAGGTCATCTAGATGATCTTGTAGTTGTAGGAGGACCGCCTTTTCAATGATCTTTGCTAGGAAAGATATGCTGGAGATGGGGTGGTAGGATGCTGGGTCGTCCTTGTTGAGTGTGGTGTTCTTTAGAATCGGTCTTATTATAGATTTCTTGAGTTGAGCAGGCATGATTCCTTGCTGTAGTGATTGGTTCACAATGTGCAAGACTTGTTGCACAATATCATGTTTAGCCGTCTTAACCGAGGCCGCTGGGCAGGGGTCTAGCGGGGAGGTGGTGGACTTGATATTTGTTATTATGTTGATCATTTGCCGTTCGTCAATGTTGAGAAAGTTGCTCCATGCCTGTTCTCCTACCACACTGGCTGACCGGTGTGTTGTGTTCAAACAGGGAGTGGGTGTGGTTGCAGTAAGTTTGCTTGCGTAGTGGTCTGCCAGGATTTGTGGTTTGATTACGTTGTCATAGTGGACTGCCTGGGGTGTTTTGGTTAGTGATTTCACTAGTTCGAAGAGTTCACGAGGCTTGTTGATAGCTTTGTTTAATAGGTTGGTGTGATGCGTCCTTTTGGCGGAATTGACCTCTTCTTTGTACCTTGATAGGTGGGTGAGGTATTCAGTCTTGATTTCGATGGATTTGATTTGTCTCCATTTTCTTTCAAGTTTCCTGAGATCCCTCTTCATTTTTGTCAGTGTTTCTGTGTACCAGGGTTCAGATTGGAGTTTAGGCGGGTTCTGGGGGGTATTCCATGTTGGGCGTGCTACAGACTGAATTCCGGTGTCCCAGCTGCTTGTTAGAACATCAAGGTCCATGTTTTCGAAATCTATGTGGGCTGTGATGGTACTTATGAGGCTTTCCAAGTTGAGTTTGTTGAATTTTCTTTGTTAGTGTATCACTCTCCGAGTTTGAGTCTTTGGGTATGGTGGGAAGTTTTATCCGGATATCGATTTGATGGTGGTCGGACCATGGTACTGGAGTTATCCTTGTCAGAGGTTTCTCTTCGTTGTCCTGTTGAATCGTGGGTATGAAGACCATGTCAAGTGTATGACCCTTGTCGTGGGTGGCGTCATTTATTAGTTGTTGATACCCTAGTTGGGTCATGGCTTCCAAGAAGGTATTCGTGTGTGTAGGCGGCATTGAAGCTAGGTTTAGATCACCCAAGATGATTTGGAATTTCTTTATCTGCGTAGAGGATATGTTCTCAAGTGCCGTGGCAAGTGTTTCATGTTGTGGCGAGGGGGATCTGTAGATCAGACAGATCGATAAAGCTGCGTTTTCCACTTTAAGCAAGTCGATGTCTGTACTTGAATTCCGGTATGTGCTTGAGAGTTGCAAGTTGGTTTTGGCTATGATGAGAACTCCTCCACTTCTTTTGTTGGTGCGTGGGCAGTTGAATAAGTTGTATCCGGGTTTGTTTATCTGATTTAATATTGCTGAGTCGGTTTCCGTGATCCAAGTTTCTGTTATACAGAGGATGTCAGGCTGTTCATCATTGATGATGTCGTAGATGACGTGGGTCTTGTTCCTGATGGATCTTGCATTGATGAGGATGATGTTACAAAGATCCTGAGAAGCTGGTGGAGACTGATTATGCATGTTCTGGGATGGCTACGGGATTGTTTATTGGTTTAGGTTTGCGGTGCCTCTGTGCTCTCCTATTTCTGGTAAGAGGGGGCCTTGGAGAAGGTGTGAGCGTCGGACCACTGGTGGACATGTGGTAAGGGGTGAGTGAAGGTAGTGCGGGTGTTTGCATGGGGTAGAGAAAGTAGATTGGACTGCATATGTGAGGTAGTGAATAGTAGAAGTTTGCATTGAAGGCTTGTGCGGAAAACAGTGTGAGCAGACATATGCTTATAAAGAAGTTGAGGGGTTCCATTCCTCAGCAATCTGGTGGGAGGCTGTAAAGGAGCTAGACCAGGGGACTACAGGAGCAGTTGACACTACACAGTCCTACAGTAACAGCAGTCACATCACAGTAACAGGTATAACTTTTGCAGATACAACTTTGCAGGTATAAATTTTGCAGATAATGGTCTTGTAATATCGGTCACTGAAACAATAACAAGTGGTATTCTGCAGACTATGACCTAGTATCCTCAGTCACTACCCCGTAACCAGCATTTTCTAGATAGGGACCTAGTATCATAGTAACAAGAAACAATTTAGCAGTAGGTGGCTTAGTACCAGCATATACTACACAGCAACACTAAATTATTTAGTAGATAGTGTCCTAGTTTCAACAGTCAGCTGACAGTCACGGTGTAGGGCCTAGTAAAGGCAGTGTCTTAAATCTTGACTCTTTCGGTAGCTGTCTCTATGGTCAGGACTATGTTAGACTGCTTACCTCCTCGCATGTGTCTCTATCGTTGTGGTTCCTCTGGCATTCAGGGTGGAGAGGGGTTCGATCCAGGCTTGGTGAACCATGTGATTATTGTTCTGTCGGGGATGACTCTCTTTCTTTCCGCCTAAGTTCCACCGCCTAAGGGCCACGCCGAAGGGCCCTCTGGCGAGGCCCTCAGGCGCGGGCGCGCCCTGTAGGGACACCGCTTTTAACTGTGCGGCTCAGACTGCTGTTCCCGCTCCCACTGCCCCGATTGGGCAGGAGCTCTCCCACTGCCCCGATTGGGCAGGAGTTCAGCGGGGGATACAGCGGCTGAAAGCGGCTCCCTCTGAGTAGGGACGCTGCTTTTAACTGTGCGGCTCAGACTGCTGTTCCCACTCCCACTGCCCCGATTGGGCAGGAGCTCTCCCACTGCCCCAATTGGGCAGGAGTTCAGCATTGGGCAGTGGGAGAGCTCCTGCCCAATCGGGGCATTGGGCAGGTTGGTCTTCACCATCATTGGGAGTGGGAGCCTGAGCTTGAACCTCTGAGAACTCTGGGACCACCAAGTCAGTAAGAACTGCTGGAGCAGTCACATATGTGCACATGACCACAGCACCATCTCAATTGCTGCCACCATCAATATGAGGAGCTGAAGATAATCCCGGACTCTGGGAGCCTGCTGCGAACAGAACCGTGCCAGGCAATCCAACAATTTTTGACTCTCTCCTTGGGCAGCAAGAAACTGCTCCCTCTCAAGTATTTGAACATGCTCCCAGAAACTCCAGGGACTGGGAAGGCATCAACTGGCTCTTCCCTGATTGACCACCCAGCAGAGGCTTTCCAAACAGAACACCACTTGGGTCGCTACCTGAGATGCCTCTGAAAGAAAACAAGCTTGGATGAGCCAGTCGTCCAGATATGGGTGCACAGCAACCACTACCACCATACCTTTGGAGAACGACCCTGGGGCAGTGTAGAGTCCGAATGGGAGGACGGCAAACAAAGTGAGAGCCAAGTATGACAAAACGCAAAAACTTCTGCCGATCCTCCCAGACTGGGATATGAAAATACGCTGCGCTGGGAGCACCGATCTCAAAGTTCCCATTCAGAAGCGCAGGCTGCACCAATGTGCATCCACACCCTTGAGGTCCAGAGTGGGCTGAAATGATCCATCCATTTCTCTTTCTTTTTGTTGGACCTCACGAAATAAATGGAGTATCTGCTCTTCCCTAATCATCCAGTGAGATAGGCAGCACTGCTGACAAAAGCAGCAACTTATCCAAGGTGATTCAAACACATGTCTTTTTGTTTGCAGACACACAGGGGGAGATGATGAATGTGTTTGGAAGTGGCTTTTGTCATTCCAGGATATATTTGTAATGAATGGTATCTAGCACCCAGAAATCTTTGGTGACACGAGCCCATATCTAAGAGAAGAGAAAGCCTGCCCCCAACTTGATGGACAATGGAATGGGCCCCCAAACCTTCATCATGCAACCTGGGAGGAACCTCCACTGAGGGGACAGAGTCCCTGAGCTCACGCATTCCCCAAAAGGGCTGAAAACAAGCCTGACATCCAGGAGCAGAGGGGAAGGCAGCCTTCCAGATTGACAGTGACAGGAATCCTGAGACACCTAGGAGTCTGACCAATGCATCCGCAAGGAGCAGTTGGAGGCTGATGGCTACTTCAAAAAAACCCAGTTGGCCAACCGGACTTGGAGTTGTGTCCGCTGTCCAGTATCAAACCAAACGATGTCATACCATAGACAGGGCACTATCCTTAGCCACTAGCTGTACCAGGTCGCACATGGCATCAGAAGGAAGGCTGCAGCTGACTCTAAAAGAGTAACAGTATCCTCTGGAGAGACAGAATCCACTGGAGCAGGGATGGAGACAATAGGCCTGCACAAACCACCACTGAAAAGTAGCAACTTCCACCGCAAACTGGTTCTTCAACACCAAATTCACCCTTCAGTCCAGAAAGAGTAGTTACTCACCTGTAACAGGTGTTCTCCAAGAGCAGCAGGAATCAGTCCTCACATATGGGTGACATCGATGCCGATGGAGCCCCCGCAGAGCATTTCCCCAGCTTTCTATGAAAGCCTTTGGGAATACTGCATGCATGCACGGTCCCCTTCCCGCCTAAAGGTGCCATCTTACTCAGTCAAATGACATAGCCCATGTCCCTGCCCCTTGGCCTGGTAAGGTGGAAACTGTTTGTAGGCAGTCGCCTTCCTCCCCGAGCCCTTCTTCTTATGTGAAGGGGCAGAAGTCTTTCTAGACAGCCTTGTCCTCGTGAGGTGCTTGGTTTCGAGCTCAGCAGCCTTCTCGGCCATGGGCTTGCCAAAAAGGTTCTCACCTCAGCAAGGGACATTGACCAACTTGTCTTGTACCCAACACAGGCCGAGGCCTCGAAGCCATCGTAGGCTGCTCGGGACATGAACTTAGAGCATTCCCGGATCCCCGAAGACAAGGACTTGAACCTCTGCAAAGATTCCCCGGAGAGACCAGCAGAGAACCCGGCAAGCTCCTTTGCCAGGTCCCGCAAGTACATGCTCATGTACAGCTGGTAAGACTGGACATGGCAAGCAAGCATCAAGCCCTGGAAGCACTTTCTACCAAACGCATCCAGGTTCCGGGCCTCCCGGTCAGGGGGCACCGCGGAGTGCATCTTCTGGCTTTTCAGACGATGCATGGCCGATTCCACCACCATGGAATGGTGCGGTAGCTGCGCCTTCTGAAAACCAGGGCTCTTATGGAGTCGATAAATGGAATCGACCCGCTTGCTTAGAACCGGCGCCGAGGCCGGTGCCTCCCACATCCGGAAGAAGAGCCGTTCCAGCATCGAAGGAAACGGCACAGTAAAGGCCTCCTTCGGAGGAGAGTCATACTGGAGGGCCTCGAGCTCTGGCTCGAGGCTCCTCCTCGGGGTCCGCGGGATCGCCAAAGCAGTGGCCATATCCCGAACAAACTCCGAGAACCGGGTATCCTCCGGAGGGGATCTACTCCGGGGCTCAGACTGCGGTGAGTCCGACGGGACGCACCGAGTCTTGAAGGTATCAGGGGACTCCTCGTCCTCCGTCTCCCAGGCGGACTCGTCCAAAGAGGAGTCGGGCTCCAACTGCACGGGGCCCGGCAGCACCCGCCCTGACGCCGAAGGCACTGGCGTCGATGCCCTCGGTCCCGACCGGGAGGTCAAGGGTGACCGCGACCGAGGACGACCACGAGCCTTCATGGTCTCGAGTATCGGCTCGGTCTCCGGGGTCGACTTCGACGTCGATGTCCCGGTGGTTGGGGCAGATGCGCCAGCGAGGCTGGCCATCAGCACCCGCTGCTGATCCATGAAGGCAGACAGTCTGCACTCCAAGGTTGTCAGCCTGAGACCCAGCTCAGGAGACTCAGCAGCCACTGACTCGGGCCCCGGCGGCGCCGGGCCTGACGTCAGATCCCTGGGAGGAGAGTCCTCGAGGACAATAGGACTTACGTGTCCAGCAGACTCCGGCTCCACACGAGGTACTTTTGACGGCTTCTCCTGTTCCACAGGCCTGGGACGACGGTCGGGGATCTGAGACCTAGCCCTCGAGGAGCCAGGGACCTCCTCCGACGCCACCCTCGCAAGCCGCTTCTTCCTCTTTCGCTCCCGCTTGGGGGACCCCCTGTCCAAGGAACCCCGATGATGCTCGTGGTCAGACTCCCGAGACGTCGAGGCCTCAGATGAGGTCCGGACCTGGCCGGAGGCCGAATCAGAGAAAAGCCTTTCCTTTTGGTGCTGACGACTTCGCAGTGCCTTAGTGGACATTTTCCCACATGGTCCACAGATCTTAGGATCATGATCAGGACCGAGGCACCGAAGGCAGCAGTTGTATGTGTCGGTGAGAGACATTAGTTTCTTGCACCGATCACACTTCTTAAAACCACTGGAAGCCATCGGGGAAAAAAGAGCCCCCCCGCGAAGTCAAAAGACCGGCCTTCCAGGGAAAAAGAAAAAAAGGGCGCGAACGCCAGCCACGAAGGGCAAAAACCGAAAAAATAAGATTGGGCTCGATACCGGTGTACCGAACCCAGCGAGAAGGGGAACCGGCGTCGAACCGGAGAAAAAAACCACGAAGAAATCGCAGGGATTCGAAGAAAAAATCTGTTTTCCGGGTGAACTAGTATAAGCGTCCGACAGGCTCCACGGAAAAAGAGAGACTGAGCAAGATGGCACCTTTAGGCAGGAAGGGGACCACGCATGCGTTCAGTATTCCCAAAGGCTTTCATAGAAAGCTGGGGAAATGCTCCACGGGGGCTCCATCGGCGTCGATGTCACCCATATGTGAGGACTGACTTCCTGCTTGGTCCTGGAGAATATCCTTTAAGGCCGATCCACCTTCCATAGTAATAGTGGTCCATCTGGTAACTGCCGTGACCTGTGCATCCACTTTGGGAATAACAAACCACACAATGCAATCTTTCTCTGGGAGAGCGTACATCAGCTTATACACCCTTAGCCCATTAGGAGGGGAGTTGAGAGAACCTCACTTCGACTGGATACCTTTATCATCTTTGGGAGCAGAAAGAAAATAGTGTAACTTACATCCTGAAGCAGCTCCACTGGCTCCCCATACATGGAAGGCCTGTTTTCAAGACCTTACTACTGACCTTCAAGGCCATCAATGGTCTTGCATCTTTTTCACTAACAGAGCTCATTCATGCCGTTCCACCTAACAGATCCAGAAGACCTACAGCAATAAACACACTAACAATTCCGAAGGCTTTAACAAAATGCACCCTGACAACGGCTAACAGGGCATTCAGATTTTGCGCCACAAGATGCTGGAATGCTCTACCATCTAACATTCGCGCTATCACTGACCTAGCCCAGTTCAGGAAAGCACTCAAATATCACCTGTTCCTCAAGTACTACCCAGTCAGCAATACGCCTAACTAACGCCACCAATTAAAGTAGCTGCACCATCCTTACTAGACAGCCTCATCAACGTTCTCGATGCGATATCCGAGATCATTGAGCTTTGCCATGATGCCTGTATGTAGATAGTACATGTAAATAGTTCCCCTATGTTATCCAAGTTTGTACACCTGTTCTCTGTAAAAACAGAACAGCTTGTTCTGGTCTTTTTGTTTCATGTAAACCGCGCTGATGTCAAATAGTGCGGTATATAAGAGATTGTAATAAATAAATAAATAAATAATAAATAAAATCCCTTGACTGAGTATTCGCCAAGTGCAAGGTGGATAAGACCCTGGGAATCAATGCCGCCAATTCCTCCTTCTAGAAGAGGCAGATAACACCAGAGCACTTTGTCATCCACAGCAGAGCCCAAGTCACAGAAAGATCACAGACAGGCCCTAGCTGCTGCACATCTCCAGGAGGTGACCTTCACCGGGTACGCTTAGCCAGAGGCAACAAAAACAGGGTTTTCACTTTCAGCCAGCCCTTCATGAGATTGCACTTGGGGGCACCCAGAGGCCACGGGGTCTGAACTTCCATACCAAAAAGACCAGACGTAGTCAAAAGGAACTGAGTTCCGTGGAGGACAATCCAGTTTCTGGAAGCTCTCCTCTCGGAAATGACCCCCCAACAATAGGGGTCATACCCGCTCTCCAACCCCTAGAGGAAGGGGAGCGGCCAACAGCACAGTCACCAGAACCTCCGGCCGGCTGGCTATTCTTACCCAAAGCGCCATCTGCCATCTCCTGCCCTGATGCATGCAAGGCCAGACCAACTGCATCCCCCTGCTGAGAGGGGGTAACGGACTCTCCAGGGACAATCCGGAAGCTGCTATGCAAGAAGAGCAGAGTCCAGAAGGCGTACCTCGCTTGCCACAGATCAAACAAAGTTTCCTGGAAGAAGAGATAAAGAGTTAAGGCAAGTGCAGTAGAAGCAAATGCTAAGGCTGCAGCAGCCATAAGGTGCACATTAACAGCACTTGTACAGCAACATTTGAAACGGGTGCTTGGGAAGAACATGCATTGCAGCCACTTGGACAGAACAAACACTAGGACCGTGCGACCACCAGGCGCACAATAGTAGAAAGCGCTTTTAACGCCTGAGGAAACCCCCACACCATGCCAATGGTCACCAGCAATTCACCCAAATTGCGTCCCAGACGGATGGAATCAGGAGCCTCCAACAAGGACAATGTCAAGGTCAAGCCTTGCTACTCACCCCCTGAGAGCCCCAGGCAGAAATCCATGCCAGGCCTAGCTCTACTCCCCTGCAAATGTTTATTTTGCTTTGCAGGCACTACGTTTGAGGTGGCTCACAGACAGATTCCTCTGAGAGCCTTCAGCAATCTTCAGGAGAGAGCAGGGGGGGTTGAAGATGTGTGAAGCTGCTGAACTCCTTCCAAATCCTTCCATTTTTCTGGCTGCTCAATGGGCTCTTATCATGATAAGAGAGCAAAGCTGATCCAATTTTCCCTCCTCCTATAGTTACCAAAAAGACTGCAGTCTAGTGCAGCCTCCCACATCACACTCAAGCGAGAGTCACCCTCGAGGTGGTCGTTCACAAGCATTTAAAGCAATCTTTTCCTCTCGATATTCAGATTTTCTTCAGAGTGGAGAAAATCCATCCAGCATCTGCTGGAGACAAAAGAATACTAACGAGACCTCTGGCTGAGGCAAATAGAGGCATGGGAGTGATGTCATTGAAACCTGGGCTTTTCATTGATTCTTTGTCTTCACCAATCTACTTGTAGGGGAACACAACCGCACTTGTTCTGGACTGGCCTGGCAAGATGATATGGAATGACTGTTCAAAGAAAAAAAGGGGGAGGTAAAAGAAGAAAGCACTTAAACCAGGGCATTACAAATCCAAAATAAAACCACCTATGAAAACTAATGTGAGAAAAATGCCTTGAAAACAATAAAAACAAATTAAAGATAATATATATATATATATAGGGTGGCCCAAAAAAAATGAGAACATCTCGTAAATTTAAAGCTTAGTTTACTTATTTACCTTTTTTAGCTATACGTCTTTATTTTGACAATTTCCGGTCGTCATCTTTTTTTTTAAAATTTGTCAATCATTTACATCTGTCTTTTTGAATTTTTAAATAACTTATATGCTACGAGATGTTCTCACTTTTTATGGGCCACCCTGTATATATATAAATGTGTGTAAAAAGTGTGCAAGAAAATGTATGCAAGAAGGTTGTTTTGTTTTGGATTTTTTAATGCCCTGGTTTAATTGCTCTCTCTTTTTACCTTCCAAGGTGTTTTTTTCCCTTGAACTGTCATTATACTTATTTGCTAAAATTTTGATGATTATCCCAAAAGGAGGAGAGCAAGCAGCTCTATAGAGGGAAAACAAAGGACTTCTGGTTTTCCCCAGGCTCAGAAGAAGGGGGTGGAGTTATCTCCCTGACTGAAATCTGCTTCTGCTGCTCCAGGACAAAGGAACCACTGAGAACTTTTGGATAACCGAGAACAGAGGGCATCTCCTTCCCAACCTATTTTTCTGTGGGACAAGCTACAGAGGTAATCTGTCTCAATTGGGGGGGACAGTAATTTTTCAATATCACTGATATCACTATTTGGTAAAGATTCACTTTGTTTAAAACTGTCTGCAGAGTTATTACTGCTTTGCTTTTGGTTCCAAAAAACAAAGTAGGGCACTGTACTGTTGGTTTGGGGGGGAGGGGAGTATACCCAAGGTCGTTGGGGCAATTGATCTTCAGACTGAAAGCCTCTCAGCACTGGCTGGTGCCATTCCTCAAACTCTGAATCCAGTGGGATTTGAACCCCCGACCTTCCGGCCCGAGGTACCTTGCCCCAACCACTAGACTACTCCTCCACTCCATTTTGTTTTTATTTCTCCAGTGTTAAACTGCATGCACATCCTGACATCTTGGGGCGTCTCATTTTAAATTTTGTTATGTAGCTGATGTTCACTCCACTCTCCAGGGGCTGAGGCTCCCTTCTGCATAAAGCCACAAGGGACAGCAACCTTGGGCCGGAAGGACTGGGGTTTCTAGTCCCACAGGTGCTCCTTGTGGTCTTGGGCAAGCCACGTAACCCTCCATTGCCCATGTTCCCTGTAAAAATAGTTACCTCCAAGTTATAATGCCCTGTTCAATGTAATTTCAGTTTGTTCAATGCAAACCGCCTTGATATCATGAAAGGCGGTATATAAGAAATGTTAAATAAATAAATAAATACCTTTCCCTCCTGTATTTTGCAAAGTATAAAGATATCAAAAGTTGCACATTCCTAACATATTCCAATTGCTAAATTTAAAATAAAATGTTTGTTTCTACCTTTGTGATGTAGATATTTTATTTTTCTAATCATATTGGTTCCAGTCTCTCTTTTCCAGTTCCTTGTTTATTGTCTCCTAATTCTTTTTCCCTGGAATGGAGGAGTAGCCTTGTGGTAGAGCAGCAGCCTAGTACCTAAGAGATGCAGGTTCAATTCCCACTGGCACTCACTTTATTCTCCATTGCCTCGGAAGAAAAAGCCTGGCAATCCATTTCCAGTCATACCTTGCTAAGAAAACCCAGGGACTGCTGGGTCACCAGGAGTCAGCATTGACTTGATGGCACTTAAACCCCCCCCCCTTTTCCAGGGTCTCTGTTTCTTCCCATTCCTACTGTCTTCCTTGCTTCCCCCCCCCCCCCAAGTTATCTGTAACACAGATTCTTCCCTTTCTTCTGTTTTCTTCTTATCTATCCACTCGTAGCTAACTGCACCTCTCTCCTTCCTCTCTCTGTCTCCTTTTCACGTTTTACCCACTAACCATTTTTCCATTCCTCAGTTATAGTTCATTTCTACCCATCTCCCTGTTCATTCAGCTTCTCCCCAACCCTCCCATTTTCCTCATCTTTCGGCTTCCCATCTATTTCCCACCTCTTTCACCTGTTCCCTAGACCTTTGTATTCATCTTCTTCTCAACCCTCGTCTACTTTCCTCTGTTGCTATTTCCTCACCAGTCCCATTTCCTTGTGTTGGTCAACCTCCTCCCCTCATCACCAACTCCAAAGTTTTGAAATTTCTTACTCCACACCTCATTCCCATTGCTACTCTTCCATCTTCTCCCAACCCGTATTTCCAACCCCTTTCACATCACTTGAGAACCAACTCTTTCCTCCGTCTGCCTTGGTGCATCCAGCAGCTGAAACAGATGACTACTACTACTGCTTATCATTTGCATAGCACTATAAGGCATACACAGCACTGTACATAAACATGAGGGACAGTCCCTGTTCAGTAGAGCTTACAATCTATGCCAGACAAACACAACAAACAGGGGGAAAGAGATAATTTTACACACAGGAGAGTAAAGGGTCAGAATCCAAAAGCAGCCTCAAGGAGGTGGGCTTTTAGCCTGGATTTGAATAGTACCAGAGATGGGACCTGAATCACTGACTCAGGTAGTTGGTTCCAAGCATATGGTACAGCAAGGTGGAATGAACAAAGTCTGCTGCTGGCCATGAATGTGAAGGACATAGCTAGAAGGGATTTGCCCAATGAGCAGAATTCCCAAGCAGGGATGTAAGGGAGGGATAAGAGAGGAAAGGTAATGGAGGAGCAGCAGAGTGAATGCACTTGTATGTCAGTGGAAGTAGTTTGAACTGGATATGGAACCAATAAAGTGACTTGAGAAAAGGGGATTGTGAACATAGCTCCACTAGTAGAAGAGTAGCCTTGCGACTGAGATCTGAATGGATTGAAAAGGAGAGAGAGATGATTAGGGGAAGACCAGCAAGAAGCAGGCTGCAATAGTCTAGAGGAGGTGACTATAGAGTGGATGAGTCTTGGTAGTATGTTCAGAAAGGAAGGGATAAATTTTGTTGATATTAACGAGAAAGAAAAAATGATCGGTTTTAGCCATATGTTGGATATGTGCAATGAAAGAGAGAAGAGAGTCAAAGATGACCCCAAGGTTTCGAGCCAAGGAAACAGGGAGGATGACAGTGTTGATCCACAGAAACAGACAAAGGCAGAAAGGGGGAAGTGGGTTTAGGAGAAAAGATAATGAGCTCCATCTTGGCCATGTTCAGTTTCAGATGGCAGCAGCAGATCCAGACAGCAACATCAGACAAGCAGGCTGAGATATGTACATGGATTCCTGAAGAAATGTCAGGTGCAGAGAGGTAAACCTGAGAGTCATCAGTGTAAGATGGTACTGAAAAACCACAGAAGGAAATCAGAGAACCAAGGGAATAAGCACAGAAAGAGAAAAGAAGAGGTCTTAAGACAGAACCTTCAGGTACACAGACAACCTACCAGAACATACACAAAGTGTGATGAGAGAGATAAGAAGAAAACCAAGCAAGAACAGATTCCCTAAAGCCAAGTGGATATCAAGGAGAAGATGATGATCAACAGTGTCAAAAGCAGCAGATAGGTCAAGGAGGATAAGAATCAAGTTAATGCCCTTGGATTTGGCCACGAGGTCACTGGAGACTTTGGCAGTTCAGTAGAATGTAGAGGACGAAAGCCAGACTGCAGTGGATCCAGAATGGCTTGAGAGGAAAGAAAATCAAGATGGTGGTGGTGAACCGCATGTTTGAGTAGTTTGGATGCAAAAGGAAGGAGGGAGATGGGCTGATAATTGGAAGGGCAGGTAGGGTCTAGTGAAAGTTTCTTGAAGAGAGACGTAACCACAGCATGTTTGAAGGCTTCAGGAACAGATGCTATGGAAAGTGATAGGTTGAAGATGTGACAAAGGGAGGGGGGTGATAGCTGGCAAGATAGAGCTTATTAGACAGATGGAAATAGGATCAGAAGAGCAGCTGGTGATTTTGGAGGAGGAAAGATGATGTGCAGTTTCTTCCTCAATGATTTCAGAAAATGAAGTGAGTGACCAAAAGAAATGGTGAAAGCACTGGAGGTGAAAGCAGGAAGTACCCTGCAGATCCCTGCTGTAAAGGCATGTCATAAAAGTATATTATTTCCAAGGCTCTGCTTGAGAAGCAGCTTTGGAAATTTTCCCTTCCAGTCACACCAGAAGTTTTGTTTCAAGACTTGCCTGAAAATCCAACCTGAAGACTAAGAAACAGCCACCTGCAGAAGCACAGACAGCCCGTACGCTTCCCCACACGCACATATACAATTCTCAGAGCATAGCAAGCTGTGGGAGTGGGGTGCAACAGGACAAGCCAGTAAGACTCTACCTTTCATGCAGTTTTTGGCTTTCCCCCGAGGAGTCTGGACACACTCAGAAACATACTGATGATCAAGTTCCAAATCCAGCTTCCTTTTCACCTGCAAGAGACAGAATGCCCCTTCCTTAAAAATAAGCTTCCATTCCAAAAAAGATGTTATATAACTTCAAAGCAGTAACAGTCACGGGACATGATAAGGATTCTAAAGTACACTAGCAGAAGGACTCTAATATACTGTTTCACACAATTTTATTGTTCCAGATGTAGTGTGAGGAGGTCAGACCTGATTCCGTTCAGTACTGCTTCCAACACTGGAGTCACAAGGTATGGCGACCCCAGCTGGAGCATTACCTCCTGGTAGTACCTCAGTGCCTAAATCAATAAAGAATTTGTGAAAAATCAGAGGAAAATGAAAATTACATTTCACAAATAGTGAGCAAGTTTGGTAACCAAAGCTGTAAACAGAGCAAATGACCAAGCCCTGGAAAACTGCTCATTTTGCAGCAAGTAGTGTAGTAACTCACACCGACCAAACCAAATTTACAGTCCTACTCATTTTATTTTATTTGTTCAATATTCAGCAAAGCAGCTTATTTGGAATTTGGCAACTAAGCTGGTGGGTTTGCTAATGCTCTGAGTTGAACTCCATTCATAGCTCAGCCCAGTTCCTGGCAAGGGATCCAGAAGCAGCGCCCACAGCACTAGAGGGGTCTCTTCTTTGGAGTCCTCAACAGCAATCCCAGATCTGCCTACTCCGTAGTTGCTGCAGAGGCATCAGAAGGGGGGGGGAGGGGGCATGAAGCTCCAAATGCTGCCTTGTACCCCCCATCTGGGGCTCTTCCCGCTTCTGCTACAGAAGGCATGTTAAAATAGTTGCAAATCATATCTACTATTTCACTATGAATGCCACTTTTCCTTTTTGATTTTATCCCTCCCTCTTAAATATTGCTTTCTTTTGTCTGTCTGATGGGTGTCACCCACAGCAACTGGAGAATTGCTTTGTTCTACCCCTGCTGATCCCACTCCAAGTCTCACAACACCACAGACACTAGAGCTTCTGTGCAAAGTGCCTGAGGTGGAAAGTGACTCGCAGGAATGATGGAATGTGAGCAATCTGCCAACCAGAGCAGGAAAATCTAATTGCAAAAGGTGCAAACTGACTCCATTTTTTTTTGTTTTTTGACTCACAATGATAAGCATCTTTATTTATTTATTATTTAAAGGGTTTTATATACCGCTTTATCATTTCAATCAAAGCGGTTACATTGTAACTTAAACTTAGTAATGTACATTAAACAGGGATATTGATAACCTGGATTTTTCTGAGACAATGGAGGGTTAAGTGACTTGCCCAAGGCCACAAGGAGTGCTAGTGGGAACTGAACCCTGGTCTCCGGGTTCCCAAGCCAGTGCTCTAACCATTAGGCTACTCCACTCTTGGGAGCACCTTAATCAGATAGGCTTAAATGAGAGTACTGAGCAGTAAGTTAGACTCTTAGTCCACTTTCTACCACTGTAAAGGGCTAAGTATGGGGGAAATAGGAAAGGGAGAAAGAGAATAGGAGTGTTGCAGAAGATTTGCTCATCACTCTGCCAGGGAGAAGAGGACAGGCTCCAGACATTGCCAATTATTGTCAGTCATAAATGAGATCAAGTAAGGTGGCTGTGAAGACTAGCAACATTCCAAATCTGATTTTGGATTTGCTGACCGTCATGCTATGACAAGGAGAAAATTTCTATATCTATTAATTTCCTTTCCTTGATTCCTGCTAGACCAGTCCAAACGAGTGGGATGTACCCAAGCAGTGAGGATCAGTACGGGAGGAAGACGACACTCTGGACAGAGCTGCTCTGGCAAAGCCACCATCCACACCAGCTTCCACCTGCAACTTGTAATGCTTTACACAAAGGTGTTCAGGGATGACCAGGTAGCCGTCTTACCTATCTCTTTCCTGGAGACATCAAAGTAGACTCAGTCATGAGGAGGCTTGGCCTAACCATTAGGCCAGACTAGGCTGCCTAGGGTGTCCACTTCTGAAGGGCAGGAAAGAGCAGCAGCATTCAAAGCAAAAACAACAGATGCTGACAACCACACAAATTCAAAGAGTCATCAGTACAGATTTTTACCTGCAGGGAGAGTGGACACACACAAACAGTAAAATTTAATATTTAAAAGTATGGTGTCCAGTCATGCATTTTTACAGGATTGTTATGAGAGGAGTGTGGGGGAGCTTAAGGCTGAAGGTTCACTTATGGAGCCCAGTACCCTTGCACCGGTCCTGCCTGTGCCCTAGTGGAGTGAGCTCAGATCCCTTCCAGCACATGTTTTCCACATAAGAGGTAAGCCAAACTAAGCCTCCTTAATCCAACGGGCCATTGAGGACTTGGCCGCTGCCTGTCCTTTCCTCAGGCCAAAGGACAGGACAAAAAGATGATCCATCTGGTGAAGGGGTTAGTAAACTCCAGATACTTCATCAACACTCTCCTCAAGCCCAACACACATAATGAGAAGTCTTTCCATAGATCATTTTCCAAGGAAGAGTGTAGAATTACCATCTGATTAAGAGTAAAGAAGATAGTACTTTTGGGGGAAAAAGGACAACATCCACAAGAAGACAGCCACTGTCAGGATGACCAGAAAAGACTCCCCACAGGACAGGGCCTGCAGATCAGAACCCACTGAGCTGATATAATAGCCACTAGGAAGATAAGCTTCAGTGTCAAATCCCGAGAAAGGCCTCTAGGGAATCTCAAATGGGTGGGGGGTGTCTTTCAGAGCCCTCAACACCAGAAAGACAACACTGTGGAGCAACCAGATCTGCTTCACCCCTCTGAGAAAGAGGAATATATCAGGATGTGCCGCCAGGGGCATTGCATAAACTCTTCCCCCAGTAGCACACAATGCCTGCTACCTGAACTTTGAGGGAGTTCCGAGCCAAATCCTGCTCCAATCCAGCTTGTAAGAAGGTCAAAACAACAACTAATCTACCCTTTCTGGCATCTAGGGCCTGAGAGGAATGCCACCTTTTGAAGACCTTCCAGACTCTGATACAGCCCAGAGATGTAGAGGTCCTATGGGCCTTAAGGAGAGTGTCAACAATCACTCCAGAATATCCCCTCTTAGTCAGCTTTCGCCTCTCAAAGGCCAGGCTGTACGCGAGAAGGGAAAAGTAGTTACTCATCTGTAGCAGGTGTTCTCTGTGGACAGCAGGAATAAGTCCACACAAATGGGTGCCATTCCCGATGGAGCCCCGCGCGAGAACTCTCCCCAGCTTCTATTGGAAGCTTTTGGGAGGCTCCACAGTACCTGTGTACTTCCTTCCCACCTGCTGCTGTGGCGCCATCTTGATTCAGTCTGATAACATAACTGTAACAGGAGACAACTCCTCAGGGAGCTGGGAGGGTTGTGAGGACTTATTCCTGCTGTACATAAGAACATAAGATATGCCATACTGGGTCAGACCAAGGTCCATCAAGCCCAGTATCCTGTTTCCAACAGTGGCCAATCTAGGTCATATGTACCTAGCAGTTTCCCCAAAAGACACAGGTTCCACAATGCTTGTACTGGGTCAAGCATTGATATCTTCGGTCACTTCTTAATAATGGTTTATGGACCTTTCCTCCAGGAACTTGTCCAAACCTTTTTTAAACCCAGCTACGCTAACAGCCTTTACTACATCCTCTGGTAACAAATTACAGAGTTTGATTACACGTTGAGTGAAAAAAAATATTTTCTTTTATTAGTCTTAAATAGTTTACCCTGTAGCTTCATGACATGTCCCCTAGTCTTTCTATATTTTGATAATGCAAACAATCGATCTACGTTTACCCGTTCCACTCCGTTCATTAATTTATAGACTTCTATCATATCTCCCCTCAGCCGTCTCTTTTCCAGGTTAAAGAGCCCTAACCTTTTTAGCCTTTCTTCATAGGAGTATCCTTCCAACCCCTTTACCATTTTGGTGGCTCTTCTCTGAACCTTTTCTAATAAAGCTATATCCTTTTTAAGATACGGCGACGAGAATTGAACACAATATTCAAGGTGCGGTCTCTCCATGGAACGATATAGAGGCATTATAATATCTTTTGTTTTATTTTCCATTCCTTTCCTTATCATACCTAGCATTCTATTTGCTCTCTTGGCCGCCGCTGCACAATGGGCTGAGGGTTTTAACATGTTATCCACAATGACGCCTAAATCTTTTTCCTGGGTGGTGGTTCCTAATGTGGAACCTTGCATCGTGTAACCATAGTTTGGGTTGTTCTTCCCTAGGTGCATAACTCTGCACTTGTCCACATTAAATTTCATCTGCCATTTTGATGCCCAGTCTTCCAATTTATCAAGATCCTCTTGCAATTTTCCACAATCCTCTTGGGTTTTAACAATTTTAAATAGTTTTCTGTCATCTGCAAATTTGATAACCTCACTCGTTATTCCCCTTTCCAGGTCATTTATGAATATGTCAAAAAGCAGCAGACCCAGCACATATCCCTGGGGTATACCACTATTCACCTTTCTCCATTGGGAAAATTGGCCATTTAGCCCTACCCTCTGCTTTCTATCTTTTAACCAGGTCCTGATCCACAGTAGTACACTGCCTCCTATCCCATGACTCTTTAGTTTTGCCAACAGTCTCTCATGAGGGACCTTGCCAAAGGCTTTCTGAAAGTCCAGATACACTATATCAACCGACTCACCTTTGTCCACCTGTTTATTCACACCTTCAAAAAAACATAACAGATTAGTAGGACAAGATCTTCCTTTGTCTAAAGCCATGTTGGCTGTCTCCAATTAGGCCATTGATTACATGCTGAGTAATTTTGTTCTTTATGATGGTTTCTACCATTTTTCCCAGGACTGCCGTCAGGCTCACCGGTCTGTAGTTTCCCGGAATACCCCTGGAACCCTTTTTAAAAATTGGCGTTAAATTGGTGATCCTCCAATCTTCAGGTATTACAGATGATTTTAATGAAAATTTACAGATTACTAATAGCAGGTCTGCAATCTCATATTTCAGTTCTTTCAACACCCTTGGATGTATACCATCTGGCCCAGGTGATTTGCTACTCTTCAGTTGATCTAATAGTTGTAATTCATCTTCCCGATGTATCGATATTTCCTTCAATTCTTCCGCACCTTTAAATACCACTTCAGTCATGGGTAACATCCCTACATCTTCCTCAGTAAAGACCGAAGCAAAGAATTCATTCAGTCTCTTCGCTATCGTCTTGTCGCCTCTTAGTGCCCCTTTAACCACTCAATCATCTTATGCACCAACTGACTCTCTCACAGGTTTTTTGCTACGAATGTACTTGAAAAAGTCTTTATTTCGCGTTTTTACTTCCGCAGCAAGATTCTTCTCAAATTCTCCCTTTGACTGCCTTATCAATGCCTTGCATTTGACTTGCCAGTGCTTGTGCTGTTTCCAGGTTTCGTTGTTTGGCTCTTTTTTCCATTTCCTGAAAGATGCTTTTTTGGCAACAGCCGCCTCTCTGACCTCACCTTTAAACCATGCTGACATTTTTTTGGACTTCCTTCCACTTTTCTTAAAGCATGGAATACAGCTGGTCTGGGCTTCCAAGATAGTATTTTTCAACAACACCCAAGGTTGATGTAAGTCTTTAACCTTTGCAACTGCTCCTTTTAGTTTTTTCTTAACTATTTTCCTCATTTTATCATAGTCTCCCTTTCGAAACTTAAAAGGTAGTACTGTGGATTTCCTTACTATCCCTCCTCCACTAATTAAATCAAAGGCGATCATGCTATGATCACTATTGCCAAGTGGCCCCAACACCCTTATCTCTTGCACTAGATCTGGTGTTCCACTAAGGACTAGGTCTAATATGGCTTCCCCTCTGGTCAGTTCATGAACCAGATGCTCCAAGAAGCAGTCATTTATTTCATCTAGGAACTTTATCTCCCTAGCATTTCCTGCCGTGACACTGACCCAGTCGATACCAGGGTAATTGAAATCGCCCATTATTATTACTGCGCTGTAACTTTTGTTAGCTTCCTTGATTTCTTTGAGCATTTCATCATCCATTTGTTCATTCTGGCCAGGCGATCGATAGTAAACCCCCACTGCCATCGCCTTCCCCTTTTTACATGGAATTTCAATCCATAGAGATTCTACAGCAAATTTTGCTTCCTGCAAAACTAATCCTTTCTGACTCAATGTCCTCTCTAACAGAGCGTATGGGTCAACGATTCTTGAGTTGACCCATGGCCTGGGTTCACAGAATCCTCAGTCCACTAAATTTGCCTCATCTGGAGGCATGCCAAGGGTGTGACATGCACTGTAGAGACCATGTGGCCTAGTACAGTCAGCATCTTGCAAGCTGTTACCTGCTGACTCATTTGAGTTTCCCACACCAGCACTGTCAATCTGTGAAGTCGGTTGTGCAGTAAGAAAGTGCTCACCCGAGTCGTGTTGAGCAGGGCTCCATTGAATTCCAACTGTTGGGTGGGCTGAAGATGCGATTTTGGGTAATTTACCACGAACACAAGTAGCTCCAACACTCAAATGGTCAATCATGTTGATTCTTTGACTTCTTCCACCGTGGCACTCTTGATCAGCCAATCGTCCACATAGGGGAAGACAAACACTCCCAGTGTCTGGAGATAAGCAGCTACTACTGCGAGGCACTTTGTAAAGATGTGAGGTGCTGAGGCCAGGCCAAACGGCAACACACTGTACCAGAAGTGTTATCCCTCCCAGGATGAATCTGAGAAACTTCCCACTCACAGGAAATATCTGTATGTGGGTGTAGGCATCACAGATCTAGAGAGCATAGCCAATCTCCTTTTAGAAGGTAATGAAACAGGGTGTGCCCAGAGAAATTATTCTGAACTTTTCTCTTACCAAGTACAGATTCAGATCACTTAGGTATAGGATTGGGCGGCATTCCCCCATTTTCTTGGGTATCAGGAAGTACCTGGAATAAAATCCCAACCTCTTTGCTCTGGTGGCACAAGCTCAATTGTTAGATCTGACAAAACTGTGGTGATTTCTCTCTGAAGCAGTTCCTGAGGCAGAGGGTCGAGATGATGCATCCTCAGGGGCAATTTGGTGGTAGCTCTAGTAAGTGTAGTTAACGGCTTTCGATGATCTGAAGAACCCATGAGTCTGAGGTTATGAGGGGCCACCTTTGTGCAAAAAGAATAAGTCTTCCCCTGACTGGAGGGTTTTCTGTGGCCGTCTTTGGAAGATTGGCTATGCTCCAAAGGAACCAGTCAAAACCCCGCCCCAAGCTTTGGTTGAGGAGCTGGCTGGGCCTTTTGAGGCTTCTCACACTATTGCTGCTGGCAAGAGGCCTGCTTGGGATGGAAGGTTTGGGGCCCAGGAAAGTACCTATGCCTGCAAGGGTAATCATAGAAGAAAAAGACCTGGTTCCCACTTTGGTACCTACTATGATAGGAAGCATGCTCAGATGTGTGCCTGGAGAGCCTGGTCAAAATAACATGCTGATTCTCAATGTGGTCAGCTTTCTCTTCAACCTGCTCCCCAAAGAGATTCTCTCTGCAGCACGGGATGTCTAGCAATTTAATCTGCCATTTGGATGCCCAATCTTCCAAATTGCAAGAGGATCTTGATAAATTGGAAGACGGCATCCAAATGGCAGATGAAATTTAATTTGGAGAAGTGCAAAGTTATGCACCTGGAAAAGAAAAATTCTAACTATGGTTACATGATGCAAGATTCCACATTAGGAAACACCACCCAGGAAAAAGATTTAGGTGTCATCGTGGATAATATGTTAAAACCCTCCGCTCAGTGTGCAGCGGTGGCCTAGAGAGCAAATAGAAAGCACAGTTACTTACCTGTAACAGGTGATCTCTGGGAACAGCAGGAATAGTCCTCACATATGGGTACGTCGGTACCGACAGAGCCTGCGCGGGAAAGCTCCCCAGTTTCCCAAAAGGAAAGCTTTTGGGGCTTCCCATCTTCCAGACCAACTCTCCTCAGTTCGAGTTTAAAGCTGAGACAATAGAGAGAGGAAAGGAAGAGAAAGAGATACAACTCCTAGGGGAGGTGGGTGGGTTGTGAGGACTATTCCTGCTGTTCCCAGAGATCACCTGTTACAGGTAAGTAACTGTGCTATCTCCAGGAACAAGCAGGAATGAGTCCTCACATATGGGGACTCCCTAGCTGAGATGCCTGGGAGATCCCCTCTGTAGGTATTTCATCTTCCGATGGATCTCAGGCATCCATTAAGGGAAGGTGGGCAGGAGTTGTTTAAGAATGGAACAGGTGTTTGAGGACAGCCTGACCAAATAAGGCATCCCGGCGGGAGTCCTTATCCAAGCAGTAATGGGCTGTGAAGGTATGAACCGAGGCCGAGGTGGCTGCTCGACAGATCTGATCTATGGATACAGAGTGAAGATGAGCCATAGAGGTGGCCATGGCTCTCACATTGTGAGCTGTGACATGGCCCTCCAGAGAAATGTTTTCACTCTGGTAAGCAAACGAAATACACTGAGCAATCCAATTGGAAAGTGTTCGTTTTGAGACTGGAAGTCCCAAATGAGAAGGATCGAAAGCAACAAAAAGTTGGGAAGACTTTCGATGTGGCTGAGTCCTATGGAGGTAAAAGGCAAGAGCTCTTTTACAATCTAGAGTATGAAGGTTCCGCTCTGCACTGGATGCATGAGGAGCTGGAAAGAAGACAGGTAGGTATACTTCTTGATTAAGATGAAAAGGTGAAACCACTTTAGGCATAAAGTGTGGATTTGTCCTAAGGACTACCTTATCATGATGGAACCTTGTATAGGGTGGATTCGCCACTAAGGCTTGCAGCTCACTGATGCGACGAGCTGAAGTGACTGCAATGAGGAAAATAACCTTACAGGAAAGAAAGTTCAAGGAGGTAGTGGCTAAGGGTTCAAAAGGTGGCTTCAAAAGCTGACCAAGAACCAAGTTTAAATCCCATGCCACCGGAGGAGGCCTAATGGGAGGTTTAGTTAAAGTTAGGCCTCTCATGAATCTTGCAATAAGAGGATGAGAGGAAATAGATTGTCCATTGAGAGGCTTGAGGGATGCTGCAATAGCACTCAAATGGATCCTTACTGAATTCGTTTTAAGGCCTGCATTGGAGAGATGCAGGAGATATTCCAATAGAGAATTGATAGGAAGAGCAAAAGGATCAAGATCCTTTTGAGCACACCAAATGGAAAATCTCTTCCATTTAAAAGCATAAGAACGCCTTGTGGAAGGTTTTCTGGAAGCATGGAGGATATCTTTCACTTGTTGAGAGACATTTAAGTCTTGAAGGTCTAGGCCTTCAGTAACCATGCTCTGAGGTGGAGGGACTTGGGGTTTGGGTGCCACAAAGTCCCCTCCTCTTGAGACAGAAGGTCTGGAGCAGCTCCCAGGTCTAGGGAGGGACCTTGGGAGAGATGCAGAAGTAGAGGGAACCACACTTGGCGTGGCCAGCGTGGAGCTATGAGGATCATAGATCCGTGATCCCTCTGCAGTTTGAACAGAGTCTTGGGAATCAAAGGAATGGGTGGAAAGGCATATAGGAGGCCCTGACCCCAATGAAGGAGGAAGGCATCCCTGGCCTGAACCCCCTGACACGGAGTTCTGGAACAGAACCGGGGAAGTTTGGCATTCCACGGACTTGCAAAGAGGTCTATGTCCGGGGTTCCCCATTTCTGAAAGATTCTGAGTACCTGATCCATGTGCAGGGACCACTCGTGTGGAAGCAGAAATCGGCTGAGTCTGTCTGCCCAAGAGTTTTGAATTCCTGAAGGACTAGAAAGGGGGGCTGTTACTTCTGGAGAGAAATCTGAAATTGTGAGTATATACTTCTGGGAATTTTTCTGAAAGGAATTTTTTTTCTTTTAAAGCTAATTAATCTGTGAACCCACTATTTTTTTGTTAAATCAGTCAGGGCCTAGTAGCAACAGTTTAAGATTCAATTTAAAACACAGAAGAGAACTTTCTGGTTACCTTTCATACCCAGTAGACAGCTGTAGTTTAAATTTCATAGTCACTCAGGGCCTAGCATCAGCAAAGTACTTTTAGTTTCAAATTAAAACACAGAAGAAAGCTTTCTGGTTAAATTTAGAATCCAGCAGAGAGCTTGTAGTTTAAATTTCTTAATAGGTTAGAGCCTAGTAGCAGCAAAGAGCTATAATTTAAATCAAATAAGAATATAGCTTACCTCAGCGGCACAGGACAAGGTACTGTGTAGCAGCCCTTTTTTAATAAGTGTTATATCCCTCCCTCCCTCCCTCCCCACACCCACCCTCCCCTGGGATAATCACAGCTTTATAGGTACTTGCACAACTTAAAAGACAGGAGGTGCTCTCAGGTGAAGCTCATTACCCAAATCAGTCATACACTAAGGACCTGAGATTAATTAAGCTTCAGGTGAACAAGGTATATTAAACTTCTTAGGTACAGTTTTAGTGGTATAAATATCCATAGCACCCTTTAGTACATAAAGAACTTAAAGATCTAAACACAAACTTAAAACTAAGATGCAGACAGCAGTCCAGCAGCGGGATGTGGGCTTTCCAGTCTTTTGCATTGAGTGTCACATGTATGATTTTCTCCCAGCTGGTGAGAGGTCTTACGTGTGCACTAGGTGCAAGGAGCTCTCTGCTCTCAGGGTACGAGTCCGTTCTCTAGAGGCTAGAGTAGCAGACTTGGAAAACATAAGACAGACAGAGAGGTACATAGACGAGACCTACAGGGATATAGTCCTGAAGTCCCACCTCCAGTCTGGCAGCATCCCTGTTGCCAGGGAGGAGAGAGGTCACGTGACAGGAGAGCATCACCATGGTGTGGCAGGAAGTGATCCTGTAACTAGGACCTGTCCTCCAGGTGATGTAAACCCCTCCCGCACCGAGGAGGTTTCTCCAGGGCCAAGTGCCCATGAGGGAAGGGTTAGGACAGCAGTTATAGTTGGCGATTCGATCATTAGGCATGTAGATAGCTGGGTGGCTGGTGGACGTGAGGATCGCCTGGTAACATGCCTGCCTGGTGCGAAGGTAGCAGACCTCACACACCACCTAGATAAGGTCTTAGATAGTGCTGGGGAGGAGTCTGCTGTCTTGGTACATGTCGGTACCAATGACATAGGAAAATGTGGTAGGGAGGTTCTGGAAGCTAAATTTAGGCTTTTAGGTAGGAAGTTGAAATCCAGAACTTCCAGGGTAGCGTTCTCTGAAATGCTTCCCGTTCCGCGTGCAGGACCCAAAAGGCAGGCAGAGCTCCGGAGTCTCAATGCGTGGATGAGACAATGGTGCAGAGATGAGGGGTTCGGATTTGTTAGGAACTGGGGAACATTCTGGGGAAAGGAGGGGCTCTTCCGAAGGGATGGGCTTCACCTTAACCGGGATGGAACCAGGCTGCTGGCATTAACCTTTAAAAAGGAGATAGAGCAGCTTTTAAACTAGATAATAGGGGAAAGCCGACAGTCGCCCAAGAGCGCATGGTTCGGAAGAATGTATCCTTGAAGGATACTACAAAAAGCAGAGAGGTTCCAAAAAAGAGTAAAGTAGCCCAAATGCCCTCGAGTATGGATCAGACAGAACTTAAAGATCCCAAATTACCCATGTCTACCAATAGCCAAATTAATATGAATAAAATACAGTCTCTAAAATGCTTGTATGCAAATGCTAGAAGTCTACAAAACAAGATGGGAGAGTTAGAATATATAGCACTAAACGAGAGGTTAGAAATGATTGGAATATCAGAGACATGGTGGAAGGAGGACAACCAGTGGGACACTGTGATACCTGGGTACAAACTATATCGTAATGATAGAGCGGACCAAATGGGTGGAGGGGTTGCACTCTATGTTAGAGAGGGCATTGAGTCAGAAAGGATTAAAGTTTTGCAAGAAACAAAATTTGCTGTAGAATCTCTATGGATTGAAATTCCATGTAAAAAGGGGAAGGTGATGGCAGTGGGGGTGTACTATCGTCCGCCAGGCCAGAATGAACAAATGGATGATGAAATGCTCAAAGAAATCAAGGAAGCTAGCAAAAGTTACAGTGCAGTAATAATAATGGGTGATTTCAATTACCCCGGCATCGACTGGGTCAGTGTCACAACAGGACATGCTAGGGAGATAAAGTTCCTAGATGAAATAAATGACTGCTTCTTGGAGCAGCTGGTTCATGAACCAACCAGAGGGGAAGCAATATTAGACCTAGTCCTTAGTGGAACACCAGATGTAGTGCAAGAGATAAGGGTGTTGGGGCCACTTGGCAATAGTGATCATAGCATGATCACCTTTGATTTAATTAGTGGAGGAGGGATAGTAAGGAAATCCACAGTACTACCCTTTAACTTTCGAAAGGGACACTATGATAAAATGAGGAAAACAGTTAAGAAAAAACTAAAAGGAGCAGTTGCAAAGGGTAAAGACGTACATCAAGCTTGGGTGTTGTTGAAAAATACTATCTTGGAAGCCCAGACCAGCTGTATTCCACGCTTTAAGAAAAGTGGAAGGAAGTCCAAAAAACTGCCAGCATGGTTTAAAGGTGAGGTCAGAGAGGCTGTTGCCGAAAAAGCATCTTTCAGGAAATGGAAAAAAGAGCCAAACGATGAAACCTGGAAACAGCACAAGCACTGGCAAGTCAAATGCAAGGCATTGATAAGGCAGGCAAAGAGAGAATTTGAGAAGAAGCTTGCTGCGGAAGCAAAAGCGCAAAATAAAGACCTTTTCAAGTACATTCGTAGCAAAAAACCTGTGAGAGAGTCAGTTGGTCCATTAGATGATAAAGGGGTTAAAGGAGCACTAAGAGGCGACAAGGCGATAGCGGAGAGACTGAATGAATTCTTTGCTTCGGTCTTTACTGAGGAAGATGTAGGGATGTTACCCATGACTGAAGTGGTATTTAAAGGTGTGGAAGAATTGAAGGAAATATCGATACATCGGGAAGATGTCTTACAACTATTAGATAAACTGAAGAGTAGCAAATCACCTGGGCCGGATGGTATACATCCAAGGGTGTTGAAAGAACTGAAATTTGAGATTGCAGACCTGCTATCAGTAATCTGTGAACTATCATTAAAATAATCTCTAATACCTGAGGATTGGAGGATCGCCAATGTAACACCAATTTTTAAAAAGGGTTCGAGGGGTGATGCGGGAAACTACAGACCAGTGAGCCTGACATCAGTACCGGGAAAAATGGTAGAAACCATCATAAAGAATAAAATTACTCAGCATGTAGATAGTCACGACCTAATGGGAGACAGCCAACATGGCTTTAGACAAGGAAGATCTTGTCTTACTAATCTGTTATGTTTTTTTGAAGGAGTGAATAAACAGGTGGACAAAGGTGAGTCGGTTGATATTGTGTATCTGGACTTTCAGAAAGCCTTTGACAAAGTCCCTCATGAGAGACTTTTGGCAAAACTAAAGAGTCATGGGATAGGAGGCAGTGTACTACTGTGGATCAGGAACTGGTTAAAAGATAGAAAGCAGAGGGTAGGGCTAAATGGCCAATTTTCCCAATGGAGAAAGGTGAATAGTGGTGTACCCCAGGGATCTGTGCTGGGTCCGCTGCTTTTTGACATATTCATAAATGACCTGGAAAGTGGAACAACAAGTGAGATTATCAAATTTGCAGATGACACAAAACTATTTAAAGTTGTTAAAACCCAGGAGGATTGTGGAAAATTGCAAGAGGATCTTGATAAATTGGAAGACTGGGCATCAAAATGGCAGATGAAATTTAATGTGGACAAGTGCAAGGTTATGCACCTAGGGAAGAACAACCCAAACTATGGTTACACGATGCAAGGTTCCACATTAGGAACCACCACCCAGGAAAAAGATTTAGGCGTCATTGTGGATACCTTGTTAAAACCCTCGGCCCAGTGTGCAGCGGCGGCCAAGAGAGCAAATAGAATGCTAGGTATGATAAGTAAAAGAATGGAAAATAAAACAAAAGATATTATAATGCCTCTATATCGTTCCATGGTGAGACCGCACCTTGAATATTGTGTGCAATTCTGGTCGCCGTATCTTAAAAAGGATATAGCGATTTTAGAAAAGGTTCAGAGAAGAGCCACCAAAATGGTAAAGGGGATGGAAGGATACTCCTATGAAGAAAGGCTAAAAAGGTTGGGGCTCTTTAGCCTGGAGAAGAGACGGCTGAGGGGAGATATGATAGAAGTCTATAAATTAATGAACAGAGTGGAACGGGTAAACGTAGATCGATTGTTTACCTTATCAGAATATGGAAAGACTAGGGGACATGCAATGAAGCTACAGGGTAAACTATTTAAGACTAATAAAAGAAAATATTTTTTCACTCAACGTGTAATCAAACTCTGGAATTTGTTACCGGAGGATGTAGTAAAGGCTGTTAGTGTAGCTGGGTATAAAAAAGGTTTGGACAAGTTCCTGGAGGAAAGGTCCATAAACCATTATTAAGAAGGGACCCAGGATATCAATGCTTGAACCAGTACAAGCATTGTGGAACCTGTGTCCCTTGGGGAAACTGCTAGGTACGTATGACCTAGATTGGCCACTGTTGGAAACAGAATGCTGGGCTTGATGGACCTTGGTCTGACCCAGTATGGCATATCTTATGTTCTTATGTTCTTATGAGATGGATTTGATGCTCTCTGGCGAAGGCCCACAGTCTGAGAGCTTCGTTGCAAAGCGACAGAGAGCCAGTCCCTCCTTGTTTGTTTACGTAGAACATGGCTACTTGATTGTCGGTATGAACAAGCACTGTCATGTTGCAGAGGAGGGTATGAAAGACCTTGAGAGCAAGAAAAATTGCTCGAAGCTCCAGAAGGTTGATATGAAGGGCAGTCTCCTGCGGAGACCAAAGGCCTTGAGTGGAGAGGTCTTGAAGGTGAGCTCCCCAGCCTGTCTGGGAGGCATCTGTAGTGAGGGTTGCCTGGGGTGGTAGCGGTTGGAAAGGGGACCCCAGCAACAGGTTTTGAATGGACATCCACCACTGGAGAGACCCAAAGAGACGTTTGGAGGTTTCTATTTGGTCGGAGAGAGCTCCTGATGCTTGGGTCCACTGAGTGGACAGAGTCCATTGAGCTGCTCTCATATGCAGGTGAGCATAAGGCACCACATGAACTGTGGAGGCCATGTGGCCTAGCAATTGTAACATCTCTCAGGCAGTCAAGTGAGTTCTGGACTGAATCTGAGAGGCCAGGTGCACTAGCCGGTGGCAACGTGCCTGGGGAAGATAGGCCCTTGCTGTGGTGGTATCTAACCAGGCCCCTATGAATTCTAGGGGTTGAGTAGGGGTGAGTTGAGACTTTGGCAGATTGATGACAAGTCCCAGATACTGCAGAATGCAGAGGGTGTGGTCCAGGGAAGTCTGAGCCTGAGACTGAGATGGAACTCGGATGAGCCAGTCGTCTAGGTATGGGAAGACAAAGATTCCCTTAGTGCGTAGAAATGCAGCCACTACTGACATGCATTTTGTGAACACTCTTGGAGCAGAGGCTAGACCGAAGGGGAGTACTCTGTACTGGAAATGTTTTCCCTGGAACAGAAATCCAAGGAATTTTCTGTGGGATGGGTGGATGAGTATATGTGTGTACGCATCCTTTAGGTCTAGAGAACAAAGCCAGTCTTGACTCTGAAGGTAAGGAAGGAGAATACCTAGAGAGAGCATTTTGAATTTTTCCTTGCACAGGAATTTGTTTAATTCTCTCAGATCTAGGATGGGTCTGTGTCCTCCTGTTTTCTTTGGTATCAGAAAATAGGGGGAGTAGAACCCTGAGCCCTGTTGGAGGAGGGGAACCTGTTCTATTGCCCCTTGGGCAAGCAGGGTATTCACCTCCTGATCCAACAGGTGTAGGAGAGATGGGGGAGAGATGAAATGTCTCACCCTGGGATAGATAGGAAGGCTGGAAAAATGCAGTTTGTATCCCTCTCTGATGATAGAGAGGGTCCACTGCTCTGATGTAATCTGCTCCCATCTGGGAGCAAAATGAGTCAGCCTTCCTGGAATGGTGAGAGGCTCTGGTTGCTGCAGAGCCAGAATGGGTATGTTCTCTAGAAGTAAGTCAAAAACCCTGAGGGGGTTGGGACTGTTGAAGCGTAGCAGCTCCTGCAGGCTTTGTTCTGGCCTGTTTAGTCTGCTGTTGCTTAGGAACAAAGCGAACTTGAGCGGATGACTGGCCAGCATTGGAACCAAATCTAGGCTTTTTGTAGAAAGATTTCTTAAAAGACTTCTTTTTGGCAGGGAGTGAAGTAGACTTAGAGAGTCTATCCAAAGCAGCATTCTCTGCATCCATTTGAATGGCTTTGACTTGCCACTCTTTGCCAAAGAGATTTTCACCTGTACAAGGTAAATTGCCTAGGCCATCTTGCACCCAGGATTCCAGGTCAGAGGTCTGGAGCCAAGCAATTCGACGAGCAGCTATGGCTATGCCAGATGCTCTACTAGCACCCTCAAAAGAGTCAAAGGCAGCCCTATTGGAGAACTTTGACACATCTTGGATATGCTTTAACAGAAGCAGGAACTCCTCTTTTCTATCCTCTGGAATAAAGGGGAGAAAATCTTGTACCTTAAGAGCAAGCTCCTTTAGAAACATGCCCATATAGAGGCTGTAGGAGTTGATTCTGGCAATAAGCATACTAGCCTGAAAGATTTTCCTGCCAAAAGCATCCAAAGTTCTACATTCTCTTCCTGGAGGGGTAGAAGAGTGCCTTTTGGTACTCTTAATCTTTTTCATAGCAGACTTCACCACAATAGAATGGTGAGGAAGCTGGGTTTTTTGAAAACCAGGAGAAGGAGGGACCCGATACATGGTATCCAACCGACGAGAATGTGGAGATAGTGTAAGAGGAGCCTCCCATAAATCCATCATATGTTCTTGGAGAATATTATGAATGGGTAAGGTGACTGCCTCTTTGGGAACCTTAGAGTATCCTAAAATGTCTAATTTTTGAGCTCTAGGTTCCTTTTCAGAGGATACTGTAATGGAAAGTCCTTTGGCAACTTCCAAGATGAAGTCCTGAAAGGACAAGTCCTCTGGAGGAGACATTCTTCTCTTTGGGGAAGAAGGCTCCTCAGGAAGAATAAGGGATGCTTCATCAGAATCATCTGAGGTATCGGCACCCTCAGAAGACTCGAAGTATCGCCTACTTGCTTCCAGAGATTGATACGGGTACCGACCGGTATCGACCTCGGGCATACCGGGAGCCGGGTCGGTACCGAGAATATCGCGGGAAGCAAAAACCGGTACCGGCCTTCTACTGGAAGTAGATGCTCTGGGTACCGGTATCGGTTGTGGTACCGGAACCGGGGTCGGAACCGACGGTTGCGGTACCGAGGGCATCGCAGCATTAATAAAAGCCATTATGGCCTGCTGCATGGATTGTACTGTAGTACTCATTGACGCCACAACTGCCTGGATGTCGGTACCGGTTTGAGCCGGTACCCCAGAGCAGTCTAACAGGTGATCGGTCGAGGCCGTGCCATCGATGTCAACCTGTAACCCCATAGGAGGAGCTTTGGAAGCCGGAGCTTCCCGCCGGGGTTGTTTGGCTGGGGCAGGGTCTTCAGGGTCGAACCCAAGGGCCTCTCTCTGCTTTGAGGGAGATTTGCCCCTTGAAGACTTGCCCGAGGAATGTTTGGTTACCTGAGATCCATCCGGAGATGAAGACCTGGATGATGCTGATGCTGGATTATCTGTGGAAAACAGCACATGAAATTTAGCTGCTCGGTTCTGTAAGCCCCGTTTGGACATCAGAGAGCAGGATGGACAATCCGGAACCGAATGGTCAGGGCCCAAACATTTAAGACACCACTCATGGGTGTCTGTGACTGAAATAGTACCAGAGCACTTGGTGCATTTTTTTAAACCAGAAGATGGTTTCTCCATAAGGGAGAATTTGTAAAGGCCAGTAGGCCTTACAAAAGAAATACACCAAGTGTGGAAAAAGAAAAATATATATATTTTTTTTTTTAAAGAAACAAAGAAGTAAAGACCGGCGGTACCGGTTCGGAATCGGGGAAGGCAGATACGCGGTCAGAACAACTTTTAAAACAAGAAATTCTTCAGCGGTGACAGGAACACGACCTGCTGGCTCCGTGGAAAAAGAAGAACTGAGGAGAGTTGGTCAGGAAGGCGGCGCGCATGCGCTGTGGGAAGCCCCAAAAGCTTTCCTTTTGGGAAGCTGGGGAGCTTTCCCGCGCAGGCTCCGTCGGTACCTACGTACCCATATGTGAGGACTCATTCCTGCTTGTTCCTGGAGATTGCTAGGTATCATAAGGAAAGGAATGGAGAATAAAACAAAGGCTATTATAATGCCTCTGTATCATTCCATGGTGCGACCGCACCTTGAAAATTGTTGCAATTCTGGTCGCCATATCTTCAAAAGGATATAGCGTTATTAGAAAAGGTACAGAGAAGAACCACCAAAATGGTAAAGGGGATGGAAGGATACCCCTATGAAGAGAGGCTAAAAAGATTAGGGCTCTTCAACCCTGAAAAGAGACGGCTGAGGGGAGATATGATAGAGGTCTATAAATTAATACGTAGATCGATTGCTTACACCATCAAAATATAGGAAGACTAGGGGGCATGAAATGAAGATACAGAGTAACCTATTTAAGGCTAAGAAGAAGAAAAGCACAGTTACTTACCTGTAACAGCTGATCTCTGGGAACAGCAGGAATAAGTCTTCACATATGGGTACGTCGGTACCGACGGAGCCTGCGCGGGAACGCTCCCCAGCTTCCAATCAGAAAGCTTTTTGGAGCATCCCACAGCACCTGCGTGCTGCCTTCCCGCCTTTCCAACTGTCTCTCCTCAGTTGAGTGTTATAGCTGAGACAAAGAGGGAGAGAGAGGGAAAGGAAGAGAGAGAGAGAGAGAGACAACTCCTAGGGGAGGTGGGTGGGTTGTGAAGACTTATTCCTGCTGTTCCCAGAGATCACCTGTTACAGGTAAGTAACTGTGCTATCTCCAGGAACAAGCAGAAATGAGTCTTCACATATGGGGACTCCCTAGCTTTTGATGCCAGGGAGAGCGCCCAGAAGTTGTGTGACCCTGGGACAGGGCTGCACTTCCTCACCTGGATCTCTGGCATCCCCTGAGGGATGGTGGGTAGGAGTTGATTAGGTATGGAACAGGTGTTTGAGAACAGCCTGACCAAACAAGGCATCCTGGAGGGAGTCCTTGTCTAAGCAGTAATGGGTTGTGAAGGTATGAACCGAGGCCCAAGTGGCTGCTCGACAGATGTCGTTGATAGACACAGAGTTCAGATGAGCCATTGAGGTTGCCATGGCTCTCACATTGTGAGCTGTGACATGGCCCTCCAGAGAAATGTTCTTGCTCTGATAGGTGAAAAAAATACACTGGGCAATCCAGTTGGAAAGAGTTCTCTTGGAGACTGGTTGTCCCAAATGAGAAGGATCAAAAGCAACAAAGAGTTGGGAAGACTTTCTATGTTGCTGTGTCCTCCTCTGTAAGTAAAAAGCCAGAGCTTTTTTACAATCCAGGGTATGAAGATTCCTCTCTGCAGGTGATGCATGAGGCCCTGGAAAAAAAGACAGGTAGGTAGACCTCTTGGTTGAGGTGAAACGGCGAGACCACCTTAGGCATAAAATGTGGATTAGTCCTAAGGACCACCTTGTCATGATGGAATCTTGTATTAGCTACTAGTGCTTGCAATTCACTGATGCGGCGTGCTGATGTGATTGCAATGAGAAAGATAACCTTCCAAGAAAGGTATTTCAAGGAGGTAGTAGCTAAAGGTTCAAAAGGCGGCTTCATAAGCTGACCAAGAACCAAATTTAAGTCCAATGCCACCGGAGGTGGTCTAATGGGAGGCTTTGTTAAAAGGAGGCCTCTCATGAACCTTGCTACAAGGGGATGAGAGGAAACAGGTTGTCCATTTAGAGGCTTCAGTGAAGATGCAATAGCACTCAGATGGACTCTTACTGAATTTGTCTAGAGGCCTGCATTAGACAGATGCAGGAGATACTCCAGCAACGATTCCAGAGGTATGGCACGGGGGTTAAGACCCTTTTCAGAACACCAGATGGTAAACCTTTTCCACTTGAAGGCGTAAGAACGTCTAGTGGAAGGTTTTCTGGAAGCTTGAAGAACATCTTTCACTTGCTGAGAAAGAGGAAGATCTTGGAGATCTAAGCCTTCAGCAACCAAGCCCTGAGATGCAGAGACTGGGGATTGGGATGCCACAACTTTCCATCCTCCTGAGAGAGGAGGTCTGGAGCAGACCCTAACTAGGGAGGAAGCTTGAGAGAGATGTAGAAGCAGAGGGTACCACACTTGCCGTGGCCAATGTGGAGCTATGAGAATCATGTGGCCTCTGTCTCTCTGAAGCTTGAACAGGGTTTTGGGAATTAGGGGACTGGGTGGAAAGGCATACAGGAAGTCTTGACCCCAGTGAAGGAGGAAAGCATCCCTTGCCTGAGCCCCCTGAGCCGGAGTTCTGGAACAGAACCGGGGAAGTTTGGCATTCCACAGACTTGCAAAGAGGTCTATGTCCGGGGTTCCCCAAATTTGAAAAATTTGGACACCTGGTCCATATGTAGGGACCACTCGTGTGGAAGCAGAACTCGACTGAGTCTGTCTGCCCAAGAGTTAACAACCCCTGGAAGATAGACTGCCAGAAAATGAATGTGATGCTCTCTGGCAAGGGCCCACAGTCTCAGAGCTTCGTTGCAAAGCGACAGAGAGCCAGTTCCTCCCTGCTTGTTTATGTAGAACATGGCCACCTGATTGTCCGTGTGGACAAGGACTGTCTTGTGGCTGAGCAGGGTGTGGAAAACTCGTAGAGCAAGGAAGATTGCTCTGAGTTCCAAGAGTGATGTGGAGACAAGTCTCCTGTGGGGACCAGATGCCCTGGGTGGAGAGGTCCTGAAGATGAGCTCCCCAGCCCATTGGAGAAGCATCTGTTGTAAGAGTTGGCTGGGGTAGAGGCTGTTGAAAAGGACACCCCAGCAAGAGATTCTGAGGGGACTTCCACCACTGGAGGGACAAAATGAGGCGACTTGTGTTTGCTATTTTGTCTGACAGGCCGCCTAATGCCTGGGTCCATTGGGTGGATAAAGTCCACTGAGCTGCTCTCATGTGAAGGCGAGCATATGGTACCACATGAACGGTGGAAGCCATGTGGCCTAGCAACTGTAACATCTCTCGAGCAGCGAGTAGGGGTTTTTAACTCTGCTTGAGAAGCTAACTGCATCAAGAGAAGGCAACGGGTCTGGGGAAGAAAGGCCCTTGCCTTTGTGGTATCCAGCAGTGCCCCTATGAATTCCAGGGACTGAGTAGGGATCAAATTGGATTTTGGGATGTTTATTACCAGCCCTAAGTATTGAAGGACACGCATTGTGCAGGTTAGAGCAGTCCTGGGCTCTGACTGAGTGAGAGCTCGAATGAGCCAGTCGTCCAGGTAGGGGAAGACAAATATACCCAGGGTGCGCAGAAAAGCAGCAACCACTGCCATGCATTTCGTGAACACCCTTGGTGCAGAGGCCAGGCCAAAGGGGAGCACTCTGTATTGATAGTGCTTCTCCTGGAAAAGGAACCGAAGGAACCTTCTGTGAGTTGGATGGATGAGAACATGCGTGTACGCATCCTTGAGATCTAGAGAACAAAGCCAATCCTGACTCTGAAGGTATGGCAGCAGAGTTCTCAGAGAAACCATCTTGAATTTTTTTTTGACTAGGAATCTGTTCAATTCTCTGAGATCTAAAATGGGTCTGAAGCCCCCTGTTTTCTTTGGGATAAGAAAATAGGGGGAGTAGAACCCTGTGCCCTGTTGTTGAGAAGGCACTTCCTCTACTGCCCCTTGGGCTAGAAGAGTGGCAACCTCCTGCTCTAATAGGCTGAGGAGGGAGGTTGGAGAATTGAACTGGTGCACTCTTGTGAGAGGGGGCAAGCTGGAAAAATGAAGTTTGTACCCCTCTCTTATGATGGAGAGTGTCCACTGCTCTGCTGTGATTTGCTCCCATCTGGGAGCAAAGTGACATAGCCTTCCTGGAATGGTGGAGGGCTCTGGTCCTTCTAGAGCCAGAAAGGCTAAGTTCTATAGCAGAAAGTCAAAGGCCCTGAGGTGGCTGAGACTGCTGGGCTGGAGCAGACCTCGCAGCCTTTGCCTTGGTCTTTTTGGAGGATTGCTGATGTTTGGAAGGGAACTGAGCTGCAGAAAATGCTCTCTGACTATAAGCAGGATAGGATCTTCCCTTCTTTGAAAAAGGTGTTTTCTTGAACAACCTTTTCTTAGCAGGAGCAGTTGTAGATTTGGATAGTCTATCCAAAGCAGAATTTTCAGCAACCATCTGGTTGGCTTTTGCTTGCCAATCTTTACCAAACAGATTTTCACCTGTACAAGGGATATTTCCCAATTCATCTTGGACCCAGGTCTCCAAATCAGATGCTTGAAGCCAAGCAACCCTACGTTTTGCTATAGCTATAGCTGAGGCTCTGCTTATGCATTCAAAGGAATCGAAAGCTGCACGGTTGGAGAATTTGGAGACATCCTGGGCATGTTTGAGCGCAGAGAGAAATTCTTGCCTTTTATTGTCAGACATAAAAGGACTTAAAGTCTGCAAATGGTCAGTGACCTCTTTTAAGAACATGCCCATGTAGAGACTATAAGAATTAATACTTGCAGCAAGCATGGAAGCTTGGAAGATTCTTCTACCAAAAGCATCCAGGGTTCTACATTCACGTCCTGGAGGATTAGAGGCATGTCTCTTGGCACTTCTAATCTTTTTCATTGCAGACTCACCACAATAGAGTGGTGAGGAAGCCGAGTCTTATGGAAACCAGGACAAGGAGGGACACGATACATGATGTCCAACCTGCCAGAATGAGGAGAGGTGGTTAGAGGTGCTTCCCACATCCTTAACATGAGATCATACAGAATCTCATGAATAAGCAAGGTAGCTGCCTCTTTAGGAGTTTTGAGATATTGTAAAATATCTAACTCCTTAGCTCTAGGCTCTGACTCTGGGGCTACTGTAATAGAGAGACCCCGAGCCACCTCTCTGATAAAGTCTTGAAAAGACAAGTCCTCTGGAGGAGACATCCTTCGTTTAGGAGAGGACTCCCACTGTGGAAGAAGCATCGCTGCATCGACAGACTGTTCAGAATCCTCAGAGTCAGAGGAATCGAAGTATCATCTGTCAGGATGCTCTTGCAAAGCCCGATACCCGTACCGACCGGGGTCGGTATCAGGAATCATCGGTACCAGGGTATCGGTACCGGAGGGCTGCAGAGGGCAGGGTACCGGCATGGCTGACACCGATGCCGATGCCATCGGTACCGATGGCGATACCGTAGCCGGTACCTGCGGAGTAGTCTGATGCGGTACCACGGGCATCGATGCCACAAGGAAAGCCGCCAGACTGCGTTCCATGGACAGAATCCTCTGATCCATGGACGCTGCCAATGCCTGGAAGTCGGTACCGGTGGAGGCCACCGGTACCCCAGAGCATGGCACCAGGAGATCGGTTGAGGCCACGCCATCTAGATCATCCTGGAACCCCGATGATGCTTTAGAAGCCGAAGTCTCCCGCCGGGGTAATTTTGCCGGTGCAGAATTCTTGAGGGCAAGGCAAGAGGCATCTCGATGCTTAGAAGGAGATTTGCCCTTCGAGGACCGGCTGGATTTATGTTTAGTTACCTGAGATCCATGTGAGGAAGAAGAGCCCTGGAAGACGTCAATGCCACCGAAGCTGCATCAGAGGGAAACAGGGTACTGAGCTTGGCAGCTCGGTTCTGTCGACCTCTCTTAGACATCATGGAACAGGACATACAATCTTTGATGGAATGGTCAGGGCCTAAACATTTGAGACACCAGTCATGGGTGTCGGTGACGGATATAGTACCGCCACATTTTGTGCACTTCTTAAAACCTGAGGCAGGTTTTTCCATATTTGAGGAAAAAGGTTTTGGGCCTAAGGCCCAAAACTGAAGTACACCTGAAGAAAAAAATAGAAGGTCTTTTTTTTTTTTTTTAAAGAAAAGAATAAGAACCGGCGTTACCGGTATAGCGTCGAGGAAGGCAGACGCGACAGAAAAGAAATAAAGAAAAAAATAAGGAAATTCTTCTGCGGTGACAGGAACACGACCTGCTGGCTCCACGGAAAAAGAACTGAGGAGAGACAGTTGGAAAGGCGGGAAGGCAGCACGCAGGCGCTGTGGGATGCTCCCAAAAGCTTTCTGATTGGACGCTGGGGAGCGTTCCCGCGAAGGCTCCGTCGGTACCGACGTACCCATATGTGAAGACTCATTCCTGCTTGTTCCTGGAGATTATTATTTTTACTCAATGTGTAATCAAACTCTGGAATTTGCTACCTGAGGATGTAGTAAAAGCTGTTAGTGTAGCTGGGTTTAAAAAAAGGTTTGGACAATTTCCTGGAGGAAAGGTCCATAAGCCATTATTAAAGTGGACCCAGAATATCCACTGCTTGCCCCAAAACAAGCATTGTGGAAACTGTCTTTTGGGGAAACTGCTGACCTAGATTGGCCACTTTTGGAAACAGGATACTGGGCTTGATGGACCTTGGTCTGACCCAGTATGGTATTTCTTATGTTCTTATAGTAATATAGTAAATGACAGCACATAAAGACCAATTTGGTCCACCTGGTCTGCCAGCTTGTTTTGCACTGACTGTTCTAGATCTGATGACCGGCGTCAAGTGAGTCTCCAGGCACAAATACCGATGGCAGCATTTCTAGATGCTGTCTCAAAGATATCATTAGATTGCTCGGACCATGTAGTCCTTGCCATGAGCCACTAGGGAATGATACTGGTCCAATTTCTCTGGAGGGAAGAACTGGGCCAGATTAGCCAAGTCTCACATGATGTTCTTCAGGAACATGCCCATGTAGAGCTGGTAAGAGGCCATCCAGACAATAAAGCATGGAACTCTGGAAACATCATCTCCCTAAAGAGTCCCATGTCCAAGCCTCCCTTCCTGGGGGCACTGAGGAATGATTCTTGGTACACTTGATTTTCTTCAGGGTGGATTCGACCACAGAGGAATGGTGCGGAAACTGAGGCTTCTCAAATCTGGGAGCCCTCTGGACTCTGTACATGGAGTCAAGCCTTCTACTAACTGGAGGTACAGTGATTGGGTTCTCCCACATTCTCATCTATACCCTCTGCAGGATGTGGTGCATGGGCATTGTTACTGCTTCCTTAGGGGCTGAGGAGGATCTCCAACTCTTCTGCCCTGGGCTAATCCTCAGTCTCCAAAGAAAATGGAATGGCCTTGGCCATATCCCTCACCACCTTTTGGAAGGTCATGTCCTCAGGAGGGGACTTGCACCGCTCATGAGGTGGAGAAGGGTCCAATGGGAGCTAATTGGACCTACCCTCGGACAAATCCTCTGATTCCACAAAGGTGACCCAGCCTTCCAAGTGAGACTCAGAAAGGGAATCAAAGTACTTTGAGTCTCTGCCTTGATCACTCTCCTGCTTTGAAGGGATCAGTATGTGTACAGGGATACCGACGGGCGAGTCTCATTTGTCTGTGCCCCTCTGATATCTTGGAGGATGAGTTCTCCTCCTTTAGGGACACTTTAGAGGGGCACTCACCCGGACCCCTATCCCTCTCAATGACATGCCTCAATGGGTTCCAATGCTGATGTACTAGAGTTTTCACTCAATGTTCGGTGTGGTCTCCCCTTGACATCAAAGATGACACTGTTGAATCTTTCCTAATCTTCAGGTGGAGATCAAACAATGGTCGATGTTCTGGGGCACTATGGGTGCTCAGCTCTGATTCAGCTTGAGAGCCCCTTGGCATCAATACACTGCCAGCATCCAATGCAGCCTTGGAAGCTATAGAGACCAATGCCATCTATGCCGATGGATCGGACTTCTGAGCACCAAAAAATGATTTGCGCTGCTTCTCGCGACCCTTGAGTCCTCTTTTTGTCATCTGTGAACACAAATTACAAGAGGGCTGTTGATCAGGTCCCAGATACTGTATGCACCAATTGGGTGTCTGTGACCGATATGGTCCTAGAACACCTGGAATATTTCTTGATCCCGCTGGCGGGTTTCTGAGACATATTGTCCAGAAAAATAGCCACAGCAAAGTTGAATGGCTCAATGTTGAGGACTGAGGCTCAGAAGAGCACCAGCACAGGGAGGGCAGAGGTGCTACAACAAGAATAAAATTAACGATCGAAGGAGAAAAAAACTAAAAGGGAGGCGAGAACCATGATGGCAGATGACTGGGATGAAACATCTGAGGTGAAAAGACCCCTACCAACCCATGCCACTACCACCATGATCTTTGAGAAGTTTACCAACAGAGGTGTCTGGAACATGTCCATGGGGCTCTATAGAAAACAAAAGACTGAATCAAGATGGCGGCACAGTGGCAGATGGGAAGGAGATTAGCAGACATGGTGAAGCATCCCAAAAGCTTCCAACAGAAGCTGGGAAGCATTCCCGTGTGAGTCTCTGTCGAGGACATCACCCACACGAGGGCTCATTTCTGCTTGTCCACAGAGAAAGGTTATTCCATAACCAGAGCACCCTGCTACAGAAGTACCCTCTCTTGTGGTAACAGAGTGGTTCTTGCTGCCAAGCCCATGATATCCACGTACCATGGTCTGCATGGCCAGTCCAATGCCACCAAAATGACCAAGCCTGTGTGAGACCAAATTCTGTGCAAACCCGGCTCACCAAGGGCCATAGGTTAAGATATACAGAAGCCCTTCCTTGGATAACTTTTGACAAAGGGCATCTAACCCTGCCTCTCACGGCTCCTTCCTGCAGCAGAAAAAGTTTTCAACCTTGACATTCCCCTGGGCAGCCATCAGATCTAACACTGGGAGACTCCACTTCCGAACAATGAGGTGAGAAGCATGAGGAATTAGAATCCACTTACTGAGATCCATGCCAATCCAATTCAAGAAGTTGGCTTGCATGTTTTCAATTCCTATGTGGGCCGCTGACAGAGCCACCAAATGACTTTCTGCCAACAGCAGAGCTCTGCCACTTCTGAGGCCACTACAACATTGTGTGTGCTGCCATACTTATTGACATATTCCACAACTGTGGCACTGCCCAAGAACACTGACTGGCTTGCCCTTCAAAAGGTTCCAAAACTTCTTCAGGCCCAGCAAACTGCCCTGGTCTCCAGCTTAATTATCAACCATAAATGGTTACTTCATTGCCCCAAGTTCTTATCCACATCTGTTATAAAGTAGCTATAAGGTAAGTTTTTTATGAAAGTTACAATGTAAACTGCTTTGAATCTATGATAAAGCGGTATAGAAAACACTTTAAATAAATGAACAACAAACAAAACAGGAGGCCTCCTGAACTGACCAGCGCTCCTGAACAAACTACCCCTGACCGTGGACTCCCCAGCCCAGCAGGCTGGCATCCATGGTGACAATCACCCTGTCCGGGGCCTCCAGGGGTATCCCATCCATCAGTTGAAAAGCCTTTGGCCATGAGGCCAATTACCCCCTGATCTTTCTAGGAAGAGGCAAACACTTATTGATCAACCAGTGATCCCGTAGGTATCTCTGCAGGGGGCAGATGTGTACATTGGTTCAAGGAACCCATCAACTCAAGGAGCTGGAGGTAGTTCCACACCCTGGAAGCTGCATGAGAGCAAACATCCAAGCTGCAATTGCAGCTTGCTCAACCCATCCTAGATGGGAAATATTCTCCTCAAGTGGGTATCAAAAGGGGACACCCAGATACTCCAAGACCTGACAGAGAACTAGACTGCTCTTGTGATAGTTGATTACTGATCCTAGTTTGTTCAACTACTGGATCATCTTGGACATGTCACCCCTGGACTTCTCCATAGAGTCGGCTTGAATTAGTCAGTTGTCTAGGTGATGCCTTGCTTGAACAAAAAGGCTGCAACTATCACCATGACCTTTGAGAGAGTGTGGGGGGCCATGGCCAAACCATAGAGAATGAAACTGAAAATGGCTGCCCAGAACAGCAGAGGAACTGCTGACTCTGTTCCCTGATGGGAATATGAAAGTATGTCTTGGAGAAGTCCAAGGAGGATAGAACTCTCCTCATCACACCAAGGCAATGACTGACCTGAGGGTCTCTATGTGGAAATGGGGAACTTTTATCTTTGCACCGACTGCTTTTGGAACCAGAATGGGTTGGAACAAACTACCAAACTACCCTTTTTAGTGACCATAAAGTAAATGAAATACCTCCCCTGACCTAGCTCTGCAGAAGGTACAGGTACGATAGCCTGCAATAAAAGGAGGTGATGAAGAGTTTCCTTGACTGCTGCCCTTTTGGCCAAGGAGTTGCAGGAGACTCTAGAAATGCATCTCAGAGAGGCTCTGCAAATTCTGTGGTGTATCCCCGTTCAAAAAGCTTGAGAACCTATTGGTCCAACCATGATATGGGTCTATTCCAAGTGAAACAGCCAGAGACTCCCTCAAACCAAGTGTCTCTCTGAAGGAACCCAATGGATCTTATTGTGAGGGTTTACTGCCTCCTGAGAAGGCACCCACAGTCTCAAGAGCACTGTAACCCCTGAAAGGATTGACTCTTCCTCAACCTAGAGTCATATGAGGAAAAGGCAATGCCAGAGCCCTAAACCATCTTGCTGGCTGTACAGTATCCTCATGCTCCCTGTTGGGCCTTACGAGAGGAACTCTTGGAACCTCTAGTTCTATCTTCCAGCAGCCTGCATGAACAAGCTTCTCCAAGATCCTTAGACTTCTCCAGGCCTTCCTTAAAGAGCAGCTGGCTCTTAAAGAGGACCTTACTCAGTCAGTTTGGACATGACATTTGCAGACCAATTCCAGAACCACAGCCATCTATGGGCCACTATAATTACAGCCATAAACTTAAAGGAAATCCTGGTCAAGTCATACAGGGCAACCACCACAAAAAGAAGCCCCTAACTCCAACCTTGCCATCTCTAGGCTGTCTGGCAATTTGCTGGATCCAGTACAAGAGCACTCAGGCAGCATGTTTATACCAGGTACTGCCTGAGTCCCCAAGGCCAAAGCCACGAAAGTATTCTTGAAAAGGGCTTCTACCCTCCTATCATGGGTCTCTTTCAGAGTGGCACCGCCCACCACCAAGATGGCAGTGTGCTTTCTCAGTACCATGACCAGGACATCCACATTAGGAATCTCAACAGCTGTTCAAGTCTCCCCTTGGCTAAAGGATACAGTTGCACCAGGTCCTTAGTATCTCTTAGCCCCAGCTCCATAGTTTCCCCACTGACAGACTACGGACTTCTGTAAAGCCTCATAAAGGGAAAAGAAATCGGAGTGACCTCTCACTCTCCAGAATAGGGTCAATTTGTGAAAGGTCTCCAGGAGGGGACTCCGCAATACACATAGCCTCCATGGCATCCAGAATCAAAATAGAGAGATCCTCCTGGTAAAATAAATGAATCACAGACGAATCCTTCCCCTAGAGCAGGGGAAGCATTCCTTCCTCTACCGACTCACTAGTTAGAGATAGAATATCCTCCTCTTCTCCCCAGCCTCCCTTCAGATGTGACAAGGCTGGGCTCCCAGAGGAACGGTGAGGCGAAAGTGAAGAATGAGGCAACTAACCACCTGAGGGGGAGACCTTGGAATGCCCATGTCCCCAATAGTGGAGGGCAAGGCCCTGGATTCCCACAAAGAGGGTTGCCACACACCATCTCCAAAGACTGAAAACAATCAGCAAACTGTTTCAGAAACTGCTGTTCAAAGTCAGCTGAGAACAAGCCCTGCAGCTCCGGAGGTCCTTCAGGGGCCTCTTGGCTTGAGAACAAGGCCATCTCACCATACTCCCTTCAGCTGAGACTATGCAGTCATCCAAGATGGACACCATTCCTGCCAGTGGAAAAATTGTGGGAGACACAGCAGAGGTTGCAAAACTGGCATCAGAACCGCACGCCCCAGGATCCCCATAAGGAGTTCCAAAATTGAAAAAAAAACGTGCCCCAAAGCTTCTCCATCACACTCAGACAGGAGGTACTCCTGGGAGAATTCTGCACATTTGCGCAATGTAGAATTTGCAAAGAATTCCCCATCTGCACAGAATTTTGCATTTTCTAGGCAGAATTCTGTGCAGGCACCAGCATCAGCGAGCTAGTAAGGCAGGCTTGGGGTGCGCAAGTTTTAAGGGTGCTTGAGCCAGCCTTACTGTTCACCATTTCCCTTTGCTCCCATAGCTGTGCTATACTTCTGATGCTGGCACTGCAACATTTTAAGAAGACAAATAGAAGTGATTATGTCTGAAGGTGGGTAGGGCAGGGGGTAAGAAAAAAAAGGAGAGGTAAGGGAGAGATGAGGGTTGGTGCAAGGGGAGGGGAGAAAGGAGGTGAGGTGGGAGTATGTGAATAAGAGTAGACCTTAGGGACAGACAGCAGTAGGAAACTTGCTAGACGTTAGCGGAAGAGAAAACAGGGTGGCAGGGAATGCTTGAGAGTTAGGGAGAGAACTGTGATTGGTGTGAGACAGCTAAAGGGCAGGGGAAATTTCAGGTCCAGATGAGGAGTTAAGCTTCATAATGGGGGAATTCTGCAAACAAAATTACTAAAACATGCAAAATTTTAAAATACCGAGTGCAGAATTTTCTAAATCTTTGCAAAGAATTTTAAATACTTTTACGCAGAACTCCCTGAGGTATAAAGAGGAGCCAGCTGTGGAGCTCACCCGACAGAAGTCACAAGCAGGACACCTCCATGCACCCGGCATCATGGCTGAGCTCAGCAGCTGTCAAAATAAAAAAAAAAGCAAAGGAAAAACCCTGACAAAAACAAAAACCATGGCTAAAAATAGAAAGGAAATCCCTTGTCCTGTCAGGCCAGCTGGAGAAACCTGAGAAAAGCTTCCCCAGCTGCCCACACAAGCCCGAAGGATGGCTGGCTGCCTGAGAGGAATGTTTTCTTCTAAAGCTACTTTATTAAAAGCGCACAGAATGCCAAGTAAAAGAAACAAAAAAAAAAACCAGAAAAATAAAACACAACTTGCAGAAGTAGGACAGGGAGAGGGAGTAGAACTTGGGCCCAGACTAACTAACCACCCTCTGCAGGGGCCCTGTAGGATTTTTCTGACCACTCTCCAGCCCTTCAGTGCTGGAACCTGTTGATAATGTGTTGTACATGGGGCAACTGCCAGATTGAAGAGACAGCAGTATATCTAAGCTCTGAGCAAATGTTGGGCCAAAGTCTCAACTCACACAGGCCAAAAGACCATGGATCTGGGCTAGGGGAGACAGGCCTATCTGCACTGCTGCACCCAGGGGCAGCCCAAGGTGGGTGCGGGGCCATGTACAGAGACTCGGTGCAGGGCCTCATTTGCATAAGTGGCCTTATTTGCATAAATATCTGCATAATGTTACCATACACTAACTTTTAGTAAACATGTCTCTTAATGAGTGTATGGATAAAGAAAGACTAAAAGATTTCTACATTACTATAATCCAGTGCCAACTGCCAGGCACATTAGGAACTACTACAAACGCTGCCCAATTAGAACCCATAGCAAACCCGCCGTATTCTGACAGCATTACCAGGACTCACAAAGCACCATACCCTTCCTATCAAAAGGCAACACTACAAATATTAAACCAATACATTTCAGAGAATACTGGGGAAAGAGAACAAGTGGCAATGTCAAATAGGAATTACATAAACAGAATACCTCAGCTCAGTTACACATGCAGAACACAGACCATCACCAAACAAGGAATCACAATTTAGAAACAGGAAGGCAATAATTAAACTGGGAACCCCAAAAGCCAAACCTGGAATGTACAACAACACTGTAGAAATAAAACTATAAATTAATTTCCTCTTTTACCAAACAAAGCGCAGATGTTAATGATGCACATTTCCCAGAGCTTTCATATTCCAGTTAATAAATTCAAAATAAAGAGATATCTTTCTACCTTTTATGCATTTTTTTCAGTTGCAATTGCTCCAGCCACTTTCTTCTGGTTTCTTCATGTTTTCTACTAACTCTCCATCGTCTGCTGTCCATTTGTCCTTTCTTCTCTCTTCTAGTTTTTTTTCCATTCTCTCTCTCTACATCTGCTTTAACATACTAATCTTTCTCCTTTTGCTCTTTCCTCATTCCTATTTCATCCACACAAATTTTACCCCTCCATCCTCAATCCCCACTTACTCTCCCAATACCCGGCCAATTGTAGATTTTTCATCCCTCCCACACAAAATATTTTTCCCCTCTCCATTTTACTCTCCCAGCCCCATCCCATTCTAATCCTCCCCCAACATCAGCTCCCTTCTAGTTCCAGTCTCACCCAGCATCCATTCCCTTCTAGTCCCTGCATCAGCCCATTTCCAGTCCTAGCCCCCATCAGCCCATTTCCAGTCCTAGCTCCCCCATCCATTTCCAGTCTGAGTCCCTTCATCAGCTCATTTCCAATCCTAGCCCCCCATCAGCCCATTTCTAGTCATTTCCTAGCCCCACCATCAGCCCATGTCAAATCCTAGCTCCCCTCCACTCCGCCCAATTCCAGTCCAAGCCCCCCAAGAGCCTCCTTCCAGTTCTAGACCCTCCATGAATCCATTTCAATTCAAGCCCCCACCACAGCCCATTTCCAATCTTAGCTCCCCCCAACAGCCCATTTCCAGTCCTATCCTAGCTGCTCCATCAGCCCATTTTCAGTCCTAGCTCCCTTCCCTCACAGCCCATTTTCCATTCCAAGCCCCCTCCCCATCAGCTATTTGCAGTTCAAGCCTCCCCTTCCACTCAGCCCAGTTCCAGTCCTAGCAACCCCCCCCCCCATTACCCGTCCTAGCCCCCAACAACCCACTTCCAGTCCTAACCCCCCATCACCCCATTTTCAGTTTAAGCCCCCCCCCTATAACCCATTACCAGTCCTAACCCCATCAGCCCATTTCCAGTCAGCCCCCATGGCCCATTGTCAGTCCTAACCCCCCCATTAGCCCACAGCCCATTACCAGTCCTAACCACATCAGCCCATTTCCTGTCCTAGCCCCCCCATAGCCCATTATCAGTCCTAACCCCCCCATAGCCCATTACCAGTCCTAACCCCCCATCACCCCATTTCCAGACAGCCCCCATCACCCCATTTCCAGACAGCCCCCATCAGCTCACAGCCCATTACCAGTCTTAACCCCCCCCGTAGCCCATTACCAGTCCTAACCCCCCAACAGCCCACAGCCCATTACCAGTCCTAACCCCATCAGCCCACCTTAAGTCCTAACACCTCCCCATCAGCCTATTTCCTGTCCTAGCCCCCCATAGCCCATAGCCCATTATCAGTCCTAACCCCCCCATAGCCCATTACCAGTCCTAACCCCCCATAGCCCATTTCCAGACAGCCCTCATCAGCCCACAGCCCATTACCAGTCTTAACCCCCCCATATCCCATTCCAGTCCTAACCCCCCATCACCCCATTTCCAGACAGCCCCCATCAGCCCACAGCCCATTACCAGTCTTAACTCCCCCATAGCCCATTGCCAGTCCTAGCCCCCCCAACAGCCCACAGCCCATTACCAGTCCTAACCCCATCAGCCCACCTCAAGTCCTAACCCCTCCCCATCAGCCTATTTCCTGTCATAGCCCCCCATAGCCCATTACCAGTCCTAACCCCCCATCACCCCATTTCCAGACAGCCCCCATCAGCCCACAGCCCATTACCAGTCCTAACCCCCACCCCATCGGCTCATGGAAAATTAAAAAAAAAAGCTGGCTGCTGCTGCTGCTGCCACCGCGGCAGGGGCAGAATGGAGTGTCCCGCGGGGCCCCCTCTGCCCGGCTGAGCTCTCCCGGCCCGGCTGAGCCCCTCTGCGCTGGCTTTCAGATACGCGAAGGGAGAGTGTCTCCCTCGCGTCTCGGTTAAGCCCGCAGGGGCAGATGGGAAATTTCCCATCAGCCCCTGCTTCCCATCAGCCCCTGCGGGCTTAACAGAGACACGAGGGAGACACTCTCCCTTCGCGTATCTGAAAGCCGGCGCAGAGGGGCTCAGCCGGGCAGAGGGGGCCCCGCGGGACACTCCTTTCTGCTGCTGCTGTGGCGGCAGCAGCCACAGCCTTTTTTTTTTTTTTTAATTTAATTTTTAAAAAAAGAGAATGTTCTTTACGCGGGGCCCTGTGCAAAAAACATTCTTGCTCAATGGACGGGCCGGCCCTGGCTGCACCTGTCCATAAGCCTTGCCTTCTGCTGTAGGTAGACAATATTGGCAAGTCTCACTGCTGCACCACCAACTATACAGTTGACGATGTCACCAAAACGTTGCTCTGGTATTACGCCATCTGCTGGCTGGACAGCATAACCACCTGTCTGGACTGATCTAGCAGGATAATAAGGAACCGAGTGTCCCATATTCAAAGGCACTACACTGCTTCACCAGTCCACATACCTTGCCATCTGCTGGAGGCAGACAATTACAGACTTCCCTCAGTCCTACACCAATAGTTATACCTTCTGATGACATCACTGAAAAATGCTCCTCTAGGCATGACCCTAGTGCTTTATCACTAAGCCAAAACCCTGCACTCTTCCCTTCACTCCACCCCTTGCAACTATAAAGCGTAGTTACTCACCTGTAACAGGTGATCTCCGGGAACAGCAGGAATAAGTCTTCACATATGGGTACAGTCGACACCGACAGAGCCTGCGTGGGAACGCTCCCCAGCGTCCAAAAAGGAAAGCTTTTGGGAGCATCCCACCACACATACGTGCTGCCTTCCCGCCCAACTACCTCTCTCACTTCAGTTGAGTTGAAAGCTGAAACCAAAGGAGAGAAGTAGAAGAAAAATAGAAAGAGAGAGAAAGACAACTCCTAGGGGAGGTGGGTGGGTTGTGAAGACTTATTCCTGCTGTTCCCAGAGATCACCTGTTACAGGTGAGTAACTACGCTATCTCCAGGAACAAGCAGGAATGTAGTCTTCACATATGGGGACTCCCCAGCTAAAAATGCCTAGGGATGACCCCAGCATGTTGCAGATCTAAGTAAGATGGGCCATGCTTCCTCCCAGGGACCTCAGGCATCCAAGAGTGGATGGTGGGAAGGAGTTGATCTAGGAATGGAAGAGATGCTGTAGAACAGCCTGACCGAACAAGGCATCCCGACGGGAGTCCTTGTCTAAACAATAGTGGGCAGTGAAAGTATGTACAGAAGCCCAAGTTGCTGCTTTACAGATCTCATCAATAGCAACTGAACGAAGATTAGCTGTTGAGGCTGCCATGGCTCTAACATTATGAGCCGTGACATGGCCTTCAAGAGAGATTCCTTTACTCTGATAGGTAAAGAAAATACAGTCTGCAATCCACTTAGAGAGAGTTCTCTTAGTGACTGTAAGTCCTAAATGACTAGAGTCAAAAGCCAGAAAAAGCTGAGAAGACTTTCTAAATGGCTGAGTTCTGTGAAGATAAAAAGCCAGAGCCCATTTACAATTTAAGGTATGAAGATTTCTTTCCGCGCTGGAGGCATGAGGCCTAGGAAAGAAGACTGGGAGATATCCTCATTTTATGCCAAAGGTGGTGAGTCCTCAAGACTACTTTGTCATGATGAAACCTCGTATAAGGCGGGTCAGCCACTAAAGCCTGCAGTTCACTAATGCATCTTGCAGAAGTGATAGCAATTAGAAAAATGACTTTCCATGAAAGAAACTTTAGCTCCGAAGTAGCTAAAGGTTCAAAGGGTGGCTTCATGAGCTGACCCAGAACAAGATTAAGATCCCATGCCACCGGAGGTGGTTTGATGGGAGGTTTTGTTAAAAGGAGACCCCTCATAAATCTTGAAACAAGAGGATGAGAGGAAATTGGTTGCCCATCGAAGGGTTTATGAGATGCAGCAATAGCACTAAGATGGACTCTTAACAGAATTGGTCTTGAGACCAGAAGCTGATAAATGAAGGAGATAATCCCCTCTTGCTACCACAGTAGAGTCCCTTCTGGACTAAGTCCCCTCTGGGAACACCAGACTGAGAACCTCCTCCACTTAAAAGCGTAAGAACGCCTTGTGGAAGGTTTTCTGGAAGCTAGAAGAATATCCTTCACTTGTTGTGAAAGGCCTAGATCTTGAAATTCTATGCGTTGAGTAGCCAGGCCTTGAGATGAAGGGACTGGGGATTGGGGTGCAGTAGGGATCCGTTGTTCTGGGACAGAAGATCCAGAGCACTCCGCAACTCCAGAGGAGTGGCTCGAGGATACCATGTTTGCCTTGGCCAACAGAGAGCTATGAGTATCATGCGACCTCTGTCTCTCTGGAGTTTGAATAAGGTTTTGGAAATTAGGGGAATTGGTGGGAAGGCATAGAGAAAATCCTGGCCCCAATAGAGCAGGAATGCATCCCTCGCCTGACAATTTTGAGCTGGAAGTCTGTAACAGTACCGGAGAAGTTTGGCATTCCGTGGACTTGCAAAGAGGTCTATGTCTGGTGTTCCCCAGACCTGAAATACTCAAGCAAGGTGATATGAGTGGAAATTTTGTTTATTGAGACAGGCAACAGAAAAACAGACAAAAAGCAAAAACAATCACCCCAACCAAGTCCCACACCCCCCCAAAACCCCCACCCCCCCGACATAGCACAACAACAAGAATCATACCCCCCGTGACCCACCACCCCAAACCCACCACCACACCCAGCAACCAACCCACGTGCCACTCCCCCCAACAACCCGCAAAAGTCCAAACAATGTCCATATCCCAACCCCCCCCCTCAGTCCAATGTCCATGCCCGACCCCACCCCCCCTGCAAAAACACCCCAGAGCAGTCCACACATTGTGCATTGGTGATTGCAAACCCACACCCCTCCCCCGAACAACCACCCCCACCAGTCCAATTGTTCGTTCTGTCCGCTGGTATTTGGGGACTGCCAGACTCCCCCCCCCCAACCACCCAAAGACAGAGTCCCCTGTCCCCATCCCTTCCCCTGCAGAGGGAGCAGCAGCTCCCCCCTCCCTCCACCCCACAAAAACAAACACCTCAAAAGCAAACCTCCCCGCCCCCACCCCCCCAAACAAAAACATAAGGGCACCTTGAGCCCGTCCCCAACAGAATCCCACCAAAACAAAACATAACCAATTATACAAAAGCTAAACAAAAGATAAACATAACCCCGTGCTGCCCTGTAATCCAGACAGCGGAATGGGATGCACAGGACACGAAAAGAACAGACAAACACAACAACGATTGGGACAGCCACCCCCAAGGAGAAAGGGAGAGCGGACAAGTGGTCTAACCCCTGCAGCAGCACCAGCTCACCCCCCCCCCCCCTTCCGGGAGAAAACCAACCCCAAAATCCTACCCAGTAACAAACCCCAGGGAAGGGAACCCTCCCCCTCCTGTCACACCCCCCTCCCCAGGGAAACAAAACAACCCCAAAACCCTACAGGGACGAGAACCCCAGGGAACCCCTCCCCCTCACGGGGGGCGGAGGGTGAGGTGACGCCACAGACGCTCCCAACGATGGGCCTCCACCACCCGCCGTTCGCATTGCGCCATGCTGGACACTTCCTCCAGAATGTCCCGCACCACCTCGTCGAGGGGCAGGACCAACCCCCGGGTCGAGACATGACAGCGCGCTTGCCACAGGTGGTAGCGCACTACAGCCGTGACGAGGTAGAGGGTCCCGGAGTCCTGCCTTAGAGGAAAGGACCAGGCCCCGTACACCCACTCCGCATACGTGAGGAGGGAAAGGTCACGCAGGTGAAGAGCAGCGGACACCAACCGGCAGGCCTCCACGTTAAAGGGGCACTGCCGGAGGAAATGGTCCATGGTCTCCGTCTGCCCTTCACACCCGGCCCTCGGACAGACCCGCTCGGCCTGTGACCTGTACTTGAGGTTGTCCCTCACGTACAAACGCCCGTGGAAAGACAACCAGGCCACATCACGAACCTTCTTCGGCAGCCGAGGGGAGTTCAAATGCCGAAGGCCCCGCTGCATCACACCCGCTCGACAGTCCCGCAGGGCCCACCGTGGTTGAAAGTGAGAGGCGAGTACCATCCGGTACAATCCTTTCCGCACCAAGGACTGGGCGAGCGGGTTGGTCACCCCCCACCGCCGAATGAGCCCCACCATCGCAAATACGTACGATGGGGCCTGTTCCCCGCTCCGGCGCACAGGTGGGACCGAGGACGCCCCCTCCCACTGCTCCCAGAAGCGGGAGAACCATTCCCGATAGGAGGCCACCCACCAAACCCCACCCCCTTCCCGCATCCTACCTAAGTGAAACGCCATAGACAGGACAGACAGGAAAACAAGGGGGTGCAACATACCCAAACCGCCCTCTGCCCGATCCAGGCAAACGATGTTGCGCTGGACAGGGTTCAGGCGGTTACCCCACAGAAAACAGAAAAAGACGGCACTGACAGACGCCTGACGGGACGACGGAAGAAAGGACGAAGACCATGGCCACGTGCAGAAGAAAGAGAGGAAGCAGAAACGTCCCGAGGAGTTTGATCTTCTCCTCGTACGTACACCTCCACCCCCTCCACCGCAGCACCCGACACCGTGCAGTCTCAAGACAACGGTCCCAATTGGACTCCGCACAGTCCTCCGACCCGAAGACGAGGCCCAAAACGCGGACCTCCCCCACGGGAGGAGGAAAGGGGGCGCAGGAAGGCCTCCGAGGGGCCCAACCACAGCGTCTGGCACTTGCTATGGTTGACAACAGAGTGGGCTACCTCCGAGTACTCCTCCACGGCCTCCCGCAGGGCCTCTACCCCTTCAGTGCCGTCCACGTAAACTGAGATGTCATCAGCGTAGGCGACGACGGACACCGGGGGCGCACCAGGCGCCTCCAGGCCCCGCAACCCACCTGAGGACAATCTCCGGAGGAAGGGGTCGAGGGAGAAGACATACAGCAGGGGGCTCAAAGGGCACCCCTGCCGCACCCCCGAGGCGACACCAAACGGCCGTCCGAGCCACCCGTTAATAAACGGGAAGCTCACCCCCCCTCGGTACAGTGCCTGCACGACGAAAAGGAAACCTGCGGGGAGGCCGAAGTGCTGGAGCACCACCCACAGGTACCGGTGACTGACTCGATCGAAGGCCTTGGACTGATCCAAGGAGACCAACCAATGGTCCCGTTGGAGCGCCCGGCCTCTCTCCACCACCTCCCGGACTGTGGCGACAGCGTCCAGAACCCCTCTCCCCCGAACGGAACAATACTGGGAAGGTGACAGCAAAGCGCCCGACACCTCCACCAGTCGGTTGGCCAAACACTTGGCCAGGATCTTCCGGTCCGCGTTCAGAAGAGAGAGCGGCCGCCAAAAGTCCAAGGAGCTATCGTCCTTCCCCTTGGAGAGCAGCAGCAGGACTGACTCGTGAAATGACCGCGGGAGAAACCCCGTATCCATGATCTCCAGAAACAGGGAGGTCAGGAAGGGGGCCAGCTGGGCGATGAAAGTGCGATAGAACTCCACAGGAAGTCCATCGCGCCCAGGCACCTTCCCCAACGAATCGCCCTCTCCACCTCCACCTGCTGAATCGGTGCAGCGAGTGCATCAACCTGTGCCTGGACCACAGCCGAATACACCGGGGGAAGGCCCAGGTACTCACGGATATGGGTGAGGTCCACGGGGCGATCCCCAAACAGGTCCGAGAAGTATTCCCCCACCATCCGCAAAAGGTCCTCCTGGGAGGTATGAATGGTACCGTCCTCGCCCCGTAGGGCCATGACCTCCCGACGCCGGACCCTCTCCTTGCAAGTCAGGAAAGGGTCTGGAGCGGCGACCCCACCGGCCGCCCCCTTGAAGCATAGGGAGGCATGGCGATCGTAAAGCAGGCCACGGAGCTGGACTCGCACCTCTTCCACCTCCTCCCGTGCTGCCCCTCGGGATACCAAACGATCCAGCGACCTCCGGAGGACAGTGTAAGTGAGGTAGCGGGATCGAGCCATGGAGGTACCCCGGGAACGGAAGAGTTGGCGGGCACGCGTCTTCACCTCATCCCACCAGGCGCCACGGGAAGGAAAAACACCCAACAGGGTCTCCTGGTCTGCGAGAAAGGCCAAGAACTCCTGGACCACCTCTGATGTTGCCAACAACTGCACATTCAGTCGCCACAGGCCAGGACCCCTGCTGAGCTCCTCGTGGTTAGCCAGGAAGGACACGGAGAGGACGCGGTGGTCCGAAAAGTCAACCGCCTGCAACTGCGGAGGGGAACACTCCACCCGGGCACTCACATATATCCGATCGATACGACTCCTGCAGGTCCCATGGTAGTAGGTGAACCCCGGCGACCGAGGAAAGGCCCGGTGGAAGACATCCACCGGGTCAGCCGTCCGGGTCATCTCGGCCAAAAAGAGGCCCTCGTAACTGGGTGGGCAACGATCCCCCCCTCGGTCCTGTAAAAAGGTGGTGGTGTTGAAATCCCCGGCAAGGACCACCAAACGGGAGGTGTGTAAGTAGGGGCGGATGACCCAAAAAAGGGTCTTCCGCGCCAACTTAGACTGGGGGCCGTAGACCACCACGAAACGAAACCGATGGGGCCCGCAGTAGCCGTCTAAGAGCAAACACCGGCCCTGCTCCAGTTCCCACACGTACTGCACCTGAAATCGGTTCGACGTGAACAAAACCGCCACTCCTGCGTACGGCTGGGCCGCAAGTGACCAGTACGAAGGACCCCACCCTCCACTCCCACTTCGCCCGATGAAGGCTAGCGAGCGAGGTGAGCCTGGTCTCCTGCAAGAAGATGACATCCAGCCCACTCGTGGAAAGAAAATCATAGGCCGTAGCCCGCGCCTGGTCCGTAAAAATGCTGGCCACGTTGATAGGGGCGCACGAGAACGCAGGAGTGCACGCCATGCCTAGTTCGTGTGCAGTGACCCTTTCCTCCTCTTCTCACCATACCCTGGATCCCCGGAATCCCGCTTGCAGGACAAGCCCGCGAGCTGGAGCAACTCCTCACGGTCCACGTTGACCACCTCGAGGATCTCCTCCTCCTCCTGCTCGACCCTGTCACCCCACGAGGTGCTGGTGTCCCTGAGACCACCAGGCAAAGCTGTCGCAGGGGCTAACCCAGCTCCCATGGGGCGAGGGGGCACGGACAGGTCAGGGGTCGGAGGAATGATCTCCTCCGTGGGGTCCACCACCGGTGCCTCCCCCCCTCCCCGGACAAAGACTGAGACAACGGACCAGTGCCCACCCCCGCGGGGGAGGCCGGGACGGCCGGGTCAGCAGGGGGCTCCTGCAAAGGCCCAGCACCCAACTGCGGGGGCAAAGACCCGTCCTCCCTCACCCGTCGGGCGCCAGTATCCACCTTGATCAGAGGACCCTGACCGTGGCGCGCCTTCGACACTTTCGAAGGTCGCCGCTGAGGAAGAGGGGCCGCCCCCGCCGCTAACCGCTCCGAGCGCCGCACAGGAAGCCCTGCCTCCACAGGCATGCCCTCATCCGCCTCAGCCGCATCAGCAGCCAAAAAGACGAAACGGTTGATGTCCAACACGGGCTCTGCATCCGGCAATGGGGATGTCTCCCGTTTCTTCCTTTTGGACTTGCCACCCTTAGAAGGGACCGTGGTCCATTCCTGAGGTGGCACCACCCGCAACCCACTATCCTGTCGTGACACATCAACCTCCACCACATCAACCCTCTCCTCCCTCCTACCCAAATCCCCTCCCCCTGGTGGCTCCCACGGTGCGATGGACTCCTCCACCCGAGGGCCCCCGGACTCCTCCTGAGGGAGAGGGTCCTCCACAACCTCCTCCCGCACAGGAGCCCGAGGTGGGGCGACGGCATCCCCCCCCCGGTCCATTGTGTGATGCGGAGGGGCAGCGGGCAAAGGGGTGGCCCAACTCCCCGCAAAGGTTACACCGGATAAGCAAACACCCGGCCGAGGCATGACCCCGTCCACCACAACGGGTGCAGACCTGCTCGGGACAGTTCATGCTCAGATGACGGAATGAGCCACAGCGGTGACACTCACGAGGTTGCCCGGGGTAATAGCACAAGATGCGATCCCGACCGAGGAAACCGGCCGAGGGCACGTGCTGCACCACGTTTCCCACCTCACGCAAACGGATCTTACCTTTCCATGACCCGTCCCACACCCCTAGGGGCCCAGTGCCCTTAACCAGGGGTGCGAGGAGCACCGCATGGCGCGACAAACAAAACTGGATGTCCTGCTCTGGGAGCGACTCATTCCGGGATAGGATGGTCACAGGTACCGTCCCCTGGCGAGAGATAGGCACAACACGAAAGTCAGCCCACCCTCCCTGCCCCCTCTGCTGCTGGTATCGGTCCCAGAAAATCTCCAGCCCCCGTCGCAGCATGAAACTAACATCATATTCAATGGTGTTGTTCATGTGGATGAAGGCATAGAGATCCCCCGGGAGAAACCCCAGCCCAAGAACCATCCTCAAGACCTGTTCCCTGGCTGGAGGGGGCCCCTCCCCAGCCCACCGGATCTGCGCCACGTTGCGCCGTCTGACCTCACCCCCTACCCCTCGGAACCCTCCCCCACCTCCTCCCCCTCCTACAGGACCAGTCCCCTGGGAACCCCCCCTCCCCCCAGCCCCACCTGACGTCCCCAGAGTGGTGCCGGACCCCCTCAGAGCCTCTGCAAAGGTACGGGGGGGGGGGGAACTGACCCCCCAGCTCCCATCCCCTGCTCTCCTCGTTCTTCTCCCGCATCCACCTGCGGGGGACCCTGCTGCTGGTCTGCAGGATCCGCAACCGCCTCACAGGGGGCGACCTGGGGACTGGGCAGGGTCAGCTCCACAAAAACAGAATCAGGGATACTATCCCTTCCGGATCCCTGGGTGCCACCGAGAACCTCCGGAGCACCCCCTTCTGTCATATCTGGCTGCTGCCGAAAGGCAGCAAAGGCCCCTGGAGGGCCTGTCGGGGTCTCCAAAGCCAATTGAATGGCATCACGGACCTGGTTCTCGGTAACACCCAGGGGACCAGAAAGCCCCCCCAAACCCCCATCCCGTGTTCGACCCAGCGCAAGGCTCCTGGGTTTCGGCCACCACTACCGGGGACGGACCCCGCTCCCCTCCATTCCCGGGAGCCATGGGGACCACCCCATCCCCTAACCCCACTGAGAACGGACCCTTCCCCCTATCAGGACCAACCACTACCTCCTTCCCCACTACTAGACCAGTCGTCCGCTCCCCCTCTCCCTCCGCCAGACCCTCCACCGACCCACCGTCCGCTACCCCCTGTAAGGCTACCGGCAATAAGGCAGGACCTACCCGAGACAGCAGGGCAGATCCCCCAAAAATAAAGTCCCCCAAACCTCCACCCCCCTGCCCCCCGTCACTCCCAGGTCCTACCTTATTGTCGGTGCCAGACGTGGCACAGTGGTCCGGAACCTCGTGGCCGGCAGCCAGGGCTCCAGCAGCAAGGGCGGACGCCCCCCTGCGAGCCAGGCCGTCCTCGGCTCCATTAGCAGACAGGACTGACAGCTGCACATCCCACTCCGTAGTCCCAGATTGCAGAGACAGCTGACCAGCACTCTTCCCTCCCTGGCCCCCTCCCTTTTGACCCCCTCCGGGGGCCGCAGAAAAGAAATAGCAGCCCCCACCCTGCTCCTTCCCCCTTCCAGCACCCTTCCGGCCCCAGCCAGCCACCTCAGAAAACACTGGGCGATTACCCTGTAGCCTTCTAGGGGCCGGAAGGGCAGCCACAACAGGGGAATTCTGCCTACCAGCCACCCCCCTACCAAACACCTGCCCAGGGATCTTGATAGGTACTGCAGGAGTGGAAAGATCAGTCCCCCGCGGAGCCTCCAGTGGCACAGCAAGCGCAGAGGACTGGGGCCGACCATTCTTCCGCCTCCGGGGATCCTGTAGAGAGGACGCCGAATCCCCCACAGAGCCTGGCACATCCAGAGGCTGTACATCACCGGCGATCTGCTTGATGAGGACAGGCAGCCGACGAGCCTCTACCGCATCGGCAGACCCCCGACGTGGAAGAGCAGCCGCCGAAGACTTCGACCCCTCTGCAGCAGTCCCTCCGATAGAGGGGCACGGGACCGAATCCCATACTGCCCCCGCTGAGCGCCGCCGGGGCTCCCGCGGCAGAGCAGAAGAGGAGAGATGGTGAGCTGCACACTTCCGGGAGAACCCGGAAGTGACGTCCCCCAATGTGCGGCGGCCATCTTGGAGCAGCATTCTGTCCGGGGAAAGCCCTGCAGGCAGCTCCGTCGGCGGTGACTCCCCCACATCAGGCTGAGCAGGAGGGACGTAGACGTCAGCAGGGGAATTCCGGCGGCCATCTTGGAGGTTCCCCGCAGTACACGGAGCTGGCGGCAAAACCGGGAGAAGGGCCGAAATGTTCCGTGGTGGGGAAAAACCGCTGTCACACACCCCTCTCTGTAAATCTTCGCCTGCAGGGCACAGGGCCAACAGCTGTGTCCGAGCAGCAGAAGGGGGAACCAAACCAGCAGCAGATCGCCGCTGATGAGCCCACACTCCTCCGGGATCCTTCCAAACACCATCCGGACCGAGAGATGCCTGAAAACCAGGCACCACAAATCCAACAGCCGGGGAATGGGCAACCGGACCACCAGCAACAGCTGTCCCCGACAGGTAAGGGTCACCAGACCGAGATTTGTGCAGACTGCGGGGTGGGACAGCTGTCTGCCTAACAAGGGCCGGACGGGGGTAGGGCAGGGAATGAGGTAAGGAAGGAGCACCAAAGCTATATGCCCCCGGGGGCCTCCCTGGACTGCAGATCTACCCTGGGCTTTCCAGCTCTCATAATTCTGGTAAACTTCCGTAAGGGACCCACAACCCTGACTTTGCAGATAGGTGATCTCCTGGAACCGTGCCTTCAAGGCCCGCTTCACCCCCCTCCGATAGGTGTTATAGGCCACCCACTCCTCACCAGGAATGGTGGCCTGCAGGCTCTCCAGGTGGGCGAGCTGGGCTTGCAGCTGGGCCGCCTCCTCCTGGAGACCCCGGAGCCGCCGTACCGCCGCCACGATCTCGTCTGGGGCCCTAGCTGGCTGCTGGAAGGACGGCAGGCCGGACCCTCCGTCCTCATCCTCACTGGAGGAGGTAGAGGCCTCCTCCAGGACCCGAGGCGGAGGGGGGAAACCCGCCTCCTCCAGCACCGTACGAGGCAGGCTTCCAAGGCCTCCCCAGGGCCTCTCCCTGCCGCCACCCAGCCTCCACACCCTGCCTGGGAAGGAGAAAGGAACCTCCTCCCTGGGGCAGCGGGCCCAATCCTCCGGGCGGGTGGGTCCCTTTTCCCTGGCCAGTTGCAGTCCTACCTGGGGAGTCCCCCTCCCTGGGTACCGGCTGTACCAGATGTCCGGTTCCCCCATCCGGTGGCAGAAAAGGAGGCCCACCAGGCTTGGTAGGCCTCTCCTGCTGGAGAGGGCCCAGGACCCGACATCCAGGCTCCAACTGCTCCCGAAGCTCCGCCCCCAGCAGGAGCTCACTCAGAGAGGTCCTCCCTCTAGCTCTGCTGAACAGCAACTGAGTGGAGAGACCACTCGTGTGGCAACAGGACTCGGCTAAGCCTGTCCGCCCAAACATTTTGAATGCCTGGAAGGTATACTGCCAATAAATGAATGTGATGCTCTCTGGCAAAGGCCCACAGTTGCAAAGCTTCGTTGCATAATTGCAGAGAGCCTGTTCCGCCTTATTGTTTAGGTAAAACATGGCCACTTGATTGTCGGTTTGCACCAGAACTGTTTTGTTTACGAGATGGAAGCAAAAGACTCGAATAGCATTGGAAATGGCCCTTAGTTCTAGGAGGTTTATTTGAAGAGTAGCCTCCGGTGGGGTCCAGAGACCCTGGGTAGACAGATCGCCCAAGTGGGCTCCCCAACCCAACTTGGACGCATCTGTCGTCAGGACAGCCTGAGGTAGGGGTTGTTGAAAAGGAGAACCTACTGTAATGTTTTCCAGAGATTGCCACCAATGCAGAGACGCAATCAGGCGTGTGGTAACTCTGATCTTGTCCGACAGGCATCCTGAGGCCTGGGACCACTGTGTCGCTCGCATGTGAAGGCGTGCATAAGGAATTACATGGACTGTAGATGCCATATGTCCTAGAAGTCGAAGCATCTGTCAGGCAGTGAGGAAGGTTTGTAGCACTGCTTGAGATGCTAGTTCAATGATGCGCAGACAGCGAGGCTGAGGCTTTGACTGCTGTGTGTCCAAGCGAGCCCCTATAAACTCAAGGGATTGAGATGGGGTGAGCTGGGACTTTGGAAGGTTTATGATCCATCCCAAGTACTGCAGTATGTGCATTGCTTGGGAAAGAGCATGACTTGCCTCTAGAGCCGACGGTGCTCAGATGAGCCAATCGTCTAAGTAAGGGAAGACAAAAATTCCTAGAGTCCTCATAAATGCTGCTATTACTGCCATGCATTTTGTGAAGACCCTTGGAGCAGAGGCCAGTCCGAAAGGAAGGACCCTGTATTGAAAATGTCTTCCCTTGACTAGGAATCTAAGGAATTTTCTGTGATCTGCATGAATAAGGATATGCATGTAAGCATCCCTTAAATCCAGAGAACATAGCCAATCTTGCTCGTGAAGGTATGGAAGAAGTGTGCCGAGGGAGATCATCTTGAACCTTTCTTGGACTAAATATTTGTTCAGTTCTCTGAGGTCCAGGATTGGTCTTAGTCCCCCTGACTTCTCTGGAATGAGAAAATAGGGGGAATAGAATCCTGTGCCCTGCTGGGACATTGGAACCTCTTCTATAGCCCCTTGAGCCAGAAGAGTGGTAACCTCTTGCCACAACAGGTCTGAGACCGGTGGTTGAGATTTGAACTGTTTTATTAGCGTGGATGGGGGCAAGCTGAGGAAATGAAGCTTGTATCCCAGACTCACGATAGATAGAGTCCAATCTTCTGATGTGATTTGTTGCCATCTTTTGGCAAAATGGCAGATACGGCCTGGAATATTTAAAGGTTCTAGGCCTAGAATAGGAAGAATGGCTAAGTTCTCTAGAGAATAGTCAAGGACCCTGGGGAGGCTGGGTCTGCTGAGCCTGCTGAGCCTTCTGAGCTTGTCTCTCTTTGTCTAGTTTGTTTTTTCCCCTTATGGGGAACATGTGTTTGCTGGGTGGAAGATGGATAGAACTTTTTCTTTTTAGAGAAAAAAGGTTTTTTGAAAACCTTTCTTGGCTGGGTTAGCTGTAGATTTTGACAATCTGTCTAAAGTTGCATTATCAGTGTCAATTTCATTAGCTTTGAGCTGCCAATTCTTGCCAAAGAGATTTTCTCCTGTGCAAGGAATGTTTCCCAGCTTATCTTGCACCCAATCCTCCAAGTCTGAAGCTTGGAACCAGGCAATAATAGGACGTGCTCCTATGGATATAGCAGAAGTTCTGCTAATACATTCAAAACAGTCCAAGGTAGCACGATTCATAAACTTAGAGACATTTTGAGCATGTTTGACTAAAGTCAAATGACCTGTCCGTTTATCCTCTTGAAGAAAAGGGTTCAAAAGTTCCAAGTCTTTTGTAACCTGCTCAAGAAACATTCCCATGTATAATATATAGGAACTGATTCTTGCTGATAGCATGGAGGACTGAAAGCATCGACGACCAAAGGCATCCAGTGTTCTAGACTCACAACCTGGTGGATGGAAGTGTGTCGTTTAGCATTCTTAATCCACCTCATGGCAGACTCTACCACCATAGAATGATGTGGTAACTGAGTCTTCTGAAACCCTGGATAAGGTGGTACTCGATACAAAATCATGAAAAGACATATCCTCAGGAGGGGACATTCTGCGTTGAGGAGAAGGAGTTGAATCTAGTAAAAGTTCAGCTCTGGTACCGGTGGAATCATCCGAGTCATCGGAATCGGAAGACTCAAAAGGAAGAAGCACCGGGTTCTCCCGAAGCAGATGGCATCGGTACCGCTTGATGTCGGTACCGAAACGAGTCAGTACCTGATCCCCCATGCTGGAGAGAGATTCCAAACTCGGCATCGGAGGAAGCATACCTGCTGAAGCAGGTACCAAGGGCACCAGCGCAGGTACCGGTATCGGTGCCTGCGGAACCGTCTGCAGCGACTTTAGCGGTACCGAAGTAGCTAACAGAGTCGCTAGACTGCGTTCGATAGCAAGGAGTCTTTTGTCCACTGCCGATGCTGGGGTGTCGGTACCGGTGGAAGCGGCCACAACCCTCGAGCATGGCACCAGTAGTTCCATCAAGGCCGAGGCCTCGGGAACATCCTGGAGCCCCGATAAAGCTTTGGAGCCCGCTTTAAGAAAAGTGGAAGGAAGTCCAAAAAACTGCCAGCATGGTTTAAAGGTGAGGTCAGAGAGGCTGTTGCCAAAAAAGCATCTTTCAGGAAATGGAAAAAAGCCAAACGATGAAACCTGGAAACAGCACAAGCACTGGCAAGTCAAATGCAAGGCATTGATAAGGCAGGCAAAGAGAGAATTTGAGAAGAAGCTTGCTGCGGAAGCGAAAACGCGAAATAAAGACCTTTTCAAGTACATTCGTAGCAAAAAACCTGTGAGTCAGTCAGTTGGTCCATTAGATGATAAAGGGGTTAAAGGAGCACTAAGAGGCGACAGCGGAGAGACTGAATGAATTCTTTGCTTCGGTCTTTACTGAGGAAGATGTAGGGATGTTACCCATGACTGAAGTGGTATTTAAAGGTGTGGAAGAATTGAAGGAAATATCGATACATCGGGAAGATGTCTTACAACTATTAGATAAACTGAAGAGTAGCAAATCACCTGGGCCGGATGGTATACATCCAAGGGTGTTGAAAGAACTGAAATTTGAGATTGCAGACCTGCTATCAGTAATCTGTGAACTATCATTAAAATCATCTCTAATACCTGAGGATTGGAGGATCGCCAATGTAACACCAATTTTTAAAAAGGGTTCGAGGGGTGATCCGGGAAACTACAGACCAGTGAGCCTGACATCAGTACCGGGAAAAATGGTAGAAACCATCATAAATAATAAAATTACTCAGCATGTAGATAGTCACGACCTAATGGGAGACAGCCAACATGGCTTTAGACAAGGAAGATCTTGTCTTACTAATCTGTTATGTTTTTTTGAAGGAGTGAATAAACAGGTGGACAAAGGTGAGTCGGTTGATATTGTGTATCTGGACTTTCAGAAAGCCTTTGACAAGGTCCCTCATGAGAGACTTTTGGCAAAACTAAAGAGTCATGGGATAGGAGGCAGTGTACTACTGTGGATCAGGAACTGGTTAAAAGATAGAAAGCAGAGGGTAGGGCTAAATGGCCAATTTTCCCAATGGAGAAAGGTGAATAGTGGTGTACCCCAGGGATCTGTGCTGGGTCCGCTGCTTATTGACATATTCATAAATGACCTGGAAAGTGGAATAACAAGTGAGGTTATCAAATTTGCAGATGACACAAAACTATTTAAAGTTGTTAAAACCCAGGAGGATTGTGGAAAATTGCAAGAGGATCTTGATAAATTGGAAGACTGGGCATCAAAATGGCAGATGAAATTTAATGTGGAGAAGTGCAAGGTTATGCACCTAGCGAAGAACAACCCAAACTATGGTTACACGATGCAAGGTTCCACATTAGGAACCACCACCCAGGAAAAGATTTAGGCGTCATTGTGGATACCTTGTTAAAACCCTCGGCCCAGTGTGCAGCGGCGGCCAAGAGAGCAAATAGAATGCTAGGTATGATAAGGAAAGGAATGGAAAATAAAACAAAAGATATTATAATGCCTCTATATCGTTCCATGGTGAAACCGCACCTTGAATATTGTGTGCAATTCTGGTCGCCGTATCTTAAAAAGGATATAGCGATTTTAGAAAAGGTTCAGAGAAGAGCCACCAAAATGGTAAAGGGGATGGAAGGCTACTCCTATGGAGAAAGGCTAAAAAGGTTGGGGCTCTTTAGCCTGGAGAAGAGACGGCTGAGGGGAGATATGATAGAAGTCTATAAATTAATGAACAGAGTGGAACGGGTAAACGTAGATCGATTGTTTACCTTATCAGAATATGGAAAGACTAGGGGACATGCAATGAAGCTACAGGGTAAACTATTTAAGACTAATAAAAGAAAATATTTTTTCACTCAACGTGTAATCAAACTCTGGAATTTGTTGCCGGAGGATGTAGTAAAGGCTGTTAGTGTAGCTGGGTTTAAAAAAGGTTTGGACAAGTTCCTGGAGGAAAGGTCCATAAACCATTATTAAGAAGGGACCCAGGATATCAATGCTTGAACCAGTACAAGCATTGTGGAACCTGTGTCCCTTGGGGAAACTGCTAGGTACGTATGACCTAGATTGGCCACTGTTGGAAACAGAATGCTGGGCTTGATGGACCTTGGTCTGACCCAGTATGGCATATCTTATGTTCTTATGTTCTTAAGACTCCCGCCGGGGCTGTTTTGCCGGTGAAATATCCTCGAGGGCAATGCCAGTGGCATCTCGATGTTTAGAGGGAGATCTACCCTTCGAGGATCGGCTATTCTTAGAAGACTTGTGTTTAGTTACCTGAGATCCCTGGGAAGAAGTAAAAGCCCTGGAAGACATCGATGCTACAGACATCGTGTCTGAAGCAAAAAGGGCACTGAGTTGATTCGCTCGATTCTGAAGACTTCTTTTAGTCAACTTCCTGCAGGAGAGACACTCCGCAGGGCAATGGTCAGGACCTAAACATTTAAGACACCAGTCATGGGTGTCGGTAATAGAAATTGTACCGCCACATTTTGAACATTTTTTAAAACCATTGGCTGGTTTTTCCATGGTAAGGTAAAAAAAGAGGGCCTAATGCCCAAAATGGCGCCAAGCACCAGAACAGGGAAAAAAATCCCTGAGAAAAGCACTAAAATTGAAATACTTTTGGAAGAAAAGAAAGAAAAGCACCGGTGGTACCGGTAGGCGTCGACGGAAGGCAGACGCAACCACAAAAAATATAAAAATAAGAAGATTTTCTGCGGTGACAGGGGACACGTCCTGTCACCTCCACAGAAAACGAAGAACTGAAGTGCGTGGTGGGATGCTCCCAAAAGCTTTCCTTTTGGACGCTGGGGAGCGTTCCCATGCAGGCTCCGTCGGTGTCGACGGTACCCATATGTGAAGACTACATTCCTGCTTGTTCCTGGAGATGCAGAGCTGCCAAATTACCCATTTCCAGGAGAGATTTTATGCTAGTTCTGGATTTCTGCCAACTCTATCCCAATACATTATGGGATCTGTGGTACTGCTCCAAATAGACTAACAGAGGAACTAGAATATTTTACTCAAGATTTAAGCTCACAATTAGAACTGGACAAAAAAAAAAAAGTCTCCCTTCTTGGAGAAGAGTATAATTCGCTCACAAATCCTTGACTTCGGCTTTGAGGTGCCTCCTTCCTTCTCCCTCACTCTGCCCTCAGCTGAGTCCCAAGTCCTAGGATCACAGACATCTGCTCTGATGGTTCTAGCAGCTCATCCTCTCTAGTTTCTCTAAGCATACTGCCTGCTAACATGAAAAAGAAGTGGGTGAAACACAGTAACATAGCAGAGAAGAAAACAATTGCTCTGCTAGCTTCTCCAGCCCTCCTCCCACTCCCTGCATACTGCTTTTAGGGGAAGAGCTAGAGCTGTAAACAGTAGTAACCAGCTCCAGGGATCAGCTGGTGCCTTCAAAATTTGGCACTGGAGGCAAACAACCTGTGTTGCCTATGTCTGTAACCTGGACCTTGTCACGCCAGTCTCTACAGCCTCTCTCAATCCATAGGAGATGTGATCAAACCGTAGCAATTCTTTTACTTAGCAGATCTTAGGATGATAAATAGCTGGAGAGGAGAAATTTTACGTTCCTGAATTTTCTTTCCTTGAATCCTGCTAGACCATTTCAGATGAGTGGATTATGCTCCACAGCCAGCAGATAGAGGCAGACTTGAGCGACTTACAGTGATCCTCTAGTGCAGCACTGAGAAAAGCCAGTATGACACTTCCCAAGCAATAAGCAAAACTGAGAAAATCTTCATACATTATTATGCAACAACCATAATTTGGAACATTCAATAGGAACATGTATTTAACTCTTACCTTAATTGACTCTGCATCAGGCACTGAACCTGACCATACAATCAAATAGCAGCAGGATTCCCAAATCTGTAGGAATAGTCTTTCATAGTGGGTTCTAGACTGGTCTAGCAGGATTCAAGGAAAGAAAATATCAGGTATCTAAACTATTTATTATTTATTTATTTCAACTTCTTATATACCGCACTGTTTGACATCAGCGCGGTTTACAGATAACATAAAGAAACCAGAACAAAAGGCTGTTTGGTATTACATATAACAGGAGTATCAACTTGGATAACATGGGAGAACTATTTACATGGAGTATATAATCTATTAACTAGATCACATGCTTGAACTATTTACATAAAGTTAGCAGGAATGCTTGGAACAAGGAGAGAGACTGTGGATTGTATTAGGGTGGGGCTATTATGTTACGCTTCAAGTGGGGTAGTATTTGATGAAAAGGTGCAGTTTAAGGGCCTTTCTGAACTGGGTTAGGTCGGTTATGGCGCGGAGATCAGGTGGGAGAGAATTCCAGCATTTTGGTGCGCTAAACATGAAAGCTCTGTTTGACATTGATAGGCTGCACGTTGTTATAGCCTTTGGGGTTGTTAGTGAGTTTAATGCTGCCTGTCTCCTATTTCTGTTTGACTGTCTCCTTCCTTATCATCCTGCTAGACCAGTCCAGATGAGTGGGATGTATCGAAGCACTCAGAACCCAAGATGGGAGGAAGATGATGCTCTGGACAAAACTGCCCTGCCAAAGGCTCGCTGCTATTTGATTTTATGTAAATAGTTCAATCGTTATTGTAGATAGTTACCCTTGTTACCCAAGTTTATTGCCCTGTTATCTGTAACTCATACGTGTTTTCAAATGTACTGAGATTGTTTTGTTCCATGTAAACCGCGCTGATGCTAAAGAGTGCGGTATATAAGAAACTTTAAATAAATAAATAAATAAAATAAAGGCGCCATCTGCCCCAGCTCCCACCTGAAGCCTTCGTGCCTCACAAAAATAAATACTCAGCGACAACCAGATAGCTGCCTCTGGAGACACCAAGGCAGATTTTGCCCAGGAGACCTGTGCCCTAGTGGAGTGAGCTCTGATCCCTTCCAGCATGTGCTTTCCAGACAGAAGGTAGGCCAAACCAATAGCCTCCTTAATCCAGCAGGCAATAGAGGACTCAGCTGCTGCTTGACCTTTCCAGGGACTTCTGAAGAGGAAAAAGAGATGGTCCAATCGACTGAAGGAATTAATAACTTCCAAATACTTGAACACCTTCCTCAAGTCCACCAGAGGCAGAGAGGGTGTTTGCCCGAAGGCCTTTCTCAGAGGAGGAGGGCAGGATGACAATCTGGTTAAGATGAAAGGGGGACATCACCTTTAGGAGAACAGTCTACAAGGAGACAGAAGCAGTCATGATGACTAAGAAAGGTTCACTGCACTGCTCTGTTCGCTGCTGGTTTCAGTCTTTCCTCCCGATCCTTCACTGTCCCTCACTGGTTCCTCCTCCTCCTCTGCCACTCCACTGTCCTGTGGCATCCCTCATGGTTCTGTTCTCGCCCCTCTCCTTTTCATTGTCTTTCTGGCCCCTCTCTCCCTCATTATTCAACACGGGATCTCTGCCTATTACCACGCCGATGATATTCTTGTTCATCACACTAGTCCCTCTGCCCCCGACTTGGTCCCATTGAATATCTGTCTCTCTTCTGTTTCTGCCTGGATAACAACTAACTTTCTTCACATCAACCCTGCTAAGACTGCTGCCATATGGTTTTCTTTCTCCAGTTCTCCACCCTCTCTGGCACCTCGTGCAGACTCCCATTCCCCTGGTCTCCTCCCTCCATTTCTTAGGTGTCACCCTGGACTCTTCTCTCTTCTTCCATGATCACATATCTTCAGTCATCCAACGTTCATTTTATTCTCTTCATTAGATCCATTCCATTCGTCCTTTCCTTCACTTCCTTTCCTGACCACTCTTCTCTCTCTCATCATGTCCCGTATTGACTACTGTAATGCTGCCCTGGCTGGCCTCCCTTTGTACTAACTCTATCATCCTCAACTCCTTCAAATCACCGCTGCCCACATACTCACCCATGGCTCCCACTCAGATCATATTACCCCTTTGCTTCTTCTCCTGCACTGGTTATCTATAAAATTCCATAAACAATACAAGGTCCTCACTCTGGTACATCACGTCATCCACACCCATACACCTCAGTATCTATCCGACCTCATTCATCTTCACACCTCCTATTGTCCCCTTCGCCTACTCCAACCGCCTTTCTCTCCCATTTCCTTCACTTGCACATCTGGAATCCACCCGAGCCTCTGCCTTCTTTTTCCTGGGTCCCCTTCCTATGGAACTCCCTCCCATCAGATCTTCGCCTTGAGCTTTCCTTTCCCCACTTTAAGGCAATGCTGAAAACTCATCTTTTCTCTCTTGCTTTTGATCTTTCACCCTCTCCTTTCTAATTCCTGCCCTCAGCTGCCCTCTCCCCCCTACAGTTAAACTTACCATTACTTCCTCTGTGTGTTTTCCTTCCTTTCCTATCCCCATACTGGTATTCTTTTTCTTTTCCTGTTTTCTGTAGCACTTTGTTTTTGTATTGTAAACCGCCCAGATGCCTTGGTGTTGGGTAGTATATAAAAAATCACAATAAAGATAAATACAAACCCAGCAGCTCTGACACCCGCCTGGCTGACACAATAACCACCAGAAAAAAATACCTTAAGGGTCAAATCCTTGAGCGAGGCCATATGAATAGGCTCAAAAGGGGACCCTTTCATCACCTTCAATATCAGAGATTTCACTTAGAAATCACCAGGCGCACTGGCAGATGGATCTGTTTTACTTCTTTGAGAAAAAATAGGAGACATCAGGATGCATTGCCAAGGATATGCCTTGAATATGCACTTTGTAGCGCACCAGGACCATAACCTGAACCTAAGAGTTCAGGACCAACTCCGTGACCCAAACCAGATTGCACGAAGGACAAAATGGCGACCATGTCCACCCTCCCGGCCTCTAGGGCCCAAGAGGAATACTACCTCTCTAAAACTCTCCAAAATCTTGCATAGGCTAACAAAATGGTGACCCTCTTAGCCTTAAGCAGAGTACCCATTACCACTCTAGAGTAACCTTTCCTAGACAGCCTATGCCTTTGAAGGGCCAGGCCAGAAGTGAGAAGGGAACGGTATCTTCCATCTCCAGCGGTTCCTGCCACATGAGGTCCCTCTCCTGTGGGAGCAAGCTAGGGGACTGCACCAAAAGGTTCAAGAGATCTGTGTACCATGGCCTGCATAGCCAGCTGAAAGCCACTAGAATCACCTAGCCTGGTAAGACCAAATTCTGTGCAGAAAACGGCTCACCAAGGGCCACAGAAGTAAGACTATCCTTCATTGGTTCAAGTCATACATATCAAACCGTAAGTTGCGTGTCCAAATAGGCCAAGAAACCTCAGAGACATTCCCCGAAGACCAAGGGATACCACAAGGCTCAGCGCTCTCAGCCCTACTTTTCAACTTATACATGCAACCAATTAGACATCTTCAGAAAATTCAACATTGGGTATTACATTTATGTTGACATTATGTTGTCCCTCCCCATAGATATAAACAACCCCTCCTACATCAATCTATCAAAATGCATCAGAGAAACTGAATCCTGGTTGAATACCAACCACCTTAATATCAATTTCAAAAAACCTGAAACTCTGTTTATATCGAGGAATCAAGATACCCCCCCCACCCAGCCAAAACCATCACGATTATGTTGCCCTCCCTGTTAAACAAGAAATGAAATACCTTGGTATAATATTAGATCAAACCTCAGCATGCTCCCCATCTAAAACAAACAGCTAAAAACTGTGCAGAATCTAAGACCCCTACTGGACACCCATGATTTCAGGTCAGTAGTCCATGCCATAATTACTCCACATTTTGACTACTGCAATAATCTATTACAGGGTCTACCATTCAAAAACAAACAAACATCCACCAGAGGGCACAAAACATCACTGTCAGAATTGTCTGCAAGGCCCGACTAACTGAACATATAACCCCTATCCTACATGACCTACACTGGCTACCAGTACCGAGTCGGATAAAATACAAGATACTTATAACAAAGTTCCAAACTGCTTAATAACATTTCCCCGTAATACCTAGCCACTCTTCTTGAAACACCACCAGATTACAGGTCTCGTAGACAAAACGCAAATCACTCGCTTGTGATACCCCACTCTATTCGTAGGACGAAACAAAACATGAGCTCCAGAGCCTTCACATTCACCACCCCTAGTCTCTGGAACTCTCTGCCATTACCAATTCGCATGATCAAAGACATCCAGTTATTTAGAAGAGAACTCAAAACATTCTTATTCATTGAGCATTATGGAAATACAATTGAAAAACCCCCTTTGCAAACAGACAAACACCACACTCAAGGATCAACATTCTGACTCAAACCCTCACTCACCACTACACACTCACAATCAACACATCTTTTCTCTTTAGCCACCTACCACGATCAGTGAACTTGTAAATAGTTCACAGACCATTGTTAGACTAAAATGTTATGTAGTAGATCTTCTACTACTTGTTAAATGTAGAATACAACATGTACCTATGTATATAGTTATATTTTAGATCTTAGATTACAGTGTTTAGGTAGCAGATCAACTAAGATTTGCTAAATGTAAATGTAACATGTGTTCATGTAAATAGCTTAATTACTGTTCTCTAATATGTTCTGTTGCTTATAAACCGCCCCTGATCTCTGGAAGGGGCGGTATAGAAGAACCAAATAAATAAGATGTACAGAAGCCCCTGTGGAGGCCATTCCTGAAGCAGGATATCCAAGTCCATTGCCTATGGATCTTTCCTATGGCTGAAAACGTTCTCCATTTTGGCATTCTCCCGAGTGGCCATCAAGCTGAATACTGGAATGCCATACCTCCACACTATGAACCTATGATCTTTTGTATGGTGTTCTGCAGGACTCAACTCTAAGTTCTGAGATACCGCTTTTCCTTGTTATAGCAAAGCGGCTTCCGGTAAAATTGAATAAGAAATACAATTACAATATAACCAGGATGACAGAAAATAAGAAGAGAAGTTAAAATCTAGCAAAGAAATAGAAAACAAGAAAGGTTAATTAAAATAAATGGGCATATTCAAAGGCATTCTTGCAGTTTGCACACCTGTAAACCACGTAAATGTTGCTCAGTGGAATATTCAGCAGCACATACCTGATTTGTACCACTAAATTTCCTGTCCTTCACAACTGCCCTGACTTTAACTGCATAGAATCAGGGCATTCTCTCTCATGCGTATTCATTGTGGTTACTCTGAAAACCTGACTGGCTAGGTGTGTCTTGAGGACTGAGTTGAGAATCCCTGGACTAAAGTGAGACAGAAAAAAGGCTGTCCTAACTTTAGCCATTTTAGCTATCCAGCCATCAGCTGAATATCACCACTGACTGGCTAGTTAAATCACTATCTCGCCAGACCGGATATTCAGTACACTGGCTGGATATGGCCCCAGAACTGAATATCTAGGTATTAGTTAAAGCGGTGACAACCAGCTGCTTTAAACAGTGCTGGCCACCACCACCCAAAACGCTTCTCTTAAATTCAATAAGGAAAAAACAAAAGCAATGGCTAATACATTTCAACTTTTTCTTGAATTGTTTAAAGGAGCGTTCCAAATGTAAATCAGTGGGCACGTTCCAAAGGGAAGGGTAAAGGAAGTTCAGGGCTGTTATCTGGGTAGACCTCCCACTGTCTGATTCGCACCTTGAGAGTACGGTTGATAGAAACATAGAAACCTGATGACAGAAAAAGACCACATGGCCTATCTAGTCTGTCCTTCCATAACAACTACAACAGTCCACTTTTTACCTTTAGAGATCCTTTGTGTTGGTCCCATGCTTTTTTGAATTCAGTTACTGTCCTCATCTCTACCACCTCCACTGGGAGACTATTCCATGGATCCACTACTCTTTCTGTAAAGAAATATTTCCGCATATCACTCCTGAATCTATCTCCCTTCACCCTCATCCTATGTCCCCTCGTAGCAGAACTTGCTTTCAATTGAAAGAGGCTCTCTCCCTGAACATTTATACCACGGAGGTATTTAAACATCTCAATCATATCACCTCTATCCCGCCTTTCCTCTGTTGTTGTTAAGTGCCGTCGAGTCGGAGTCGGCTCATGGCGACCCTCTGGATAGCTATCCTAAATTGTGTTCGGTCTTCAGTCAGGCGGCTCATTGACGACAGACTGGTACCCGTAGCTGCTGTTATTGTAGCGATCCATCTCATTGCTGGCCTTCCTCTTTTGCGTTGACCTTCTATCTTGCCAAGCATGATGTCTTTCTCTAATGATCTCTCTCTTCGCATGATGTGTCCGAAGTATGAAAGCCGAAGTCTTGTCATCTGAGCTTCTAAAGAAAGCTTAGGTTTGATCTCCTCTAGTACCGACTGGTTTGTTCTTCGGGCAGTCCATGGTATACACAGTATTCGCCGCCAGCACCATAATTCAAAGGCATCAATTTTCTTCCTGTCTGTCTTTTTCACTGTCCAGCTTTCACATCCATATGATGTTATTGAAAATACCATGGCTTGAACAAGTCGAATCTTTGTATGGAGAGACACATCTCTGCTCTTGAGAATCTTATCTAGGTCTTTCATAGCCATTCTGCCAAGAGCAATGCGTCGTCTGATTTCTTGACTGCTTGTTGCTTCTTTATTGATAGTTGATCCAAGTAGGTTAAAGTTGTTCACAATTTCAATTTCTTCTCCTTCAACGATGAACCTGTTGATTATGCCAGTTGTCATGATCTTTGTCTTCTGTACATTAAGGTGCAGGCCCATTTTGAGACTATGTTCTTTGATTGTGAGAAGCAAATGTTTCAGATCATTTTCGCTTTCAGCCAGTAATGTGGTATCATCAGCATAGCGAAGGTTGTTGATGAGTCTTCCACCAATCTTCACACCTCTGTTGTCTTCATACAGTCCTGCTTCTCTGATGATTTGTTCTGCATATAAATTAAACAGGTAGGGGGAAAGTATGCAGCCTTGTCTTACACCTTTGCTTATTTTAAACCATTCTGTTTCTCCTTGTTCCGTTCGAACTGTTGCTTCTTGATCAATGTACAGATTACGCAAGAGAACGATCAGGTGTTCTGGTATACCCATGCTTCTTAATGTGGCCCAGAGTTTCTCATGGTTTACACAGTCAAAAGCCTTGCTATAGTCGATAAAGCACAAATAGATATCCTTTTGGTATTCTTTAGTCTTTTCAAGGATCCATCTCACATCCGCAATGATGTCTCTCGTTCCTCGCCCTTTCCTGAACCCTGCTTGCACTTCAGGTAGTTCTTGTTCTAGGTATGGCTGTAGTCTCTTTTGAATAATCTTCAGTAGAATCTTGCTGGCATGTGGGATCAGAGCGATTGTGCGATAATTTCCACAGTCAGTTGGATCACCTTTCTTTAGTATTGGTATAAACACAGATCTTTTCCAGTCAGTTGGCCATGATGTTGTCTTCCATATTTCTTGGCAGAGCCTTGTAAGTACGGTAACAGCTGCATCAGATTGCTGCAATACTTCTATGGGAATGCTATCAATGCCTGGTGCTTTGTTCTTTGATAAGGCTTTCAATGCTGCTTCAACTTCTTCTTTCATCACCAATGGTTCCTGATCATAAGGTATAGGTTGAAATGGCTGTTGTTCCACTTGATCTTTATCATATAAAAACTCTGTATATTCCTTCCACCTTTTCTTGATCTTCTCAGCATCATTCAACATAGAACCTTGAGCATCTTGTAACATTCCAATTCGGGGCTGGAACTTTTTCTTTAACTCTCGCAGCTTTAGGAAAGCCGATCTTGTTCTTCCTCTAATAGTTTCTGCTTCTATTTCCTTGCAAGTGTCATTGTAGTACTTTTCCTTGTCCTGTCTTGCTGCACGTTGGAAATCTCTGTTGAGTTCTGCGATTGTCTTTCTTTCTCCTTTGGCTTTAGCTTCTCTGCGTTTCTGGGCAATTTTCAGAGTTTCTTCCGTCATCCATTTTGGCCGTTTTTGCTTTTTCACCTTTTGTAGAGACTTCTCGCTTTCTTCCAGCACAACCTTCTTGATGTCATTCCATAACTCTTCCGGAGCTCTGTCATTTGTATCTAAAGCAGCAAATCGATTTTGCAGGCAGTCTTTAAATTCCAGTGGTATATTCTCAAGGTCATATTTTGGTGCATTCATGAGTGGTTTGCTCTTTTTCAACTTTAGCTTGAGTTTGCATACTAGTAGTTGATGATCTGTACCACAGTCAGCTCCAGGTTTTGTCTTTGTTGATGTTACAGAGCTTTTCCATCGTTGACTTCCACAGATGTAGTCAATTTGATTTTTATACAATCCACTGGGTGAAGTCCATGTGTACAGTCGTCGCTTGTGTTGCTGGAAGAAGGTGTTTGAGATGAATAGATCATTGGTCTTGCAGAATTCTATCAATCTTTCTCCAGCTTCATTTCTGTTGCCAAGTCCATATTTTCCAACTACTTTGCCTTCTTCTTTGTTGCCAACTTTTGCGTTCCAGTCACCCATGACTATCAGGATATCCTGTTTGCATGTTCTGTCAATTTCAGCTTGTACTTGTTCATAGAACTCTTCAATTTCATTCTCTTCTGCAGCTGTTGTTGGGGCATATACTTGAATTATAGTTGTGTTGATAGGCAATCCTCGTAGACGAATAGAGATTAAGCGTTCGCTGACTGCATTGTATTTCATTACAGTTCTTGCAAGTTTCTTCTTTATTATAAATGCAACACCATTTCTTCTTTGTCTTTCATTTCCAGCATAGTAGACCATGTGATCATCTGATGCAAAGTGCCCGATGCCAGTCCATTTCAGTTCGCTGACACCCAAGAGATCAAGTTGTACACGTTCCATTTCATTCTTGACCACCTCCAACTTCCCTTGGTTCATGCTTCGTACGTTCCATGTTCCAATGTGTAAGACATCTTTACAGCTTCTGACTCTCATTTCATGCGCAGCTACATCAGCAGTCAGACTTCCCGAGGGCTTTGATCCAACCACATCATAAATGCTGGCTTTACTCTGAAAAGTCTTCAGCTCTTCCCCAGTAGCTAGTTGAGTGCCTTCCGACCTGGGAGTCTCATCTTCCAGCACCATAGCACAATTTGTTTTGTTGTAACTATCCATTGGGTTTTCATGGCAAGATACAGAAGTAGATTGCCGGGCCTTCCTTCCGCGCAGTTTAAGTTTGGTGTTGTTGCCGTTGTCACAGAAATGTGATCCTCCGCCGTCAACACTATCCCATTCTGCTGCTGCCCAGATGGGTGGTTTGTCTTCGTCTGGCACCTCAGCTGAGACCTGTCCATCTTGGGAGACCCTGCCAGTAGTTAAACTACCGATAGTTTAGCTCTCAGCATCACTGATGCACGCAAGCCCTCACAGCACGACAAGCTGCAAACCAAGTGAGAGCCTTTCCTCTAAGGTGTACATATTAAGATCCTTAAGTCTGTCCTCATATGCTTTATAATGAAGCCCATTTATCATTTTAGTAGCAACCCTCTGCACCGAATCCATTCTGTTCATATCCTTTTGAAGGTGCGGTCTCCAGAATTGCACACCATACTCCAAATGAGGTTGCACCAAAGACTTATACAGAGGCATTATCACCTCCTTTTTTCTGCTAGCCATTCCTCTCCGTATGCACCCAAGCATCCTTCTAGCTTTTGCCATCGCCTTTTCTACCTGTTTAGCTACTTTAAGATCATCAGACACAACCACGCCTAGGTCGCGCTCTTCTTTAGTGGACAAAAGTACTTCACCTCCTATACTGTATTGCTCCCTTGGATTGCTGCAGCCCAAATGCATGACCTTACATTTTTTAACATTAAATCCCAGCTGCCAAATTCTAGACCATTCTTCAAGCTTAGCTAGATCCCTCCTCATGTTATCTACACCTTCCTGGGTGTCTACTCTATTGCAGATTTTGGTATCATCCGCAAAGAGGCAAACCTTACCCGACAGCCCTTCCGCTATATCACTAACAAAGATGTTAAAAAGAATCGGACCAAGGACAGATCCCTGGGGCACACCACTGGTAACATCCTTCTCCTCAGAGTGAGCTCCATTTACTTGCACTCTTTGTCGCCTCCCACCCAACCAATTTCTAACCCAAGCAGTAACTTTAGGGTCCATCTCTAGGGTGCTCAGTTTGTTTATAAGTCGCCTGTGAGGAACAGTGTCAAAGGCTTTACTGAATTCTAAATACCCCACATCTAGAGCTCTCCCTCGGTCCAACTCCCTGGTCACCCAGTCAAAGAAATCAATCAGATTTGTCTGACAAGACCTGCCTCTGGTGAATCCATGCTGCCTCGGATCCTGTAATCCGCTGGACTCCAGAAACCTCACTATTTTCTCTTTCAGCAGCGTTTCCAATAATTTACTCACCACCGAAGTTAAACTAACTGGCCTGTAGTTTTCAACCACATCCTTACTTCCGCTTTTGTGTAAAGGCACCACATGAGCCTCTCTCCAGTCCTTTGGCACCACTCCCGACTCCAACGAGGCATTGAAAAGGTCAGTCAGTGGAGTTGCTAGAACGTCCCCAAGTTCCCTCAGTATTCTAGGGTGTATCCCATCCGGTCCCATCGCTTTGTCTACTTTAAGTTGAGCTAGTTTCTCACGAACACAGTCTTATGAAAATTGTTCAAGATGTCCCTCGCTTCTATTCTTATTTGTGGGTGTTTTCTGAGGTCCTGCTCCTGGTTCTTCATCTGTGAACACAGAACAAAAATATTTGTTAAGCAATTCCGCTTTATCCTTATCAGCTTCTACATATCCCCCCCCCCTGCACCCTTGAGTCTGACAATACCACTTTTGCCCTTCCTCTTCTCACTAATATATCTGAAAAATGTCTTATCCCCCCATTTTATTGCATTGGCTATTTCCTCCTCCTTTTGAATCTTTGCCTTCTTGACTACTTTGCTAGCTTCTCTAAGTTTTTCCAAATACAGATGCCTGTCTTCCTCTCTCTGTGATCTTGTATTTCATGAAGGCCTCCCTCTTTTTCTTCACTTTTTCAACTACTTCCTTCGAAAACCATAGCGGTCTCCTGTTCCTTTTGCTTTTATTTACCATTTTAACAAAAAGGTTGGTTGCCTTTAAAATACCCCCTTTCAGTTTAGCCCACTGTTTTTCTACATCCCCCAGCTGTTCCCATCCCACTAACGACTCCCTGAGGTATTGGCCCATCTTCGCAAAGTTAGTCTTCCTAAAGTCTAAGATCCTCACCTTGGAATGGATTCTAACAGCCCTAGTCCTAATACTGAACCACACCATCTGGTGATCACTGGATGCAGAATGATCTCCCACTACAACATCAGAAACACTTTCACCATTGGTAAGCACCAAGTCCAGTATGGCCCCTTCACGTGTGGGGTCTGTTACCAATTGCCTGAATAGTTCTCCCTGTAGAGAATCCAGGATCTCCTTACTTCTAGATGATACTGCAGCAGGAATGTGCCAATCAACATCTGGCATATTGAAATCTCCTATCAGTAGCACTTCCCCTTTCCTAGCAATGCTGCGTATGTCTTCAATTAACTCTCTATCCACCTCTTCCTCTTGTGAGGGAGGTCTGTATATCACACCAATGCAAATAGATTTCTCTTTCCCTCTTTCTAGTTTAACCCACAATGCCTCCTCTCTCCCTTTTAAGCTCTGTAATTCCAAAGCTTTAATAGTAGTTTTTACATATAGTGCCACTCCTCCTCCCCTTCTTCCTACCCTGTCCTTTCTGAATAAAGTATAGCCAGGTATAGTTACATCCCAGTCATGGTTTTCTGTGAATCATGTTTCTGTAACTGGCACTAAATCCAAGTCAGCCACTCCCACCAAAGCTTCCACTTCAGGGATCTTATTTCCCACGCTACGGGCATTAATACACACTGCTTTCCATATGTTACCCCTGTTACCTATTTCCATAAAGGTATTTAATGTATCACCTACCTGGGGGCTTTCACTTACCTGGGGGCTTTCTTCACCCATCCCCAACGAATCTAGTTTAAAGCCCTCTTCAGTAGATTAGCCAGTCTACTACCAAAGATGAGAGGGGACATACAAAATGAGGGATGAGAAAGAGAGACCAGATTGGAGAGCTTTGAATACCAGAATTAAGATTTTATATTCAATTCAATAAATGACGGGTAGCCAGTAGTTTTCTATGAGGATTGGAGTTGTGGTCATATTCCTTTTTACGGACTTCTACATACATGAGCAACCCACCGTGAACCATGAAACATTACCTTCCCTCTCCACAACCAGTATTTCCTCGAAAGAACCTACACCATCTGATTAATGAATCAAGGTACCCAACACTCGTAATTTACCAGTACATACTCGCACATGATACAGCAACGACATAGAACTATTTACAAAAGGACTGCGCTAAAACAATATTTCAACCTGCATATTGTTAACTGTAAATATGTAAAATGTTCATTGTAACTGCCCTGTGCAGAGTTTGTGAGATGTTCCCTGCAAACCACCTTGATTACCCAGACAAAGCGGTATATAAATTGGATAAATAAATAAATACATATATTCTGGGAATTGCAAATGAGTTTAATGACTATATTCTGTACTCTTTTTAACTTCCTCATATCCAAGTTTGAGATGCCATTATAGAAGACATTACAGTAATCTAGTCTGGAAATGACAAAAGCATGAATCAGGGTGCGTAAAGCTTCTTTTTTTTTTAACTTTATTTTTATTACACACCAATTTGACAATCACACTATCACTGAATAACATTGCAACACATCCACAAAGGCCATCCACGATGCCTACAAATCTCATTACATTCCAACTGATATAACTTTATATAACCACATTCCCCTCCCCATCTCCCCTCCCCCCCACCCAAACAGCATCAGTTGATATATATATATATTTCTATATTATTTATTGGCCATCCATATTATATACTTTCCCCACACCTTCAAAAACTTTTGTGGTTGCTCCTTCTTCAGTGCCGTAAGTTTACTCATCAAAAAAATGTGGTCAAAGGAGCTACAGTACTCCTCCAGCTGTGGCACCCCCACTTGTTTCCATTTCTTAGCAAACACCCCCTGAAACGCTACACACCCCAAATTCACAAAATCCCCCTCCCAGCTTTTAAAATCCTGCGGCCGTACCCCTAACATCGCCGTGGTTGGCGATGGCTGCACATCTTTCTCCAAAATCTGGCCAATAAGGCTGAACACCTCCAACCACATTCCCTGTATTAGTTTACAATTCCACCATATATGCATATAAGAACCCCTTTCCCCACATTTCCTCCAACATTAATCACTTATATTACTATACATATTCTTCAAACGCACTGGCGTCAAGTGCCATCTATACATGACCTTATAATTGTTTTCAATTAGGGAGGTCGCCAATAGACCTTTATAGCGTGATTGATAAATTTGCTTCCAAGTGTCCTCCCCCCACTCAACCCCCACATCTTCTTCCCACTTCCTTTGAAAGGCCTCTCTTAACCCAACCCCTTGCATCATGGCGTAAAATTTAGTCACAATCCCCCTCTTCCAGCCCATCAGGAACATCTGCTCCACCTCGGTAGGATCTCCCCGCAGGTCCGGCACTATCTTATGTTGAATATAGTGTCTAAGCTGATGGAATCGAAAGGCATCCTTATCCTCCAGTTGGAACTGCTCTTTCACAACTGTAAAGCTTTTCAAAGACTGTCCCTCCAACAGTTGACCTATCCACACTAAACCCTTCTGTTCCCAGTGCAAGTAAGCCATGATCCCCACCCCCGTGCGAAGGCGGGATTCCCCCTAATCGGTATCAGCCTAGAGACCCCCTCCTTACCTAGCCATATACATTTCCACTTATTCCAGACCTTCAATGTTATCTTCACATATGGGTTATCCCCTTTAAAACCTCTATTCCCATCTCTGGGCAGCCATAATAAGTCCCCAATCTGTCCCCCCCCCCCCCAGTTCCTCTGACTCCATCCACACCCACTCTTTTTTCTCATCCCCACCCAGTCCACACTAGCACCCAATTGGGCAGCCTCCCAATATCGCCCTAAATCCGGTATAGCCATGCCCCTAACTTCCTTCCTTCTAGTCAATATTCGCCTTGCTACTCTGTTCTTTTTCAGGCCCCCCACATATTTCATAATCCCCTGTTGCCATTTCGCAAGACAGCTCTTTGGTACCCAAATTGGCAACACTGTGAAGAGATAGAGCCACTTAGGTAAAATCACCATTTTCACTGCTGACATTCTCCTGTACCAGGATAAGCCCTTACTCCCCCAGCTGTCCAGTTCCTTCCTGACTACTTTTTCCATTCTTCCATAATTCGCCTCAAACAGGTCCTGCTCCCTCGCCATTAATTTTATACCCAAATATGTAATACTGTGCTTGGCCCATTTAAATGGGAACTTCTCCTTTATTTGTAGCTCCGTGTCCACCTGAACCGATATGTTCAGAATCTCCGACTTTGTAGCATTAATTCTAAACCCCGAATATTCCCCAAATTCCACTAAGATGTCATATAGTTTAGTTAAAGACGTCAACGGATTAGTTAACAAACAGTAGGTCATCCGCAAAGAGTGACACTTTACTTTCCAAGGCTTTCTACCTAACCCCCTTCACCTCCCCACACTCACGCACCCGTTGGGCTAAGGGTTCCATCGATAGCACAAACAAAATCTGCGACAGCGGGCACCCCTGCCTCGTACCCCGCCGTAATTCGAATGCCGCCGTATATTCACCGTTTATGCGAATCTTCGCCCGCGGTTGATTATAGATCGCTTTAACACATTGCAAATAGTTCCCGCCTATCCCCATCTTCACCAGAACTTTAAAAAGAAAGGGCCATGATACCCGGTCAAAAGCTTTCTCAGCATCAATTGTCAATAAAAACATCTGTTTCTTCCCTCGCTTACCTTCCCACATAGCATTCAGCACTTTCCGTATATTATCGGACGTGTGCCTCCCCGGGACAAAACCAGACTGATTCTCATGCACTAGTTGTGGTAAATAGGGTAATATCCTATTGGCCAGTACCTTGGCATAAATTTTAAAATCCATCCCCAGCAATGAGATGGGGCGATATGAGCCACATAAAGTTAAATCTTTCCCCTCTTTTGGGAGCAATGTTATACCCGCTGTTCTCATTGTTTCTGGCAACTCTCCCTCCTCCTTAAAAGGGTTAAAGAGCCTTGTCAATATCTCCCCCACCACATCCCCAAACTTTTTATAAAATTTGTTGGTATACCCGTCTAGCCCCGGTGCTTTATGAGACGGTAAGGTCTTAATAACCGCAAGCACTTCCCCCACCTCAATGGGCCGTGAAAGCTGTTCTGCTTGCCCCGTACTCAGACTCGGAAGCTCCATACTCAAAAATTCTTCCAACTCCCTCTGCACGCCTCTCTGATCTGGTGTATACAATTGTTTATAATACTCTAAAAAACGCTCTTACAGTTGCCCCGGTTGTCTCGTATCTTTCCCCTGTGCGTCTATGATTTTAGTTATGTAATTTCGCTGTCGCTGTTGTTTCAGCCTATGTGCCAAAATCCTGCTTGGTTTATTCCCCCACTCAAAAAATACTTGTTTTAGCCGATCTTGGGCGAATTTAATCTCCCCTAGCTCCAACTCACCTAATTCCTTCCTAGCCCGCGCCAGTTCATGCAAGCCCGTCCTGCCCAGGTTACCCATGGCAATCAACTTACCTCTCACCGCCACCTTTAGGCATTCCCAAAGTGTTCCAATTTTACACTCTGCTGTGTCATTTAGCTCTAGATATTCTTTAATACTGTCTCTCACTTGATTAATGATTTCAGGTACCTCCAGCAGAGATTCATTCAGACACCACCCTGAGCCTTTTCTATCGGTTTTCCCCACCCTAAGCTCTATCCAAACCAGGGCATGATCCGACAACGTTCTCTCACTGATCTCACACCCTCCCAGGTCCTGTACTAATGTCTTGGCCACCCACACCATGTCCAACCTAGACAGAGAATCATGCACTGGTGACCAATAGGTATAGTCCCTTCTCCTCCCTTTCATCTCCTGCCACGCATCCACTACTCCCAACTGCACCCCCATGGCTTTCAGTGCTCTCCTACTATTAACATTCCCTAGGGCCTTCCCCCTGGAATTATCCAAAATAGGATTACTCATTAAATTAAAATCCCCCCCACACACACACAATTAGTTGTCCCTCTGCAAATTCAGCCACCCTCTTGGTCAATTCCACAAAGAAGGCCCCTTGTGTCACATTTGGACCATAAATATTTGCCAAAGTAAAATTCTGATCCTTTATTTGCATCCTAACCATAATGTAGCACCCTTCTTTGTCCTGTTGTATTTTCTGTACCTGATATGGTATTTGCGTTCTCACTAAAATTCCTACTCCCCCCCCCCCCTTTCTTGAGTTCAACACGATTTGAGGCAAACCATTGCCCCTGAAATTTTTTTATTTGCCATCCGCCACTCATCCCTTTTCTTCAAATGGGTCTCCTGAATGAACACCACATCCCCCTGCAGCCTACTTATCTCTTTGTACACTCTCTGCCTCTTAATCGGGGAATTTAAGCCTCGCACATTCATCGTTACCAATCTTAATTTATCCATCACCACAACATACTTCAATAACCCTGTTCCTACGCTGTTTGGATAGGACGTCCCTACGCTTACCCCCCCATCCCATCCCCTCCCCCCCCCACCCCCACCACCTTCCAAGTCAATCTCACCTCCATCTTGCGAGGCATGACTCACCAGCCCGAGCCCCCATTTACCCTACTAATTTCAAAGGGCCCCCCCCCGCCACCAATACTTTATTACTTTTTAACATCACACTTTACACATCCATTTCCTTCAAATACTTAATATCTTCCAGAGAGTCCACTACTCCTTCTCAACTGTCAGGTTCCGTGGTAAGCTTCTGTTGTTGTCTGCGAAGCCGCCGGTCCCCTTGTGGCGCTGTTCTCCAGCCACTTTCACCTGGCCGTTTCCTCGCTGTCTTGGGGCGATTTATATGCTGAATCTCAGGTATCTCAGTCCAACCAGCATTCTCCATCGCCTTAACTGCTTTCTCAGCTGTTTTCACGTAAGAAGTGACCCCTTCTATACAAAATTGCAACCCAAACGGGAACAGCCATTTATATCTAATGGCCCTGTCCTGCAACTTCTTAGTAATCTGAGCAAAGTCTCTTCTCTTTCTCATCATGATAGCTGAGAGATCTGCATAAATCTCAATTCACTGATTTTCCCAATTAAAGTTCTTTACTTTCCTTGCAGCCTCCACCACAGTATTTTTCGTGAGATATTCATGAAAGCAGGCAATAATATCTCTATTATATCCCTCCTTTTTGGAGCCCAGAGCTCTATGGGCCCTATCTATCTTCCAACACAGTCCCTCCTCCGGTATACCAGCATCCAGCACCAGCTGTTTACACACTTTTTCCACTACTTGTGCACAGAAAGTTCTCAGAGGTTTCTGCGATGCCTCTCAGTCGAATATTCGCGCTCCTTGAACGGTTCTCCAGGTCTTCCAATTTAGAATATAATTCCTCCTGCTCCCCCTCCATACTCTCAATCTGCTCCTGCAGTTTCTGCATCGTGCTTTCCTGCGTTTCCACTTTGCTCTTCAGGTCTTCCATACGTTGGCCCACCTCTCTAATCTCGCCTTGCAGATCTTCCATCCATCCCTGCACGTCTGCCTTAAACAGTGACATATCCTGTCTGAGGGTGGTAAACCAACTTTTAAGCTCACCTCGGAGTACCTCCAAATCTCCTCCCCGCTGCTTTTCCACCGTTGAGGCCTCCTCATCGCTGCCTGCACTCACCGCCGCAATCTTGGCTTTCCCCGCGGCTCCCACCGCCGCCGCGTTCTTATAGGCAAACGCCTTCAGTTCAGCGCTACCTTTTTTCATCCCCGGGCAGCCTCTCCGTTCGCCCTGCTATCCGCTGCGTTTCTGACTCTCCAGACCCCGCGGTGTGGCTAGGGGTGCGCCTTCAAATCTCACATTCACGGAGCCCCGTGCTTTTGCTGCCACTCAGGCTGGTGACGTCACTTCCTCTCCCAGGGTGCGTAAAGCTTCTTAATTAAGAAAATTCTTACAAGAGCGAATTCTATGTAAGGCAAGATACGAAGCTTTGATCACTGCTGGTATCTGTAAACTGAAAGAGTTCAGAATTAACGATGCAACCTACGATTTTTAAAGACTCCGACAGAATAACTGGAATGTTATGCATCTTAGGTGGGGATACAGTATAATCTTGAAGCCACAGCCTGATCCACATCGAGCTCAATAACATCATGGCAATAGAGCAAAAGGGCAATGAGAGGAGCATATGGCACGAGAGACCAGTTGATGCTGAATAAGGCCATTATGGCCAGTAAGAAAGGCAGAAATCTCAGTATAGCATGAATTGATTATAAGAAAGCTTTTGACAGCATCCCACACTCTTGGATAATACATTGCCTTGAAATGTACAAAATAAATTTTGGTTTGACAGAGTATATTAAGTTCACTATGAAAATGTGGCAATCCACACTCTTTTTGAGATATGAAGATGGTCAGTACATCATTCCTAACATTAAAATCCAGAGAGGAATATTTCAGGGAGATTCCCTGTCGCCACTTCTGTTTTGCTTGGCGCTTAATCCAATGAGTGCTCTCATCAACTCTTTGGGGTATGGATTTAACCTGAATTCTAAAGACTGTACCAACCCAGAAGCAACTTCCCATCTGCTACTTATAGATGATCTGAAACTCTACAGTTTCAGCAGCCAACAATTAGCAGAGCAGCTTCATGTGGTGAAAAGCTTTTCTGACGACATCAGGATGACTTTTGGCCTTGAAAAATGCGCTAAGGAAACTTTTTTCAGAGGAAAATTGAGAAAAACCCAAAACATCTCCCTTGTTGAGGACTGTGACATCAAGGACCTTGAACAGGAAGGTCTATATAAGTACCTCGGAATAGAGGAAGGAATGACACACTGGCAGAAACTATTGAGAGAAGACCAGTAAAGAATATTACAGGAGATTAAAACGGTTATTGAAAAGTGCTTTAACATCACGAAATAAGATACATGTCATCAATCAGCTGGCAGCTCCTGTACTCTCCCTACAGTGGATTGGCCTCATAAAGAGCTTGAAAAACTGGATGTGCAAACAAGAAAACTCCTCCATGCTCATGAAGTAATTTACAAAATCAGTGTATGCCAAGATTGTACATCCCTAGAGCTGAAGGACTGCTAGGACTTATAGAAATTGACTACATCTACAGAGCTACTATCATAGGTTCCAAGGCTATCTGACAGCATCATCAGATCCAAAAACACAAAAAGTACTGAAATATGAAAGTCAACGTCCAGAATCTGTCTCCATCATCAAACTTGAACAAGCGTTCCGACGATTAGAAGGAATGAGTGAGAATCCACAGGTGTGCATGAGAAAGAAAGTAACAGAATTTGCAAAACAAGAGAAAAAAAACTCTTCAAAGAATTAGATCAGCAGATGAGGAAAAACAAGTGGCAAATGCACAAATACAGTGGAAAATACAGAGTGTTACTCCAAGAACCTTTTGTCGATCAAGAACGGACACATGAATGGTTGAGGAAAGGTAGACTGAAACCCATGGATGAAAGATTGATAGTTGCAGCCCAGGACAGCGGATTGCGGACGAGATGGTTTACGGCGTGTATTGAAAAAACTGGCACAAAAGACATATGCCGATTCTGTAAGAAAGAGCTGGAAACAGTAACTCACCTAATAGCAGGCTATGAAGTTCTGATGGCAGAAAATTTCTATACGGAAAGGCACAACAAAGTAGCATGCCTCCTCCACTGGAAACTCTGAAAACCGCTACAACATCACTGTCCCTGAAAAGCACTGGGATCATGACACAAAGAGAATAACAGAGAATGAAGAGGTATGATCACTGGGATATTCCCATTCCGACAGATAAGAAACTGGATGCCAGAAAACCTGCCATAGTGGTAAAGGAGAAGAACACCAGAGCGGCATTGATAATAGAAGTGTCGGTACTGAGTGATTATTCTGTGAACTGCGTGGAGAGGGAGAAGATCTTGAAGTATCAAGAAATGCAATCAGAGACCAAGAAAATGTGGTAGAAAGATACAGAAATATTTCCCATTGCACTGGGAGCCACAAGCCTAATAAAAAAGAATTTACAAGCACATCTTGACAAACTACCCATACATGTTACATCTTATGAACTCCAGCAGGAGGCTCTCTTTGGCACAATGCAAGTATTACGCCAAGCATTAGCAGTAAATTTGAGAGATTAAGATCATATTCCACATACCCTGACTTAGAAGTGAAGTTCATGACTGCCATAGTATGCGCAAAACTAACCCATTAGGAGAAACTACCACCAGTAAACTTTGAAGGGTTGAGCTTAAGGCCATTATTGGTGAGCCAATTGCTAACAGCATCCAGGCATTCATTTATTTCTTTATTTAACTGTTTTTATATCCCACCTTATCTTAAAGTCAAAGCGGGTTGTAGAGAACATGAAACATAATCCTAACGTTGGAATAGTACATTAGGATTTACATTAAACAAAGTAATAGACAAACCAAAGTAATATGCAAAACATAACTGGTAAATATACACAGAGTAGAACTTGTTTAATTGATATGCATGGAGGTAATTGTACTTAACATGCAATTCAAATAGAAAATATGCAGAGTAATGCTCTTGACATATGCATTTCAGGTAAAGGGAGTTTGGGTAGATTACGGAGTTGTAATTAAAGGTATTTGGGTAATTTTTGGGGTGGAAAGATTGGGGTGGGAAAGGTTAAGGGTAGAAGACGAGGGGGGTGGTCAGTGGTGGGATATAAGGAGGTATTAGGTCCCAAAGTATTCTCTGAACAGGTGGGTTTTTATCTTTTCTGAATTTGCTGAGATCGTGTGTGATGCGTATGTCATGGGGAGTTCATTCCATATGTTTGGTGCATTCCTGAAGGACTCCATTACAAGCAAGGTAATACTCTGCCTCAGTATCGTACCTAGCCCTTTATGAGTGGTGCAGTCGCACAGGGCGCTAAGGCTTAGGGGGCACATTTCAGCTGCCTGCTGCTGCCCTGCCGCCACCACTTTTTGCTCTCTCAGCAGCAGCAGGGCAACAGCAGGCAGCCAAAATGCACCTCCTAAGCCTCTGCATGGGTCTTTCTGCAGGTCTGGTCTCTCCCTCCTCCAACGCAACATCAGAGCAGGGAGGGATCAGATATGCTTAGTTAGGTCTGCTTTGCTCCGCTGCTGCTGGCGACTTGCACATTGGGCGCGCACTCCCCTCCTCCCCATACCTCTGTCCAGCCAATGCCTGCTCTTGCCCTGCTGCTGACAACCCCGTGGAGAAAACAAAGGGCGGCAGCAGCAGGGCAAGAGCAGGCAGCAGATGGATGGAGGTATGGGGAGGAGGAGAGTTCATTTTTAAAAATTAATTCTTAAAGGGGTTTTGGTGTTCCTTTTTAAAAGCTAAATCTTTTTTTCTATACTGCAAAGGGGGAATTTTTGTATTTGTTTGTGGTGTTAAGCAAAGCTGTCAGAGTTCAAGGTCTCTGTTCCAGCTACCCATTCATAGCTAACTGTTTGAAACCACTGACCTCATCAGGTGTTAGCTCCCCCTCCCTACCCAACCCAGCACCCACTGACCCCATGTAAGCATTCTTCCTTTATAGGCCAACTCCCCAATTAGTTACACACGGACATAGAACAGCGCTGTTAGAACACACTTAAAAGAGGTTAACTGCTTTTTCTATTAAAGGACAGCTAAGGAACAGGTAGAGACTTTGGCAGGTCTCTTTCTTTTACTTTAACAGGTACCAAAGCTACATCAACTAAACAATGACTAGGAAAAATCATATTGCTAAAGCTTTTGTCCCCTTTACAGCTTCTGCTTCTGTCCAGACAGAGATCCCAATGCCAGTTGAAGAACAGGTTCCATGCGCAAGATTGTCTGTATTCTGAGGCTCTCAAGAAACAAGTGGAGGAGCTCAGGGAAGAGGTGGTAGGTCTGCGAAACATTCGAGACAACAAAAATTACATTGATAAGATGCTTTTGAACATCCAAGCTCTCTGAAAGAGGTGAAGATGGGAGGTTACAGAATGAAGAAGATTGGACAAGAGTCACCAGAGCCTGCAGTATGAACACTCGAACTCCTCTAGCCCTTGAACTGAAGAACCAGTATGCAGCCTGTCAGACAGCTGCCTGGGTGAGAATGTTCACAGTCTTGGCAAGTGCATATATCAATATGATTTGCAAGGGATTGTGGGAAATGCAGTCCATTCACACCAGACACAGCTGCTCACAATAATTAGTTGTGCTTGAGTATAAAGCCAATAAGATATTTATTTATGGGGTTATTTCTCCCAACACAGATATGCTTGGTAGCACATAAAACAGGATACTTGCTTTCAGTGTTAAACTTAGAAAAACAAAATCAGGAAAACAACAGCTGAACTTGTCAGGCAAACTCCTCAAAAGAATAAAGACCTGGTTGGTAACAAGAATAAAGACCTGGTTGGTCTTTTCTGTAGGCTTTAGCTAATATTTTCTTAGCAGTGTTTCAAACAACAAGCAAAACCCACAAAGAAGGGAAAAACTGTTCTTTTCAGGTTAACTTCTTATATCTTCACACATAGATTCAGAAGTGATTCCCTCAGAGCTCACAAGCAATTAGGTAAGGCTCAATTGCTAGCAGTAATCCAGCTGAAACCCCTTAGCTGGCTTGCTTTCTACTGCGTGGCTCAAAATCCTACTCAGGAGCTTTTCTGAGTAGATTAAAGAACAAGCTTGTATTTCTTTGTGATGGTTGTTGTACTTTGTAAAAGAAAATTACCAAAGGAGTTTAGACAGAGAGCAATCCATGTATTCACAGCCTGTATCTATAACCGCTCCTTCCCCTTCTTCAACAATCATGGGTTCAATATCAGGGATTGGCACAGAGGAATTTCTCAATGGAGCATTTTCAGGAGAATACTTGTTTCCCTGCTGTCTTTCAAGGTTATAGCTAGGGCATAGATCAGTGTTCATACCTGAGCTTCCATTGCTGTTAGAGTTCCTCTCTAAATAGCCTGGACAGTATGTAGTCCAGTTCTTATGTCCAGCCTTCCAATCCAGATCCCTGGACACTGGATCTCTCTTCACATACCTTCTGGCACGGGTCTTAGGGTCCCTTCCACGTGCAGCCGTCTCCCTCACAGGTACCGTCTGGAGATTCCTAGCCCTGCAGCACCATTCCTCTGGCTTTCCCCAGTCCAATGGTGTAAGCTTGCCTTTTGAATGTCTCCCAGTATACGTACTGCTCTGGACTCCTTTAGACCTCCCAAATGTTTTTCTCTTCTTTCTTCCAAAGGGTTTCTTGCCCTTTCTGTCCGTCTGCTCTGGCTTCTGCTTCTGATGATCCTCCAGATGAAGACGTCCAAGCTGAGGATCTCCAAGCTGAAACTGAGGATGATGATCTCCCAGATGAAACTGAGGATAATTCTCTGTAGAATAAACTCTACCTTTATTCTGCTTTGATGAGTGCTCCACCCTAGCACAGCGCAGCTGTGCTGAATCAGGCCCTGCCCTTTGAGATGAGTGCTTGGGGATTACCTCATAGCCCTCCTGATTGAACACACGTTTCCCCACTTCAGCTCCTCTAATGGCTGTTGGAAACCTGGTGCATTCTGGGACTGGTAGTCTTTTATGGGAAAATTCTGTTTTCTTATCTCTACCAGAACTGACAGGTTGCTTGTTCAGAGTCACTTCACTTTTACTATAGCTCCTTCCTGAGCTATGATAAGCTTCCTTATCACAAGCCCTGGAGGTAGAGGAGGTGGAAGCATTCAAGGAAAGGGAAGAAGAACAGCTCGAGCACCCCAAAGTTGTAGAGTCAGTCACCACAAGGAAGAGAAGGGTAGTGGTGGTTGGTGACTCTCTTCTGAGGGGTACTGAGGCATCCATCTGCCAAACAAACTTGATATCCAGAGAAGTGTGCTGTCTGCCAGGTGCCAAAATATGAGATATTATGGAGCATTTGCTGAGACTCATCAAGCCTACTGACTATTATCCAATGTTGCTTATCCATGTCGGCACAAATGATACTGCTAGGTATCCCTCCGAGTGTATCAAAAGTGACTTCATGCCTCTGGGACAAAGGGTGAAGCAGACAGGTGTGCAGGTGGTGTTCTCTTCAATCCTCCCGGTTGCGGGTAAAGGCCGCGGCAGAGAAGCTTGCATCCCGGAGATGAATGCATGGCTGCATGAATGGTGTCATCAAGAGCGTTTTGGTTTCCTTGACCATGGGATGATGCTCCAAGGGCTACAGAGCAGAGATGACATCCATCTGTCCAAAAAGGGTTGATGTGTCTTCTCCAGCAGACTGGCTAACCTACTGAAGAGGGCTTTAAACTAGATTCATTGGGGATGGGTGAAGAAAGCCCCTGGGTAAGTGAAACATTAAATTCCTCTCTAGAAATGGGTCAGAGGGGCAACATCTGGAAAGCGGTGTGTATAAATATCCGTAGCGTGGGAAATAAGATCCCAGATGCTGAGGCTTTAGTAGAAGAGGCTGACTTGGATTCAGTGGCAGTTATGGAGACATGGTTCACAGACAACCATGACTGGGATGTAATTATGCCAGGCTATAATATATTCAAGAAGGACAGGGTGTGAAGAAGGGGAGAAAGAGTGGCACTATATGTTAAAAATAATATTAAAGCTATAGAACTGCAGGGCTTAAAAGGAAGAGACGAGGCACTGTGGGTTGAACTAGAAAGAGGGAAAGAGAAAGCACAGTTACTTACCTGTAACAGGTGATCTCTGGGAACAGCAGGAATTAGTCCTCACTTATGGGTACGTCGGAACCGACGGAGCCTGCGCGGGAAAGCTCCCCAGCTTCCCAGGAAGGAAGCTTTTGGGGTCTCCCACTGCACATGCGCGCTGCCTTCCCGCCTTCCTGACCAGCTCTCCTCAGTTCAAGTTTATAGCTGAGACAATAGAGAGAGGAAAGGAAGATAGATAGAAGATACAACTCCTAGGGGAGGTGGGTGGGTTGTGAGGACTAATTCCTGCTCTTCCCAGAGATCACCTGTTACAGGTAAGTAACTGTGCTATCTCCAGGAACAAGCAGGAATAAGTCCTCACTTATGGGGACTCCCTAGCTAAGATGCCTGGGAGATCCCCTTCCAAGGGTTCGCCATCTTCGTATGGATCTCAGGCATCCATCCTGGGAAGGTGGGCAGGAGTTGATCAAGTATGGAACAGGTGTTTGAGGACAGCCTGACCAAACAAGGCATCCCGGCGGGAGTCCTTGTCCAAGCAGTAATGGGCTGTGAAGGTATGAACCGAGGCCCATGTGGCGGCTCGACAGATCTGATCTATGGATACAGAGTGAAGATGAGCCATAGAAGTGGCCATGGCTCTCACATTGTGAGCTGTGACATGGCCTTCCAGAGGAATATTTTTACTCTGGTAAGCAAAGGAAATACACTGAGCAATCCAATTGGAAAGTGTACGTTTGGAGACTGGAAGTCCCAAATGAGAAGGATCAAAAGCCACGAAAAGCTGGGAAGACTTTCGATGTGGCTGAGTCCTGTTGAGGTAAAAGGCAAGAGCTCTTTTACAATCTAAAGTATGAAGGTTCCTCTCTGCACTGGATGCATGAGGAGCTGGAAAAAAGACAGGTAGATATACCTCTTGATTAAGATGAAAAGGCGAGACCACTTTGGGCATAAAGTGGGGATTCGTCCTAAGGACCACCTTATCATGATGAAACCTGGTATAAGGTGGATGAGCCACCAAGGCTTGTAGTTCACTGATGCGGCGAGCCGAAGTGACTGCAATAAGGAAAAGGACCTTCCAGGAAAGAAATTTCAAGGAGGTAGAAACCAACGGTTCAAAAGGTGGCTTCATAAGCTGACCCAGAACTAGGTTCAAGTCCCATGCTACCGGAGGAGGTCGGATGGGAGGCTTAGTTAGAGTCAGGCCTCTCATGAACCTTGCAACAAGCGGATGAGAGGAGACAGGTTGTCCATTTATAGGTTTTAAGGATGCTGCAATAGCACTCAAATGGACTCTTACTGAATTTGTCTTAAGGCCTGCATTAGAAAGATGCAGGAGATAGTCTAGTAGAGAATTCAAAGGAAGTGCTAGAGGGTCAAGACCCTGTTGAGCACATCAAATGGAAAAGCGTTTCCATTTGAAAGCATAGGAACGCCTCGTGGAGGGTTTCCTAGAGGCATGAAGGATATCTTTCACTGGTTGAGAAAGATTGAAGTCATGAAGGCTTAGGCCTTCAGTAACCAAGCTCGGAGGTGTAGGGACTTGGGGTTTGGGTGCCACAAAGTCCCCTCCTCCTGAGACAGAAGGTCTGGCGCCGCTCCCAGGTCCAGAGAGGGTCCCTGGGAGAGATGCAGAAGTAGAGGGAACCACACTTGGCGTGGCCAGCGTGGAGCTATGAGGATCATCGATCCGTGATCTCTCTGGAGTTTGAACAGAGTCTTGGGAATCAAAGGAATGGGTGGAAAGTCATATAGGAATTCCTGACCCCAATGCAGGAGAAAGGCGTCGTTGGCCTGAGCCCCCTGACACGGATTCCTGGAACAGAACCGGGGAAGTTTGGCATTCCACGGACTTGCAAAGAGGTCTATGGCCGGGGTTCCCCATTCCTGAAAGATTCTGCGTATCTGGTCCATATGTAGGGACCATTCGTGTGGAAGCAGAACTCGACTGAGTCTGTCTGCCCGAGAGTTTTGAACCCCTGGAAGATAGACTGCCAGAAGATGAATTTGATGCTCTCTGGAGAAGGCCCATAATCTGAGAGCTTCGTTGCAAAGCAACAGAGAGCCTGTCCCTCCTTGTTTGTTTATGTAGAACATGGCTACCTGATTGTCTGTCTGGACTAGGACGGTCAGGTTGTCTAGGAGGGTATGGAAGACTTTGAGGGCAAAGAAGATTGCTCGCAGTTCCAGGAGGTTGATGTGAAGGGTGGTCTCTTGGGGAGACCAAGTACCCTGAGTGGAGAGGTGTTGAAGATGGGCTCCCCACCCTGTTTGGGAGGCATCTGTTGTGAGGGTTGCTTGGGGCAACAAAGGTTGGAAGGGGGTCCCCAACAACAGATTCTTGGTGGACATCCACCATTGGAGGGACCAAAACAGACACTTTGAGGTGAGTATTTGGTCGAAGAGCGCTCCTGATGCTTGAGTCCACTGAGTGGCCAAGGTCCATTGAGCTGCTCTCATATGAAGACGAGCGTAGGGCACCACGTGTACCGTGGAGGCCATGTGGCCCAGAAGTCGTAGCATTTCTCTGGCTGTCAAGTGACTGCTGGATTGAGCTTGGGAGGCCAAGCACATCAGACGTTGGCCCCGGACTTGAGGTAGGTAGGCCCTTGCAGTGGCGGTGTCCAACTGGGCCCCTATGAATTCCAGAGACTAAGTAGGGGTAAGTTGAGACTTGGGAAGGTTTACCACCAGTCCCAGATACTGCAGAATGTGCCTGGTGCGGTCCAGGGAAATCTGGGCCTGTGACTGAGATGGAGCTCGGATGAGCCAGTCGTCCAGATATGGGAATACAAAAATTCCCAGACCTCTTAGAAATGCAGCCACCACTGCCATGCATTTGGTGAACACTCTTGGAGCAGAGGCCAGACCGAAGGGAAGTACTCTGTACTGGAAATGTTTTCCCTTAAACAGAAATCTTAGATATTTTCTGTGGGATGGGTGGATGAGTATATGTGTGTACGCATCCCTGAGATCTAGAGAACAAAGCCAATCCTGACTCTGAAGTTATGGAAGGAGAATGCCTAGAGAAAGCATTTTGAATTTCTCCTTGTACAGAAATTTGTTCAATTCTCTCAGATCTAGGATAGGTCTGAATCCCCCTGTCTTCTTTGGTATGAGAAAATAAGGGGAGTAGAATCCTGTCCCTTGTTGAAGAAGAGGAACCTCTTCTATTGCCCCTTGGGCAAGGAGAGAAAAGATTTCCTGACCCAACAGGTCCAGGAGAGATGGGGGAGAATTGAAGTGCCTCACCATGGTATGTGGAGGAAGGTTGGAAAATGAAGTTTGTAGCCCTCTCTTATGATAGAGAGGGTCCAGTGCTCTGATGTAATTTGCCCCCATCTGGGAGCAAAGTGAGCTAACATTCCGGGAATGGTGAGGGGCTCTGGTTGTTCTAGAGCCAGAAATGTTAAGTTCTCTAGGGGGAGGTCAAAACCCCTGAGGGGGTTGAGCCTGCTGAGGAGTGGCAGACGCTGCAGGCTTTGACCTTGCCTGTTTAGGTTGCTGACGTTTAGCAGCAAAGCGAGGCTGAGAAGATTGTTGGCCAGAATTTGTGGAAAATCTGGCCTTCTTGTAGTAAGGCCTCTTGAAAGACTTTTTCTTGGCAGGAGTAGAGGTAGACTTAGAAAGTCTATCCAATGTAGCATTTTCTGCGTCCATTTGAGTGGCTTTAATTTGCCAGTCTTTACCAAATAACTTCTCACCTGTACAGGGCAGATTCCGTAAGCCATCCAGGACCCAGGGTTCTAGGTCAGAGGCCTGGAGCAAAGCAAGTCGTCGGGCTGCAATGGCAATGCCCGAAGCTCTACCGGCACCCTCAAAGGAATCAAAGGCTGCTCTGTTGGAGAACTTAGAAACATCTAGAAGCTGTTTCACTAAAGAAATGAACTCCTCCTTTCTATCCTCAGGGATAAAGGGGGCAAAATGCTTTACCTTTAGGGCAAGTTCCCTTAGAAACATGCCCATATACAGACTGTAAGAATTAATCCTGGCTATAAGCATACTAGCCTGGAAAAGTTTCCTGCCAAAAGAGTCTAGGGTCTTACATTCTCGCCCTGGAGGGGTAGAAGAGTGCCTTTTGGTGCTCTTAATCTTTTTCAGCGCAGACTTCACCACAATGGAATGGTGAGGCAGCTGAGTCTTTTGAAACCCAGGAGGAGGGAGGACCCGGTACATGGTGTCCAACCTACGAGAGTAAGGAGACAACGTTAGAGGAGCCTCCCATAAGTCCATCAAGTGTTCTTGAAGGATTTCATGGATAGGCAGGGTGACTGCCTCTTTAGAAACCTTAGGGTATCCTAAAATATCCAATTTCTTTGACCTAGGTTCTTTTTAAGAGGATGTTGTAATAGAAAGTCCTTTAGCTAGCTCTATAATGAAGTCTTGAAAGGACAAATCCTCTGGTGGAGACATTCTCCTCTTTAGGGAAGAGGGGTCTTCATGAAGAACTAGAGACAGCTCATCAGAGTCCTCAGAGGAGTCAAAATCCTCAGAAGAATCAGAGTAGTCTCTATTTGCTTCCAACGCACGATACGCATACCGATCGGTATCGACATCGGGCGTACCGGGTATGGGATCGGTATCGGGTGAAAACCCGGATCCAGCATGCGGAACCCATCTGCGTTTGGAAGTCGATGGTCTCGGTTCCGGTATGGGAGACGATACCGGAACCGGACCTGGTACTGCTGAATGCGGTACCGAGGGCGTCGCAGCTGTAATAAAAGCCAGCATGGCCTGCTGCATGGTCTGAACAGTATTGCTCATAGACGCCACTGCTGCCTGGATGTCGGTACCGGTATGGGCCGGTACCCCAGAGCAGTCTAACAGGTGATCAGTCGAGGCCGTGCCATCGATGTCAACCTGTAACCCCATAGATGGTGCTTTGGAAGTCAGAGCTTCCCGCCGGGGTTGTTTGGCTGGGGCATGGTCCTCAGATTCAAAATTGAGAGCCTCTCGATGCTTTGAAGGAGATTTGCTCTTTGAGGACCTGCCCGAAGAAGGTTTGGTTACCTGAGATCCATCCGGAGAGGAAGACCTGGATGACTGTGATGCTGGATTATCTGAAGCAAACAGCACATGGAATTTGTTGGCCCGGTTCTGCAAACCACGTTTAGACATCTGGGAGCAGGATGGGCAGTCCGGAATGGAGTGGTCAGGTCCCAAACATTTAAGACACCATTCATGGGTGTCTGTGACAGAAATAACAGCACTACACTTGGTACACTCCTTAAAACCAGGGGCTGGTTTCTCCATGAGGAGAATTTGTGTAGGCCTGAGGCCTAACCGAAGTCACCAAGTTGTGCAAGATAAAGATTTTTTATTTTTTTTTAAAAGAAAAGAAAAGAGAGACCGGCGGTACCGGTTTCGGTATGGGGAAGGCAGGTACGCGGTCTAAAGAAACAAACTAAAACAATAATTTCTTCAGCGGTGACAGGAACAAGACCTGCTGGCTCCGCGGAAAAAGAGAAACTGAGGAGAGCTGGTCAGGAAGGCGGGAAGGCAGCGCGCATGGAGACCCCAAAAGCTTCCTTCCTGGGAAGCTGGGGAGCTTTCCCGCGCAGGCTCCGTCGGTTCCGACGTACCCATAAGTGAGGACTTATTCCTGCTTGTTCCTGGAGATGTCCGTTTGCATTGGACTTATATACAGATCCCCTTCACAGGGAGTAGAACTGGACGAAGATTTAATAGAAGTCATAGGCAGTATTGCCATTAAAGAAGAAGTGCTACTGATAGGTGATTTCAATATACCGGATGTGGATTGGCACGCTCCTGCTGTGCAGGGGTGGCCCAAGGGGGGTGCAGGGCCATGTGCAGTGGTTGGGGCATGGTACTTCAGGCCGGAAGGTCGGGGGTTCAAATCCTACTAGAGGACAGCAACCTTGGGCCGGAAGGACTGGGGTTTCTAGTCCCACAGGTGCTCCTTGTGGTCTTGGGCAAGCCACTTAACCCTCCATAGCCCATGTTCCCTGTAAAATAGTTATTTCCAAGTTATAATGCCCTGTTCAATGTAATTTCAGTTTGTTCAATGTAAACCGCACTGATGCAGAATAGCGCAGTATATAAGAGAATGTAAATAAATAAATAAATAAATAATTGCAAGGCCTCATTTGCATAATATTTACATAATGTTAACATGCGCTAACTTTTAGTAAACATGCCTCTTAACGAGTGTCTGGATAAAGAAAGACTACCAGATTTCTACATTACTATACTTTAGTGTCAACCGCCAAGAACATTAGGAAGTACTATAAACACTGCCCATTTAGAACCTATAGCAAACCCGCCGTATCATAACAGCACTACCAGGACTCACAAAGTACCAATCCCTACCTATCAAAAGGCAACACTGCAAATATTAAACCAATAAATTTCAGAGAATACCAACACATCTCCTACTGGGGAAATAGAACAAGTGGAACTGACAAATAGAAACTGCATGAACAGAACACTTCAGCTCAGTTACACATGTAGAACATAGGTTATCACCAAACAAAGAACGAGGGATCACAATTTAGAAATAAGACAACAATAATTAAACTGGGAACCCCAAAAGCCAATCTTGGAAAGCGTAGTTACTCACCTCTAACAGGTGATCTCCAGGAACAGGGTTTTGGATTTGTTAGGAACTAGGAAACATTATGGGGAAAGGAGGGGCTCTTCCGAAGGGATGGGCTTCACCTTAACCGGGATGGAACCAGGCTGCTGGCATTAACCTTTAAAAAGGAGATAGAGCAGCTTTTAAACTAGATATTAGGGGAAAGCCGACAGTCACCCAAGAGCGGATGGTTCGGAAGACTGTATCTTTGAAGGATACTATCAAAAACAGAGAGGTTCCACAAAAGAGTAAAGTAGCCCAAATGCCCTCAAGTATGGAGCAGACAGAGCTTAAAGATCCTAAATTACCCATGTCTAACAATAGCCAAATTAATATGAATAAAATACATTCTCTAAAATGCTTGTATGCAAATGCTAGAAGTCTAAAAAATAAGATGGGAGAGTTAGAATATATAGCAATAAATGAAAGGTTAGATATGATTGGAATATCAGAGACATGGTGGAAGGAGGACAACCAGTGGGACACTGTGATACCTGGGTACAAACTATATCGTAATGATAGAGCTGATAAAATTGGTGGAGGGGTTGCTCTCTATGTTAGAGAGGGCATTGAGTCAGAAAGGATTAAAGTTTTGCAGGAAACAAAATCTGCTGCAGAATCTATATGGATTGAAATTCCATGTAAAAGGGGGAAGGCAATGGCAGTGGGGGTGTACTATCGAGCACCTGGCCAGAATGACCAAATGGATGATGAAATGCTCAAAGAAATCAAGGAAGCTAACAAAGGTTACAGCACAGTAATAATAATGGGTGATTTCAACTGCCCCGGTATCAACTGGGTCAGTGTCACGGCAGGACATGCTAGGGAGATAAAGTTTCTAGATGAAATAAATGACTGCTTCTTGGAGCAGCTGGTTCATGAACCGACCAGAGGGGAAGCCATATTAGACCTAATCCTTAGTGGAACACCAGATCTAGTGCAAGAGATAAGGTTGTTGGGGCCACTTGGAAATAGTGATCATAGCATGATCGCCTTTGATTTAATTAGTGGAGGAGGGATAGTAAGGAAATCCACAGTACTACCTTTTAACTTTCGAAAGGGAGACTATGATAAAATGAGGAAAACAGTTAAGAAAAAAACTAAAAGGAGCAGTTGCAAAGGTTAAAGACGTACATCAGGCTTGGCTGTTGTTGAAAAATACTATCTTGGAAGCCCAGACAAGCTGTATTCCACGCTTTAAGAAAAGTGGAAGGAAGTCCAAAAAACTGCCAGCATGGTTTAAAGGTGAGGTCAGAGAGGCTGTTGTTGCCAAAAAAGCATCTTTCAGGAAATGGAAAAAAAAGAGCCAAACGACGAAACCTGGAAACAGCACAAGCACTGGCAAGTCAAATGCAAGGCATTGATAAGGCAGGCAAAGGGAGAATTTGAGAAGAAGCTTGCTGCGGAAGCAAAAACGCGAAGTAAAGACCTTTTCAAGTACATTCGTAGCAAAAAACCTGTGAGAGAGTCAGTTGGTCCATTAGATGATAAAGGGGTTAAAGGAGCACTAAGAGGCGACAAGTCGATAGCGGAGAGACTGAATGAATTCTTTGCTTCAGTCTTTACTGAGGAAGATGTAGGGATGTTACCCATGACTGAAGTGGTATTTAAAGGTGCGGAAGAATTGAAGGAAATATCGATACATCGGGAAGATGAATTACAACTATTAGATAAACTGAAGAGTAGCAAATCACCTGGGCCGGATGGTATACATGCAAGGGTGTTGAAAGAACTGAAATATGAGATTGCAGACCTGCTATTAGTAATCTGTGAACTATCATTAAAATCATCTCTAACACCTGAAGATTGGAGGATCGCCAATGTACCACCAATTTTTAAAAAAGGTTCCAGGGGTGATCCGGGAAACTACAGACCGGTGAGCCTGACGTCAGTACCAGGAAAAATGGTAGAAACCATCATAAAGAATAAAATTACTCAGCATGTAGATACTCATGACCTAATGGGAGACAGTCAACATGGCTTTAGACAAGGAAGATCTTGTCTTACTAATCTGTTATGTTTTTTTGAAGGAGTGAATAAACAGGTGGACAAAGGTGAGTCGGTTGATATTGTGTATCTGGACTTTCAGAAAGCCTTTGACAAGGTCCCTCATGAGAGACTTTTGGCAAAACTAAAGAGTCATGGGATAGGAGGCAGTGTACTATTGTGGATCAGGAACTGGTTAAAAGATAGAAAGCAGAGGGAAGGCGGGCACTTGTCGGCAGATATGCTTACAGCAGGGATCACGGTGCTGCCCAAGGGGGGTAGAGACCCGCTATACTGTGAGTCGTACAGGCCCATCTCTCTACTGAATGTGGATGTAAAAATCCTAGCCAAAGTGCTGGCCAATAGGCTGGCGCCAAGGATGCCCGGGTTGATAGGGCTAGACCAGACTGGTTTTATCATGGGGCGACAAGCCTCCGATAACATCAAGAGGGCATTGGAAGCTGTATGGGGGGTACAAGAACAAGGGATGGAGGCCATGTTGCTTTCCATCGATGCAGAGAAAGCGTTCGACAGGGTGGATTGGGGCTTTCTCTTCTTAACGATGCAGCGGATGGGTATAGGCCCCAAGTTTATGCGGTGGGTGCAAGCGCTATACAGGGGCCCTAAGGCCAGGGTTAAAATTAACGGGCGGTACACGGAGGCCTTGGAGCTGGAACGGGGGACCCGTCAGGGCTGCCCGATGTCTCCTCTTCTCTTCGCTATTGCCATTGAACCCTTGGCCTGTGCCATTCGGGATAATGGGAGGGTGCAGGGGCTGCAGAAGGGGAACAGCCACCACAAAATATCGCTATTTGCGGCCGATGTCCTTCTGGTGGTGACACAGCCAGAGGAGTCGTTGCCAGCGCTTCTTGACTTGCTGGGACAATATGGGGAGGTGTCTGGGTTCAAAATGAACCCAGATAAGATGGAGGCCCTGAATCTTAATTTGTCTTCGGCCCGGCTGGCAGGGCTGCAGAGGGCCTACCCATTTCGGTGGAAAGAGGGGGCTATCCGCTACCTGGGGGTCCATATCACCCCCCAGCCTAGTGGGCTGTATGCGGCTAACTATGGCAAATTATGGAGGGAGATAGAGAGGGATTTACAGCAGTGGGTAGGATATGAGGTCTCCTGGCTGGGCAGGATCGCATCGGTAAAAATGAACGTCCTCCCCCGAGTCCTGTATTATTTCCAGGCTCTGCCAGTGGCCATCCCGGGAGCGCATATGAGGCGCCTGCAGCGGCAGGTGAACCAGTACATTTGGCGGCGGCGCCCGCCTCGGGTGGCGCGCGAGGTGCTGTACCGGAGGCGGGAAGAAGGGGGGTTGGGAGTCCCCAATATGCAGGCTTATTATTGGGCCGCCCAAGCGCGACATGTGATGGACTGGCGGGGTGGGGGGGAAGGTAAGACCTATGTAGAACTAGAGAAGCACAGTGGGGGGGGAAGGTCCCTGGCAGGGCTCCCCTGGATGGGTAAGGGGGAAAGGGGGATGGGGGTGGGGGATAGTCCGTATGTGCGCCATGTGCTCGGGGAGTGGGATAAGATTAGAAAGGGAGCAGGGGAGGGAGGGGGAGGGGAGTTCTCGCTGATGCGGGAATTGTGCCAAACGGTAGAATTCCGCCCAGGGCGAGAAGGGGGGGGGGGCTTTCGGCGGTGGGCAAAAGGGGGGCTGCTGTGCTTTTATCAGTTCCTCGATGGGGGTGAGTGGGTACCGTTTGAGACCTTGCAAGAGCAATATGGGCTGCGAGAGGGGGACCGCCTCTATTATAGGCAAGTAGTTTCTTTCCTCCGGAAGAAGCTAGGGAGGGAGGGGATGGATCGGGATTATACCCCCTTGGAGGTGGTTTGGTATGGGAAGCGGACATCCCCGGGGCTTACCTCAGCGCTCTACCGGGCGATCCAGGGACCAATGGGGGGGAAGCATCGCTACATGCGGGAGTGGGAAGGGGACCTGGGCATGGAGCTTGAAGAGGGACACTGGAAGATGGTGTTTGACCAGTTGCGGTTGCCACCCATATCGATTGCTATCCGGGAAAACTGGTGCAAGGTGGTTATGAGGTGGTATTACACCCCCGACCGATTGCATCGGATGTATCCCGGGGTGTCCAATCTATGCTGGAGGGAGTGCGGGGGCGTGGGCACGTTTTACCATATCTGGTGGGAGTGCCCGCGGATAAAGCCCTTCTGGGGGAAGATTCGGGAGTGGATTGCAGAGGTGGTGGGACGAGAGGTGCCGCTGGATCCGAGTGGGTTCCTAATGAGGTGGTGGAGTGCAGAGGGGCCTGACCGAGATCAGCGGCAGATTCAGGCGTGCCTGAGTGCGGCCCGCTGCGAGCTGGCCTACTGCTGGCGGCAGAGGGATGGGCCGCAGGTGGGGCAATGTGTAGAGCGCTTGCGACAGGTGTACTTGATGGAAAGGTTGACCGCAGCGCGACGACAACGGGTGGAATCCTTTGAGCAGCGGTGGGAAAAGGTACTGTGCTATCTCAAGGGGGGGGGTTGGGGGGCAGGGGGGAGACGGGGGGGGGAAAGGGGGGGAGGGGGAGAGGGGGGGAAGGGTAGACCCGGGGTGTAGGGGGAGCCCGGGGGGGAGGGGGGATGCAAGGGGGCGGCCCCCACTAGGTCCCTGGGTTAGTATTTCAAAAAACCCTACACAACCTCGCTTAGGGAATGCAGGGCTGTGGGGTGGCCGGGAACTTGCTGATGGTTGTGTATTATGTATATGGTGGTTTGAAGACCCCTGTCCAACTAATTTGTAAGCTTACCTGCATGTGTTGGAACTGTTATGTACTGTTGTGAATAAAAAGCTAAATTCAAAAAAAAAGATAGAAAGCAGAGGGTAGGGCTAAAACTATGGTTACACGATGCAAGGTTCCACATTAGGAACCAACACCCAGGAAAAAGATTTAGGCGTCATTGTGGATACCATGTTAAAACCCTCGGCCCAGTGTGCAGCGGCGGCCAAGAGAGCAAATAGAATGCTAGGTATGATAAGGAAAGGAATGGAAAATAAAACAAAAGATATTATAATGCCTCTATATCGTTCCATGGTGAGACCGCACCTTGAATATTGTGTGCAATTCTGGTCGCCGTATCTTAAAAAGGATATAGCGATTTTAGAAAAGGTTCAGAGAAGAGCCACCAAAATGGTAAAGGGGATGGAAGGATACTCCTATGAAGAAAGGCTAAAAAGGTTAGGGCTCTTTAACCTGGAAAAGAGACGGCTGAGGGGAGATATGATAGAAGTCTATAAATTAATGAACAGAGTGGAACGGGTAAACGTAGATCGATTGTTTACGTTATCAGAATATAGGAAAGACTAGGGGACATGCAATGAAGCTACAGGGTAAACTATTTAAGACTAATAAAAGAAAATATTTTTTCACTCAACGTGTAATCAAACTCTGGAATTTGTTACCAGAGGATGTAGTAAAGGCTGTTAATGTAGCTGGGTTTAAAAAAGGTTTGGACAAGTTCCTGGAGGAAAGGTCCATAAACCATTATTAAGAAGGGACCCAGGATATCAATGCTTGAACCAATACAAGCATTGTGGAACCTGTGTCCCTTGGGGAAACTGCTAGGTACATATGACCTAGATTGGCCACTGTTGGAAACAGAATACTGGGCTTGATGGACCTTGGTCTGACCCAGTATGGCATATCTTATGTTCTTATGTAACAGCAGGAATTTAGTCTTCACATATGGGTGACATCGGTACCAATGGAGCCTGCGCGGGAACGCTCCCCAGAGTCTGACAGGAAAGCCTTTGGGAGCACTCCACTATGCCTGCGTGGCCGCCTTCCCAACTCCCTCTCTTCAGTTTAGTCTGTAGCTGAGAAAAAGGAGAGTAAGAGAAGAAACCCTACAACTCCTAGGGTTGTGAAGACTAATTTACTGCTGTTCCCGGAGATCACCTGTTACAAGTGAGTAACTACCCTATTTCCAGGAACAAGCAGGAATGTAGTCTTCACATATGGGACTCCCTAGCTCCCAGATGAAGTGATTTGCCTCAGAATAGGCTTCAAGAGGCCACGGACCCTTCATGAATGTCTGATATTGTCAGTCCGGAATGGAGGGTAGGTGTTGCCCCCTAAGTCTGAAAGAGGTGCTGGAATACAGCTTGATCGAACATGGCATCCCGGCAGGAGTCCTTGTCCAGACAATAATGGACAGCAAAGGTATGAACAGAAGACCAAGTTGCAGCCTTGCAAATTTCGTCAATGGCTACAGAGCATAAGATTTGTCATTGAGGTAGCCATGGCATGAACATTATGAGCAGCAACATGCCCTTCCAGGGGGAGTCCTGCTTTGTCATAAGCAAATGAAATGCAGTCCACTATCCATTTGGAGAGCGTATGTTTAGATACCAGGAGACCCAGGTGACTAGGGTCAAAGGAAATGAACTGTGAGGCTTTATGGTGATCTCGAGTTCTCTTTTTATGTAAACCGCACTGATCGCAAATAGTGCGGTATATAAGAAATGCAAATAAATAAATAAAAAGCAAACGCACGCTTGCAGTCAAGGGTATGCAGAGTTGCTTCTGCCCTAGACGCTTGCAGTCTAGGAAAGAATATAGGAAGGTAAACTGACTGATTCAAATGAAAACCTTTGGCATGAAATGCAGATGAATTCTAAGGACCGCCTTGTCATGGTGGAACCTAGTGTAGGGTGGGTCCGCCACCAAAGCCTGAAGCTCACTAATGCACCTAGCTGAAGTGACAGCAATAAGGAAGATAACCTTCCATAAAAGTAATTTTAGTAGGGTCATAGCCAATGGGTCAAAGGGCGGCTTAAAAAGCTGTGCTAGAACAACACTGAGATCCCAAGCAATCGGAGGTGGCTTAATGGGTAACTTGATCAGCAAGAGCCCTCTCAAAGTGCTCTACCAGCGATTGTGAGATGGGCTGTCCATTCAATAGATGATGAGAGGCCACAATGGCACTGAGGTGAACTCTCACCAAGTTGGTCTTGAGACCTGTTGAGGATAGGTGGAACAAATACTGAAGGAGTGCCTCCACGGGAGTAGAGAAGGGATGGAGATCCTTCTGGGAACACCAGAGAGAGAATCTACACCACTTGAAAGCATAGGAATGCCTGGTGGATGGCTTCCTGGAACCCAACAGGATCTCCTTAACCTACTGTGTAAGATTTAAAGCTGTGAGAAGGAGAGACTGTGGATTGGGATGGAGCAGAATCCCATCTTCTTGGGAGAGGAGATCGGGCGCAGATCCCAATCATAGAGGCTGAGTCTGAGCCAGACGTAACAGCAAAGGGAACCACGACTGACGTGACCAGTGAGGGCTATGAGAATCATGGAGCCCTTGTCAGCCTGTAGCTTGAAAAGCATCTTGGGAATGAAGGGTATGGAAGGGAAGGCATAAAGGAGACCCTAACCCCAATGCAGGAGGAAAGTATCCACCTGATGATTGCTGGACATCGGAGTCCTGGTGCAGAAGAGGAGAAGCTTGGCATTCTGTGGCATGGCAAATAGATCTATGTCTGGAGTTCCCTAGGTTTGAAAGATGTAGGACATTGTGTCTGGATGGAGACACCATTCTGTGGGAAAGAAGGATTCAACTCAATTTGTCTGCCAAGACATTGAGCTCCCCTGGGAGATATACCACTTGGAGGTGTATTTGATGAGAAATGGCAAAGGACCACAAATGGAGAACTCCTTGTAGAGGGACCAAGAGCCTGTTCTGCCCCATCTGTTCACTTAGAACATTGCCACCTGATTGTCTGTCCTGACTAGGACTCTTTGTGCCCTGAGGTGATCTTGAAACACCCTGAAGGCATCTGAGATAGAACAAAGCTCCAGGAGATTGATCTGGAGCTATGACTCCTGCATTGTCCAGAGGCCTCGAGTAGAGAGTGTGCCCAAATGAGCTCCCCAACCCAGTTTGGAGGCATCCATCATCAGGGTGCATTGATGTGGAAGCATCTGAAAAGGTGACCCGACGAGATTTTCTGGGTAACACAATCCATTGGAGGGATGTAGTGAGAGGGGTAGTGACTTGGATCTTGCCCCTGAGATGACCTGAGGCCTGCATCCATTGGGAGGCAAGAGTCCACTGGACTGTCCACATATGTAGATGAGTATATGGGATGACATGTATTGTTGAGGCCATGTGCCCCAGAAGTTGCAGTATTTCTTGTGCAGTCAGATGGTCTCAGAGTAGCGCTTGGGACACTAGCTCGATGAGACAGACAATGGAGTTGGGGCAGAAATGCCCTGGACTGTTGTACGTCTAGTAAAGCTCCGATGAACTCTAGTCTGAGTTGGAGCGAGGTGGGATTTTGGAAAGTTTATGACAAAACCCAAGTGTTGTAGTACTGTGACGGTACGATGTAAGGAAAGCTGAACCTCTTGGGAAGTGTCTGCTCTTATGAGCCAGTCGTCTAAGTAAGGGAAAACAAATACCTCAGAGATCTTAGAAATGCAGTTACGACCATCATGCACTTTGTGAAGACTCTTGGGGCTGAAGCAAGTCCAAAAGGAAGGACCTTGTACTGATAATGTCCTCCCTGAAAGATGAAGCATAGATATTTCCTGTGTCCTGGGTGGATGAGGATATGTGTGTATGCTTCTCTTACATCTAGAGAACAAAGCCAGTCCTGACTCTGGAGGTAGGGAAGAAGAGTCCCTAAAGAGATCATTTTGAACTTCTCATGGGCTAGAAACTTGAGGTTTCTGAGGTCCAGGATAGGCCTGTACCCTCCAGTCTTCTTTAGTATAAGAGTGGAACCCCATTCCCTGTTGTGGTATCGGGACATCTTCTATGGCACCCTGGGATAGAAGAGAAGACATCTCTTGTTGTAGGAGAGCAGTGAGTGATGATTGCTGTGATATTCCCCTACGAGAGTCGAGGGGGGCAGAGTTTGCAGATAAATTCTGTACCCCTCCCAAACTAGTGCCCACTGCTCTGAGGTGATAAGGTGCCATCTGTGGGCATAGTGACACAAGCTACCTACTATTTGGAGGCAGCGAGGGTCCTCTAGAGGCAGGGTGGCAATGTTCTCTAGAAAAAAATCAAAAACCAGGTGCAGATTGAGGCTACGGAGCTGGATGACATTTAGGCACCTGTGGCTTCTTTTGTTCTTTAGGAGGCTGCAGCATTTTCTGAGGGTAATAAGAGTAGAATTTCTTAATATTATTGAAGAAAGCCTTCTTTACAGATGTCTTTTTCCTAGCAGGGTTAGATGTTGTTCTCGACAGCCTGTTTAGAGTGGTATTCTCGGACTCTGAGAAACCTTATCCTGCTAGTCTTTGCCAAAGAGGTTTTCCCCTATGCAGGGTATGTTGCCCAGTTTATCTTGAACCCACTGTTCAAGATCTGAGGCCTGAAGCCATGCAGTTCTGTGTGCACTGCTGCATATTGCTGTGGCTCTGCTTGTGCAATCAAATGCATCAAAGGCTGCCCACCCTATTGACAAAATTTGATACTGTGATAAGGAAGCTTATCAGGACCCAAGAGACAGGGATAAAGAGAAGGAATTTACCCTTATAAAAGGACCTATTTTACCAGGTCAGAGACACAAAACTCCCTTTACACCTAGAAAGCAGGTAATTCCTAGTTACAATAGGTTGCAGAATGCCCCTAGTGGAGAAAAAGAGAGGGAATACAGGCTCAGGGTAAGGAACCCTTACGTCACTGAATTCCCCAATTACTCAGCTGCCACGAGGCAGTTTGATCTCCAACACCTGAGAGGAGAGGGGGGGGGAGCAGGCACCTGAGAGGTTTAAGACTAGGTCAGTTTATTCAGAAGGGAGAGGCAGGAGAGGAAGAAGAGGAGGAAAGGAGAGAGAACGTGAGAGCAGTAGGAGTGTCTACTGGAAGAGGAATGGATCTGGAACAGTGAACAGCAGGAACCAGGAACACAAGTTGGAGAACAGGACGTGGAAGCACCGGTGAATGGTGGCCAGAGCATGAGAGAGGAGAAGCTGCCACAAGCTTTGACCCAGGTATGAGCATTAGAAGCTTGCCTAATTCTGAGCACTACAGAATTGCCAGAGACAGCCTTAGCCCTAACGGAAGGCAGTCAGCTAAGCCCTCTGAGCCAGAAACAGAGGAAGTGCCAATGCAACTGGGTGAACCAGACTTAGCTTTAGAAGAAGAAGTCTCATACATGGATTGCTCTTTATGCCAGTCTTCCAATACAGAGGGGTTGAAAGGGAGTCAACCATAAGAAAAACCTCCAGTGTCCGGTAGCCCTAAGAGCCTGTGGTTAACTTGTGAAGGTCCTGAGTTAACGGCAAAATACCTTTTTTTTTTTTTTTTTTTACTGTGCAAGCCGAAGCTGCCTAATTAAGTTGGTGAATCAGCTGTGAGCCAGAGCAGTACTCAGCCGGAAGCCATACTAACGGTGAGAGTAAGGAAAGCTTTTGTTTAGCTGTTTATAAGAAAAGCTTGCATAGAGAATTGCTTGCCTGTGAAGAGTTTAACTGCCTGATTGAAAGTTTTTCTATGTTTAAGACGACAAACAGTGTTCTGGACTGAAAGAAAAAGAAACCTGCTTTAGGAAAAGCTGTTTTCTGTTTGTTTGATCAGCACTGCAAGCCATGCCTGATAGCAGGGGCTGTTAAAGTATTTATGTTTATACTGGAAAACATTGCAAGCTGTTTTGTTTGGAATTCATTTATATCCTGATGTTCATTTACAAGAATCCTGGAGAAATAATCCAAAGGTGGAATTTGTGAACCTTAGCGTGTTTTTTTTCAGTTAATAAACTGTCATTACCTTACCACTCAAGGCAACTACAAAGGTGTTTTTTTTTTTACCTGAGGTTGAATACTTTCTGACTGAACTACCTTTCCCATAAGGCATTACAAGGCAGTCAGTCAGTTAAAGACCAAAAGGTGAATCTCTCTAATGACCACCACGCCCCTCCATACTGCATGTAAGGGACTATGGGCGTGACAATACATTTTGGGTATGTTTGACTAGAGCAAGATAGTCCTCTCTCTTATCATCTGGAAGAAGAGGGGCCATAGCCTCAAGGTTCCTGGTAACCTCCTTGAGGAACATACCCATGTAAAGTATATAGGGGTTTATCCTGGCAGAAAGCATTGAAGCCTGGAAACATCGATGCCCAAAGGTATCGAGGTTTCTCGATTCTCTACCCGGAGGGTTAGAGGAATAAGTTTTGGAACTCTTGATTCAGTGCATCGCCAATTCCACCACCATTGAATGGTGGGGAAGCTGTGGCTTTTGGAAGATGGGACACTCCGGTACTCGATACATGGTATCGAAGTGCCGAATATGAGGCGAAATCGTGAGGGGAGTCTCCCACATCTGGAGCATCAGATCATGGAGGATGCAGTGCAATGGTAGAGTGGCCACCTCCTTGGGAGTTGTTGGGTATTGGAGGATCTCAAATTCCTCTGCCCTGGGCTCTCTCTCAGATGTCACTGTTATGGAGAGACCACTAGCTAGGTCTCAAATTAATTCCTGGAAGGACATGTCCTCAGGAAGTGACATGCATCATTCTGGAAGCGGGAAGGGCTCCAAAGGCAAGCCTCGGGGCTCCCGTGAATCGAGTGACTCCTCATCCGAAACAGGGGAGTCTGAATTGGAGAACTCAAAGTATCAGCAGGTATGGTGTTCGTTCTCAGACAGGCGCAGATACCGATGTATGTCGGAACTGGGCTCGGGGAATCATTTGGGTAAAGCCCCAGGATCAGTGATGGACTAGAGGGAAGGCATAGGTGGCAGTGATGCCAATGCCATGTACTCCAATGCACCATACACCGGTGCCGATGTTGGCGTTGGTATCGATGGCCAGGTGTCTGAGGGCAAAGGTCTGATGGGGACCAAGGCTGCCAATAGAGTTGCCAAGTTCTGCTTAATAGCCAGTATACGCTGGTCTATCTAGGTTGCCAATGCTTGGGTATTAGTGATGGAGACTTGCGTCACCGTCCCAGAGCATGGCACCAGTAGCTCTCCTGAGGTTGAGGCTTCAGGAGCATCCTGGGGCCCCTCGATGGCTTTGGAGGGCAGGTCCTCCCGCCAGGGCTATTTGGCAGGCCAATCCACCTCCAGGGTAATGCCAGAGGCATCTCTATGCTGGGAACGAGATCTACCTCTGGAAGAATTTTCTGTCTTCGATGAAGACTTGTGTTTGGACGTTTTCGATACCCGAGATCCATGGGACGAGGATGAGGCTCTCGATAACTTTGATGCAAAAAAGACACCGCGTCCGAAACGAAGAGAGCTCCAAATTTAGACGCCTGGTTCTACAGGCCTCTCTTTGTCATCTTTTTACAAAGTGTACAGTCTGCTGGATGGTGATCGGGCCCAAGGCATTTCAAGCACCAGTCATGTGTGTCAGTTGCTGAAATGGTACTGCCACATTTAGAACATTTTTTGAAACCACTAGTCTGTTTCTCCATAACATCGGTGGACAGTACTGAAAGCTTAAGGCCCAAGATGGCGTCGATCACCTGAAGTTTCTTTTTTTTTTTTTCTTTTACTAGTAAAGAAAGAATAAAAGAAAGACTAATGGAACCGGTTGTGTCAAGATGGTGCCGGCGTTGACGAGAAGTCAGACGCCAACCACAAAAAAACCAAAAGAATTTTCTGCGGTGACAGGATTTGCTTCCTGCTGGCTCTGTGAAAAACGAAGAACTGAAGAGAGGGAGTAGGGAAGGCAGGAAAGCAGTCACGCAGGTGCAGTGGAGTGCTTCCAAAGGCTTTCCTATTGGACGTTGGGGAGCTTTCCCGCGTGAGCCCCATGGGTATCAACATCACCCATATGTGAAGACTAATTCCTGCTTGTTCCTGAAGAATGTACAACAACCCTGGAGAAATAAAACTATAAATTAATTTCCTCTTGTACTAAACAAAATGCAAAGATGTTAGCGATGCACATTTCCCAGAGCAGACATATTACAGTTAATAAATTCAAAATAAAAAAGTATTTTTCTATTTTTTGTTTTGGGCATTTTATTTTTCAGCTGCAATTGCTCCAGTCACTCACTTTCTTCTGGTTTCTTCATGTCTTCTGCTAACTCTCCATTGTCTGATGTCCATTTGTCCTTTCTGCTCTCTTCTGATTTTTTCCATTCTCTCTCTACATTTACTTTAACATACTGATTGATCCCCTTTTGCTCTTTCCTCCATTTTTCTTTATTCCTTTTTCATCCATTCAAATTTCACCCTGCCATCCTCAATCTCCACTGACTCTCCCAAAACCTGGCCAATCACAGATTTTTCTTCCCTCACACACAAAATATCGTTTCCCTCTCCATCCTCATTCCCCCAGCCCCATCCCCTTCTAGTCCTCCCCCAACATCAGCTCCCTTCTAGTTCCAGCCCGACCCAGCATCCGCTCCCTTCTAGTCCCATTCTCCCATCCCTTGCATCAGTCTATTTCCAATCCTATCCCAGTCCCCCATCAGCCCATTTCCAGTCCTATTTTATCCCCCCATCAGCCCATTTCCAATCCTAACCGCCCCATCAGCCTATTTCCAGTCCTATCCTAGCCCACCCCTCCCCCTCCCTGAAGAGCCCCGCGCTTGCCTGAGTGCTTTCAAAGGAAGTCAGGGAGGTCGACTCACCTCTGCACAGAGCTAGAGTGAAGAGCAGCATGTTCATTCACTTCCGCTGTATTCTTGTGAAGTGCACTGAGTGCCAGGAAAGGTTAAAGGGCATTTCTTGTTTCCCTGCACTCCGTGCACCTTGAATAGTGTGTGCAATTCTGGTCGCCGTATCTTAAAAAGGATATAGCGTTATTAGAAAAGGTTCAGAGAAGAGCCACCAAAATGGTAAAGGGGATGGAAGGATACTCCTATGAAGAAAGGCTAAAAAGGTTAGGGCTCTTTAACCTGGAAAAGAGACGGCTGAGGGGAGATATGATAGAAGTCTATAAATTAATGAACGGGTAAACGTAGATCGATTGTTTACATTATCAGAATATAGAAAGACTAGGGGACATGTAATGAAGCTACAGGGTAAATTATTTAAGACTAATAAAAGAAAATATTTTTTTCACTCAATGTGTAATCAAACTCTGGAATTTGTTACCGGAGAATGTAGTAAAGGCTGTTAGTGTAGCTGGGTTTAAAAAAGGTTTGGACAAGTTCCTGAAGGAAAGGTCCATAAACCATTATTAAGAAGGGACCCAGGATATCAATGCTTGACCCAGTACAAGCATTGCGGAACCTGTGTCTTTTGGGGAAACTGCTAGGTACGTATGACCTAGATTGGCCACTGTTGGAAACAGGATACTGGGCTTGATGGACCTTAGTCTGACCCAGTATGGCATATCTTATGTTCTTATGAGAACACAGCGCGAATGAAAAAGCGCACAGCTCTTCACTCCAGCGATATGCAGAGGTAAGTTAGGGCCTCCCCATCTGTCTCTGAAGCCAGCCCTGCAAACCCACCAAGCGGAATGAAGTAAGCACAGGGCCCCATGTGAACAACATTCTCGCACAATGGACAGGCCGGCCCTGCTGCTTCAGTGTTATCTAGAAGTAAGATGATCCTGGATTCTCTACAGGAATAATTATTCAGGCAACTGTTAACAGAACCCAAACGTGATGGGTCATGCTGGACTTAGTGCTTATCAATGGACAAAGCGTTTCTGATGTTGCAGTGGGAGATCATCTCGTATCTAATGATCACCAGAGGGCATGGTTCAGCATTAGGACTAGGTCTTTTAAAATCCATTCAAAAGCGAGGGTCTTAGACTTTAGGAAAACTAACTTTGCAAAGATGTGACAATACCTCAAGGCGTCGTTAGTGGGATGGGAACAGCTGGGGGGGGGGGCAGGAAGTAGAAAAACAGCGGGCAAAACTGAAAGGGGATATTTTAAGGGCAACAAACGTTTCTTTTAGAAAGCTAAACAAATGTAAATGTAAAAGGAAAAAGGAGGCCACTATGGTTCTCAAAAGAACTAGCTGAAAAGGTGAAGAAAAAGAGGGGCATCTATATTTGGAAAAACAGAGAAGCTAGCAAAGTAGTCAGGAAAACAAAGGTACAAAAAGAAGAAGAAATAGCCAATGCAATAAAATGCAGGGATAAGACATTTTTCAGATATGATAGTGAGAGGAGGAAGGGCAAAAGTAGTACTGTCAGACTCAAGGGTGCAGAGGAGGAATATGCAGAAACTGATGAGGATAAAGCAGAATTCCTTAACAAATATTTCTGTTCTGTGTTCACAGATGAAGGGCCAGGAGCAGGACCTCAGAAAACACCCACAAATAAGAACAGAAGCAACAGGGATTTCAAATGATTTTCAGAATACTGTGTTCATGAGGAACTAGCTAAACCAGAAGTACAAAAAGCAATGGGTCCATATCGGATACATCCAAGAATACTGAGGGAACATAGGGGCGCTCTAGTGGCTCCACTGTCTGACCTTTTCAATGCCTCTGGAGTCAAGAGCATACAAAAAAGACCCCGTTGTGTTCCATAAATTTTTATCCCAGATTTTTGTCGGACATAGATCGTGAGGAGAAGGCACTATAGACCAACCCACTAACACGATACATATCCCTTTTATTCAACCACTTAGGTGTAAATGTTCAAAATTATTCAAATTCTCAAAAGTTTTCAAACAAGAAAAAAACACGATACTTATCAGAAATATGCGCGACATGCACGTTTCGGGGGAGACCCCTGTATCAAGCGCTCAAAACTCCACTTGTAAAGACAACCATAGCCGCCATGGAACTGTATATATACCTCTCAGGAAATGACCCAATCTAGAAAGGCCCTTACATACATTATCTTGTTTTACCTAACCTTCCAGTGTAAATAGCTTATGTATATAGTTAACCCCGTTATCCAAGTTTGTATTCCTGTTCAATGTAAAACCTGACAGCTTGTTGTTATGGTCATTAAGTTATGATGTAAACCGCGCTGATACTAAATAGCGCGGTATATAAGAAATTGTAATAAATAAATGTATGTATGTATGTATGTAGGTAGAGATATGTGTATATAGATATATATATATATAAGGGCATAACTTATGCACACACAGCTTACAGACAGATGTATGTATAGAATATATATATAGATATATACATACATGAATATATAAGTCTGAAGATACAGGTCTGCAACTAAGCCCCATGAGAACATTCACATGAGAGATGTGAAGGAGAAAGATTCATCTAACAACAAGAAGGTGGAACCTACTTGAAAAGATATATAGAGAATCTATTCCTCCGGCTAAGAGGATGCAGGAATGCTATCCAGTGAAATAACCAGGATGGTTGCGTGAAAAAACAGAGGATAATATCAGTCTGTAGAGAGCAAGTCGTGAGTCCTGTAGAACACTGACATGGTAAATGGACAGAAAAACGCATAGAAGGAAATACCAGGATGACCCACTGGAGGGACACAGGGGTATCATGCGTTACTGGTAGAATATGTGCTGTCCATGAGGAGTAGGATAGCAGGAGGGCAAGCTGTAAGGAAAAAAGAGCATATTCCTGCAGGGTTGGGAAACTCCTTGGACATTCACGCAGAAAAAGCTTGTGTCCTGTATTATAACAGGAGACAAGAGGGTGTGGAGAACCCTCACAGTCATGGAAAATGACTGATAAGCCTTTTCTACTATACAGAATAGCCATCAGAGACAAAGTTCAATGCTCTCTAGCAAGTGCCCATAGTAGAAAGCTTCTCTGAAGATTGCAGAGAGCATTATGCAGGAGAATTAGGAGATAAAACTGACTGTAGGTCAGCTGTGTTACCATATCCAAGGAAATGGAGATGGCCAGAAAGAAGATAATGTGAGAAGCCTGAAGTGAGTAGGATTATCCAAGATAGATGAGGACAATCTTGGAATCACTACTAAGGCTAGACAGACTGGAAACTTGTGGGAAGGTACCAGTAGATGAATTACTGGAACTCCTGCATGAAGAGCAACTGAAGGAGACAGCAGAGAGAATCTGCCTGTGAAACACAGAGAGAACAGACAAAGGGAGAGGAAGTGGACCTGTCCCTGTCTGATAAGCTGTCCAGAGAATTTAGTCAAAGAAGAACTCTACACTGAATGAAGGTGTACAGTATGGTACCACTCATTCAGGAAAAAACCGGGATGACTTACCCTATAGTGAGTCAGCTGAAGAAGAAAATGTTCATGTTGGGACAGAAACTATCATGGGATAGTGGTTAACTTCTCTTCTTGGAAGGAAGAAGAGGAGAAATCTGTAACCCATAGACAAGAATATCCTGACAGCTGATTACATCCTGAAGAAAGGAAAGTGTAGTTACTCACCTGTAACAGGTGTTCTCCAGGAGCAGCAGGAATCAGTCCTCACTTATGGGTGACGTCGGCGCCGACGGAGCCCTCGCGGAGCAATTTTCCCCAGCTTTCAAAGAAAGCCTTTGGGAATTGCAGCGCGCATGCGCGGTCCTCTTCCCGCCCAAGGGTGCCATCTTAGCCAGTCAGATGACATAGCTAAAAAAGACAGCATAAAAATTTGCAAAAAAAACTAAGCAGATGATTGCAACTCCACGGGGAGGAGGGAGGGTTGTGAGGACTGATTCCTGCTGCTCCTGGAGAACACCTGTTACAGGTGAGTAACTACGCTTTCTCCAGGACCAAGCAGGAAGTCAGTCCTCACTTATGGGACTCCCAAGCTCAAGGCTACCGGAGACCCTAAGCACAAAAATGAGCTCCCTCTAGCTCATCAGCACAGAAGGAAAGAATCTTCGCTGAATTATTACCCACCGGTAGCCCACATCCGGGATGGAGGGTAGGAGTTGCTCAGACCTCGAAGAGATTACGGAGGACTGCCTGTCCGAAAGCACTGTCCCTGCGAGACTCCCTCTCGAGACAGTAATGGACCGCAAAAGTCTGGCTCGAAGACCAAGTAGCGGCCCGGCAGATGTCTGCCAGCGGAACAGAGCGGAGGTAAGCCACTGACGTAGCCTTTGCCCGAACGCAATGAGCCGTGACTCGACCTTCCAAGGAGAGTCCGGCTGCCCCATAAGCCCAAGAGATACAGTCCGCAACCCAGATGGACAGAGTACGCTTGGAGACCGGGAGCCCCAATTTATTGGGGTCAAAAGACACAAAAAGCTGAGCAGCTTTACGGTGCTCCCGCGTACGGTCAAGGTAGAAGTTCAATGCCCTTCTACAGTCCAGGGTATGGAGGACCGTTTCAGCACGGCTGGAGTGTGGTCTGGGAAAGAAGGTTGGAAGTACCACCTCCTGATTGATGTGAAAAGGGGAGACCACTTTTGGAAGAAGTTTTGGGTGAGTCCGTAGGACTACCCTATTTTTGTAGAACCGAGTGTAAGGGGGATCAGACACGAGGGCCTGCAATTCACTTACGCGTCTAGCGGAAGTGAGGGCTATCAAGAACAGTGTTTTCCAAGAAAGAAAACAGAGAGAACAGGTAGCCATAGGTTCAAAAGGCGGACAGGTGATCCGCTGTAAAACCACATTCAGGTCCCAGTCAGGCGCTGGCGGGCGCAGAGGTGGTTTAAGTAGAAGGAGACCTCGGAGAAACCTCGCTACGAGAGGGTCGTTGGAGAGAGGTCGGCCGTCCACCGGCACATGATGTGCTGAAAGAGCACTGAGGTGAACTTTGACGGAGTTGGACTTAAGTCCCAGATCAGAGAGGTATAGCAAGTACTGCAAGACCACCGACACCGGGCTGGTGAAGGGATCCTGTGACTGTGGGTTACACCAACGGTAAAAACGACGCCATTTAAGGTCGTAGCATTTGCGGGTAGAAGGTCGTCGCGAAGCTAAGACGACCTCCTCCACCTCTGCCGGCAGGAGAAGGGGAGCAAGGACTACCCTCTCAGCAGCCAGGCCATTAGGTTGAGAGACCTGAGGTTGGGGTGTAGCAGAGACCCCTGATCCTGAGTGAGGAGATCCGGTTGAAACCCCAGAGGGAATGGATCCTCTACCGCTAATTGCAGCAGGAGTGGAAACCACGGCTGTCTGGGCCAGCGAGGGGCCACCAGGATCATGAAGGCTTTGTCTCGGAGAACCTTGAAAAGAGTCCGAGAGACTAGCGGGATGGGAGGGAAAGCGTACAAAAGGCTCCCCGACCATGAGAGTAGAAAAGCGTCCGCCGCAACTCGAAGGGGGTGTGGCTGACGAGAGCAGAAGCGAGGAAGTTGCCGGGTGAGAGGACTGGCAAAGAGATCCACCGTGGGGAGGCCCCACTTTAGAAAGAGCTTCTGAACTACCAAGGGATCCAGGCGCCACTCGTGCGGCTGGAGGATCCTGCTGAGTTTGTCCGCCAGGCAATTCTCTTGGCCTGGGAGATAAACTGCCTTGAGGAGAACGCCGTGACTGACGGCCCAAGAGCAGAGCTTCTGTGCTTCCCGGCAGAGAAGGAAGGAGCCCGTGCCCCCCTGCTTGTTCACGTAGAACATGGCAACTTGATTGTCCGTCTGGACAAGGACGGACTGGTGGGAGGTCAGGTGGGAGAAGGCCTTGAGAGCCAGGCGGATCGCTCTGAGCTCCAGGAAGTTGATCTGCTGAGCAGACTCCCACATGGTCCAAAGGCCCTGAGTACGTGCCCCTTGGCAATGTGCTCCCCAGCCCAGGAGGGATGCATCTGTCGTCAGCACCCGGGTCGGCTGAGGTGGCTGAAAAGGCATGCCGAGCACCAGATTCGGCCGACGAAGCCACCACTGAAGAGACGAGGCCAGCGTCTCGGAGACGCGCACTAGGTCTGCTAGGCCGCCTGTGGCCTGTTGCCACTGCTTGCGGAGACACCATTGAGCAGGTCGCATATTCAGGCGGGCATTGGGGGTCACATGGACGGTGGAAGCCATATGGCCGAGTAGTCTCAGGAAGCGCCTGGCGGAGACCAGGGACTGGCTGCGAAAACGGTCGGCTAGGTCCATGAGCCGTTGAGCCCTGTCGAGCGGTAGGAACGCTCGTGCCCGAGGAGTGTGCAGCCTTGCGCCGATGAACTCGAGATCCTGTGAGGGGAGCAAAGTGGACTTTGCGAAGTTTATAACAAAGCCCAAGTACTGCAGAAGAGTCACCGTGCGGCGCGTGGCGTCGGTGACCTCCGGAGCGGACGCGGCTCTGATGAGCCAGTCGTCGAGGTACGGAAAGACATAGAGGCCGTGAAGCCGGAGATGGGCCGCCACCACCGCGAGACATTTTGTGAAGACTCGCGGTGCGGAGGACAGGCCAAAGGGTAGTACTCTGTACTGGTAATGATTTCCTGCCACCACAAACCTTAGGTATTGGCGGTGGCTTGGGTGGATGAGGATGTGCGTGTAGGCATCCTTTAGATCCAAGGAGCATAGCCAATCTCCCTGCTGGAGGTAGGGCAGAAGGATTCCAAGGGTAAGCATCTTGAACTTCTCCCGCACGAGGAACTTGTTGAGGTTGCGCAAGTCCAGGATGGGTCTGAGGCCTCCTGTCCTTTTTGGTACTAGAAAATACCTGGAGTAAAAGCCTTGACCTTTCAGGTGGTGGGGCACCGGTTCCACCGCCTGTTCCTGTAGAAGACCCGCTAACTCCTGAAGGAGTAATTCCCTGTGCAGAGGGGGTCGTGGAGGTTCTCCCGGAAAATAGGAGGGAGGGACCTGGTGGAAGTGGAGAAGATAGCCTTCTCGCACGACTTGAAGCACCCAGGCATCTGAGGTGATGCTGGACCACCTATGGGCGAAGTGAACCAGCCGGCCTCCGGTGCTGGGAGGAACCAGCGGGGGGGGAGAGGCTATGCTTAAGGAGTCAAAAACCCCCACCCTGCTGAGCAGGGGCTGGTGGTGCAGGCTTGGGGGCTTGCTGCCTACGGGACCCGTTACCCCGTCCCTTGGCCTGCTGGCCCTGTTGGGGAGCTGCAGGGGCCTGATATTGGGGGTATTGTTTGTAGGCAGCCGCCTTTCTCGGGTAAAAGGACTTCTTTCCCGAGCCCTTCTTTTTCTGGGAAGGGGCGGAGGTCTTCCTAGAAAGCCTAGTCCTGGTGAGAGTCTCCGTCTCAATTTGTGCAGCCTTTTCAGCCATGGGCTTGCCAAAGAGGTTTTCGCCTCGGCAGGGGACATCGACCAACTTGACCTGCACCCAGGGCTCAAGGTCAGACGACTGAAGCCAAGCCTGTCGGCGGGCACCGATGCCGGCTGCGGCCACTCGAGCCGATGCTTCAAAGCCATCATAGGCTGCTCGGGATATGAATTTTGAGCATTCCCGAATGCCAGTGGACAAGGCCAGGAACCTCCGCAAGGGTTCCTCGGACAAACCAGCGGAGAATCCGGCTAGCTCTTTAGCCAGGTCTCGGAGATACATGCCCATGTATAGCTGGTAGGTCTGGACACGACACGCTAGCATGGAGCCCTGGAAACACTTCTTACCAAGGCCATCCAGGTTACGGGCCTCCCTGCCAGGAGGCACCGAGGAGTGCATCTTCTGGCTCTTAAGACGATGCATGGCCGATTCCACTACCATGGAATGGTGTGGTAGCTGTGCTTTTTGGAAGCCAGGGCTCTTGCGGACTCGATAGATAGAATCGACCCGCTTGCTCAGGACCGGCGAGGTGGCCGGACTCTCCCACATGCGGAAGAGTAGTCGTTCCAGCATGGGAGGAACCGGTACAGTAAAGTGTTCCCTGGCGGGAGAGTCATACTGGAGGGCGTCGAGCTCTTCGGCTCAAGGCTCCTCCTCGGGGTCCGCAGGGAAGGCCAAAGCCTTGGCCATATCCCTGACGAAGTCCGAGAACCGGGCATCCTCCGGGGGTGACTGCTTCCGAGGTTCGGACTCAGGTGAGTCCGAGGGGACACACCGAGTCCGAAAAGAATCAGGCGACTCTTCCTCTTCAGACTCCCAGACCGACTCCGACGAGGACTCGGTGGGGTCGGCCCGGGCAGGGCGCGGCGCCTGCCGCCCCGACGTCGAGGGAGTCGGCGTCGGCGACCTCGGTCCCGAACGGGAGGCCGAGGGTGACCTCGACCGAGGATCGACTCGAGTTCGCATCGACTCGAGGATCGGCTCGGTCTCCGGGGTCGACTTAGACGTCGACGTCCCGGCGGTCGGGGCAGCGAAGCCAGCGAGCAGTGCCCGCTGCTGGTCCATGAAGGCAGACAGTCTGCTCTCCAAGGCCGTCAACCTGAGTCCGAGCTCAGGTGACCCAGCAGCCCCCGACTCGGGCCCCGACGGCGTCGGGCCCGACGTCGGCTGTCGCGGAGGCGAGTCCAGGAGGACCACGGGACTTACCCGAGCAGGCAGCTCCGACTCCAGGCGAGGTCGCTTCGTGAGGTGCTCCTTCTCCAAGGACCCGGGACGGCTATCGGGGCTATGCGACCTGGCCCTCGCGGAGCCAGGAGCGTCCACCGACGCCGCCCTCGCAGGTTTCACCTTCCGTCGATGGTCCCCGGAGGGAGAACCCCTGTCGGAGGAACTCCGGCGACGGTCCGAGCTGGAACCCCTGGACGCGGAGGCCTCCGACGAGGTCCGGGTACGGCTGGGGTCAGCGAAGATCCTATCCCGCTGATGCCGCCGACTTCTCAACGCTTTGGAGGAGAGTTTGTCGCAGGGCCCACAGATCATTTCATCATGATCCGGGCCCAGGCAGCGGAGGCAATGGTCGTGTGTGTCAGTCAGTGACATATTTCGGTCACACTGACCACACCGCTTGAAACCACTGGCAGCCATCGGGGGAAAAAGTGCCCCGGCGAGGTCAAAGGACCGGGCTGCCAGGGAAAAACCGAAAACGAAAACTGACTAAGTCAGAAAAACCGAAAAAGAAGAAGAGGACTCGTGACCGGCGTCGCGAGTCCGGGCGGGAAAAAGACCGGCGTCGAACCGAAGAAAAAAAGAGTAAATTATGAAGAAATATCAACTTTTTCGCGGGGACACGACGGGTACGTCTGTAGGGCTCCGCGGAAAAAAGAAGACTGGCTAAGATGGCACCCTTGGGCGGGAAGAAGACCGCGCATGCGCGCTGCAATTCCCAAAGGCTTTCTTTGAAAGCTGGGAAAAATTGCTCCGCGAGGGCTCCGTCGGCGCCGACGTCACCCATAAGTGAGGACTGACTTCCTGCTTGGTCCTGGAGAAGCCATGTGTAGAGCTTTAAAGAAAAAAAACAGTAAACAAACTTCTGCTAAGAAGAGGTTAACTGTAGGTTGCAACCTTTAGGAACCTATGGTTGCTGGGTATGCTTAGACTGGTTAGAGTTTAGATTCTTCAGACCAAGACGAGGTGTCCCCTGCTTGGGTACATCGGGATGATGGGCAGGAGAAGGGTGAAACCTTCTTTTCTTGGGGAAAGAAGGTTTGGTAGGAGATTTCCTACCTCCTGGGGAAGAAGGCGGCTTAGGATGGTTCCTAGAACCAGGAGAGTCAGTGGAGCAATGAGCAACCTGACGTAAAGCCTCTCTATTGAAGAGATTTTCTCCAGTACAAGGAGAATTACCCAGTGTGTGTTGTGCCCATCTGCTCAGGTCTGAAGCTTGGAGCCAGGCTCTACGACGTGCTCCAATGGCAATAGCAGAGGATCTGCTAACAGACTCAAAAGAGTCTAGAGAAGCACGAGAAAGAAACCAAGAGATATTCTGGCTATGACTAAGAAGCAAGGAATAGTCTGCAGCCTTAGGCTCTGATAGAAAAGGAGTCAAAAGAGATAATTTCTTTGTGACCTCCTGGAGAGATAGACTCATATAAAAAATATAAGAGATAATCTTTGATGCCAGCATAGATGTTTGGAAGGTTTGACGTCCAAAGGCATCAAGTGCTCTAGATGCACGACCTGGCGGATAAGAAGAATGTTTCTTCTTGCTTTTTACCTTCCTCATTGCTGATTCCACTACAATGGAATGATGGGGAAGTTGAGTTTTTTGAAATCCTGGAGAGGGGGGCACCTGATACAGAACATCAGTTGCTGTAGAAGGTGAGGGAAGCCTTAAAGGTGATTCCCATATTCTCAGAAGAAGATCCTGCAAAGAATGATGTAAGGGAAGCATTATATTTTCCTTTTCTGCAGGAGAGCCTCGAGTAGGATCATAGCCAGGGATAGGAATAGCAAGAAATATTGCCATGTCAAGGAGAAATTTCTGAAAAGAGGGATCTCCAATGGGAACTATCCCTGGGCAGGCTAAGGTTGAAGGAGCAGCCTGAGCACCAGAGGATGTTCTGGTCTGGTGCAGAAAAAGAACCCCACTAGAAGGATAGTGGTACTGGCAGTCACGATTTGATGCAGTGAGTACTGCATCGTCCATGCCAGGTATCGATTCCAAACTAGGCATAGAAAGGATCGATGGTACCGATGTAACTGCAGGAACTGACATCGATACCGATACCGGTAGTTGAGTCGGAACCGGAGATGGTAACGCCATCGCAGCAGACATCGGAGGCTGCTCAAGCGGTACCGAGGGAACCAGAAACGCTTGGTGAATATCCTCGGTACTGCGTATCCGGAAACGATAAGGGTCGGTTCCGAGACGCATCGGTACCCAGTCATCTAGACTAGATATCGATTCCAGACGGCATCGAAGGGAGCGAGTCTATTGATGCATGTCTAGAGACTACCAACGTCGGTGGTGGTATCGGCGATGTTGTCGATATAGGAAAGTCAATCTGGGTCATATCGATCGGTCCCGAAGGTACCGAGGACGCCAGATGACGATCCCTGGTGAAGAGTGGAACACTCAACATCGGTGCCGATGCCGGGGTATCGGTACCACTCGAAGCGGATGCCACCCCTGAGCATGGCTCAGATACAGGAAAGTCAATCTGGAACATATCGATCGGTCCCGAAGGTACCGAGGACGCCAGATGACGATCCCTGGTGAAGAGTGGAACACTCAACATCGGTGCCGATGCCGGGGTATCGGTACCGCTCGAAGCGGATGCCACCACCGAGCATGGCTCAGGTATGTTCTGTGAGGGGTGAGCCCCAGGAACAACCTGAAACCCCTGAAATGCTTTGGAGCCCGGAGACTCCCGCCGGGGTTTTAATGCCAATGGGGTCTTGAGGGCAAGGCCGGAGCCGTCATCATGCTTGGCATGAGACCTACCACTCAAGGATTGGCTAGTCTTAACAGACTGTTTGTGGGTTACCTGATCCTGAAGAGAAGAAAAGGCCGGTGCCCTCACTCCGGGAGGGAAAACGGTATCGAGGGAAACTCGAAAGAGGGAAGTTCTTCTCACAGTTTTGCAGCCTGATTGATCAGGGGAAAAAGGGTCAGGACCCAAACAGGTTAGACACCAAGCATTGGAGTCTAAAAAGAAAACTGTGTTTCCACAGTGAAGGCACTTCTTAGGAGAAGGCGGCTCCATGATGGAGAGGCCTTGTAGGCCCAAAAAAAAGTTAAGACAGAAACAGAGGGAAAAATCTCTCTGAGTTTAAGAAAAAGAAAAGAAAAACCCACCAGCGGTACCGGTGGCGGCGGGAAAAAGAGCCGCGACCACAAGAAAACAAGAAATAAAGAATTTAAAGAAAAATGTTTCTGCGGTGACAGGAGGATGTCCTGCCGGCTCCGCGGAAAAACGAAAACTGAGGAGAGGCAGTGGAAAAGGCGGGAAGGCAGTGTGCAGGCGCGAGGGATGCTCCCAAAAGCTTTCTGATTGGATGCTGGGGAGCATTCCCGTGCAGGCTCCGTCGGTACCGACGTACCCATATGTGAAGACTCATTCCTGCTTGTTCCTGGAGATAGGCACATGTGGACATGTGGTCCCTTTAAACAAAAGCGGATGTAAGGATGACAATGAGAACTACAGGCCGGTTAGTTTAACCTCTGTGGTTAGTAAATTATTGGAAAGACTACTAAAAGAGAGTACAATGAGGTTTCTGGAGTCCAACTGATTGCAGGATCTGAAGTAGCATGGATTCGCTAGAGGCAGGTCTTGTCAGACAAACCTGATTGATTCTTTTGACTGGGTGACCAGGGAATTAGAGAGAGGAAGAGCCCTAGATGTGGTCTACTTAGATTTCAGTAAAGCCTTAGACACCATTCCGCACAAGCAACTTATAAACAAACTGAGCACCCTAGGGATGGACCTTTAAAGTTACTGCTTTGGTTAGAAATTGGTTGAGTGGGAGGCGACAAAGCGTACAGGTAATGGAGCTCACTCTGAGGAGAAGGTGGTTACCAGTGATGTGCCACAGGGACCTGTCCTTGGTCCAATTCTTTTTAACATCTTTGTTACTGATATTACGGAAGGGCTGTCTGGTAAGGTTTGCTTATTTGCAGATGATTCCAAAATCTGCAATACAGTAGAGTAGACGCCCAGGAAAGAGTAGATAACATGAGGAGGGAACTAGCTAAGCTTGAAGAATGGTCTTGATTTTGGCAGCTGAAATTTAATGCTAAAAAAATGCAGGGTCATGCACCTGGGCCGCAATGTTCCAAAGTAGCGGTACAGTGTAGGGAGTGAGGCACTTCTGTCGATGAAAGAAGAGTGGACCTTGGCGTAATTGTATCTGATGATCTTAAAAGTAGCTAAATAGGTAGAAAAGGTGACTGTGAAAGCCGGAAGGTTGCTTGGGTGTATAGGGAGAGGAATGGCCAACAGGAAAAAGGAGGTGATGCCGCCTCTGTATAAATCTCTGGTGCAACCTCATTTGGAGTATTGTATGCAATTCTGGAGACTGCACCTTCAAAAGGATATGATCAGATGGGAGTCTGTGGCTACTAAAATGGTTAGTGGTCTTCATTATGAAGCATATGAGGACAGACTTAAAGATCTTAATATGTATACTTTAGAGCAGGGATGTCAAACTCCAGTCCTGGAGGGCAGCAAACCAGTCTGGTTTTCAGGATGCCCCTAATGAATATTCATTAGATATATTTGCATACAATGGGGCAGTGCATGCAAATATATCTCATGCATATTGATTAGGGATACCCTGAAAACCTGACTGGTTTACAGCTCTCCGGGACTGGAGTTTGACACCCTGCTTTAGAGGAAAGGCGGGATAGGGGAAATATGATAGCGACATTTAAATACCTCCATGGCATAAATGCACAGCAGTCTCTTTCAACTGAAGACAAACTCTGCTACAAGCGCACATAGGATGAGGGTGAAATGGGATAGACTCATGAGTAATATGTGGAAAGTTTACAGATAGAGTGGTAGATGCATGGAGCAGTCACCCAGTGGAGGTGCTAGAGACAAGGACAGTATCTGAAACACTGGTCAACACTGAAATCGTTACTGACTTTAAAAGGCCCTTATCTGTAGTATCTTGGTGAGCTGAACACGAATATAACATTAAAAAAATTTTATTGGCTCTCGTTTTGAAGATATTGCATGTAGTTCATTTTTGACGTTTCACCGTGTAAATTTATCCAGTAGGACATCAACAACATCCCAAATAAGCCTTAAATGATGTAATATTGCATCGCATTGCATAATACCAGCATGCACACATCATCCAGAGTTGATTGCATCATTTTCTGATGCAATGCAATACTACTGCCAGACGGCTGCTGAAGCCATCCGACGTCAGCAGTGTACTATACGCAGTCGGAAAGGAAAGTAATCTGGTATTCTGTTCCGATATTGCAAGCCTCATGAATACCTTAAAAATCACTCATGACCCACAAGACTGGAGACTATTTATAGACTCTTCGAAACGGAGTCTGAAGGCTGTGCTTTTGAACAATGGAAACCGTCTTCCATCTATTCCAGTAGCGCATGCCGTCCACATGAAAGAGAGATACAATAATGGAAGTCAGTAGATGCTTTAAGTTAACTATAACAAGTACAGCTGGCACCTCTGTGGTGACTTGAAGGTAGTTGCCCTTTTAATGGGACTGCAGCACGGATATATAAAATACATGCGTTTCTTATGTGAGTGGGATAGCCGAGCAAGGGATTGGCACTACTTGCGGAAAAAATGGAACCGCAGAGAAAATGTAACAGTTGGAGAGAAGAATATCCAGCACCCAGCTCTGGTTGAGGCTCACAAAATCCTGCTACCACCCCTTCACATCAAACTAGGTTTGATGAAAAACTTCGTGAAAGCCATGGACTGCACTTCGCCAGCTTTCCAATACCTGCATGAAAAATTCCCTCGACTCAGCGAAGCAAAGATTAAAGAGGGAGTTTCTGTGGGTCCTCAGATTCGAGAGTTCTTCAAAGATGACCGGTTCAACAACTTGCTGCAGGGTGATGCGAAACAAGCATGGAATGCTTTTCGCCTACTGTCAACAAACTTTCTCGGGAATGTTAGGGCAGAAAACTACAAGGAACTAGTAGAAGACATGCTGATGCAGTATCAGAAACTTGGCTACAATATGTCTCTAAAGATCCATTTCCTTGATTCCCATCTCTATTTCTTTCCTGACAACTGTGGTATGGTTAGTGATGAACAGGGCGAATATTTTCACCAGGATATTGCAACGATGGAGCAAAGATACAACGGAAAATGGTCCACTACAATGCTGGCTAACTACTGCTGGACACTCCCCAGAGAAAGCATAGTTACTCACCTGTAACAGGTGATCTCCAGGAACAGCAGGAATTTAGTCTTCACATATGGGTATTGTCGGTACCGACGGAGCCTGCGCGGAAACGCTCCCCAGCGTCCAATAGGAACGCTTTTGGGAGCATCGCTCAGCACATGCGCGCTTCCCGCCTTTCCAACTGTCCCTCTTTAGTTAAGTTTGTAGCTGAGTGAAGGGATAGAGGGAGAGAGGAAAGAGAGGAAAGAGACAGAGATAGAAAGACAACTCCTAGGGGAGGTGGGTGGGTTGTGAAGACTAAATTCCTGCTGTTCCCGGAGATCACCTGTTACAGGTGAGTAACTACGCTATCGGACAGGAACAAGCAGGAATGTAGTCTTCACATATGGGGACTCCCTAGCTGAAGATGCCAGGGAGATAGCCCCAGGAAGGTGCCACCCTAGAAGGTTGGAATCCTTCCTCCCATGGATCTCTGACATTCCACCAGGTTTGGTGGGTAGGAGTTGATTTAGGTCTGAAAGAGATTTTGAAGAACAGCTTGGCCAAAGAAGGCATCCCGACGGGAGGCTTTATCCAGGCAGTAGTGGGCTGTGAAGGTGTGTAGCAAAGCCCAGGTAGCTGCTCAACAAATGTCATCAAAAGACACAGAGTGAAGTTTAGCCATAGAAGCTGCCATGGCTCTCACATTATGAGCTGTGACATGGTCCTGAAGAGGAAGACCATTACTCTCATAAGCAAAGGATATGCATTGGGCAATCCATTTAGATAAAGTTCTTTTGGAGATTGGAAGTTCCAAATGATTAGGGTCAAAAGCTATAAAAAGTTGCGAGGACTTTCTATGTTGCTGTGTTCTTTGTATACAAAAGGCTAAGGCCCTTTTACAATCCAAAGTATGAAGGTTTCTTTCTGCATTAGAGGCGTGAAGCCTCGGAAAAAATACAGGAAGATAAATTGATTGATTTAAATGAAAAGGAGAAACCACCTTTGGCATAAAGTGTGGGTGAATTTGAAGAACAACCTTATCATGATGAAACCTAGTATAAGAAGGATCAGCCAATAAAGCTTGCAATTCACTAATGCGATGGGCAGAGGTGATTGCAATTAGGAAGATGACCTTCCAGGTCAAAAACGTAAGGGCTGTAGTGGCCAAAGATTCAAAAGGCAGCTTCATGAGCTGCCCGAGAACTAGATTTAGATCCAATGCCACCGGTGGTGGCTTGATGAGAGGTTTAGTTAATAAAAGGCCTCTCATAAATCTTGATATGAGTGGATGAGAGGAAATTGGAAGCTGCAATTGCACTAAGATGGACTCTTACCAAATTGGTCTTTAGACCAGAATTCGATAAGTGAAGGAGATACTCTAGTATTGATTCTAAGGGTATGACCAGGGGGTTTAATCCCTTTTGGAGCACCATATAGTAAAATGTTTCCACTTGAAGGCATAAGATTTTCTTGTGGAAAGTTTCTTAGAAGCCTGAAGGATATCTTTTACCTGTTGGGACAGGTTGAAATCTTGGAGGTCTAAGCCTTCAGCAACCAGGCCGTGAGGTGCAGGGACTGGGGATTCGGGTGCCATAGCATACCATTCTCCTGGGAAAGGAGATCTGGAGCATGCCCTAACTCCAGAGGTGCCGCTTGAGAGAGATGTAGAAGCAGGGAATACCACGTTTGGCGTGGCCATCGTGGTGCTATGAGAATCATGTGACCCCTGTCTCTCTGAAGCTTGAAGAGTGTTTTGGGGATGAGCGGAATGGATGGGAAGGCATAAAGGAAGTCCTGACCCCTGTGAAGGAGGAAGGCATCCCTTGCCTGACAGTTGTGAGCCGGAATTCTGGAACAGAACCAGGGAAGTTTGGCATTCAGTGGACTTGCAAAGAGGTCTATGTCTGGAGTGCACCAGAAATGAAATATCTTTGCCACCTGGTCTAGGTGGAGGGACCACTCGTGAGGCAGCAGTACTCGACTGAGTTTGTCTGCCCAAAGGTTTTGAATACCTGGAAGATATACCACTAGAAGGTGAATTTGATCCTCTCTGGCGAGGGCCCACAGTCATAAAGCGTCGTTGCATAACGACAGAGCCTGTTCCGCCCTGCTTGTTCACATAGAATATGGCTACTTGATTGTCCATCTGGACTAGGACTGTCTTGTAGCTGAGCTGGGCGTGGAATACTCGAAGAGCTAAACAGATTGCTCTTAATTCCAGGAGGTTTATGTGTAGACCAGCCTCCTGTGGAGTACAGGTGCCCTGAGTAGAGAGATGATTCAGGTGTGCTCCCCAACCCACCTGTAATGCATCTGTTGTTAGGGTGGCCTGAAAGAGGGGTTGATGGAAAGGAGACCCCACTGTCAGATTTTCTAGTGATTGCCACCATTGGAGGGACAAAATTAGTCGTTGAGAGATTATTATTTTGTCCGACAAATGACCTGTGACCTGTGTCCACTGTGAGGAGAGGGTCCACTTAGCTGCTTGCATGTGGAGGTGAGCATATGGGACTACATGAACTGTGGATGCCATATGTCCCAGTAACTGCAGTAGCTCTCGAGCAGTGAGGGAGGATTTGCCTGCTGCTTGAGAAGCTAGTTGCATTATGCGAAGACACCGGGTTTGTGGAAGGAAAGCCCTTGCCTGGCTGGTATCTAGACAGGCTCCTATGAATTCTAGGCATTGGGAAGGAACTAGTTGAGATTTTGGGAAGTTCATTACCAATCCCAAGTATTGGAGGATTCGCATTGTATGGGACAGTGCAGTGCTGGCCTCTGCAACTGTAGGGGCTCGAATGAGCCAGTCGTCTAAGTAAGGGAAGATGAAAATCCCCAGGGTTCGGAGAGATGCAGCTACTACTGCCATGCATTTCGTGAACACCTTTGGTGCTGAAGCCAGACCAAAGGGAAGAACCCTGTACTGGAAACAGGGCCGGCCCGTCCATTGAGCAAGAATATTTTTTGCACAGGGCCCCGCGTTTCAGGGGGCCCCGCATAGAGAACATTCTGCTTTTTTAAAAATTAAATTAAAAAAAAAAAAAAAAGTTGGCCGCTGCGGCCGCAGCAGCAGCAGAATGGAGTGTCCCACGGGGCCCCCTCTGCCCAGCTGAGCTCTCCCGGCCTGGCTGAGCCCCTCTGCGCCGGCTTTCAAATACGCGAAGGGAGAGTGTCTCCCTCGCGTCTCTGTTAAGCCCGCAGGGGCTGATGGGAAGCCGGGGCTGATGGGAAATTTCCCATCTGCCCCTGCGGGCTTAACAGAGACACGAGGGAGACACTCTCCCTTCGCGTATCTGAAAGCCGGCGCAGAGGGGCTCAGCCGGGCCGGGAGAGCTCAGCCGGGCAGAGGGGGCCCCGCGAGACACTCTATTCTGCCGCTGCCGTGGCGGCAGCAGCAGCCGCCAGCTTTTTTTGTTTTTTTTTTAATTTTCCATGAGCCGATGGGGGGGCGTTAGGACTGGTAATGGGCTATGGGGGGGTTAGGACTGGTAATGGGCTATTGGGGGGGGCTAAGACAGGAAATGGGCTGATGGGGAGGGGTTAGGACTTGAGGTGGACTGATGGGGTTAGGACTGGTAATGGGCTGTGGGCTGTTGAGGGGGGGGGTAGAACTGGTAATGGGCTATGGGGGGGTTAGGACTGATAATGGGCTATGGGGGGGCTAGGACAAGAAATGGGCTGATGGGGAGGGGTTAGGACTTGAGGTGGGCTGATATGGTTAGGACTGGTAATGGGCTGTGGGCTGATGGGGGGGTTAGGACTGGCAATGGGCTATGGGGGGCTGACTGGAAATGGGCTGATGGGGTTAGGACTGGAAGTGGGCTGATGGGGGGTTAGGACTGGTAATGGGTTACAGGGGGGCTTAAACTGAAAATGGGGTGATGGGGGGGTTAGGACAGGAAGTGGGTTGATGGGGGGCTAGGACTGGTAATGGGTTGGGGGGTTGCTAGGACTGGAAATGGGCTGAGTGGAAGGGGAGGATTGAACTGCAAATAGCTGATGGGGAGGGGGCTTGGAATGGAAATGGGCTGTGAGGGGAGGGGGCTTGGAATGGAAATGGGCTGATGGAGCAGCTAGGATAGGACTGGAAATGGGCTGTTGTGGGGAGCTAAGATTGGAAATGGGCTGTGGTGGGGGCTTGAATTGAAATGGACTCATGGAGGGGCTAGAACTGGAAGTAGGCTCATGGGGGGGCTTGGACTGGAATTGGGCTGAGTGGAGGGGAGCTAGGATTTGACATGGGCTGATGGTGGGGCTAGGAAATGACTAGAAATTTGCTGATGGGGGGCTAGGACTGGAAATGGGCTGATGCAGAGACTAGAAGGGAATGGATGCTGGGTGAGACTGGAACTAGAAGGGAGCTGATGTTGGGGGAGGATTAGAATGGGATGGGGCTGGGAGAGTAAAATGGAGAGGGGAAAAATATTTTGTGTGGGAGGGATGAAAATCTACAATTGGCCGGGTATTGGGAGAGTAAGTGGGGATTGAGGATGGAGGGGTAAAATTTGTGTGGATGAAAAAGGAATGAGGAAAGAGCAAAAGGAGAAAGATTAGTATGTTAAAGCAGATGTAGAGAGAGAGAATGGAAAAAAAAACTAGAAGAGAGAAGAAAGGACAAATGGACAGCAGATGATGGAGAGTTAGTAGAAAACATGAAGAAACCAGAAGAAAGTGGCTGGAGCAATTGCAACTGAAAAAAATGCATAAAAGGTAGAAAGATATCTCTTTATTTTGAATTTATTAACTGGAATATGAAAGCTCTGGGAAATGTGCATCATTAACGTCTGCGCTTTGTTTGGTAAAAGAGGAAATTAATTTATAGTTTTATTTCTACAGTGTTGTTGTACATTCCAAGTTTGGCTTTTGGGGTTCCCAGTTTAATTATTGCCTTCCTGTTTCTAAATTGTGATTCCTTGTTTGGTGATGGTCTATGTTCTGCATGTGTAACTGAGCTGAAGTATTCTGTTTATGTAATTCCTATTTGACATTGCCACTTGTTCTCTTTCCCCAGTATTCTCTGAAATGTATTGGTTTAATATTTGCAGTGTTGCCTTTTGATAGGTAGGATATGGTGCTTTGTGAGTCCTGGTAATGCTGTCAGGATACGGCGGGTTTGCTATGGGTTCTAAATGGGCAGCGTTTGTAGTAGTTCCTAATGTGCCTGGCGGTTGGCACTGGATTATAGTAATGTAGAAATCTTTTAGTCTTTCTTTATCCATACACTCATTAAGAGACATGTTTACTAAAAGTTAGTGTATGGTAACATTATGCAAATTTATGCAAATAAGGCCACTTATGCAAATGAGGCCCCGCACCGAGTCTCCGCACATGGTCCCGCACCCCCCTTGGGCCGACCCTGACTGGAAATGTTTTCCCCTGAAAAGGAAACGTAAGAATTTCCTGTGATCTGGATGGATGAGAATGTGAGTGTATGCATCCTTTAAATCTAGAAAGCAAAGCCAATCCTGGCTTTGAAGGTATGGCAAAAGAGTTCCTAGAGAAATCATTTTGAATTTCTCTCGAAACAGATATTTGTTCAATTCTCTGAGGTCCAGAATGGGTCTGTGTCCTCCTGTTTTCTTTGGGATAAGAAAATAGGGGGAGTAGAACCCTGCACCCTGTTGAAGAATGGGTACTTTCTCTATTGCCCCTTGGACAAGAAGTGTGGAGAACTCGTGATCTAGCAGATTGTCTGCAGAGGTTTGAGAATTGAATTGCTTTAGAATTGCAGAAGGGGGCATGCTGTGAAAATGAAGCTTGTACCCTTCTCCTACAATGGACAAAGTCCAATCTTCTGCTGTTATCTGATGCCATCTGTTGGCAAAGTGGCATAACCTGCCTGGAATATTGGGGGGTTGGGGACCCCTCAGAGGCAGGAAGGCAAAGCTCTCTAGGAAGGAGTCAAAGCCCTTGAGGGGGCTGAACCTGGAGAGCTGGTTGGGCTCTCGGGCCTTTTGGCTTCTTTTGCTGTCTAGTTTGTCCCTTTTGGGCAACCTGACCTTGAGGTTGACTCTGCTGGGTATAGGAAGGGTAAAACTTCCTCTTTTTGCTAAAAAAGAGGGTTTTTTTTATAAGGCTTTCTTTTGGTTGGAGTAGCTGTAGACTTTGACAATCTTTCTAAGGTAGGATTGTCAGCATCTAACTCGTTAGCCTTTTCCTGCCAGTTCTTGCCGAAGAGATTCTCCCCCGTGCAAGGAATGTTGCCTAACTTGTCCTGCACCCAAATCTCCAAGTCTGATGCCTGTAGCCAGGCAATCCATCGTGCGCCAATGGCTATAGCAGAGGTTCTGCTGATGCATTCGAAGCAGTCAAAGGCTGCACGATTAACAAACTTGGAGACATCTTGAGCATGCTTAACTAGAGCAAGAAAATCTTGTCTCCTGTCATCTGGGAGAAATGGGCTCATAAGTTCCAAGTCTCCTGTGACTTCCTTGAGGAACATTCTCATATATAGGATATATGAACTGATCCTAGCTGAAAGCATGGAAGCTTGAAAAGTTTGGCGCCCAAAAGCATCCAGAGTCCTGCATTCACGACCTGGAGGATTGGATGCATGCCTCTTTGCACTTTTCATCCTACGCATGGCTGATTCCACTACCATTGAATGGTGTGGCAGTTGAGTTTTCTGAAATCCAGGACATGGCGGAACTCGATACATAGTATCAAGTCTCCTAGAGTGAAGAGAAGTAGTCAGAGGTTTCTCCCACATTCTGAATATCAAGCTATGCAGAATTTCATGGATAAGCAGAGTGGCTGCCTGTTTAGGAGCTTTAGGATATTGGAGAATTTCCAATTCCTTTGCTCTGGGTTCCTCTTCAGGAGCTACTGTGATTGAAAGACCTTTGGCCATATCATGGATGAAATCCTGAAATGACATGTCCTCTGGAGGTGACATTCTGCGTTGGGTAGAAGAGGGATCTTCTAGAAGAAACCCTCTAGTGCCAGCAGAATTGTCAGAGTCTTCAGAATCGGAGGAATCGAAATATTCCTGATCCCGATGCTCTTGCAACGCACAATCCCGGTACCGATCGAAGTCGGTACCGAGCTGACCCGGTACCGCTTTGTCAATTCCAGCCAGAGATGGCATGGGAAGAGTTCCCACCGGGGCCGGTACTGTCGGTACCGGTGTCTGTACCGGCATCAGTGTCGATGTCGGTACCGGTGCCCGTGGGACCACCAGTACCGCAGCTGAAAGAAGAGCTGCGATGCTGTGCTCGATAGCGAGGAACCTCTGGTCTATTGACGCTGCCGATGCCTGGGTGTCGGTACCAGTAAGGACGGCCAGAACCCCTGAGCATGGCACAGGTAGTTCTTGCGAGGTTGAGGCCTCGAAAACATTCTGAAGCCCCATCGATGCTTTGGAAGCCGAAGCATCCCGCCGGGGCTGTTTTGCCGGTGTGGTTCCCCCTCAAGGGCAATGCCAATGGCCTCTCAATGCTTAGCAGGAGAGCTACCCGTTGAGGACCAGCTTTTATGTTTAGTTACCTGAGATCCATGGGAGGAAGAAGAGGCCCTTGATGATGTCGATGCAATGGATCTGGCATCTGAAGAAAAGAGGATACCGAGCTTTGCAGCCCGGTTTTGCCTTCCTCTTTTAGTCATCCCCATACAGGAGAGACATTCTGTTGGAGAATGTTCAGGTCCTAAACATTTCAGACACCAATCATGTGTGTCAGTGACGGAAATGGTACCGCCACACTTAGTACATTTTTTAAAACCACTAGTTGGCTTTTCCATGTTTTAGGAATATGGGGCCTAGTGCCCAAAATGGTGCCTAGCAGCAAAGAGAAAAGTTTCTGAAAAGAAAGTTTTGTTTTTTTGTATGAAAAGAAAAGAACCGGCGGTACCGGTAGGCGTCGTGCGGTAGGCAAACGCAACCACAAGAAAAGAAATTTAAAGACAGAATTTTCTGTGGTGACAGGGAATAGATCCTGTCGGCTCCGCGGAAAACAAAGAACTGAAGAGGACAGTTGGAAAGGCAGCGCGCATGTGCTGAGGGATGCTCTCAAAAGTGTTCCTATTGGACGCTGGGGAGCGTTCCCGCGCAGGCTCCGTCAGTACCGACGATACCCATATGTGAAGACTACATTCCTGCTTGTTCCTGGAGATGCTCCCGAACAGCTGTACAATTGACAGGCGAAAAAATCTAAGAAGTAGTCTATGACTTGGTTTTTTACAGGTATTAACCGAAGGCCTATTATATAGAAACATAGAAACATGATGACAGAAAAAGACCACAAGGCCTATCTAGTCTGTCCTTCCATAACAACTACAACAGTCCACTTTTTACCTTTAGAGATCCTCTGTGTTGGTCCCATGCTTTTTTGAATTCAGTTAATGTCTTCATCTCTACCACCTCCACTGGGAGACTATTCCACGGATCCACTACTCTTTCCGTAAAGAAATATTTCCGCATATCACTCCTGAATCTATCTCCCTTCACCCTCATCCCATGTCCCCTCGTAGCAGAACTTGCTTTTAATTGAAAGAGGCTCTCTCCCTGAACATTTATGCCACGGAGGTATTTAAACATCTCAATCATATCACCTCTATCCCGCCTTTCCTCTAAGGTGTACATATTAAGATCCTTAAGTCTGTCCTCATATGCTTTATAATGAAGCCCATTAATCATTTTAGTAGCAACCCTCTGCACCGACTCCATCCTGTTCACATCCTTTTGAAGGTGCGGTCTCCAGAATTGCACACCATACTCCAAATGAGGTCACACCAAAGCTTATACAGAGGCATTATCACCTCCTTTTTTCTGCTAGCCATTCCTCTCCGTATGCACCCAAGCATCCTTCTAGCTTTTGTCGTCGCCTTTTCTACCTGTTTAGCTACTTTAAGATCATCAGACACAACCACGCCTAGGTCCCGCTCTTCTTTAGTGGACAAAAGTACTTCACCTCCTATACTGTATTGCTCCCTTGGATTGCTGCAGCCCAAATGCATGACCTTACATTTTTTAACATTAAACCCCAGCTGCCAAATTCTAGACCATTCTTCAAGCTTAGCTAGATCCCTCCTCATGTTATCTACACCTTCCTGGGTATATTTACTATTGACATGCATTTTGTGATGAAAACATTAATTCTTGTAGATTACAAAAAACCTAGGCCAACTTTGCAATTTCACTGTCATATTCGTGTTCAGCATATAAGAATTGATAAGAAATGACTATTTTTATTTCAGTAACATGACTTTTGTAAAAATTTGTTGACCAGTGAAATCAAACAAACATGGGACAAACAGAGGATCTCTAAAGGAAAAAAGGGGACTATTGTAATTCATATGGAAGCCAGACTAGATAGGTCATGTGATCTTTTTCTGTCATCATCTTTCTATAGATTGAGAAGGCTCTGATGTTGTCTGGGTACTTGTCCTCTCTGAAGAACGGATAGCGCGTGTGGCTTGCATGTTTTTTCTGGCACAGGGGAGCACCCCACCTGCAGACCAACCAGGCAGAGGAAAAAAGAAAGAGGACAAACTGTTACTGGAATGAATGATAGCTTTATTTGTATGGGTCTGCCCAACACATGTTTCAGCCCAGGGGACCTTCTTCAGGGGACTATGACCAGTACAAGGGTGTACAAGGGTGAATAAAAAATGCAGAGAGAGCATGCTCCACCCGAAAATGGCCTGTGGTAATTGGTTTGCAGCATGGAACTGGCAGTGCGGACAGAACAAGGAGATAAGACAAATTGGGATTCCTCCAATGTGCTATCATTACTTCCTTAGCTTCATGGGCCATTTGCAGTGTGAAGTATGCTCTGTGATCATATTATTACGACCAAGGGTGTTTTTATTCACGGTTTCCATTGACTAACTTCACCAAATGTTCCTCTAAAAATGTTACTTATGCAATTCTTTGCCTGTGTAACTTGCTTTACATTGGCAATACAAACAGACGTGTAAAAACAAGGATCATGGTACACCGCGGCTGCATCAAGCGAAATGCTCCTCAGAAACCCCTAGTAGAACACTGGGCTACTGTCAAGCACACTAGTAACATCATCAAATTCCTAGTTCTTAAGCAAATTCATGTCCACTGGTGTGGCGGTGATGTGAATAAGACCCTTCTCCTCATGGAGTAGAAGCTTATTTTTCAAATGAACACTCTACAACCATCAGGTCTCAACCTGACAGAAAGGATGCTTGGGTGCATAGGGAGAGGAATGGCCAGCAGAAGAAAGGAGGTGATAGTGCCTCTGTATAAAAGTCTTTGGTACAACCTCATTTGGCATATTGTGTGCAACTGAGAATACCACACCTTCAAAAGGATATAAACAGGTTGAGTAAGTGCAGAGGGTGGCTACTAAAATGGTTAATGATCTTTGCTATAAAGCATATGAGGACAGACTTGAGGACCTTAATATGTACACCTCAGAGGAAAGACGGGATAGAGGTAATATGATTGAGATGTTTAAATACCTCTATGGCATAAATGCACAGGAGGAGAGCCTCTTTCGATTAAAAGCAAGCTCTGCTACGAGGGGACATAGGATAGACTCAGGAGTAATATACGGAAATATTTCTTTATGGAAAGAGTGGTAGATGCGTGGAATAGTCTCCCAGTGGAGGGAGATGAGGACAGTATCTAAATTCAAAAAAGCATGGGACAAACACAGAGGCTCTCTAAAGGACAAAAGGGGACTCTTGTAGTGGGTAATATGGAAGGGTAAACTAGATAGGCCATGTGGTCTTTTTCTGCCGTCATGTTTCTAAGATTTTGACTTAACTGCTTTTTTATAGCTTTTTGTCACAATTTCTTTTAGTCTGGACTGGTGGGATAACCACTCTGCCTTATGAATATTAATTGGTTTTATATTTACATTACACATTCCATTTTTTAGCATTCTTCACTTTATTGGGTGCCTTCTCTTTTAGTTATTTATTAATCTATCAGTTATTAATTTTAGCTATTTATTATTTTATTGGCTAGTCATTTTCAGTTATTTATTTTTTCATTTTTCCCCATCAGAATTTTGTTGATTAACATTTCTTTTCTCCATTTTTATACACACTAGTGCCATATATCCAGTGGTGACCCCCCACGACGATCCATATGTTATACACATATTAATTAGGACCAATTTGTAAGCATAAACACTGTCTCACCCAACTGTTCTCAAGTTCACAATTTGCCCTCCGTGGTGTTTTCTAAATTGTTCTTTTAACACAATGGGATTTGTTTGCCTTCTACTCCTCTCTCCCATAGCACACATTGTGCTTATTTTTTTAAATCTCCCTCCTCCTCTCCAAAACTGGCGATTCTAATTTCAAAATTTCTTTTCCTTACCATTGCCTTACATAGGTCCAATCTATTCAAATTGCTTAAGGTCATCATGTGCATTCTCTCTCCTTTAGTTTTCAGCGATTCTCAGCATATGTTTTGAGAGCATATCAGTTTGTCTTCGGTTTATGAAGAGTCACTATTATAATTTGTCTATTGTACCTACTCCCCTTTTCTGCTTTATGCAGTTTATGTTTTTTTTAAATGTATGGTCTCTTAAACATGAGTGGCTATTTTTAGCACCACAGTAGTTGTTTTTTATATACCTTTATTGTACACTTTATTTATGTTTTATTCATTTACTGGCATATGAGTCATGTATTTATTTGTTATTCATGGACCTTTATATTTATGTTTCTATATTAATTTATTTATTATTCATTTTACATATTCTCCAGTGGCATTGTTTATCGCTCTCACTGATTTGGCTCTTTTATATGTAGATTTTATAGGACTTTATATGTTATAATTTGATAATTGTTTTTATGGTTCATTTTTATCATTTATTTGCATACATCTTATATTTATGACAAAAATATTAGAAAAGTCAGTTAAACTCCAACTGCAAGGCCACATTGACAGCTTCGCTCTGCTTGATCCTCAGCAACACGGCTTTAGAAAAGAACACGGAGTAGAGGACTCTCCTTCTTACTTTAACTGATAGACTATTGAATCACCTAATACAGGTTACATCTTAATATTCCTGAATATTACAACAGCTTACGATTCCATAATACATGATTACCTTTTAATCAGGCTTCAGGAAATAGGTCTAAAAGTCAAAGTTTTATAATGGTTTAAGTCTTATCTATCAAACCGAAACATCCAAGTTAAAATTGGTAACCTCATATCTAACCCATTCATCCAAAAATTAGGCATACCCCAAGGATCAGCACTTTCAGCTCTTCTCTTTAATCTGTATATACAGCCTATCTGCAGCATAATTAAAGACCACGGCATATTTTACCATTTGTATGCTGATGATATTATGATTTATACACAGATTAACCCCATTCAACCTTCTCTGGAAAAATAGATGAATGCTTCATCAACATCAGCTCCTGGTTGGGGGAACACAACCTTCATTTAAATCACTCAAAAACTGAAATATTATTCATTACAAAGGACAACTCATTCACTCCCCCTGATTCAATTAAATTAAATGAAGAAAAGATCCAAGTTAAAAGAGAGGTTAAATATTTAGGAGTCACTCTAGACCCCCAACTCAAATTCACCAAGCATATAAGTAACATAATCAAGTCCATCTATTCGAAGTTAAAAATGTTAGAGCATTTAAGACCTCTTCTCTCCTCGAGGGACTTCAGATCAACAGTCCAAGAAGCAATGATCTTTCCACACTTGGATTTTTGCAATGTTTTACTCACTGGGCTCCCAAAAGAAATCCACCGACTTCAATTATCACAAAATACAGTGGCCAGAATTATTGCACAAGCTCCACTCAAAAATCATATCACTCCAATTCTAAAATATTTACATTGGCTTCCAATAGAGAGCAGATTAAAATTTAAGGCTATTCATACTATCTTCAAAATCCTTCATCAGAATCACCAAACCAACTAAAAATGCTTATTCTAACCTCTCCAGAAAACAGACCTCGGAGAAGCGGAAATAAAAATTCTCTCTTGGTACCAAACGAATACAGAGCTTGCAAAGCTTCCACTACAAAGAGAGCTTTTTCCCTCTACACACAAATCTTATGGAATTCTCTGCCTCAAGTCTTAAAGGACACTAAGGATCCAATCACTTTCCGTAGACTATAAGACTCATTTGTTTAAGGAACATTTTGGGGAGGTATCCACATAATCTGTTTCTATTTATTTAGTTTTTCATGCGTGACCAATATCTATATCTCCTGAATAAAGTTTAAAAAATGTTTTTAAATTTAAATTTAATAATTCTGTAATTTTGGTTTATTTGCATTTTATTTTGTTCTATGTAATTTTCTGTTATTGTTTTTTAGTTCATTGTAAAACACTTTGATTCCTGAAAGGCGATATAAAAGCACAAATAAATAAATTAAAAAAATACATATTTTAGGTTATGTTCTATATATGTGTTTTCTAGTGGTCACAGTCCTCTGAATAAAGCCCCCCCCCCCCCCCCGGGCCGAAACACATTGGACAGACCCCTACAAATAAAACTCTCATTCCTTCCAGTGGCAGTTTGTCCTCCTACTTTTTTCCTGTGCTTGCATGTTTTTCCTTTCTAGCCTGTTTGGAACTTTATGTATCAGTGACTGTAGATAGGTTGATAAGAATAGCTTATGTATTTTGAAGATTGTGAGGATGACCTTGTATTTTATGTGGATGATAACGGGCAGCCAGTGTAGTGCTTTTAGTAGTGGCATTATTCGCTTGTGTCTGGAGGAGCCACATAATATTCGAGCCGCAGTGTTCTGCACTAACTGCAGAGGGTGGATCATATAGTCTGGTAGACCCTCTAGGAGGATATTGCAGTAGTCTATGTGAGGAAATACCAGAACCTGGAAGACTGTCTGGAAGTCCTGTGGGCTTAGTAGGGCACACAGGTGTTGGGCTGCCCTCATCTTCTGGTAGGCGAGTCTGATAGCGTTGTTGTTGTTGTGAGCTTGAAAATTTAGGTGTTGCCCTAAGAATCTCCCCCAGGTAGCAGACTTCAGATTTAACCTGGATTTGTGTTTCAGCTAATTTTAATATGTGTAGGAGGGAGGAAATGCATCTTTCTGGTGATGGAGATTCTGTTTTACTGAGGTTGGGGGTTAGGTTATGGTCAGAAAGCCAGTTGGAGATCGCTGCAAAGCAGGTTATCAGTGAAGTGTAGGAGGGTTGTAATGTGGAAAAGGGTAGGTATTGTAAACGGGGGCGCTGGTCGTGAATGTCCACAGTCTTGGCAAAGGCAAAATATTATTATGACTTGCAAAGGATTGTGGGGGTTGTAGTTCATTCGTACCAGAATCAGCCGTTCACAAAATAATGAGTTGTGATGCTCGAGTGTGTAAGCAAAGAAAACAGATTTTATTCATGGGGTTAATTCTCCCACACAGATTTACTTGGTAACACAAAAGGACACTTGCTTCAAATATTGTACTCAGGAAAAACAAAACATGATATAAGGTAACTGAACTTCTTAAGCAATAAATCAATAAAGACCTTGATGGGAAACAGAAAAGGTCTTTTTGATGGCTCCTGCTAATGACCTTCTTAGCAGTGCTCCAAAAGGCAAAAACAAAACCCAAAAGTAACAAAAAAGCTGTTCTTTATCAAGGATAACTTTCTTCTATTCACACATTCAAAAAAAAGAAAAGTTTCCTTCCAGAGCTCACGTGCACTTGTGCCTGGCTCAATTACCAATAATTAGCCAGCTGCAAACCCCTTTGCTGGTTCACTCTCTCTACGTGGCTCAATCCTACCCTAAAGCTTTCTTGCAGACTTTTCTGGGTAGATAAAAGAACAAGTTACAGTTCCTTTTGGTGGTTGTTGTATTAGTGAGAAAGTACTTTAAAACAGCAGCCTAGACAGAGAGCAGTCCATGTATTCTAACTGATCATTTGAAATATCTCCTTCTTCCTCAAATATCATGGAATCAATATCATGGTCTGGCTCAGGGGAATTCCTTAATTGATCACTCTCAGGATAATATTTGTTTCCCTGCTGTCTTCCTGGAGAAGAGCTAGGGCATAGATCAAAGTTCATACCTGAGCTTCCTTTGCTGTTAAGGTTTCCTCTCCTGGTATCCTGGCCAGTAAGTAATCCAGCTTTTATGTCCAGCCTTCCAATCAAGATCCCTGGACACTGGGTCTCTCTTCACATACCTTCTTGCACCGGTCTTAGGGCCCCTTCCAAATGCAGCCGTCTCCCTCAAAGGTGCCGTCTGGGAATTCCAGGCTCTATAACCCCACTCCTCTGGCTTCCTCCAGTCCAATGGAGTATGCTTGCCTCTGGAATCACTCCTAACACACGTACTGCTGTGGGCTCCTTTAGACCTCCAAGATGTCTTTCTCTTCTTCCTTCCACGTTGCTTCTGCTGTTGTAGTCCTCTCTCTTCTTTCTCCAATGGCTTCTGCTTTTGTCTCTCCTTGTTCTCCTGGTTCTGTCTGCTCTGTCTGTGTAGAATATCTTTTTCTTTTAACGTGCTTAGAGGGACACTCCACCCTAGCACAGCCCAGGTGTGCTGAATCAAGCCCTGCCCCTGGAGATGAGTGATTGGGGATTACCTCATAGCTCTCCTGATTGAACACACGTTTCCCCACTTCAGCTCTTCTAGAGGCTGTTTGAAACCTGGTGCATTCTGGGACTGGTAGTCTTTTATGAAAACATTCTGTTTTAGTATTTCTACCAGCAAAGACAGGTTGCTTGTTCAAAGCCAATTCACCTCTTTTATAGCTCCCTCCTGAACTATGATAAGCTTCCTTATCACAGTATGAATTTAAGTATGTTAAGTTGGGGTCTAGTGGGTCTGTGTAAGTCACCAGTTGAATATCATCAACCTAAATATATCCAGAGACATTCCAATTTTGAATCAGGGAGGCCAAGGAGCTGATAAAAATATTAAATAGAGCTGGTGAAAGGAGTGAACCCTGGGAGGTACATACATAACAAAGGAATTAGATGAAGATGAATTGAAAGAAACTTGGTATGTTCTGTTTTCAGAAATTAGGTAAATCAGTGCAACACAGTGACCTCAATTCCAATATCACCGAGTCAAGATAATAAAAGTTGGTGATTATTTGAATGCCACTAATAACACAGGTACACTAAAAAAAAATTTTTTTAAACTGCCTCTAATGTTTCGATTGATTTTTACGTTTTTTGGTGCGCTGAATCCAAATCTGGTAACCAATTTGCTCCATCACGTACAGATTTTTTGCTACATTGGGTTAGCAGTTTGAGGTGAACGTTTCAGATTGAGTGCGATCGAGATAAAAGTTTCTTGGATGAATTCTTTATACTGTTTAGTAGTTATTCAAATAAGAATAAAGAAAATTGTAACAAGGCAGCACATAAGAATAGAGTAATGTCAACAAAACACACTGTGATGGTAGCAAAATTGTCTGCACTTAAAACAGCCACATACATGTGCACAAACATTGAGCATATAAGAGCGAGGTTAGACACAAAGCGTATTTTTCTTGGAGAATAACAGAGTGAGCAATAGGAACTGAAGCGAATGTGTTGCCATTATGAAGAACACTTTTTATGCTGTCTTTTGACGAATCAATGAACAGCCGCCATTCAGCAGGATCATACTTGAGTTTAAACTTTTCCATCACTCCGTATATATCGTTGCAAAATACCAAATCTTCCTCTTTGCTGAAATACTTCAAAAATTGTGTCTCGCGGTTGCGGTACCAATAAAAAGTTGTTCCTGGTGACAATAGATTTTTCTGTTTAAGCCGAGAACCTAGCAGTTGGGCAGCATCTTTTGGGAGTCCTAAATCCCGGACTAAATCATTCAATTCAGCTTGAGAGAAAAGTTCAGGTTTCGGATCTGGTTCAGTTTCAAACTCGGAAGTACTGGACTCATCGGGAAAAGCCATCTGATGAGTCTCATCATGATCAGAACCGTCCACACAAATATGATCCAAAGATTTTGGTGGTTCAGGCATAGGTACTTCGTTGCTATGAGGCATAGGCCTAATTGCTGAGGGAAGGTTGGGGTAACTTATTACGTTCTTATTTTTTAAGTTGTATCCCTTCACAATGCAAGAGCAAAAATAGCAGTCACTGCTGTGGTCTCTTTGTTCACGCTACATCATAGGTATTCCGAAACGAAATGCTTGTTTTTTATCTTTCATCCATAAGCGTAGATCTTCCTCACATGTCTTGCACACTTTGTGAGGAGCCCACGGTTTGTCTTGATCGCCTAACTTCAAACCGAAATAGGCGAAATATACTTTTTTAATAAATGCAGAAATGTTCCTCTGCCGCTTTTTCACGGTATATTCCCCACAAATAAAACAAAAACTGTCCGGAGAGTTGACGCAACCTCTGGCTCTGTGAGCCATCACAAATACAAAGCACTGCAAACTACAACTGTAGTGAACCACTTCGGAATAAAGCTGGATTACGACTGAGCAAACAAAAGGTAATAATGAACTTGCAAGAAACTGAAATTTGACAGGAACGTTCATGTCGCAATCACAGTGTTTGAGCGAGCGAACGAGGCGAGGCGAACAGGAAAGAACATGCGCCAGCGCGAGTACTGGATTTAGCCCCCCGCCTCCCAATTGTCCTGTTAATGTATAAAATGAATACAAAACACTCTAAAATATCATGAGGGAGTGTTTCTAGTTAGTTAACCATTACAACCTCTATTTTGGGCCAAGAAAATAAACTGCAGTCGGCTAAAAAGAAATTATGTGAACATTCCTTATATGGGTAAGAAATCTAATTTTGCAAGAAAACGTGATGTGATGGAACATTTTGGCTATTTTTCCTGGATTCAGCGCCCCAAAATCTATAGGAATCAGTTGCAAAACTGGAGGCAGATTTTTGGTAGTGTACCTGTGTCTAATGAAACAATATTGGCCATCTGGCCAGAGACAAGATGCTTGTGTATATCGCCTAGTAAAGCAGCAACCACTGTCTCCATGTCGTGACTACTGTGAAACCCAGTCTTCTATGAATGCAAAATATTGTTTTTTTCAATGAAAGTATCGAGTTGAAAAGCAACCAATTTCTCAACAATTTTAAACAGATATGGCAAATTAGAAATGGGATGGTAGTGACCTGTATCTGAAGGATCTAGAGATGGATGTTTAAGTTTTGGAAAAATAATAGCTCTTTTCTAGTCATCTGGGACTATTCCTTTTTGCAGGCTGATATTAACCATAGATAAAAGATAGGTCCAACATGGGCTCTCTCACCCATTTAGAAATGATAGGGGACTAGGGGGTAGGTGATAGCCTTAATGTCATTTTCTGTAAGGAAAATGACAGGATAAAATTGCTTCCAGGAGCTTATACCTAAGCAGAATATAACCTTGACAGAAGATGTTGGGATGGAGGTATTCATGCTAAGATTACTTGAACAGGACCCGATACTAGGAAGTGAGGATTGAATATTAGTAACAAAATAACATAGTGACATAGTATATGATGGCAGATAAAGACCAGTATGGTCCATCTAGTCTGCCCAGCAAGGCGTTAAGAGTAGGTGTATCTGCCTCTCTGTGCGGGTCACCCCTCCCCATGCCTTTGTTTAGGGGTATACCCACCGCTCCATGTAGGTCACCCCTATTTGTTGAGATATAAGAGAGAGTTATGTTTATTTTGATTTTATCCTGATGCTATAAAGGGATCCACTGTGTCTGTCCCATGCCATTTTGAAATCTGTCACTGTATTTGCCCCCACCACTTCCATCGGGAGGGCATTCCAAGCATCCACCACTCTTTTAGTGAAAAAGTATTTCCTGACATTGTCTTTCAGTTACCCCTTGCAGCTTCATGTTATGCCCTCTAGTTTTACAGCTTCCCCGTCTTTGGAAGAGGTTTGTTTGTCCATTAATACTCTTAAGTATTTAAAGGTCTGAATCATATCATTTTATATATCTCCAACATGTATTTTCTAGAAATATAAATGATTTCCCTGTTTACTTCCATGTTAATTTTCCTGTTACTTGTAATAGGTCTGTTATAGCTGACCAATTGTTGTATTGTTTCAATGTAAACCACACTGATGACAAATAGAGCGGTATATAAGAAAATTAAATAAAAATTAAATAAATAAATATCTCCCCTGTCCTTTCTCTCCTCCAGAGTGCACATATTTAGGTCTTCAAGTCTCTTTCATAAGTCTTCTGATGTAGGCTCCAAATCATTTTGGTCACCTTCCTCTGAACCGCTTCCAGCCTTTTTATATCCTTTGCGAGATACGGTCTCCAAAACTGAACACATTATTCCAAGTGAGGCCTCACCAGCGACTTGTACAGTGGCATTAATACCTCTTCCTTTCTGCTGGTAATTCCTCTCTGTGTGTAACCCAGCATCCTTCTGGCTTCCGCCTTGTCACACTGTTTGCCATCTTGAGATTGTTAGAAACAGTCACTCCAAGGTCCTGCTCCTGGTCTATGCACACCAATCTCTCACCTCCTTGGATTTCTGCTTCCCAAGGGTACTTCTTCACATTAAATCTTAAACTACCAAGCATTAGACCATTCTTCCAGCTTTTGTAGAATCTACAAAAAGGGGAATCTACTCTGTTGCAAATTTTGGTGTCATCTGCAAAAAGACAGACTTTTCCATTCAGCCCTTTGGCAATATCACTCATAAATATATTGAACAGTACCGGTCCCAGGACCGAACCCTGGGGCACACTGCTAATTACTTTCCTTTCATCCGAGTGAGTTCTGTTTACCATCACCTTCTGTCGAAGATCCTTCACTAAAAAGGAAGGCATAACAGTCTGGTCAAGATGAAAAAAGGAGGCAGCACCCTTGAAAGGAGGTTAGCATAGACCTCAAGGCGAAAGAAGACATTGAAAAGACCAGAATGTTCTCTGCAAGACAAGGCCTACAGCACAGCTACCACCTGGCGAACACTGGAGTTTCCATTAAGCCACCATAAGGAACCAACCCTCAAGTGAGATCTTTCACATGGATCCAAGGAATAGTTCTTTCAGTGCCATAAACCTCAAAAAAACAACTGAGACAACAGGACTTACCAGGAGGAAAGAACTGCTTCACACCTAAGGAAGTGGGCAACATCGAGGTTCACTACCAAGGAATGACCTTGAAGGCGACTCCAACAGGACTGCTACCTGAACCTTGAGAGTTCAGGGTCAAGCTCTGGTCCAAGTCAGACTATCTAAGGAGCTTTAACATAAGCTAATGAATAGAGACTCACTAAACCATAAGCAGGAAGGTTACTGTAACTCTGGAGTAGCCCTTAGTGAACATAAGAACATAAGATATGCCATACTGGGTCAGACCAAGGTCCATCAAGCCCAGTATTCTGCTTCCAACAGTGGTCAATCTACGTCATATGTACCTAGCAGTTTCCCCAAGAGACACAAGTTCCACAATGCTTGTACTGGGTCAAGCATTGATATCTTCGGTCACTTCTTAATAATGGTTTATGGACCTTTCCTCCAGGAACTTGTCCAAACCTTTTTTAAACCCAGCTACACTAACAGCCTTTACTACATCCTCCGGTAACAAATTCCAGAGTTTGATTATACGTTGAGTGAAAAAATATTTTCTTTTATTAGTCTTAAATAGTTTACCCTGTAGCTTCATTGCATGTCCCCTAGTCTTTCAATATTCTGATAACGTAAACAATCGATTTACGTTTACCCGTTCCACTCCGTTCATTAATTTATAGACTTCTATCATATCTCCCCTCAGCCGTCTCTTTTCCAGGTTAAAGAGCCCTAACATTTTTAGCCTTTCTTCATAGGAGTATCCTTCCATACCCTTTACCATTTTGGTGGCTCTTCTCTGAACCTTTTCAAAAATCGCTATATCCTTTTTAAGATACAGCGACCAGAATTGCACACAATATTCAAGGTGCGGTCTCACCATGGAACGATATAGAGGCATTATAATATCTTTTGTTTTATTTTCCATTCCTTTCCTTATCATACCTAGCATTCTATTTGCTCTCTTGGCCGCCGCTGCACACTGGGCCGAGGGTTTTAACATGGTATCCACAATGACGCCTAAATCTTTTTCCTGGGTGGTGGTTCCTAATGTGGAACCTTGCGTCGTGTAACCATAGTTTGGGTTGTTCTTCCCTAGGTGCATAACCTTGCACTTGTCCACATTAAATTTCATCTGCCATTTTGATGCCCAGTCTTCCAATTTATCAAGATCCTCTTGCAAGTTTTCACAATCCTCTTGGGTTTTAACTTTAAATAGTTTTGTGTCATCTGCAAATTTGATAACCTCACTCGTTATTCCACTTTCCAGGTCATTTATGAATATGTCAAAAAGCAGCGGACCCAGCACAGATCCCTGGGGTACACCACTATTCACCTTTCTCCATTGGGAAAATTGGCCATTTGGCCCTACCCTCTGCTTTCTATCTTTTAACCAGTTCCTGATCCACAGTAGTACACTGCCTCCTATCCCATGACTTTTTAGTTTCGCCAAAAGTCTCTGATGAGGGACCTTGTCAAAGGCTTTCTGAAAGTCCAGATACACAATATCAACAGACTCACCTTTGTCCACCTGTTTATTCACTCCTTCAAAAAAACATAACAGATTAGTAAGACAAGATCTTCCTTGTCTAAAGCTATGTTGGCTGTCTCCCATTAGGTTGTGACTATCTACATGCTGAGTAATTTTATTCTTTATGATGGTTTCTACCATTTTTCCTGGTACTGACGTCAGGCTCACCGGTCTGTAGTTTCCCGGATCACCCCTGGAACCCTTTTTAAAAATTGGTGTTACATTGGCGATCCTCCAATCTTCAGGTATTAGAGATGATTTTAATGATAGTTCACAGATTACTGATAGCAGGTCTGCAATCTCATATTTCAGTTCTTTCAACACCCTTGGATGTATACCATCCGGCCCAGGTGATTTGCTACTCTTCAGTTTATCTAATAGTTGTAAGACATCTTCCCGATGTATCGATATTTCCTTCAATTCTTCCGCACCTTTAAATACCACTTCAGTCATGGGTAACATCCCTACATCTTCCTCAGTAAAGACCGAAGCAAAGAATTCATTCAGTCTCTCCTTTATCGCCTTGTCGCCTCTTAGTGCTCCTTTAACCCCTTTTTCATCTAATGGACCAACTGACTCTCTCACAGGTTTTTTGCTACGAATGTACTTGAAAAGGTCTTTATTTTGCGTTTTTGCTTCCGCAGCAAGCTTCTTCTCAAATTCTCTCTTTGCCTGCCTTATTAATGCCTTGCATTTGACTTGCCAGTGCTTGTGCTGTTTCCAGGTTTCGTTCTTTGGCTCTTTTTTCCATTTCCTGAAAGATGCTTTTTTGGCAACAACAGCCTCTCTGACCTCACCTTTAAACAATGCTGGCAGTTTTTTGGACTTCCTTCCACTTTTCTTAAAGCGTGGAATACAGCTGGTCTGGGCTTCCAAGACAGTATTTTTCAACAACACCCAAGCTTGATGTATGTCTTTAACCTTTGCAACTGCTCCTTTTAGTTTTTTCTTAACTGTTTTCCTCATTTTATCAGTCTTCCTTTCCAAAGTTAAAAGGTAGTACTGTGGATTTACTTACTATCCCTCCTCCACTAATTAAATCAAAGGCGATCATGCTATGATCACTATTGCCAAGTGGCCCCAACACCCTTATCTCTTGCACTAGATCTGGTGTTCCACTAAGGACTAGGTCTAATATGGTTTCCCCTCTGGTCGGTTCATGAACCGGCTGCTCCAAGAAGCAGTCATTTATTTCATCTAGGAACTTCATCTCCCTAGCATGTCCTGACGTGACACTGACCCAGTCGATACCGGGGTAATTGAAATCACCCATTATTATTACTGCGCTGTAACTTTTGTTAGCTTCCTTGATTTCTTTGAGCATTTCATCATCCATTTGGTCATTCTGGCCAGGTGCTCGATATTACAACCCCACTGCCATTGCCTTCCCCCTTTTATATGGAATTTTAATCCATATAGATTCTACAGCAGATTTTGTTTCCTGCAAAACTTTAATCCTTTCTGAGTCAATGCCCTCTCTAACATAGAGCGCAACCCCTCCACCAATTTGATCAGCTCTATCATTACGATATAGTTTGTACCCAGGTATCACAATGTCCCACTGGTTGTCCTCCTTCCACCATGTCTCTGATATTCCATTCATATCTAACCTTTCATTTAGTGCTATATATTCTAACTCTCCCATCTTATTCTTTAGACTTCTAGAATTTCCATACAAGCATTTTAGAGAATGTATTTTATTCATGTTAATTTGGCTATTGTTAGACATGGGTAAATTGGGATCTTTAAGCTCTGTCTGCTCCATACTTGAGGGCATTTGGGCTACTTTACTCTTTTGTGGAACCTCATAAGATATGCCATACTGGGTCAGACCAAGATCCTTCAAGCCCAGTATCCTGTTTCCAACAGTGGCCAATCCAGATCACAAGTACCTAGTAGTTTCCCAAAGAGACCCACAAATTCCATAATGATTGTATTGGGGCAAGCAGTGGATTACCTGGGTCCTCTTTAATAATGGTTTATGGATTCTTCCTTCACGAACTTGTCCTAACCTTTTTTAAACCCAGCTACACTATCAGCTTTTACTACATCCTCCGGTAACTAATTCCAGAGTTTGATTACGTGTTGAGTGAAAAAATATTCTCTTATTAGTCTTAAATGGGTTACACTATAGCTTCAATGGATGTCCCCTAGACTTTCTACTTTTTGATGGCATAAAGAATCCATCTACGTTTACCCATTCCACTCAGTTCATTAATGTATACACCTCTATCATATCTCCCCTCAGCCGATTCTTTTCCAAGTTGAAAAGCCCTAACCTTTTAAGCCTCTCCTCATAGGGGTATCCTTCCATCCCCTTTACCATTTTGGTGGCTCTTCTCTGTACCTTTTCTAATTCTGTTATATCCTTTTTAAGATACGGTGACCAGAATTGCACACATTATTTGAGGTGTGGTTGCACCATGGAATGATACAGAGGCATTATAATATCCTTTGTTTTATTCTCCATTCCTTTCCTTATGATTCCTAGCATTCTATTGATCTGAGAGCAGCTCAGGACATCAAAGACTTTAGAAAACAACTGAAAACAGTTTTGTTTACGGAGCACTACGGTCATGCAATCAACTAATTAATTTTTAAGAAAGCAATTATTTATATATACATTGTACAATAGCTCACTTTATAGTATAGCTCACAATATATATAGTGCACCTTTTCCCAAGACATTTAATCATATATTTACAAACTATGTATATATTATCACAGATTTTTTCACTATTACTAATTTTCTCTTTTGTTAAACCGCTTTGATTGTATGATAAGGCGGTATAAAAATCCAATTAAATAAATAAATAAATAAAAATATTATCCATGATGACACCTAAACTGTTTTCCTGGGTGGTGGTTTCTAAGGTGGTACACCTTGCATCATGTAACCAAAGTTTGGGTTGTTCTTTCCTAGGTGCATAACTTTTGCACTTGTCCACAAATTTCATTTGCCATTTGAACATGCAGTCTTCCAATTTATCAAGGTCCTCTTGCAATTTTTCACAATCTTCTTATGGAAAGCTTATAGCCACAGAGGCCAGGCCATAAACAAGAAAGAACTAGGAAACCCCATTATCAGGGTGCCCCCCTACTGTGTTTTGTTTTTTTATTTTAGGCCCATCTCTTGAGGTAGCAAGAAAAAAGCCACAGCCCTTGGATTAAGAATCTCTCTACCCAGGAGGAGGGTGCCACCGGGCGCATCGGCTACACGCCGGAAGCACGCCAGGCCATCGGCCCTTTCAGGAGGAGGGTGCCATCGGGTGCATCAGCTGCACGCAGGAAGCAGACTGAGCCATTGGCCCTTTCAGGACAACGGCGCCATCGGGCACGTCAGAGGGCCCTTTGACGTGGCCCTTAGACAGGGACCAAGGCGCCCTGGCGCCAGCCGTCAAACAGCACCAACAGATCACCTGGGAAGCGTCAAAGAGCAGAGCAGAACAGGAACAAACGCTCCTCCACACCTCGCCTCCGGACCCCAACCAGCTCCCACACGAAGTAAGCACCCACCACTGCTACTGCTACCCACAGCCTAGCGGCTCCATTGCTTGCACTGAAGTTGCTACCCATCACTTGCATTGAACCTGCTTCCCACTGCTTGCACTGACCTGGCTTCCCATTGCTTGCACTGACGTGGCTTCCCATTGCTTGCACTGACCTGGCTTCCCATTACTGCACTGAACTTGCTTCCCATTGCTTGCATTGAACCTTGCTGTACAGGCTATAGTCTCCCCACAACCCATTGCTTCTATTTTAACCTATATTGCATAGCGTGTAGTCCCCACTTGTAACCCAACATATACTGCATAGTGTGTAGAATCCTTAGCCACCTCATTGCTTGCAAGATATCTTACGCTGCATAGCCCCCACTACTCCTCTTCTATGGCCCCACATCACATCGCCCTTCTCTTCCTACTCCCCAACTGCCTCCCTTCCTACCAGCACCACCACTTCTCTCCCCCTACTCTCCCTCTACCTTCCTCACTTCTCCCTCCATTCTGTCTTCTAACCTAGCATCTGCTCTTGAGCTTCATCACACCCTCCCCATCATTCAACCAGCCCCTTTCTCTTTAAGGCAACCCCACCCTCGCTTCAGACTTACTGCCTCCACCTTACCCTGCTCTCTTCTACTCCTTCTCCTATCAGGTAATATCATCCCCAACCCTGGCCCCCCTCAATTTCTTTCCCACTCTAAGAAGAGCTCCTCACGTACCTTATCTAATCTCATCCACATCCCTCTCCTTTCCCCCTTCCGCCCTCCCTCCCTCATGTCCCAATCCCTCATCCAGAGATATCAACCCCAACCCCAACCCCAACCCTAACCCTATCCCCTTTAGAGTTCTGTCCCACTCTAAAAAAAGATCCTCATGTAGCCCATCTGATATCATCAATATCCCCCTTCATTCCCCTTTCGCTTCCCCTCCCTCATGGAGGGCTCACTCATCCAGAGACACCCACCTGTACCCTGGCCCCTCTAGTTCTCTGTATTACTCTGGAAATAGATCCTCACATAGCGGCCTCCCTAGACCGCTGTCTTACTCTGAAAAGAAATCCTCGCATAACTTATCCAACCTTATCCATATCCCTCTCCTTGCCCCCTCCGCTCTCCCATTCTCATGTGCCCTATGGAACGCATGCTTAGTCTCTAACAAACTTGCTTTTACTCATGAATACCTCAGGGCTCGGCTCTCTCGGCCCTAATTTTCAACATTTATATGCAGCCCCTCTGTGATATTTTCCAACAGCATAATGTCAATTACCACATCTATGCAGATGATATTATGCTATACACACAACTGGATACCGTCGACCCTAACTATACGATACTCGAAACATGCCTGAATGAGATGTTGCAATGGTTGCAGCAAAACAACATGGCGATCAACCATAAGAAAACTGAGGTGATGTTTATCTCCAGCAAACCAAACTTTGAACCTCCAGCGACAATTACACTCTGTAACAATACGTACCACACAAAGAATAAGATAACATACCTGGGAGTCACATTTGACAACAACCTAAAGATGGAAAAGCACCTACGCAAAACCAACAAGGCCATCTTCCACAAACTTAGAGTCCTACAACTTCTACGGAACATCCTCGAGCCTCACGATTTTAGGGCTGTTGCGCAAGCACTCATTATACCACATTTAGACTACTGCAACGCCATCTTGCAGGGTCTCCCAAAGAAGACGATAAACATCCTGCAAATGGCCCAGAATGTGGCGGCGAGGATCATCATGCAAAAAAGAATCACTGAACACATCACGCCTGTACTAATTGAACTGCATTGACTCCCCATTACTGCCCGAATACAATATAAAACATTAATAACCACCCACAAACTCATACATAACACAGCTCCATCCTTTCTCTCCACCCTTATCAGCTCGCAACCACCCAACAGAGTCAGAAGAACCATCAACTCTGACACCCTACATGTGCCGCCCAATATCAGATCTGTCAAATCAAGTACCAGCAGCCGAGCATACTCGTATTCTGCCCCGACCCTCTAGAACAAACTACCGCCTGAGCTAAGAGCAACCACGGACCTTATTGCGTTCAGGAAAAAACTAAAAACACATCTTTTCCAGTGTTATTACAATTTGATGTAATCTCAGAGGATTACAAGATGTCACAATTAGCAACCTAAATTCTGTTATGAAACATGTACATATGGAATTTCCTTACTCCTCCCCTTTGACCTTATTTCTGTGTGCCGTGCTCTCCTGTGACCTTATTTCTGTGTGCCGTGCTCTCCTTTTGCAAATCAATGTGTTGTTACTTCGAAATTTCTGCCTTGATTTTGCAATTTCCAAGCTGGAATCAAACCGCTGCTGATCGCTGGAAGCAGCGGTATACAAATGTATTCTAAATAAATAAAATAAAATAAATAAATAAATGATCTCTTTCTCTCTAATGCGCTACACCTTCTTGCCCTAACTGAGACCTGACTCCTCACAGACGATACCGCATCCGCTGCTGCTCTCTGCCACAGGGGCTACCAGTTCCTCCCATACACCTCGATCCACTGGCTGCGGTGTTGGCATTGGGCTTCTACTCGCTCCCTCTTGCCAATTCCAACCCCTCCTGCTGCCTCAATCACACTCCTCAAATCCACGCCATTCGCCTCTTCACACCACTTCCCCTCCGAGTATCTGTTATCTATCGCCCATTCACACCACTTCCCCTCCGAGTATCTGTTATCTATCGCCCACCCGACACGTCCAAATTGACCTTCCTTAACGACTTTGACTCCTGGCTTTCTGTCTTTCTGGATCCCTCTGCCCCCACTCTTATTCTTGGCGACTTTAACATTCACGTCGATAACCCCTCCGATCCCCATGCTTTAAAGTTCCTCGCCCTCACCTACTCGTTTAACCTCCAACTTTGCTCCACTGCCCCCACCCACCTGCACAGCCACTGCCTTGACCTGATACTCTTCTCTAATTCTTCTCCCTCAAACGTCCGCAACTCAATCCTTCCCTCATCTGACCATCACCTTTTAACCTTTAATCTTCAGCTCCCGCTGTCTCAACCTCGTCCTGTCTCCTCCCACCTATTTAGAAACCTTCATAATATTGACCCCTTGACTCTCTCTTCCACCATTTTTCCATCTCTTTCCTCCATTATGTCCTCCAAGTCAGTCGACGAGGCAGTATCCTCTTATAATGCTGCACTATCCTCGGCTCTTGACACTCTTGCCCCACCCACCCCACGTCCTGTCAGACGTTCTGCTCCCCAGCCCTGGCTTTCATTTACTACCCGCAATTTACGCACCTGTGCCCGTTCTGCTGAATGTGTCTGGACCAAATCCCGCTCCCCGGAAGACCTTCTACACTTCAAATTCATGCTTGGCTCCTTCCAGTCAGCCATAGCACTTGCCAAACAACAATACTACATCCATCTAACTCCCTTGCCTCTGATTCTCACCGCCTCTTTAATACCCTCAAATCTCTCCTCAAGGTGCCCCCACCCCCAGTCCCACCCTCCCTGTCTGCCCAAACCCTAGCCAACTACTTCCATGACAAAATCCACAAGATTACCCTCCAATTCCCCACTCCCTCATCTACCTCCCCCTTCCCAATCTCCCCCCCCCATCCATACTTCCTCTGCTACCCTCTCCTCCTTCCCTATGATCTCTGAAGAGGAAACCACACTCCTTTCCTCCTCCAAACCCACCACCTGTTCCTCTGATCCTATTCCCACCCATCTCCTACACCCCATCTCCCCCACCGTTGTCCCCTCTATCTCTCATATTCTCAACCTCTCACTCTCCACTGCAACTGTCCCCATAGGATTTGTCAGACGGCTGTCTGGGTGAGAATCTTCACAGTCTTGGCAAGTGCATATATCTATATGATTTGCAAGGAATTGTGGGCAATGCAGTTCATGCACACCAGACACAGCTGCTCACAATAATTAGTTGTGCTTTTGGGTAAAGCCAATAAGATATTTATTTATGGGGTTATTTCTCCCAACACATATGATTGGTAGCATATAAATCAGGTTACTTGCTTTCAGTGTTAAACTTGGAAAAACAAAATAAGGAAACATTTGAATTTGTCAGGCAATCAAAGGAAAAGAAATAAGACCTGGTTGGCAACAAACTGGTCTTTTCTGTAGGCTTTAGCTAATATTCTCTTAGCAATGTATCAAACAACAAACCCAAAAGCCACAAAGAAAGAAAAAAAACTGTTCTTTTCAGGTAAACTTCTTATATCTTCCCACATAGATTCAGAAGTGATTCTCTCAGAGCTCACAAGCAAATAAGGTAAGGCTCAATTGCTAGCAGTTATCCAGCTGAAACCCCTTAGCTGGCTTGCTTTCTACTGCGTGGCTAAAAATCCTACACAGGAGCTTTCCTGAGTAGATTAAAGAACAAGTTTGTATTTCTTTGTGATGGTTGCTGTACTTTATAACAGAAAAATCACCAAAGGAGTTTAGACAGAGAGCAGTCCATGTAAACAGATTCTTCATCTGCTATCACCCCCTCTTCTTCAACAAGCATGGGTTCAATATCATGGATTGGCACAGATGAATCTCCCAATGGAGCACTTTCAGGAGAATACTTGTTTCCCTGCTGTCTTTCAAGGTTATAGCTAGGGCATAGATCAGTGTTCATACCTGAGCTTCCATTGCTGTTAGAGTTCCTCTCTATATAGGCTGGCCAGTATGTAGTCCAGTTCTTATGTCCAGCCTTCCAATCCAGATCCCTGGACACTGGATCTCTCTTCACATACCTTCTGGCACGGGTCTTAGGGTCCCTTCCACGTGCAGCCGTCTCCCTCACAGGTACCGTCTGGAGATTCCTAGCTCTGCAGCACCATTCCTCTGGCTTTCCCCAGTCCAATGGTGTATGCTGGCCCTTGGAATGCCTCCCAGTATACGTACTGCTCTGGACTCTTCTGGACCTCTCAAAGGCTTTTCTCCTCTTTCTTCCAAAGGGTTTCTTTCCCTCTATGTCCGTCCGGTTTGGCTTCTGCTTCTGATGATCCTCCTGATGATGAAGATGATCAAGCTCAAGCTGATTCTCTGTAGAATAAACTCTACCTTTATTCTGCTTAGATGAGTGCTCCTCCCTAACACAGCGCAGCTGTGCTGAATCAGGCCCTGCCCTTTGAGATGAGTGCTTAGGGATTACCTCATAGCCCTCCTGATTGAACACACGTTTCCCCACTTCAGCTCCTCTAATGGCTGTTGGAAACCTGGTGCATTCTGGGACTGGTAGTCTTTTATGGGAAAATTCTGTTTTCTTATTTCTACTAGAACTGACAGGTTGCTTGTTCAGAGTCACTTCACCTTTTCTATAGCTCCTTCCTGAGCTATGATAAGCTTCCTTATCACAGATTTCAAACATGCTGTTGTCACACCTCTCCTCAAGAAACCCTCACTCGATCCCATCTGTCCTAACTATCGACCCATCTCCCTCCTTCCCTTCCTATCTAAACTACTAGAACGAGCAAGTCCACCGCCGCTGCCTCGACTTCCTCACCTCCCAGGCCCTCCTGGACCAACTACAATCCAGCTTCCGTCCTCTATACTCCACTGAAATGGCTCTTAAAAAAGTCTACAATGACTTGTTCCTGGCTAAATCTAAGGGCCTCTACTCTGTCCTCATCCTTCTCGACCTCTCCGCTGCCTTTGACACTGTTGACCACAATCTTTTCCTCACCACCCTCTCCTCACTTGGTTTCAAGGGTTCCATACTATCTTGGTTCTCCTCCTACCTCTCCCATTGCTCCTTTAGTGTATGCTCTGGTGGTTCCTCCTCCTCTCCCACCCCGCTCCATGTTGGTGTACCCCAGGGATCCGTCTTGGGTCCTCTCCTTTTCTCTCTCTATACCCAATCTCTTGGCGTGCCTATCTCCTCCCATGGCTTTCAGTACCATCACTATGCCGATGACTCCCAAATCTCTCTCTCCACACCTAATATCTCTCCAGCAAGCCAGACCAAGATCTCTGCCTGTCTTTCTGACATTGCTGCCTGGATGTCTCATCACCGCTTGAAATTGAACATGGCCAAGACTGAACTCCTTGTCTTCCCCCCCCCCCAACTCCTCCCCTCCTCTTCCCCCTTTCTCAGTCTACGTGGATGGATCTACGATCCTTCCTGTTCCCTCAACCCCCAGAATGCGAGCCATCTTTGACACCTCTCTCTCCTTCTCCACACATATCCAGCTCATAGCTAAGACCTGCTGCTTCTTTCTCTACAACATTAGCAAAATCTGTCCCTTCCTTTCTGAACACTACCAAAACGCTTATCCACTCCTTAATCTCAACTCGCCTCGACTACTGCAACCAGGGCCGGCCCGTCCATTGAGCAAGAATGTTTTTTGCACAGGGCCCCGCGCAAAAAACATTCTACATTAGCAAAAGCAGATTAAAAAAAAACAACTGGCTGCTGCTGCTGCTGCTGCTGCCGCTGTGGCAGCGGCAGAATCAAATGTCCCGCTGCGGGGCCCCGCCTGCCGAATCGCTCCCAATGCTGCTGCCGAGTCCCTCCCAATGCAGCCCGCCTGCAGAATCCCTCCCAATGCGCTCCCAATGCTGCTGCTGAGTCCCTCCCAATGCACGGCTTTCAGAGCCGCGAGAGCTTCTCTGACCTCTCGCGGCTCTGTTAATCCCATCAGCCCCGGCGAGATTAACAGAGCCGCGAGAAGAAAGGGAAACTCTCGCGGCTCTGAAAGCCCACGCATTGGGAGGGACTCCGGAGCTGATGGTGAAGGGAGGCTCTGCCGGGCAGGCGGGGCACCACGGCGGGACATTTGATTCTGCCGCTGCCATGGCGGCAGCGGCAGCAGCAGCCGTTTTTTTTTTTTAAATCTGTCAGGGCTGATGGGGGGGAGGGGGGTTAGGACTGGTAATGGGCTATGGGGGGTTAGGACTACTAATGGGCTATGGGGGGGGCTAAGACTGGAAGTGGGTTGATGGGGGGAGGGGGGCTAGGACTGGTAATGGGCTATGGGGGGGTTAGGACTACTAATGGGCTATGGGGGGCTAAGACTGGAAGTGGGCTGATGGGGGGTTAGGACTGGAAATGGGCTGATGGGTTAGGATGTAATGGGCTATGGGGGGCTAAGACTGGAAATGGGCTGATGGAGGGGTATTAGGATGTAATGGGCTATGGGGTGCTAAGACTGAAAATGGGGTGATGGGGGGCTTAGGACTGGAAGTGGGCTGATGGGGGGCTTAGGACTGGTAATGGGCTATGGGGGGGCTAGGACTGGTAATGGGCTGCGGGGTGGCTAGGACTGAAAATGGGCTGCGGGGTGGCTAGGACTGGAAATGGGCTGAGTGGAAGGAGGGCTTGAACTGCAAATAGCTGATGGGGATGGGGGCTTGGAATGGAAATGGGCTTTAAGGGGAGGGAGCTAGGACTGGAAATGGGCTGATGGAGGGCTAGGATAGGATTGGAAATGGGCTGTTAGGGGGCTTGGATTGAAATGGACTCATGGGGGGGCTAGAACTGAAAGTAGGCTCATGGGGGGCTTGGACTGGAAATGGGCTGAGTGGAGGGAAGCTAGGATTTGACATGGGCTGATGATGGTGGGGCTAGGAAAGGACTAGAAATGGGCTGATGGGGGGCTGGGATTGGAAATGAGCTGATGGAGGGACTCGGATGGGGGAGCTAGGACTTGAAATGGGCTGATGGGGGTTAGGACTGGTAATGGGCTATGGGGGGCTAAGACTGAAAATGGGCTGATGGGGGGGCTTAGGACTGGAAGTGGGCTGATGGGGGGCTTAGAACTGGTAATGGGTTATGGGGGGGTGGCTAGGACTGGAAATAGCTGATGGGGACGGGGGCTTGGAATGGAAATGGGCTGAGTGGAAGGAAGGAAGGCTTGAAATACAAATAACTGATGGGGAGGGGGGCTTGGAATGGAAATGGGCTGTGAGGGGAGGGAGCTAGGACTGGAAATGGGCTGAGTGAGGGGGGACTAGGACAGGAAATGGGCTGATGGAGGGCTAGGATAGGACTGGAAATGGGCTGTTGCGGGGGCTGGGATTGGAAATGAGCTGATGGAGGGACTCGGATGGGGGAGCTAGGACTGGAAATGGGCTGATGCGGGGACTAGAAGGGAGCGGATGCTGTGTGGGGCTGGAACTAGAAGGGAGCTGATGTTGGGGGAGGATTAGAATGGGATAGAGTTGGGAGAGTGAAATGGAGAGGGAAAAGATATTTTGTGTGGAGGGAAGACAAATCTACAATTGGCCGGATATTGGGAGAGTAAGTGGGGATTGAGGATGGTGGAGTAAAATTTGAGTGGATGAAATAGGAATGAGGAAAGAGCAAAAGGAGAGAGAGATTAGTATGTTAAAGCAGATGTAGAGAGAGAATGGAAAAAAACTAGAAGAGTGAAGAAAGGACAAATGGACAGCAGACGATGGAGAGTTAGCAGAAGACACGAAGAAACCAGAAGAAAGTGGCTGGAGCAATTGCAACTGAAAACAAAATGCACAAAAAGGTAGAAAAATATCTCTTTATTGAATTTATTAACTGAAATATGCCAGCTCTGGGAAATGTGCATCATTAATGTCTGTGCTTTGTTTAGTACAAGAGGAAATTAATTTATAGTTTTATTTCTACAGTGTTGTTGGGCTTTTGGGGTTCCCAGTTTAATTGTCTTCCTGTTTCTACATTGTGATTTCTTGTTTGGTGACGGTCTATGTTCTGCACGTGTAACTGAGCTGAGGTATTCTGTTTATGTAATTCCTATTTGACATTGCCACTTGTTCTCTTTCCCCAGTAGGTCATGTATTGTTGTTCTCTGAAATGTATTGGTTTAATATTTGTAGTGTTGCCTTTTGATAGGTAGGGTCTTGTGCTTTGTGAGTCCTGGTAGTGCTGTTATGATACGGCGGGTTTGCTATGGGTTCTAAATAGGCAGTGTTTGTAGTAGTTCCTAATGTGCCTGGCAGTTGGCACTGGATTATAGTAATGTAGAAATCTTTTAGTCTTTCTTTATCCATACACTCATTAAGAGGCATGTTTACTAAAAAGTGTATGGTAACATTATGCAAATATTTATGCAAATGAGGCCCTTATGCAAATGAGGCCCCGCACCGAGTCTCCGCACATGGCCCCGCACCCCCCCTTGGGCCGCCCCTGACTGCAACCTACTCCTTGCTGGTCTCCCTGTGAACCATCTCTTTCCCCTTCAATTTATACAAAATTATGCTGCTCGACTAATCTTCTGCCAGTCTCGCCATGCCCACATTACTCCTCTTCTCAAGTCGCTTCACTGGCTCCCTATCCAATTCCACATCCAATTCAAACTTCTCCTACTGACCTATAAATGCATTCACTCTACGGCCCCTCAATACCTCTCATCTCTTATCTCTCCCCACATCCCCTCTCGGGAACTTCGCTCCGCTAACAAATTACTTCTATCTAGACCTTTCACTCACACCGCTAAATCCCGACTTCGCTCCTTTCACCTTGCTGCACCCTACACCTGAAACAGCTTACCTGTGTCTATACGCCAAACAACCTCCCTGGCCCTCTTCAAATCCAGGATGAAGACCCACCTCTTCACTGTCGCTTTCAGATCCTGACTTCTATCTTTATCTTAACCTAACCCCCTTCAACTTTCATGACCGAATTGTAAAGACCATATTGTGCTTTGCACCGAATTGACTAATGCTCTTTACTGTCACGACTAGATTGTTAACTCTGATGAGCAGGGACTGTTTCTTGTATGTATGTCTGCACAGTGCTGCGTGCGTGGCGCTATATAAGTGCTAAATAGTAGTAGTAGTAGTACTATGGTCAAAGTGCAAGTCGGGATCTCTAGGAACACCAGGCCTATACGACCCCAAAGCCTGCACAAAGGACAGCTCACCAAGGACCAGGGTGGGGGACATAAAACATCCCTTCCTGAAACCATTCCTGAAGTATGGCAACCAAGCGCACCATCCGCAGAACCTTCCAGCAGCTAAAATAGCTCCTCACAATGGCACTCTTCGGAATGACCATCAAGTGAAGTGCTGGCAGACTCCATTTTTGCACTATGAAGTGGAATGCAAGAGAGCCGAGCTCTCACTTCACCAGAACCCATGAAATTCCAACACAGAAAGTCAGCCTGCAGAATATCAAAGTTTGTGATGCACACAGCAGACAGGGCAATCAATGTTACTATGTTCAACATCACAGATTTGTGCATTAACCCAAATGGATTTTTTTTTTTTTTATAGTCAGAGACTGTGTCTTGAACCAGTGACTTTTATAATAGAAGGCAAGCATTAAGAGCTATTATGTCTCCTTGGGGGCTAGCTAGCTCTCACCCCAGGACCATGAGATCTGCTTCATTTGTGGACAAATGTCACCACTACGGCAGTGCCCAAGAACATACAGCCCACTTTGTCCACTAGCAGAGGCCTGAACCTCTTCAAGGCCAAACTGACTGCTCTGATCTCCAGATGAAGGATCGCCCAGGAGGAGTCAGAATCCCTGGACCAACTGGATTGGGCATCACACCTCCAACACTTCAAGCTAGCATCCAAGGCAACAAGCACTCCATCCAACCTTCAGATAGAGAAACCATCAGCACCACAATTTCTCCTTGATCTCCTGGGGGAGAGGAAGGGCTTGGTCAAATGACAGCAAATATGGAGACCAGAAAGTCAGCTGGTGCATATGTAGTGAGCACATACACACCTGATACAAGGAACTAGCTCCAAGATCAATGTCACAGACTTATAGTCCTGAGGAGTCCCAGACCCATGGAGCTAACTGAAATATCACATGCTGTGGAGGTGGCTGAAAGTTGAGTGACCTCTTTGTTGTGAGGAAACTCAGCTCAGTAGAGTTTCGAACAGACACCCAGGTATCCAAAATCCTTGGAGAGGGGTCTGCTGATGTCACTAAGCAAGATGGCTGATTAAGCTCTAGTCACTGCTGGCCCGCTGTAAGATTAGTTTATATTCCCAGTTCCCGACGTTATTAGAGCCGATCTAAATAACGGAGGATCATTCGCAGATGGCCGCAAAACAAAAGAAGCCCGATTTGAAGGCCTTTGCGTAATCAAGTACATCTGCAGCATGCAAACCTTCTGACAGAGTGGCAGGGCCTGCAGGGCGCATGGCAGGAAACAAATTCGGGATTGCAGAATGCAGCAGACATGGTGCCATCAGCTAAAATTCCTGCCATGCTTGATGGGGCTTTTCAGGACAAAATCCATTCCTGGTTCAAGGAATAGAAGTTGGACATAGCCCAGATACGAGAAAAGGTGGTCGCCAGCATTGAAGGCCTGAGGTCTGAAGTGGGAGATTTGAGCAGGCACGTGAGAAGGCAGAGGAGCGCATTGAGGAGACGGTGGAAGGCCTAGGAGTGCTGGAAAACAAAGTGCAGGCACTGAGCCGCTTCAGAGAGGACATGGAGGACAAGATCGAGGACCTGGAGAACAGGTCTTGGTGCCACAACCTCCACTTCTGGGTATTGCAGAAACTGAGGGATTTAGTGATTGCAAGGACATGGTTGTGAAAATTGTCAGGGATGTTCCAACAGACGGAAAAGCCAAGTGAGCAGTTGGATATGCATATTTATTTTTTATTTAAAAGCTTTTATATACCACCTCTTCCAGAGATCAGTGGCAGTTTACATATGACATAACAATGAACTTTACATTGAACAATGATCAACTTACATAAGTAACAAAGTTTACAACATAATGCATTTTAGTTATTTTCGTTATTTTAGTTAACTATGTACAAAGTAACAAAGTTTATAACATTACAAGAATACATTAACTATGTACATTTTGGGTCAGATGGGGGGAGGGATGGGAAGGAAGGGGAGGGTCTGGCTTGTCAACATGTTATAATGGATAAGAATGGTTATTTAGGTTATGTGGTGTTGTTGACTGTCATAGGAGACACCGTAATATTCGATGAATAGATGAGTTTTGAGTTCCTTTCGGAAAGACTAGGTCCTTTATTGCTCTCAGATTTTCTGGGAGCTCATTCCAGAGTGTTGGGGCAACATATGTAAAAGCTCTAGCGCTGGTGTTGTGATTGGTGTTTCGGATGCGAGTAGGTATATTGTATATATTTTGTGAGTGGTTTCTTCTGGTTTTCGGATAGGCTGATAAGGGAATTAAGGCATGTTGGAGATATTTTGTGATGTAATTTGAACACTATCATTAGGAATTTATATTTTATCCTGGATGCTATTGGCAACTAGTGTAAGCTGTGGAGTAGGCGTGTAATATGGTCGAAGCAGTGACCTTATGTGCGCTGCTAGATTTTGCGTTACCTAGAGTTGTTGAATGGATTTCTTGGGAAGACCTTGTAGTATGCTGTTGCAGTAATCTAAGTGGGGCATAATGAGAGCCTGTAAGACTGTTCTGAAGTTCGAGCTGTCTAGTAGGGGTCTGATATGTTGCACCATCTGTAGTTTATAATATATGGTTTTTGTAATTGCTTTTATATGGGAGACCAAGTTTAGAGATAGGAATCATACTGGATCAAGGTATTTAACTTCATTTTTACTGTAAGTTCATAGTTATTTATGCGGAATGTTGTTGGAGGAATGAAGTTTTGATTTTGGGATATGTGTAATACTTCCGTTTTATTAAAGTTAATTTTTAAATTGTGATTTTGTAGCCAATCGCTTATTTCATTTGGACATGATTGTACTTGTGGGCAGGCAGGATTTGCGATATCTATGGGATGATATAATTCATCTTGTGTTTTTTTGAAGATGCTACATATTGGCTGCATATATAGGTTAAATGAGCCTTGTGGGATTCCTTGTTCTTGTTTGAATGTAGTTGATGGATGCCGAGCCTATTATCTGTTGTGTCTGGTTGGTTGGTGAACCATTATATTACTGTTCCTTGTAATCCAATCAGCTGTAATCTTGATATGGAGTATGCAGTGGTTTATGCTGTAAAAAGCAGATACTATGTCTAGAAATATTAGAATGAAGGCTTGTTTACGGTTATTCAAGCCTCATATGAGCCTGTCCATAAATGAAAGCATAAGTGTCTCCACACTATAAAAAGGTCTGAAGCTATGCTGTTGTTCGTCAAGAGGAGCATTTAGCTCGATAAAATCTTGCAGTTGGAACTGGGCAACCTTTTCAATGATCTTGGCTAGGAAGGGCAGGCTAGATATGGGCCTGTATGAGTTGGAATTGTTTTTATCAGAGGAGTTCGATTTTAGAATTGGACAGAGTATGGCTTGTTTTAACTCGTTTGGCATATGACCCTGTTTTAAGGATTGGTTTACTATGTCCAAGATAGTTGGGGAGAGCTCATCTTTAGCAGTTTTAAGCCAACTGACTGGGCAACGGTCAGAGGAGGATGTGGTTGTATTGATATTAGTGATTATAGCTTTAAAATACTTAATGATGTATCAAACAAACCAATATAGGACTTCTTTAGAGTGAATTACTAGATAATCTATTTGTAACACATTTCACCCATATAATTCTAAACCATCCAATAAATTATTCTCATTCATTAATTTGTGGCTTCTTATGGTCTCAGATAAACGGCAAGTTTTTTTATACTTTTGCAAGCAACTTGCTGTCACACTTATTATTGGGTCAATGACTTACACCCAAATTAGTGCACGTTTAACATCAATGATCTCAGCCACTTTTTTCATTTAATAACATAATATTGCTTAATAATCTTTTTTTGTTTTTTTCTTTAGCGGGTTGACTCTTATCATACCCTTATATTTCCATAAAAACTGCGTTTGCCATTCTACTTAACTTATGTAGAATCGCATCGGCCCATGTCCCATTCTTTTCTTTGCAACCATAAATGATTATTACTAAACCCCCGATGCCTCAATCTCATGCGCGCTGTGGCGTTTCTCCAATAGGGTTTATCAAGGGGGACAATGTCATTGCTCCTACGGGACGTAATCTTCTGATAATGTATCCTTTTAATTTTCCGTTCGCTTCTCCAGTCTGCTCTCTCTTTCAACTGAACCGATCTCAAATTTTTCAATGAAAAAAGTGGCTGAGGTCATTGATGTTAAACGTGCACTAATTTGGGTGTAAGTCATTGACCCAATAATAAGTGTGACAGCAAGTTGCTTGCAAAAGTATAAAAAAACTTGCCGTTTATCTGAGACCATAAGAAGCCACAAATTAATGAATGAGAATAATTTATTGGATGGTTTAGAATTATATGGGTGAAATGTGTTACAAATAGATTAAAATACTTAATGCCTATAAGGTAAAATGAGGTCCAGGATTGGCCGTTATGAGGACTGGAATTTTTAAAGTATGGACTGACAGCTTTAGAGGTTGTTTCATCATTGCTAACAGGTGTAAGTTTTTTATATAGTGATTGGCCAGTATTTGTGGATTGATTGGTGGCTGTTCTCCCTCAGTATGGGGTGTATTTTGTTAGGAATTTGACTATATTAAATAATTCTCTTTGCTTATTGAGGGCTTTGGTAAGCAGTGTAGTATGATATTCCTTTTTTCTATTTTTTTTTTTTTGTAATTTTATTTTTATTCAGAGTTAGTACACCAAATAAAATGCATAGTACAACCACATACACTGCCAACTTTAAGTTTACCCCCCCCCCCAACTCCCCCCCAACCGGAAGGCATATCAAGACCCCAAATATACCAGGAGAGGAAGCCACCGATCTTTAAATTTCTCCTCCCTCAGGCGTCACACAGCTATCAATTGCTCCATCAGGACAATCCGACGGAGCCTGCTCTTCCATTGCTCCAAACCCGGTAGCCGGGCCTGCTTCCAAGCCCTGGCTATTTTGCTGCGGGCCGCGTGTATACACGCTCTAATGGGGCGTTCAAACTTCTTACAGCAGTTGTCAGGCCAGATCCCCAACAGCCCCAGCCCCATATCCATTTCTACTGGTTCCCCAAAGAGGTCAAGTATCTGCTCTCCCACCATTTTCCAATAGGACTGCACTCTTGGGCACCTCCACCACACATGCAGAAATGATCCCGCGTCCCCACACTCCCTCCAACACCGATCAGACACTGTCGGGAACATCTTATGTAACCGCACCGGGGAATAATACCACCGATACAACAACTTGTAAGATGTCTCCCTAATTGCCACCAACAGGGCCTGATGTGTTATATTCACATGTATCTGCGTCCATTCCTGCTCACCCAAATCCCTTCCCCACTCTATCTGGTGGGGAAACTTCCTCATTTCTCCTCTACCCAGCCCGCGATACAGTTGGATTATCAACCCCCTAGAACTCTCCCAGCCCTGCCAGAGCACCGCCCTATCATCCTGAGCTCCCTCCCAAGACTCCCGAATGTGTCTCTGGGTCAGAAAGTGTTTAACTTGCAGGTGTGGAAAGAAGTCCTCCCCTCTCACAGCTGGTATTCCACCCTAAGCTCTGGGAAGGGAATTAAGTCCCCATCCTTTATAAATTTCATGAAGGTGTCTAACCCAGCTCTCTCCCATCTCCGAAATGTCCCTTCTCTTCCTGGAGCAAACCTGCCCATCCCCCTCACGGAGGCCAATAACGAAAAACACACCCCTGGTGCAAAGTGACTACATGCCCTACACCACTGTGTAACCAGGTGCCATATGTACGGATTTGCCCGCCATCTCCCCTCAGGGAGTCTATCAAAGAACCAGGGCAAGTACTTCAATTGAATCCCCTATGCCCAGTATTGCTCTATTTCCCGAAATCGCTTCCAGACCCCCCCCCCCTATATCCCTCCACTCAAATACCTGCCGCAATTGGGCCGCCGCATAGTACCTCGCGACATCTGGTAACCCTAGCCCCCCTCTCTCCTTATTCGCATACATTACCCTTCTGCTCACCCTCGGACGAAGATCTGGTTCTGAAAGGTTCGCAACTCCCAACGAGCGATCCCAACTGGCAGTGTTTGGAATAAATATAGCAGGCGTGGCAACAGGTTCATCTTCAAAACCGCAATTCTCCCCAACGATGACAGTTCTACCCCTTTCCATCTTATCATATCTTTCCTCAATTGCCCAAATATAGGGGGATAGTTCGCCCTGTAGAGACCTAGAGGGTGTGCCGTGACCTTTACTCCCAGATATTTTATAGATCTACTCGCCCAGCGAAACAGAAAAGCGCCCTTCAAGCCCTCAATGACCTGGGGTCTCAACGAAATAGACATAGCTTCAGTTTTGTCCCAATTAACTTTAAATCCCGAGAGACTCCCATATTCCTTAAGCTCCCTCATCAGCACCGGAAGGGAGACAATTGGCTGTGTCAAGGCAAAAAGCACGTCATCTGCACACAATACCATCTTATGTTGTGCCGTACCTACCCCTATACCCCGAATATCTTGCGCCGCACGAATCCTAGCAGCTAGTGGTTCCATTACCAGTGCAAAGAGTAATGGGGACAATGGGCACCCTTGGCGAGTCCCACGCCCCAGGGGAAAGAACTCGGAATACCCTCCATTCACACACACAGCCGCCACTGGTGAGGCGTACAGGGGAGGAGTAGCCTAGTGGTTGGGGCAAGGTACTTCAGGCCGGAAGGTCGGGGGTTCAAATCCCACTAGAGGACAGCAACCTTGGGCCGGAAGGAATGGGGTTTCTAGTCCCACAGATGCTCCTTGTGGTCTTGGGCAAGCCACTTAACCCTCCATTGCCCATGTTCCCTGTAAGTATTAGTGTATGTGTCTCATATCCCCGCGTGTTAAATGTATCCGCCAATTGTGTTGTGACCGCTTTGATTGAAGGATAAGGCAGTATACAAAACTGTCTAAATAAATAAAAATAAATAAATAAATAAATACAGTGCTTTAATCCATGCTCGAAACTTGGGACCCAACCCTATATGTTCTAACACCGCATGAAAGAAATCGAAGCTAACCCTGTCAAAGGCCTTTTCCGCGTCTATAGAGAGGAACATGGCCTGCTGGCTCCTCCTGCCTCGCCAGCCACCCCAACTGAATCACCCTCCGTATCCCGTCCACCGGCTGTCTCCCTAATATAAATCCGGACTGATTCGGGTGCACCAACTTCGGCATATGCAGATTCAGCCTCCGGGCCAGCACCTTGGCCAATATCTTAACATCCATATTCAGCAACGATATGGGTCTGTACGATCCACATACCGCCAGATCCCTCCCCAGCTTAGGGATCACCACTATAGCTGCCTGACTCATAGATGTTGGCAGAGCCTCGCCCTTCAACACTGCATTAAACACCCTCATTAAAACGGGGGCCAACTCCTCCGACAGTTTCTTGTAAAATAAGCCCGAGAACCCATCAAGGCCCGGTGCTTTACCAGGAACCAGAGACTTGATGGCACCCAGCACCTCCTCTAGTGCAATATCCTCGTCCAACACCTCCCCGTCCAAATCCCCCAAGTGCACACTGCCTTTCCCATGGTTTTGTAAGTACTGCTTAATTGCCTTTTCCTCACCCTGAGTGTCCGCCGTATATAGTTCTTTATAACCACCCCAAAACCTCTCCCGAATGTCCCTACTTTTAAACAACAATTTGTCTTGTAGGCCTTTAATTTTAGCAATAGCTCGCCACTGCCTTTGGGTCTGAATTTTGGTACTCAGGAGGCGACCAGACTTATTGTCAAATCCATAGTAGCACTGACCCCACCCACTCCAACTGTCGGGATATCCGTTTCAATTGGAGGGCATTGAGTTGCTTACAAATTTCTTCTACTTGCCCCCACAATCTAGCCCCTCCCCTTTGCTTGTGGGCCCTCTCCAATTCCTCCATTTGTCCTGCGAGGTATCGGGCTTCCTCCTCCTTCTTCCTCTTTCTTTGGGCACCCATCTGGATCAGGTGACCCTGTACCACTGCCTTCAATTCATCCCAAAGTCTTCCCGTTGTTACTTCCCCATTATCATTCAATTCCATATAATCCGTTATCACGCTCTTTAACTTCTGCTCCACTCCCTTCCCCTGCAGAAGATAGTCATTCAATCTCCAAAAAGTCCGCTTTCCCATCTCCCCAGGCGTCCCGAACCAAGCCCCCACTGGGGCATGGTCTGACCAGGAGACTACCCCAATAGTCGCCTTATCCAAAGCGTCCACCCAATACCCGTCTCCCAATAAATAATCTATTCTGCTATAGGACTCATGTACCACTGAGTAAAATGTAAAGTCCCTTGCCCTCGGGTTAGCTACCCTCCACAGGTCCTCCAACCCCAGATCCTTCATCCAGTTCTGGAACTCCCTACACCCTCCCTCGCTGTCCTCCCTCCTCGACCATCCAATGCTATATTGCAATCCCCTCCCACCAACACCCTCCCCTGAGTTTTCCCCACCATCCAATTGCCCAACTCCTCCCAAAAACCCCTCTGCATGACATTCGGCCCATAGAGAGAAATTAGGGTCACTTGCTCACCCCCCAACTCACCCACCACCACCACTGCCCTTCCATCTGTTTTCCTATACACATGCCCCACCTCAAAGGGAACATCCTGTCTAATAAGAATTGCTACCCCTGCTTTCCTCCTTCCCCCCTCCTCAAAATACCCCTGGAATGTACCCGATTCCAGCAGGCGTTCATCTCCCTTACGCAAATAGGTTTCCTGCAGAAAGGCCACCTGCCACTTCTGATTCTGCACCTTGCCCCACATCCGCCTTCTCTTCTGAGGCGAGTTCAGGCCCCGCACATTCAAGCTCCCTACTATCAAGCCCAATGCCATAACCACTGTACACCTCCCCCCCTCCTGGTCCCATTACTCACCATCCATGCCTTCTCAACCCCCCCTTATCCCGAACCTACGGATCTCCCCTCCGCCCATCTCCAAGAATGTGACACACCCTTGGACACCACTCCATCCCCCATCCCTTCAGATCCACACAAATACCATGCCCCCTGCCCAACCAAACAGCAACCAACCTTTGTACATTCTGAGCAATAACTCAATTAAGTAACGTTACCCCTCCCCCTCCCCCTTCAACCCTCCAAACACACACTCCCAATTCAACAGTCTACCCCATAGACCCCTTGGTCTTTAGTCATGGTTCCTTGGAGACCAGATGCCAAAAACTTCCTTCTCAACAGTTTGGACATCACACAGTCCTGAATCAGGTCTCTCCAGTCTTCTCTCCTCCTCAAGCACTAACCCTTCACCAACACTCTCTCCCATCCGGGGTGCGTGCCTTTACTGCCTTTCTGTCCCGATGCTTTGTCCACCTCCGGCAGTCGAGGGGCCCCCTCCTGTCGCAAAGTCCTCCAGGCCTCCTCCTCCGTTCACACTCTAAATCCACGGCCATTTATGTCCATCAACAGAGCAAAAGGAAACAGTCACCGGTATTTCATATTCTCTGTTCGCAAATACTGGGTGACCTGCTTCATATCCCGGTGCCTCTGCAGCGTGCCAGCAGAGGTGTCTTGATACATCTCCACCTTTTGGCCCTCCCAGATGAAACTCCGCCAGGCCGCCGCAACCCTCATCACTTTCTCCTTTATAGCAAAGGCGGCCAGGCATGCCACGATATCCCGCGGCAGTCCCCCACGTGCCGGTCCCAGCGCGCGGTGCGCTCTCTCCACGATCACTTCCAATCCCTCCTCCGGGACTTCATCTCGCTGCAGCAGGGACCTACATACCTTTTGGACCACCGCTATCACATCTGCAAATGCCGCCGGCTCCGGCAGCCCTCTCAAGCGCACATTGTTCCGCCAGGAGCGGTTTTCAAGGTCCTCGAGCTTGTCTTTCAGGTTAGACTGTTCAGTCTGATAGCGCTGCATTTGGGCCTCAATTTCCGTCTCTCTCTCTGCTTGCCGGTCTGCCTGTTCCTCCAACGTTTCCACTCTATTGCCGAGCTCTCTTACATCGTCCTTAATGCCTGCCAGAATGGCTTTTAGTTCCCCCTGCGTGGCAATTATTTCTCTTTAAGGAGCGCATCCAACCCCATATATCGCCATGGGTACAGCTCTCATCAGCCCGCTCCAGTTCCTCCTCCAACTCGTCTCCTGACGCCATGTGCTCTGGCGATTCCCAGGCTCGCCGCTCGCTGTTGTCAGCATATGAGGACTTGAATTTTGCTAGTTTCTTGCAGACCGACATCTCCTCTAGTCCCTCGCTTCACAGGCACTAATTTTTCCTGAAGGGATGGGGTAAAACAGCACTTTTCCACCTTAATTGTAGCGTCCCGATGGGAGCTCTAAAATTAAGCTGCCATCTCCCAGGTGACGTCACTTCCTTCCCCTTTTTTCTATTATTTATGGCTTCTTTATATTCCTTAACATGTATGTCATGTTGTGATAGTCAGATCTTGTGTGTCTCCATTTGTTTTCAAGCTTTCTTTGTTTTAAGCTTCTAAGTTGGGAGGAATACCATATTTTAGACTCCGTTTTATTCTGTTGTGTGTTAGAGGGGCTAGTGCAGACCTTGCAATGATAGTGTTCCAGTTTAATAAAGCTTCATCTAGATTATTGGTGGTTGGGTCTAAATGAGGAAGGGTTTCATTAAAGAAATTTTGACAGAGCGCATACAGCCACACAGCAGCCGGGCCCACCCACCAACAGCAGCAACCCCAGAGAGACATTATTGCTTCTTTCCACGACTTTGGGGTAAAGGAACAAGTGGCGGCCCTGGCCCGTGCATGAGGCTCTGTGACCTGGGAGAATAATTTAATGGAAATATTCGCTGATCTGGCATAAATGATGCTTCAGAAGCAGCAGAGTATGTGGGACATCACCCTTAAACTAAGGAAGGAGGGCATTTGATATGCTTGGACTTTTCCCTTTAGATTAACATTCATACTTAGGGGAAAGAGGATGCTTGCACGGACGGGGAGGAAGTGATACAAATGCTCGCAGCATCTGGAATCACAGGTTTGGAGACACAGCCAAGGATGGATACGATGACACCAGCAGCAGGTACCTCATGGCAGAAAGCGGCTACAGCAGCAGTCGGGATGAGGCAGTGACAGTCAAGTAGTAGACAATACTACCTGAGGAAAGAGCTACTTATCAAGTATGAAAATGTTTAAAAATGGCAAATCCCATTTATGGGTTACTGTAGAGAGACTCTGATGGGCCTGGTGTGAAGTAACACCAAGGCACTGAGTGGACTGTATATAGAGGAGGGAGGAACAGACTACTACACTGAACAATTTGATGCCGGTACGGCCAAGTCGTGGACAGTACCATATGAGGCAGGAACCGATTGTTCAATATGAATCCCCTCTTCACGGGCTACTGTAAAGAGACTCTGATGGGCCAGGACATTGAGGAGGCAGTACACAGAGCAGGGAGGAATGAACTACTGCACCAACTGGTTTGATATTGATGCATATAAGTGTATGCCTCGTGTACTCCCTCTACCAACCCCCTTTTTAAAAATTTATAGTTCTTAGAAGTGTGTGTTGGAGAGTGGTGATTGGAATGGGATTATGAGTTGGGGAAGGGCGAGGGGGAGGGGAAGGGCAAGGGGAGGGGCTGGGATTATTGGGGGAGGAGGGGCTGGGTAGGGCAGTGGGGTATAGATGAGGGCCGGGGACAGGGGCACAGGTCATCTCAGACTATCCAGGCAAGCTGGGAGAGAGTGGATAGTACAGAGGATGGGGGAGGGGGAGAGAAGGGGGGAAATCTTTAGGGGAAGGGAGGGGGTGGTTGAGGAGAAGGGTTAAGTGGAAGAAGAGATTATAATCTTGGATGAGTTTAAAGTTGTGTGAGGGGGCGTAACTCCCCATTTAAAAGGCAATATATGGGCAAAGAACTGTCTAGACATAAAGCAGACATATATCTAGTACAAGAAACACATCTCAGTAGGAAGCATGAGCATCTTGCAAAACTTCAAGGGTATAATGTGGGATTATAAGTGTCTAACAAGGTGGAGCTGAAAAAGGGGGAGTAGCGATCTTCATGGCCGCACATTTAAGGGTAGAAATGGGGGAAGTGATGCAGGACCAGGGGGGAGATACTTGCTGGTGAAGGTGAAGATAGGTGATGAGTGGCTGAGGGTGGCATCAGTGTACACTCCCAATGGACTACGGGGGGGGGGGGGGGGTTCAAATAGATGGGTGATAAACTGGAGAGCCTTGGGGAGGGTTTACTAATCTGTGAAGGGAACTTTAATCTAACAATGGACCCATGGAAGGATGGCACAAGAATGGTGGAGGGACGGAGAACGGATAGGACCCAGTTGAAAAGGTTTGTATGGACCCTAGATTTAATGGATGCCTGGCACTTCCTAAATCCAAGGAAGCGGCAAAACACTTTCTACTCCCCAGTGCATGGCTCATACTCTAGAACTGACTCGATCTGGGTGGAGAAAGCACAGTTACTTACCTGTAACAGGTGATCTCTGGGAACAGCAGGAATAAGTCTTCACATATGGGTACGTCGGTACCGACGGAGCCTGCGCAGGAACGCTCCCCAGCGTCCAATCAGAAAGCTTTTGGGAGCATCCCTCAGCGCCTGCGTGCTGCCTTCCCGCCTTTCCAACTGTCTCTCCTCAGTTGAGTTTTATAGCTGAGACAAAGCGAGAGAGAGAGAGAGGAAAGGAAAGATAGATAGAGAGATACAACTCCTAGGGGAGGTGGGTGGGTTGTGAAGACTTATTCCTGCTGTTCCCAGAGATCACCTGTTACAGGTAAGTAACTGTGCTATCTCCAGGAACAAGCAGGAATGAGTCTTCACATATGGGGACTCCCAAACTAAGATGCCTGGAGCCCTAGCATGTTGGAGATTGAAACATGCTACACCTCATATGGCCAGGCATCCTGAGGATGGAGGGTAGGAGTTGAAAAAGAGAGGAGCTGTAGAAAACAGCTAACCTAAGATAGGACTAAAGGCAAGGAGTCCTTGTATGTATGATAATTATCATGAAATATACTGAAATGAACAATCGCAATATGGACCTCACCTACTGGATTGCAGGAAGTAGAGAGGCTGATGGAGTCTACTGGGGATCCAGCAGAGGAATCTTCAAGGTGACCTCACTGAAGTGAAGGTGAAGGTCAAAATCTGGAAGGGACAGGTGACCCCAGGATTCAACTGGGGTAGTACAAAAACGGTAGGTCTTTAGTGGGAAGCTTTATGGAAAAAGCTGAAAACTCTTTTGGCTACAGAGTTACTCACAGTTAGGAGCAAAAGAGGAAGACTGACTGATTTGGACAAACTGGCCTAGTCCTTGAGGGAAGAAGGGGTATGGAAAAAACCCCGTATTCCCAAAGAAAGGACAAATGTCTGAGGAGTTGAAACCTCAGAACTACTGAAGATCCACAATGTCTTTCCTAACTGGTGAGAGGTAGGAAGATATTGGAGCATGGAGCTTCAGGGATACCTAAACCTAGGGTTATGGTAGGAGCTGTCAGTACCACAGCAGTGGTTGTGTGCATAATACCCCAAACATACTGTGGAACAGTATGAAGATGTGCAAAGCCCACTGTCTGGAACATATAGGAAGGTAAAACCTTTATGAGCCTAGACAGTTAGAGAGATAAGTATGTAAATACATATCTACCTATAAAGAAACATTCACATGGGAGATGTGAAGAGGAAAGATTCATTCAACAAGAAGGTGTAACCTACTTGAAAAGATATATAGAGAATCTATTCCCCCTGGTTATGATGGTGCAGGAATGCTATCCAGTGAAATAACCAGGATGGTTGCGTGAAAAAACAGAGGATAATATCAGTCTGTAAACAGCAAGTCCTGAGTTCTGCAGAACCCTAGCATGGTAAATGGACAGAAAACGCATAGAATGAGATACCAGGTTGACCCACTTGAGGGACAAAAAAAAAGGGTATCATGTGTGTTTTAGTTAAATATGTGCTGTCCATGAAGGATTAGGATACCATGAGGACAAGCTGCAAGGAAAAAGAGAGCATATTCCTTGTAGGAATTGGACAACTCTTTAGACTTTCACGTAGAGAAGGCTTATGTCCTTTGTTTTAAAAGGAGATAGTAGGGTGTGAAGAACCCTCACAGTCATGGGGCATGACTGAGGAAGCCTTTTTCAACCATGTAGGATAGTCATTAGAGAAAAAACCCCATGCTCTCTAGCAAGGGCCCATAGTGGAAAGCTTCTCTGTAGGATTGCAGAGAGCATTATGCAGGAGAATTGGGAGATAGAACTGGCTGTTGGAAGAAACCAGCAGCCAGGTCAACTATGCTGCCAAACCCAAGGGATTGGAGGTGGCAAGAATAGAAGATAGTGTGATAAGCCTGTAGTGATAAGGATTATCCAAGAAGATGTAACACTGTCTTGGAATCACTACTAAGGCGAGACAGAAAGTAGTGGAGGACAAGACTGGAAACTTGTGGAAAAGTACCAGTAGTCCAATCACTAGAACTCCTGCATGGGTAGCTGCTGAATAAGACAGCAGAGAGAATCTTTCTGTGTAAAACAGAAAGAACAGATAGAACAAGAGTAGAAATCCTTGTCCCTGTCTGATTAGCTGCCCAGGCAAAAAGGAGGGAGTTTACTCAAGAGAAAAAACTTCACACTGGAATGGAAAGAAAGACTAGAAAGGCTAAAGAAGCCCTCCAGTGGTATGGTACCACTCTTACAGGGGAAAAACCTGGATAAGAGGGTAGAGAAATAAGAGCTGAAGGGTGACTTACCATATGGTAAGTCTGTGGACGGAAAAAATTCTTGTTGGTACAGAAAACTATCATGTGACAGTTGTTAAACCTCTCTTCTTGGCAGGAAGGAGAAATCTGTGACTCATAGACAGCTCAGCATATCTAGGAACAACTGGATGTCCTAAGAAAAGAAATCTATGTGTAGAGTTTTGAATGAAAAAACAGTGAAAAACTTCTGCTGAGAAGAAGTCAACTGTAGGTTGTAAACCCCAAGAGGCAGAAAAATGATTAATCAGAAACCCTATGGTTGCTGGGTTTGTTTAGCCTGGTGAGAGTTTGGATTCTTCAGACCAGGACGATGCCTCCCCTGCTTGGGAACATCTGTATGTTGGGCAGGAGAAGAAGAAAACCTTCTCCTCCTAGGGAAAGAAGGTTTGGTAGGGCATTTCCTACCTACTGGGGAAGGAGAAGGCTTAGGATAGCCTTCAGAAACAGGGAAGTCAGTGAACCACTGAGCAACCTGATGTAAAGACTCCTTATTGAAGAGATTTTCTCCAGTGCAAGGAGTATTACCCAGTCTTTGTAGTGCCCATTTGTCTAAGTCTGAAGCTTGGAGCCAGGCTCTACGTCGTGCCCCTATAGCTATAGCAGAAGTTCTGCTAATAGACTCAAATGAGTCTAGGGAAGCACGAGTAAGAAACCAAGAGATATTTTGAAGATGACTAAGTAGTAAGGAATAGTCTGCAGTCTTGGGCTCTGAAAGAAAAGGAGCCAAAAGATATAATTTCTTTGTGAGCTCCTGAAGAGAGAGACTCATATAAAAAATATATGAGAGAATTCTTGCTGACAGCATGGATGTCTAGAAGGTTTGACGTCCAAAGGCATCTAGTGTCCTAGACTCACGACCTGGTGGGTAAGAAGAGTGCTTTTTCTTACTTTTCACCTTCCTCATTGCTGATTCCACTACAATGGAATGATGAGGAAGTTGATTCTTTTGAAACCCTGGAGAGGGGGGCACTTGATACAGAAGATCAGTTGCTCTAGAAGGTGGGGGTACCCTTAAAGGTGCTTCCCACATTCTTAGAAGATCCCACAAGGAATGATGCAAAGGAAGCATTATGTTCCCCTTTGTTCCAGTAGAAACAGAGCCTTGTGTGGGATCATGGCCAGGGATAGGAATGGAAAGGGATCTTGCCATATCCAAGAGGAAATCCTGAAAAGAAGGACCTCCAAAAAGAACCTTCCCAGGACAGGCTAGATCTGAAGAACTGGCCTGGGCACCGGAGGAAGATAAGATCCTGCACGGTGCAAAAAAGGATCCTTAAGGGATGGATGCTGGTACTGGAGGTCAGGACCTGTGACAGACGACAGTGCTGCATTGTCCATGCCAGGTATCGACTCCAGACTTGGTATAGAAAGGAGCGACCCTGGTGAAAGAAGCATGGAAGGAGCTGGCCCTGATGCTACTGCGGATACCGATACCGATACCGGTAGCGCTGTCGGAATCGAAGGCGACACCGACACCGGAGCAGTCATCGGTGTCAGCTCAATTGGTACCGAGGTAACCGAACGCCTTCGGTAATCATCCTTAGTACCTAGCGTCCGGTACCGATAGGTATCGGTACCGAGACGTGTCGGTACCCAGTCTTCCAGACTAGAGATCGATTCCAGACTTGGCATCGAGGGGAGCGAGTCTATCGATGCGTGTCTAGAGGGTACCGACGTCGGTGGTAGTATCGGCGTCGATGCCGATACTGGAAAGTCAATCTGGAGTGTATCCACCGGTCCCGAAGGTACCGAGGAAGCCAGATGACGATCCCTGATGAGGAGTGTTACGTCCAACACCAGTGCCGATGCTGGGGTATCGGCACCGCTCGAAGCGGATGCCACCACCGAGCATGGCTCAGGTATGTTCTGTGAGGGGTGAGCCCCAGGAACAACCTGAAACCCCTCATAGGCTTTGGAGACCGAAGACTCCCGCCGGGGTTTTGAAGTCAATGGACCCTCGAGGGCAAGGCCGGTGCCGTCTTCATGCCGTGCATGAGACCTACCACTCGAGGGTTGGCTAGTCTTAACAGACTGTTTGTGGGTTACCTGATCCCGTGCAGAAGAAGAAATGTTCGGTGCCCTGACACTGGACGGGAACCTGGTATCGAGAGAAACTCGATGTTGAAGATCTCTTCTCACAAAACTGTAGCCGGAGGGCTGCGGATCAGGACCCAAACAAGTTAAACACCAGCTTTTGGAGTCTAAGAATAAAGCTGTACCGCCACAGCTTAAACATTTCTTAGAGAAAGAGGCTGGCGGTTCCATGAGGAACATGGACAGGCCTAAAAGGCCTCAAATTTAAGACAGAAGAAAAAATATACCCAGAAGGGAAAAATTTTCAGTAAAAAGAAAAAAGAAACACCGGCGGTACCGGTGGAATCGGGGAGACAGCCGCGACCACAAGAAATAAAAGAATTAAAAGAAGAATTTTCTGCGGTGACAGGAGGACGTCCTGCCGGCTCCGCGGAAAAACAAAAACTGAGGAGAGAGAGTTGGAAAGGCGGGAAGGCAGCACGCAGGCGCTGAGGGATGCTCCCAAAAGCTTTCTGATTGGACGCTGGGGAGCACTCCCACGCAGGCTCCGTCGGTACCGACGTACCCATATGTGAAGACTCATTCCTGCTTGTTCCTGGAGATAGAGGGGGATGGACAAGAAATAGGATGCTAGTGTCGATGTCATAACATGGTCCGATCATGCGCCTATAGATGTGCAGCTAAGGCTACGGGAAGAGGAAGAGGGGACTAAATTCTGGATACTAAATGACGCCCTCCTGGAAGAAAATAGAATGTTACAGGAATTGGAGAAGCTAATCCTGGATTATTTCATCAATAATGACAATGGGGAGGTGGGGTTGGGATGGATTCAAGGCGTGAGGGATGCTCTGATTAAAACAGGGAGCTCGGAAACGAAAAGAATAAAACAAGCAAACGTATCAACTCCGCCAACAGCTTCAGCAATTAGAGGAGATGGAGGCCTGGACCCTGGGAGGACAGTACAGTGGACAGATCTTAGCAACAAGGGCCCAGTTAAATACCTTAGAAGCCGCAGGCGTCCACTATAAATTGAAATTAATAAGGCAAGAATATTTTGAAGGTGGCAACAAAACGGGGCAATACTTAACGCGACAGCTACAGAAACATAGGTTACAATCACACATAATGCCCATTAGGGGGGGAAGGAGGGACAACTACAAGCTCAGGAGAGGGAGTGCGTGTGGAGTTTGTAAAGTTTTATAAAAAGCTGTATGAAGGACAGATCCCCCTGGAGTCTGCGAGTCTCCCCAACACTGGGACAAGACGACCAGGAATTTCTAGATAAAAAAAAGATTGAGGCTTCTGAGGTGTTGCAGTCTATTAAATCTTTAAAGGATCACAAGGCCCCGGGATTAGATGGCTTCACAGCTCGTTTTTATAAAAAGCTGGGCAAAGGGTTGTTGATGCTACTGGTGCGGCTTTTTAACCTACCTAGAGAGGAAGGGGGGAGGCTGGTGGAGACTATGGGATGGGCAAGAATCTCCTTAATTCCGAAAAAGAGGAAAGACCCACAGGTCTGCGCCTCCTATAGATCGGTCTCATTATTAAATCGATGCAAAACTACTGGCCAAGATTCTGGCTCTCCGCTTGAACAAAGTTATCCTGAACCTGACCCATGAGAACCAGGCAGGCTTTATGCCCAGAAGACAGGCGGAGGATCATATTCACAAGGTTCTCAATCTTATCTGGGTAGCACAGAGCAGACCAGAACCCTCCTTGCTTGTGTCAATTGATGCTGAGAAAGCATTTGACCAAGTGTCGTGGGATTTCATGTTTCGGGTTTCAGGGAAGATGGGCTTTGGGAGACATTTTGTGGGATGAGTGCAGGCTCTATATCGTAACCCCCGTGCCTGCGTGAAAATCAATGGCCGCTACTCAGAGTTCTTCCCCCTGGGGCGGGGGCACAAGGATGCCCACTCTCGCCTCTGTTATTTGTGTTAACAATGGAACCCTTAGCAGCCCGGATTAGACTTAGTCAGGACATCTGAGGAATCAGTGTGGGGGGCAACAATTACCGCACCTTGCTTTTTGCTGATTATAAAAACATAGAAATATGATGACAGAAAAAGACCACATAGCCTATCTAGTCTGTCCTTCCATAACAACTACAACAGTCCCCTTTCTACCTTTAGAGATCCTCTGTGTTTGTCCCATGCTTTTTTGAATTCAGTTACTGTCCTCATCTCTACCACCTCCACTGGGAGACTATTCCACCACGGATCCACTACTCTTTCCGTAAAGAAATATTTCCACATATCACTCCTGAATCTATCTCCCTTCACCCTCATCCCATGTCCCCTCGTAGCAGAACTTGCTTTCAATTGAAAGAGGCTCTCTCCCTAAACAATTATGCCATGGAGGTATTTAAACATCTCAATCATATCACCTCTATCCCGCCTTTCCCCTAAGGTGTACATATTAAGATCCTTCAGTCTGTCCTCATATGCTTTATAATGAAGACCACTAATCATTTTAGTAGCCACCCTCTGCACCGACTCCATCCTGTTCACATCCTTTTGAAGGTGTGGTCTCCAGAATTGCACACTATACTCCAAATGAGGTCGCACCAAAGACTTATACAGAGGCATTATCACCTCCTTTTTTCTGCTAGCCATTCCTCTACGTATGTACCCGAGCATCCTTCTAGCTTTTGCCGTCGCCTTTTCTACTTGTTTAGCTACTTTAAGATCATCAGACACAACCACGCCTAGGTCCCACTCTTCTTTAGTGGACAAAAGTACTTCACCCCCTATACTATATTGCTCCCTTGGATTGCTGCAGCCCAAATGCATGACCTTACATTTTTTAACATTAAATCCCAGCTGCGAAATTCTAGACCATTCTTCAAGCTTAGCTAGATCCCTCCTCATGTTATCTACCCCTTCCTGGGTGTCTACTCTATTGCAGATTTTGGTATCATCCGCAAAGAGGCAAACCTTACCTGAAAGCCCTTCGGGTATTTAAAAAAAAAAAACCACACAAAATCAACCATTTTATATACGCTGATGATATCATGCTCGCCATCCCCATAAACTCTAACAACCCTAAATACAAGAACTTCTCTTTACGCCAAGCTCTTTATGGATGTAATTAACAAATGCTACCTCTCACTGGCCACACCCCCTGTGACTCAACTGCCCATTTCTGGCAAGGGTGGGACATGGCAGAGGGAAGGCTCCGGGACCAGTAAGAAGCAGCATTTGTAAACAACTTTCATGACAGATGGAAGTAAAGAGGAAATACAGGACCATGGAAGTGGGGTGATTTGGGAAGATATCTGGACTGAAGGGAGGGGAGAACTGGGGAGAGAAAGAGATAGTGATGAAGCAATGAGGATTAAAGAGCATCAAACAGGCTGGAGAAAACGGGTCACCAAGCCTTAGTTTAAGGACCCTGCCCTTAAGATATCTTCACAAAACATGCCACATGTCCAGAAGATGGAGATCCTTATAATCTGACCCCTCGGTCTCCTTACAAGAGAGAAGACATGAAATGCTGAAACCACTTTCAGAAGGAAAAAAGGCAGGCACTGCGCAGATGGAAACCAAAGTCTTCAAAAATACCAAAAAGGGTTCTCTACTGATAATTCCTGAAGCTTGGAAATCCTCCTAGCCAAGCAATTACCACCAGAAATACTGCCTTCAAATATAAGTAGCCTGATGGGCACCCTGCTCAAGAACTGAGGTGTCTCCATCATACTCCTTAACAAGAGATTTAGATCCCAAGTCAGCACTACTTGATAGACTGGAGATCTCAAGTGCTTCACCCTCCAGAGAAATCATGCAATTCCAGATGTGAAACAAAGCACAGTTACTTACCTGTAACAGGTGATCTCTGGGAACAGCAGGAATTAGTCCTCACATATGGGGTACGTCGGTACCGACGGAGCCTGCGCGGGAACGCTCCCCAGCTTCCCAAAAAGGAAAGCTTTTGGGAGCATCCCACAGCGCCTGCGCGCTGCCTTCCCGCCTTTCCTAACCAACTCTCCTCAGTCCGAGTTTAAAGCTGAGACAATAGAGAGAGAGAGGAAAGGAAAGACAGAGAGAGATACAACTCCTAGGGGAGGTGGGAGGGTTGTGAGGACTAATTCCTGCTGTTCCCAGAGATCACCTGTTACAGGTAAGTAACTGTGCTATCTCCAGGAACAAGCAGGAATGAGTCCTCACATATGGGGACTCCCTAGCTAAGATGACTGGGAGATCCCCAAGGGTATGAGACCCTGAAGGGTTCCTCGTCTTCCTATGGATCTCAGGCATCCATTCAGGGAAGGAGGGCAGGAGTTGTTCAAGAATGGAACAGGTGTCTGAGGACAGCCTGACCAAATAAGGCATCCCAGCGGGAGTCCTTGTCCAAACAGTAATGGGCTGTGAAGGTATGAACCGAGGCCCAGGTGGCTGCTCGACAGATCTGGTCGATGGACCCAGAATGAAGATGAGCCATAGAGGTGGCCATGGCCCTCACATTGTGAGCTGTGACATGGCCCTCCAGAGAAAGGTTCTTACTCTGGTAAGCAAAAGAAATACACTGAGCAATCCAATTGGACAGTGTTCTCTTAGAGACTGGAAGTCCTAAATGAGAAGGATCAAAAGCAACAAAAAGCTGGGAAGACTTTCTATGTTGCTGTGTCCTGTGTAAGTAAAAAGCAAGAGCTCTTTTACAATCTAGAGTATGAAGGTTCCTCTCTGCACTGGATGCATGAGGAGCTGGAAAAAAGACAGGTAAATATACCTCTTGATTAAGATGAAAAGGTGAGACCACTTTAGGCATAAAGTGAGGATTTGTCCTAAGGACTACCTTATCATGATGGAACCTTGTATAAGGTGGATTAGACACTAAGGCCTGCAGTTCACTGATGCGGCGAGCAGAAGTGACTGCAATAAGGAAAATAACCTTCCAGGAAAGAAATTTCAAGGAGGTAGTGGCTAAGGGTTCAAAAGGTGGCTTCATAAGCTGACCAAGAACCAAGTTTAAGTCCCATGCCACCGGAGGAGGTCGAATGGGAGGTTTTGTTAAAGTTAGGCCTCTCATGAATCTTGCAATAAGAGGATGGGAGGAAATAGGCTGTCCATTGAGAGGCTTAAGGGATGCTGCAATAGCACTCAAATGGACCCTTACTGAATTCGTTTTAAGGCCTGCATTGGAGAGATGCAGGAGATAGTCCAATAGAGAATTCAGAGGAAGTGCCAGAGGGTCAAGACCCTTTTGAGCACACCAAATGGAAAATCTTTTCCACTTAAAAGCATAGGAACGCCTAGTGGAAGGTTTTCTGGAAGCATGGAGGATATCCTTCACTTGCTGAGAAAGAGTGAAGTCTTGAAGGTCTAGGCCTTCAGTAACCAAGCTCTAAGGTGAAGGGACTTGGGATTTGGATGCCACAAAGTCCCTTCCTCCTGGGACAGAAGGTCTGGCGCAGCTCCCAAGTCCAGGGAGGGGGCTTGGGAGAGATGCAGAAGTAGAGGGTACCACACTTGGCGTGGCCAGCGTGGAGCTATGAGGATCATGGATCCTTGATCCCTCTGGAGTTTGAACAGAGTCTTGGGAATCAAAGGAATGGGTGGAAAGGCATACTGGAAGCCCTGACCCCAATGAAGGAGGAAGGCATCCTTGGCCTGAACTCCCTGACACGGAATTCTGGAACAGAACCGGGGAAGTTTGGATTTCCACGGACTTGCAAAGAGGTCTATGTCCGGGGTTCCCCATTCCTGGAAGATTCTGAGTACCTGATCCATGTGCAGGGACCATTCGTGTGGAAGCAGAACTCGACTGAGTCTGTCTGCCCAAGAGTTTTGGATTCCTGGGAGGTATACTGCCAGGAGATGGATTTGATGCTCTCTGGCGAAGGCCCACAATCTTAGAGCTTCGTTGCAAAGCGACAGAGAGCCAGTTCCTCCTTGCTTGTTTATGTAAAACATGGCTACTTGATTGTCCGTATGAATGAGGACTGTCTTGTAGCTGAGGAGGGTATGAAAGACCTTGAGAGCTAGGAACACTGCTCGAAGTTCCAAGTGGTTGATATGAAGAGAGGTCTCCTGTGGGGACCAAGTGCCTTGGGTGGAGAGGTCTTGTAGATGAGCTCCCCAACCTGTTTGGGAGGCATCTGTTGTGAGGGTTGCCTGGGGCAACAAAGGTTGGAAGGGGGACCCCAGCAACAGATTTTGAGTGGACATCCACCATTGGAGAGACCAAAAGAGACATTTGGAGGTTGCTATTTGGTCTGAGAGAGCTTCTGAAGCTTGAGTCCACTGGGTGGACAAAGTCCATTGAGCTGCTCTCATGTGTAGGCGAGCATAGGGTACCACATGTACTGTGGAAGCCATATGACCTAGCAGCTGTGGCATCTCCCTGGCAGTTAAGTGGCTCTTTGACTGAATCTGGGAGGCTAACTGCACTAGACGTTGACAACGGGCCTGAGGAAGGTAGGCCCTTGCAGAAGTGGTGTCCAACCAGGCCCCTATGAATTCCAGGGACTGAGTAGGGGTGAGCTGGGACTTTGGGAGGTTTACCACAAGTCCCAGGTATTGCAGAATGCGCCTGGTGTGGTTCAGGGAGATCTGAGCCTCCGACTGGGTTGGAGCTCGGATGAGCCAGTCGTCCAGATATGGAAAGAAAAATATTCCCAGAGTGCGTAGTAATGCAGCAACTATTGCCATGCATTTTGTGAACACTCTTGGAGCAGAGGCCAGACCGAAAGAAAGGACTCTGTATTGGTAATGTTTTCCCTGGAACAGAAAACGTAGGAATTTTCTGTGAGATGGATGGATGAGGACATGAGTGTACGCATCCTTGAGATCTAGAGAACAAAGCCAATCCTGACTCTGCAGGTATGGAAGGAGAGTGCCTAGAGAAAGCATCTTGAACTTCTCCTTGCATAGGAATTTGTTCAATTCTCTGAGATCTAGAATGGGTCTGTAGCCCCCTGCTTTCTTTGGAATGAGAAAATAGGGGGAGTAAAACCCTGACCCCTGTTGAAGAAGAGGAACTTCTTCTATGGCCCTCTGAGCCAGAAGGGTAGTCACCTCCTGATCCAGAAGGTCGAGGAGAGATGTGGGAGAATTGAAGTGTCTCACCATGGTGTAGGGAGGAAGGTCTGAGAAATGAAGTTTGTAGCCCTCTCTTATGATGGAGAGGGTCCACTGCTCTGATGTGATTTGCTCCCATCTGGGAGCAAAATGAGCTAACCTTCCTGGAATGGTGAGAGGTTCTGGCTGTTGTAGATCCAGAAAGGTTACGTTCTCCAGTATCAAGTCAAAAACCCTGAGGGGGTTGGGACTGCTGGGTTGTAGCAGCCCCTGCAGGTTTAGGCCTGGCCTGTTTAGGTTGCTGACGCTTAGTAGCAAAGCGACCTGTAGAAGATTGTTGGCCAGAAGTGGAAGGAAATCTGCTCCTTTTGTAAAAAGGCTTTTTGAAAGGTTTTTTCTTGGCTGGAATGGAGGTTGACTTGGAAAGTCTATCCAGAGCAGAATTCTCTGCATCCATTTGAGTGGCTTTTATTTGCCACTCTTTGCCAAAGAGATTTTCACCTGTACAGGGCAGATTTCCTAAGCCATCCTGAACCCAGGGTTCTAGATCAGAAGCCTGGAGCCAAGCAATTCTGCGAGCAGCTATGGCAATGCCTGAGGCTCTGCTGGCACCTTCAAAGGAGTCAAAGGCTGCCCTGTTGGAAAACTTTGAAATGTCTTGAGTATGCTTAAGCCAAAGGAGGAACTCATCCCTTCTATCCTCTGGAATAAAAGGGAGAAAGTTGTGCAGCTTTTGTGCAACTTCCTTTAGAAACATACCCATATAAAGGCTATATGAGTTGATTCTGGCAATAAGCATGCTGGCTTGGAAGATTTTCCTACCAAAAGCATCCAAGGTCCTGCATTCTCTTCCTGGAGGAGCAGAAGAGTGTCTTTTGGTACTCTTTATCCTTTTCATAGCTGACTGCACCACAATGGAGTGGTGAGGAAGCTGAGTTTTCTGAAATCCAGGACAAGGAGGGACACGGTACATAGTGTCCAATCTGCGAGAATGAGGAGAAAGGGTGAGAGGAGTCTCCCATAAGTCAATCATATGTTCATGAAGAATTTCATGAATTGGCAAAGTGACTGCCTCTCTGGGAGCCTTAGAGTATCCTAAAATATCTAATTTTTTTTTGCTCTAGGCTCTGCTTCAGAGGTTACTGAAATAGAGAGTCCTTTAGCCACTTCTATTATGAAGTCTTGAAAGGACAAATCCTCTGGAGGAGACATTCTCCTTTTTGGAGAAGTAGGCTCCTCAGGAAGGGTAATGGATACTTCAGGAGACTCATCTGATGAATCAGAATCATCAGAGGAATCGAAGTATCGTCTGTCCCCTTCCAATGATCGATACGCGTATCGATCGGTACCGACATCGGGCGTCCCCGGTACCGGATCGGTACCGAGAAATAGCCCTGGACAAGGAACCTGAGTAGGTATCCTGGCAGATGTCGATGCAGTCGGTACCGGTTTCGGTGCTGGTACTGGTACCGACGCCGGTACCGACAACGGAACTCTTTGCGGTACCGTTGGCGTCGCAGCTTTAATAAAAGCCATTATAGCCTGCTGCATGGATTGAACAGTGTGATCCATGGACGCCACGACTGCCTGGATGTCGGTACCGGGAGATTGTGCCGGTACCCCAGAGCAGTCTAACAGGTGATCGGTCGAGGCCGTGCCATCGATGTCAACCTGTAACCCCATAGGAGGAGCTTTGGAAGCCGGAGCTTCCCGCCGGGGTTGTTTGGCTGGGGCAGGATCCTCGAGGGCAAGCCCGGAGGCATCTCGATGCTTAGAGGGAGATTTGCCCTTCAAGGACCTGCTAGGATTATGTTTGGTTACCTGAGACCCATCGGGAGAGGAAGACCTGGAAGATGTCAATGCCACTGCCGGTGCATCCGTGGGAAACAGCACATGGAGCTTGGCTGCTCGGTTCTGTAACCCTCGTTTAGACACTGAAGAGCAGGACTGGCAATCCGGAATGGAGTGTTCAGGACCCAAACATTTAAGACACCATTCATGGGTATCTGTAACAGAAATTGAACCGCTACACTTAGTGCATTTTTTGAACCCGGAGGCTGGTTTTTCCATGAGGGAAAAGTTTCTTTTGGGCCTGGAGGCCTAAGAAGAAAAATACACCAAGTGAGGAGAAAATATATATATATATTTTTTTTTTTTAGAAAGAAAGAAAAGAAAAGACCGGCGGTACCGGTCCGGCGTCGGGGAAGGCAGACATGCGATCAAAGAAATAAATTAAAATAAAGAACTTCTTCAGCGGTGACAGGAACACGACCTGCTGGCTCCGCGGAAAAGAAGAACTGAGGAGAGTTGGTTAGGAAAGGCGGGAAGGCAGCGCGCAGGCGCTGTGGGATGCTCCCAAAAGCTTTCCTTTTTGGGAAGCTGGGGAGTGTTCCCGCGCAGGCTCCGTCGGTACCGACGTACCCCATATGTGAGGACTCATTCCTGCTTGTTCCTGGAGATCAGCAGGAATAAGTCTTCACATATGGGTATCATCGGTACCGACGGAGCCTGCGCGGGAACGCTCCCCAGCGTCCAAAGGAAAGCTTTTGGGAGCATCCCACAGCGGCTGCGTGCTGCCTTCCCGCCTTTCCTAACCGCCTCTCTCCAGTTCGAGTTTTAAAGCTGAGACAAAGAGAGAGTGAGGAAAGGAAAGAAAGATAGAGATATACAACTCCTAGGGGAGGTGGGTGGGTTGTGAAGACTTGTTCCTGCTGTTCCCAGAGATCACCTGTTACAGGTAAGTAACTGTGCTATCTCCAGGAACAAGCAGGAATGAGTCTTCACAAATGGGGACTCCCCAGTTAGAGATGCCTGGGAGATCACCCAGGTTGTGAGTCCCTGAGAAGGGCTCTACCTCCACCCATGAATCTCAGGCATCCACACACGAATACCTTCTTGGAAGCCATGACCCAACTAGGGTATCAACAAATAATAAAAGACGCCACCAACGACAAGGGTCATACACTAGACATGGTCATCACACCCACGATTCAACAGGGCAACGAAGAAAAACCTCTGACAAGAATAACTCCAGTACCATGGTCCAACCACCATCGAATCGATATACGGATAAAACTTCCCACCGTACCCAAAGACTCGAAAACCTAGAGAGTGATACACCAACAAAGAAAATTCAACAAACTCAACTTGGAAAATCTCATAAGTACCATCACAGCACACATAGATCTCGAAAACATGGACCTCGGTGTTCTAACAAACAGCTGGGACACAGGAATTCAGACTGTAGCGCGCCCTACATGGAACACACCCCAGAACCAAACTAAACTCCAATCCGAACACTGGTAAACAGAGACTCTGACAAAAATGAAGAGGGATCTCAGGAAACTTGAAAGAAAATGGAGACGAATCAAATCCATCGAACTCAAGACTGAATAACTCACCCACCTATCAAAGTACAAAGAAGAGGTCAACTCCGCCAAAAGGACGCATCACACCAACCTATTAAACAAAGCTATCAACAAGCCTCGTGAACTCTTCAAACTAGTGAAATCACTAACCAAAACACCCCAGGCAGTCCACTATGACAACGTAATCAAACCCCAAACACTGGCAGACCACTACGCAAGAAAACTTACTGCAACCACACCCATTCACTGTTTGAACACAACTCACCGGTCAACCAGTGTGGTACGAGAACAGGCATGGAGCAACTTTCTCAACATTGATGAACGGCAAATGATCAACATAATAACAAACATCAAGACCACCACCTCCCCGCTAGATCCCTGCCCAGCTGCCTGGGTTAAGGCAGCAAAACATGATATTGTGCACCAAGTCTTGCACATTGTGAACCAATCACTCCAGCAAGGAATCATGCCTGCCTAACTCAAGAAATCTATAATAAGGCCGATTCTAAAGAACAACACACTCAACAAGGTCGACCCAGCATCCTACCGCCCCATCTCCAGCATATCTTTCCTAGCAAAGATCATTGAAAAGGCGGTCCTCCTACAGCTACAAGATCATCTGGATGACCATGAAACCCTGGATGAACAGCAATACGGTTTCAGACAACATCACGGGGTTGAAACACTCCTAATAGCACTACTCAACCACCTCCTCAAAGGCCTTGAAGACAAAAAGAAAATGTTTATACTCATTTTCATTGACATCTCTGCAGCCTTTGACACAGTCCACCATGGAATCCTCCTAAACAGGATCGAATCAATAGGAATACTGGGAGACCCCCTAAAATGGTTCTCTTTATACATATCAAACAGAATGCCAGAGGTTCTAGTCGATGGCGAAAAAGCGGAAGCTTTCACTCAAAACGCAAAGCATACCTCAAGGCTCGGCGCTCTCAGCGCTACTCTTCAACGTTTATATGCAGCCCCTCTGTGATATTTTCAAACACCACAATATCAACTACCATATTTATGCAGATGATATCATGCTTTATACACAACTGGATACCGTCAACCCCAACTATAATCAACTTGAAACATGCCTGAACGAGATGGCACAATGGTTACAGCAAAACAACATGACGATCAACCATAAGAAAACTGAGGTGATGTATATCTCCAGTAAACCCAATTTTGAACCTCCTGCAACAATCACCCTATGTAATAACACATACAACACTAAGAATGAAATAAAATATCTAGGGGTCACGTTTGACAGCAACCTAAAGATGGAAAAGCACCTACGCAAAACCAATAAAGCCATTTTCCCCAAACTTAGAATACTACAACCTTTACGGAGCATCATTGAACCACACGATTTCAGGACTGTTGCGCAAGCACTCATTGCGCCGCACTTAGACTACTGCAACGCCATCTTACAAGGGCTTCCAAAGAAAACCCTAAACATTCTGCAAATGGCCCAAAAAGTGGCGGCTAGGATCATCATGCGAAAAAGCATTACTGAACACATCACACCTGTATTAATTGAGCTGCACTGGCTCCCCATTACGGCTCGGATAAAATATAAAACTCTGATAACCGCATTCAAACTTATACATAACACAGTGCCATCCTTTCTCTCCACCCTTATCAGCACACAACCCCCAAACAGAGACAGAAGAACCGTCACCTCAGACACCCTCCACGTTCCAACCGATATCACTGTCAAAGCTAGTACTAGCCGCCGAGCATACTCATACTCTGCCCCGACCCTCTGGAACCAACTTCCACCGGAGCTACGAGCAATCAAAGACCTTATAGTTTTCAGAAAAAAACTCAAGACACATCTATTCCAGTGTCAATACAATTTGATGTAAACCCCAGGGGCCTCCAAGCTGCCTCACTCCAAAGCATGGGAATTGTTATGTAAAAATGTATATGTTAATTCTGAATCTGCTCCTTAAAACCTCCTTCCTGTGTGCTGTGCTTTCCCCTTCAAAACAACGTGTTTATACTCCAAATTTTCTGTCATGATTGACAAACTACAATCTGTAATCAAACCGCTACTGATCGCTGGAAGTAGCGGTATACAAATGTATACTAAATAAATAAATAAAATAAAATCCAGCCAGGAATGGAGGGTAGGAGTTGGTTAGGTATGGAACAGGTGTTTGAGAACAGCCTGACCAAACAAGGCATCCCGGCGGGAGTCCTTGTCCAAGCAGTAATGGGCTGTGAAGGTATGAACCGAGGCCCATGTGGCCGCTCGACAGATCTGGTCGATGGACACAGAATTTAGATGAGCCATAGAGGCTGCCATGGCCCTCACATTGTGAGCTGTGACATGGCCCTCCAGAGAAAGGTTCTTACTCTGGTAGGCGAAAGAAATACACTGAGCAATCCAATTAGACAGAGTTCTCTTAGAGACTGGAAGTCCTAAATGAGAGGGATCAAAAGCAACAAAGAGTTGAGAGGACTTTCTATGTTGCTGTGTCCTTTGTAAGTAAAAAGCAAAAGCTCTTTTACAATCCAGGGTATGAAGATTCCTCTCTGCACTTGAAGCATGAGGTCCTGGAAAAAAGACAGGTAAATAAACCTCCTGGTTCAGATGAAAAGGTGAGACCACTTTAGGCATAAAGTGTGGATTAGTCCTAAGGACTACCTTGTCATGATGGAACCTTGTATAAGGAGGATTAGCCACCAAGGCTTGCAGCTCACTGATGCGGCGAGCTGAGGTGACTGCAATGAGAAAAATAACCTTCCAGGAAAGAAATTTCAAGGTGGTAGTGGCTAAGGGTTCATAAGCTGGCCAAGAACCAGATTCAAGTCCCATGCCACTGGAGGTGGTCTGATGGGAGGTTTAGTCAAAAGAAGGCCTCTCATGAATCTTGCTATAAGAGGATGAGAGGAAATAGGTTGTCCATTGAGAGGTTTAAGGGATGCTGCAATAGCACTCAAATGGACTCTCACTGAATTTGTTTTAAGGCCTGCATGGGATAAATGCAGCAAATACTCTAGTAAAGAATTCAGAGGTATTGCAAGAGGGTTAAGACCAATGTTCCCTCTAATTTTCTGTAGGCTGTGTGCACATAAAATGTCAGCTGTGCAGCTTTTGAAGGAAGGTTAAATTTTTGTGTGCCACATAACGACACTCGGAGTTATATACTTTAAAATTTGACTACACGTCAGAATACAGTATGTACACCACATTGATTGCACTAGAAAATATTGTAGAACTTGTGAAAACCATAAATACACAACAACTTTTAAATTTTAAGACGTCTGTGTTGTTTTCTATCAGAATCAGAACCGTAATTTTTGTGCGCTCTGTTCTAAAGTATGTGCGCTCACTCGGCGAGGTGTGTGCGCGCGCGCACACGCGCACAGCTTAGAGGGATCAGTGGTTAAGACCCTTCTCTGCACACCAAATGGTAAACCTTTTCCATTTAAAAGCATAGGAACGTCTAGTGGAAGGCTTTCTGGAAGCATGAAGGATATCCTTCACTTGCTGAGAAAGATGCAAATCTTGAAGGTCTAGGCCTTCAGCAACCAGGCTCTGAGGTGAAGAGACTGGGGATTTGGGTGCCACAATGTTCCCTCCTCCTGAGACAGGAGGTCTGGAGCAGATTCCAAGTCCAGGGAGGGAGCTTGAGAGAGATGCAGAAGTAGAGGGTACCACACTTGGGGTGGCCAATGTGGTGCTATGAGGATCATAGACCCCTTGTCTCTCTGAAGTTTGAACAGTGTCTTGGGAATTAGGGGAATGGGTGGAAAGGCATAGAGGAAGTCTTTCCCCAATGGAGGAGGAAGGCATCCCTGGCCTGAACTCCCTGACACGGAATTCTGGAACAGAACCGGGGAAGTTTGGCATTCCACGGACTTGCAAACAAGTCTATGTCTGGGGTTCCCCAAATTCGAAAGATCCATGGAGGGACCATTCGTGTGGGAGCAGAACTCGACTGAGTCTGTCTGCCCAAGAGTTTTGAACTCCTGGAAGATACACACTGCCATGAGATGAATTTGATGCTCTCTGGCGAAGGCCCACAATCTCAGAGCTTCATTGCAAAGCGACAGAGCCAGTCCTGCCCTGCTTGTTCACGTAGAACATGGCTACTTGGTTGTCCGTGTGGATGAGGACTGTCTTGTAGCTGAGCAGGGTGTGGAAAACTCTGAGAGCTAGAAAGATTGCTCTGAGCTCTAAGAGGTTGATATGAAGAGATGTCTCCTCTAGAGACCAGATGCCTTGAGTGGAGAGATTTTGAAGATGAGCTCCCCAGCCTCTTGGAGAGGCATCTGTTGTAAGGGTTGCTTGGGGTAACACCTGTTGAAAGGGGGACCCCAACAACAGATTTTGAGTGGACTTCCACCAGTGGAGGGACCAAAAGAGGCGACTGGAGGTTGTTATTTTGTCTGACAGGCAACCTGATGCCTGGGTCCATTGGGTGGATAGAGTCCACTGAGCTGCCCTCATGTGAAGGCGAGCGTAAGGAACCACATGCACAGTGGATGCCATGTGGCCTAACAGTTGTAACATCTCTCGAGCAGTTAAATGGGATTTTAACTGAACTTGTGAGGCTAACTGCACCACGCGTAGGCAACGGGCCTGGGGTAGATAGGCCCTTGCAGTTGTGGTATCCATCAAGGCCCCTATGAACTCTAGAGACTGAGTAGGGGTGAGATGGGATTTTGGGAAGTTTATTACAAGTCCCAGATACTGAAGGATACACCTTGTGCAGGTTAGAGAAATCTGGGCCTCTGACTGGGATGGAGCTTCGATGAGTCAGTCGTCCAGATATGGGAATACGAATATCCCTAGAGTGCGTAGAAATGCAGCTACTACTACCATGCATTTTGTGAACACCCTTGGTGCAGAGGCCAGACCAAAGGGAAGCACTCTGTATTGATAATGCTTCCCTTGATAAAGGAACTGAAGGAACCTTCTGTGTGATGGATGGATGAGGACATGGGTGTACGCATCCTTGAGGTCTAGAGAGCAAAGCCAATCCTGACTTTGAAGGTATGGAAGGAGAGCACCAAGAGAAATCATCTTGAATTTCTCCTTGCATAGAAACTTGTTCAATTCTCTGAGATCTAATATGGGTCTGTAGCCCCCTGTTTTCTTTGGAATAAGAAAGTAGGGGGAGTAGAACCCTGAGCCCTGCTGAAGAAGGGGTACTTCTTCTATTGCCCCTTGGGCAAGAAGGGTAGTGATCTCCTGACCCAGAAGGTTGAGAGATGTTTGAGAATTGAATTGTCTCACCATGGTGTGAGGAGGAAGGTTTAAGAAATGAAGCTTGTACCCCTCCCTTATGATGGAGAGGGTCCATTGCTCTGCTGTGATTTGTTCCCATCTGGGAGCAACGTAAGCTAACCTTCCTGGAATTTATTTATTTAACAGTATTTCTAAACCGCCTTATCTTAAAAATCAAGGTGGTATCACGGCAAACAATCAGGTCAGGTGAGTGTGTTATACATGCAGTGGGGGGAAATTGAGTGTGTGTCGTGTTGTGTGTTAGATTGGTATGAGCTATTTACAGAGTGGGCTATATACAGAGGTGCAAAAACAAATTCCATGCATACATTGGTTAGGCGGGATCATGCGCTGTTGTTCATTCTCTGAAGTTATGTGATGTGTCCATAGTGTTCTATGAACAGTATGGTTTTTAGCTGTTTTCTGAAGTCTTTTAGGTCTGTAGCGGCCCTCAAGTCGTCCGGGAGTTTGTTCCATATTGTTGGAGCGGCCATTGAGAGTGCTCTGTCTGTTGTGTCCTTGCGTGTGTGTTTGTATTCACTGGGGGTGCTTACTCTGTTGTGGGTTTGTTTTCTTCTGGGACGCGTACTGGTGTCTGATTGTATGAGTGTGTGTAGGCTGTTGGCTGATGTGTGGTGTTTGATCTTGAATATGTTTATGATAGTTTTGTATTTGATGCGTGCACCGATTGGAAGCCAGTGTAAGTCTTTTAAGGTGGGTGTGATGTGCTCCTGTCTTGCCGTTCCTGTTATGATTCGTGCAGCAGTGTTTTGTGCTAGTTGTAGAGGTTTGAGGGCTTGTTTCGGTAGGCCGAGGTATATCGGATTGCAGAAGTCCAGTAGTGGGGTTATCAGTGCTTGACAGACGGTACGGAAGTGTTCCGGGGCAAGGAGCGGCTTTAGTCTCCTGATGATTCGCATCTTGTAGTAGGCTTTTTGGGTTGTTTGGTCTATGTGTGGTTTGAGATTGAGTTTATTGTCCAGAGTAACTCCGAGGTATCTCACTTCTGATCTTATTGGTATAGTGGTGCTTTGTATCTTTGGTGAATGGTGAGAGGCTCTGGATGCTCTAGAGCCAGAAAAGCTAAGCTCTCTAGTTGTAAGTCAAAGGCCCTGAGGAGGCTGAGGCTGCTGGGCCGTAGCAGTCCTAGCAGCCTTAGGCTTGGCCTGTTTCGGTTGTTGCTGTCTCTTTGTAGCAAAACGACCTACAGAAGATGATTGTCGACCATAAACAGAATAATATTTCCCTTTTTTGGGAAAAATAACCCTTTTTGAACAACCTTTTCTTAAAAGGAGCAGAAGTAGACTTTGAAAGTCTATCTAAAGCAGAGTTTTCAGCATCCATCTGGGTGGCCTTTGCTTGCCAATCTTTGCCAAAAAGGTTTTCACCTGTACAAGGAAGATTTCCCAGTCCATCTTGAACCCAAGGTTCCAAATCAGAAGCTTGTAACCAAGCAACTCTGCGTGCACCTATGGCAATGGCCGAGGCGTCGCTGGCACCTTCAAAAGAGTCAAAGGCTGCACGGTTGGAAAACTTGGAAAAATCCTGGGCATGTTTGAGCCAGGTGAGGAATTCTTCCCTTTTATCTTCTTGAATAAAAGGAGATAAAGTTTTCAGATGAACTGTAACTTCTTTTAGAAACATCCCCATATAGAGACTATAGGAGTTGATTCTGGCAACAAGCATACTAGCCTGGAAAACTCTCCTGCCAAAGGCATCTAAGGTTCTGCATTCCCTTCCTGGAGGAGCAGAAGAGTGCCTTTTTGTACTCTTTATCTTCTTCATGGCAGACTCCACCACAATGGAGTGGTGAGGAAGCTGAGTTTTATGGAATCCAGGACAAGGAGGAACACGATACATGGTGTCCAACCTGCGAGAATGAGGGGAGGTGGTGAGAGGAGTCTCCCATATGCCCAACATGTGATCATAAAGAATCTCATGTATTGGTAAAGTGGCTGCCTCTTTAGGAACCTTAGGATATTGTAAGATATCTAATTTTTTGGCTCTAGGCTCTGTCTCAGGGGCCACTGAAATGGAAAGGCCCCTGGCCACTTCCCTAATGAAGTCTTGAAAAGACAAGTCTTCTGGAGGAGACATTCTCCTTTTTGGAGAAGAGGGCTCCTGAGGATGAATCACCGATGCTTCGACAGAGACCTCTGATTCATCAGAGTCTTCAGAGGAATCGAAGTATCGTTTATCTGGATGCTCCTGCAGAGCCCGATACGCGTACCGGGTGGTATTGACATCGGGAGTGATCGGTACCGATGGGCATCACAGAACAGTGTACCGCTGCAGTCGACCCCGCAACGGATGTCGGTGCAATCGGTACGGGCACCGGAACCGATGTCGGTACCGGTGCTGGAATTGGTACCTGCAACGGAGTTTGTTGCGGTACCGAAGGCGTCGCAGCTTGTATGAATGCCGTGATGGCACGCTGCACGGTCAGGATATTCTGATCCATTGACGCAACCAATGTCTGGATGTACCCCAGAATATGGCAACAGGTGATCGGTCGAGGCCGAGCCATCGATGTCAACCTGTGACCCCATAGATAAAGCTTTGGAAGCCGGAGCCTCCTACCGGGGTAATTTTGCCGGTGCGGATTCCTCGAGGGCAAGCCCGGAGGCATCTCGATATTTGGAAGGAGATTTACCCTTCGAGGACCGGCTGGATTTAAGTTTGGTTACCTGAGATCCATGTGAGGAAGAAGAAGCCCTGGAAGACGTCGATGCAACCGAAGCTGCATCCAAGGGAAACAGGGTACTGAGCTTAGCTGCTCGATTCTGCAGGCTTCTTTTAGACATCATGGAGCAGGACTCACAATCCACAATGGAATGGTCAGGACCTAAACATTTTAGACACCATTCATGGGTGTCAGTGACAGAAATAGTGCCGCTGCACTTCGTGCATTTTTTAAACCCAGAGGCGGGCTTTTCCATGAGGAAAACTTTTCCTAGGCCCAAGGCCAAAGAACAAAATGCACTGAAGTGAGAAAAACAGTAGGTTTTTGTTTTTGTTTTGTTTTTTAGAATAAAGAAAGAAAAGACCGGCAGTACCAGTCCAGCGTCGAGAAGGCAGACGCGCGACCAAAGAAATAAAATAAAATAAAGAAATTCTTCAGCGGTGACAGGAACACAACCTGCTGGCTCCGCGGAAAAGAAGAACTGGAGAGAGGCGGTTAGGAAAGGCGGGAAGGCAGCACGCAGGCGCTGTGGGATGCTCCCAAAATCTTTCCTTTTGGACGCTGGGGAGCGTTCCCGCGCAGGCTCCATCGGTACCGACGATACCATATGTGAAGACTTATTCCTGCTTGTTCCTGGAGATAGGAAAAAAAACCTAAATATGCCCGATAGCAGGCTACAGCCACAACCTGAATAGTTATGGAATTTGGGGCCAAGTCATTTTCCAGTCCCTGCTACAGAAATACCAAAATATCGGATATTTACACATGAAATGAAGGGATGGAAAACTCCTAACACTAAGCCTCAAAAATCTGCCAAATCCGGGGGTCACATGATACACTAAAAAGAGAAGCACCATGTTTGCTTAGGTCATTACACTCTAAAGTATTTATTTCATGTATTAAGTTTTTATGTATTTTTCATTGAACACAATTCTCTGAACAGGATCCCCCAGATCACTAACATATTTCACACAGATTTTTGTCATTCAACATTGGTTTCTCTCTCTTACAATATAGATGTCCATTATTCTCTCTTATTTTTTTACACCCCCACCATATAATATCCCAAACCACATCATAACCTCACACTGAGTTTCTACAGTTGCATCTCATAGAATAAACCATAAAAGCCTTTCCATGCTTCTGTAAAAAAATGTTTTTCCAATTATGTTAACAGTTATCATTCATGGCTGGCCTTAAACCAGTGCCCCTTGGGTTGGAAAGCACTGGTCTTCCAGGAAGAGCTATTATGTCTCTTTTATATCATTTATTTACCTGTTGGGCTGTAATTTCCTGATGTTTTTTCATGATGAAAGCTCAATCTCAAAACTTGATGTGAGCAATATGGGCAGATCTGGACATTAAGCCCCAGAAAGCAGCAAAGAGAGCTCCTGTCTGCACAAAAGTGGGAGAGGAAGGCCCTATGTCAGATGACAAGGCCCGGCTGGCTGCACTGGCATCAGAGTAAGCAACTGAAACTGTTTGAAACTTGCTGGAGGAACCTGCAGCTTAAATGATCAAGTTGCTCAACTCCCAGCTTGGGGTAGTGGTAGATAAAATTTGCACAACTCATGTTCTCAGTCCGAAAGAACACCACAAGGATCAATAAGGTGGAAACAAAGGTAAGCAAGCTGGAGAATGTTTTGACAGTGAAAGCTGGGACTCTAATCACATGTTGGAGAAGTAGGATAATATAGAGAACTAGTCACCTTGTAAGCACCTGAAGATTGGAGGGCTCCTGGAGGAGGAGGATGGAATCAATCCATTCTATTTTTTATCCATGTGTATTCCAGCTCTTCACAATATGGCCATTAAGAATGGAATACCTAAAATTCACTATGCATATAGGCCCCTCGCATTGATGTCAGAAGGTAGTAGCCAATACTGTGCAGTAATCCTGAGACTCAACCACTTTGGGGACAAGAAGCTGATCCTAACAGCAACCAGGAACATGGGACAAATCTTTTATCAAAATAATAAGAGTCACTTTTTCCTTGATTTTTATAGAGATCTGCAAAAAAGGTAGTTGTAATTCCAAGCAGTTAAGCAAGAACTGAAGTGCCTCAGGGTACAATATGCTATGCTATAACCAGCATGACCAACAGTAGTCAGTAATGGATCTGCCTCTGTGCTTGATTCTGTTAGAGCCACTCAATAATACATTGAAAGATGAAGACAATACAGAGATGATGAAGCATTCTGAAATAAAGACTTTTTGTTCTCTTTTTGGATGGCTGTTTTTGCAGGGGTTGGCTTGTTGGGTTTGTATGGGACATAGGGCAGAGGACGGAATGAAGCCCTTTCTGAGTTTCTCTAATTTGGTGAGGTTGGGAATTTGTTATGCAATTTCTTTTTCTACTTTTGTTTCTATTGTAGCTTGTTTATTATGTGCATATGGGGGCTAACTAGTGTATGTGTAGCGGGGGAAAGATGTGTGTGGCTCATGGGTGAGTTGTTGGGGAGTATTTTGGAATGGGTCTGCAGTTTTGTGGTGGTGGGTGGGTGGGCAGTGTGTGTGGGAGAATGGATAAATTTTATATGCCTGATAAAGCACAGTTACTTACCTGTAACAGGTGATCTCTGGGAACAGCAGGAATAAGTCTTCACATATGGGTACATCGGTACCGACAGAGTCTGCGTGGGAACGTTCCCCAGCATCCAATCAGAACGCTTTTGGAAGCATCCCAACACGCCTGCGTGCTGCCTTCCCGCCTTTCCCAACTGCCTCTCCTCAGTTAAGTTTTAAAGCTGAGGCAAAGAGAGAGAGAGAGCAAGGAAGGGAAAGATAGAGATAGAGAAAATGCAACTCCTAGGGGAGGTGGGCGGGTTGTGAAGACTTATTCCTGCTGTTCCCAGAGATCACCTGTTACAGGTAAGTAACTGTGCTATCTCCAGGAACAAGCAGGAATGAGTCTTCACATATGGGGACTCCCAAGCTGAGATACCCAGAGGGAGTCCTAGCATGTTGCGAATCTAGAAGAGCCATGCTACTCCTCAGAACCTCAGGCATCCTGGGGATGGAGGGTAGGAGCTGAATTACAGAAAAAGTGCTGTGGAACAGCTGGACTAGAACAGGACTTCTATAGAGAAAGACCCTGTATAGAGGGCATTTAGTAGTAAAATATTGAGTGCAATATTCTAATATGGGCCTCCCTTGGTGGCATTGTAAAAAGTCTATTGAGGTTCATATGGATCTGTTAGAAGAGCCAGTATTTATTTATTTATTTACATTCTCTTATATACCGCGCTATTCTGCATCAGTGCAGTTTACATTGAACAAATTGAAATTACATTGAACAGGGCATTATAACTTGGAGATAACTATTTTACAGGGAACATGGGCTATGGAGGGTTAAGTGGCTTGCCCAAGACCACAAGGAGCACCTGTGGGACTAGAAACCCCAGTCCTTCTGGCCCAAGGTTGCTGTCCTCTAGTGGGATTTGAACCCCTGACCTTCCGGCCTGAAGTACCTTGCCCCAACCACTAGGCCACTCCTCCACTCCTCTTCTCCTCCAGTAGAAGATCCTCAAGGAGTACCTCACTGAGAAGTAGAGGTAATAACTGTAGAAAAAACAAGTGGAGGCCAGAACCCTTCAGGGTGAAAAATAGCCCCAGGGGAAACTGGGGTAGTAAAAAGGGGTAGGGCTTCAGCGGAAAATGCAGAAGGTACTATTAGACAAAGCTTAAGCTCTTTTGGCCCAAGAACAGTACAATCCTAGGACCAAAAGGAAAATGAGTCTGACCCATCTGGACTGGCAATGGAATTAGTCCATGTAGGAGAGAAAGGGTATGGAGACTCTTGTAGCTGATAAGAAAGTAAGGACAGACTTGGGAAGCGTTAAGCTTTAGATTAACTGGAGTTCCGCAATGTCTTTCCTAAATGGGGTCAATTAGGAAAGAAAAAAGGTACATGGAGAGCTTCAGAGGTACCTAACCCTGAAAGGTTATGGTAAGAAAAAAGGTTTTCTAATTACCACAGGGAGTGGTTGTATGTGTAGAACCCTAAGCATGCTGGCACAGCATGGATAGGGGTAGTGCCCATCTGTCAGGGTCATATAGAAATATATGGATATCTGAACCTAAACAGACATCTAAACCTAAACAGACTTATCTAAGTATGTGGATACATATCTACCTAAAAGATATATCTCAACAGATATATATATATATATATATATATTCCTAAATATATACACATATAGGGTATATATGCATATATATAGAGAGAGATATACATGGGCAGAAGATATACATGGGCAGAAGATACACAGATAGAGATATTATATATATATAATATCTGTGTATCTTCTGCCCATGTATATCTCTCTATATATATATGCATATATACCCTATATGTGTATATATTTAGGAATATATCTATATATCTATAGGCATATAGACACATGTCTCCAGGTATGTGGATGGAGAGATGCCTATATAACTAGATCCCCTTAGGAATATGGGGAGCGAGAAAGATTCATCTAATAGCAAGAAGGGTGATACCTGCTTGAATAGATGGATAGAGAATCTTCTTTTCCTGGTTATGACTGACAGAGTCAGAGGAATGGTCTCCCTGACAAGAAGGAGTCTAGATTCCTTTCAGAATTCGAGCTCTTGAATAACCAGGATGGCCTACGTGAAAAATGCAGAGGATAACTTCAGTCTGCAGGCAGCAAGTCCAGATCTCTCCAGAACTGCAGTGTGGTGAATGGATAGAGGGCGCCAGTGGAATAAGATACCATAGTGACCCGCCTATAAGGGCAAGATGGGTATCAGGCGTCCTTGAGCTGCCACTGAAAGAAAACTCTCTCTGGCGAGAAGTCCAAAGGAGATATGGGCCAAGCCAGGGAATTGGCCATTCTTTAGGTTTTCACGTGATGAAAGGCCTGTGTCTTATGTCTCAAAAGAGACTTTAGATGAGATGGTAAGGGTAGGGAACACCTATCAGTCCTAAGAACATAACTGGGGGAACACCTCCTAACCATCTGGGGTTATCTGCTAGGCAAGATACTAATGCTCTCTAGCAAGGACCCATAGTGCAAAGCTACTCTGTAGAGTTGCAGAGAGCATGCTGCAGGTTGGTTAGAAGAAAAAAAAACTGGCTGTTTAAAGCCAGTGGGTAACAAACTATTCTGCCAAGGACAAGGGGGCGAAGAATAGAAGTTAACCAACCAGTCTGTGATAATAGGGTTTCCAAACAAGGTTGATAACCTGTTTGGGGTCTAGCACTGAGGCTAGAAGGATTGCTAGTGGAGGAGAAACCCTGGTTGTGTGGTGAACAGAACCAGTGGCTTAACCACTAGGAATTGTTGCATCTGCAGCAACTACCAGGGCAGCGGAAAAAAATTTATTTTCTCCCCTTTTTTTTTTTTTTTTTTTTAGATTGGGAAGAGAAACCACAGACATAACAGGAGTGGTAAGACTTCCCATTGTCTGATGAGCTGCCCTAAGGTAATAAAAGGGGGAGACAACTCTGGAAGGGAGAATCCCCCTGTGGAATAGGTAGAGGACCATAGAGGCTTACCAGTGTAATAGAGCCACTCTTACAACCGAATGTTGTAGTAAGAGGGAGGTAAGAGAGTTGAAGGAGACTGACTATGCAGTAAGTCTCTGAAAGGTAAGATGATACATGCTAGTACAGGGAAAAACTGTCATATTGATAGTTGTCATTTCTCTTTTCCCAGAAGAGGAAGAGAAACCTGTTAACTATGGGCATGATCATCATAAAGACTCTTAGAGTAAAAGAAAAGATGTCTCGTGAAGAGAGATCCAGGAAAAGTTAGGAAGAAATTAGTGCAGATGCTTCAAGTGAAAAGAAGCAGACTGCAACTCTAACCACCAACCAGGAGAGGTAATGATGATCTATCTGAAACCCTGCAACTGCTGGGTTTGCTGAACCTATTGAGGTTGTGGTTTCTTTAGACCAGGGCGATGTTTCCCCTGTTTGGGAACATCTGTATGATGGGCAGAAGATGGATAAAACTTTTTCCCCCTAGAGGAAGAAAGTTTGGTAGGACATTTCCTACCAACTGGGAAAGAGGAAGGCGTAGAATAGCCTCTGGAAACAGGAATGTCAGTGGTTAACTGAGCAACTTGGAGTAAAGACTCCTTGTTAAAGAGATTTTCTCCAGTGCAAAGAGTATTTCCCAGTCTTTCTTGTGCCCATTTGTCCAAGTCTGAAACTCAGAGCCAGGCTTTACGTCGTGCCCCTATAGCTATAGCAGAGGTTCTGCTAACAGACTCAAAGGAGTCTAGGGAAGCACGAGTAAGGAACCTAGAGATATTTTGAGCATGACTAACCAGTAAGGAATAGTCTGCTCTTTTGGGCTCTTGAAGAAAAGGAGTCGAAAACAGTAATTTCTTTGTGACCTCTTCAAGAGATAATCCCATATAGAAAATATATGAGAATTCTTGCTGAAAGCATGGATGCCTGGAAGGTTTGGCGTCCAAAGGCATCTAAAGTCTTAGACTCACGACCTGGCAGATAAGAAGAGTGCTTTTTAGTACTCTTAATACGCCTCATTGCTGATTCTACAACAATGGAATGATGAGGAAGTTGAGTCCTTTGAAAACCTGGAGAGGGGGGCACCTGATATAGAAGATCAGTTGCCCTAGAAGGTGGGGGTACCGTTAAAGGAGCTTCCCACATTCGTAAGAGGAGATCCTGCAAGGACTGATGCAAAGGAAGCATGATGTTCTCCTTTGCACTCCCAGGAATATACAGGGATTCTGTATTCCCTTGTGTAGGATCCTGTCCAGGTATAGAAATGGCCCAGCATCTGCTCTCCCAGGAGGGGATTGAGCTGCCGGAGCATCATTCCACCCCCCCGGAAGAGTGATCAGCCCAATCGGGGCTGACCGGTGTGCTTCAAAAGAAAGCGCCATCGGGCACTAGCTCCTCTTCTTGCCTGCAGCCCTCCGGCCCAGCATCTGCTCTCCCAGGAGGGGATTGAGCTGCCGGAGCATCGTTCCACCCCCCGGAAGAGTGATCAGCCCAATCGGGGCTGACCGATGTGCTTCAAAAGAAAGCGCCATCGGGCGCACCCGCGCCTTGCGGGCCCTTTGGCGTGGCCCTTAGGCAACCACCAGCCCTGAAGATCAGGTGTCTTCGACGACTTTCAACCAATCCTACTAAGACCCGCCCTCTGATCGTCGCCGAGAGACCTAAACCATTGCTCCGGGAGATTACTCTGCCGATCCCGCTCTACATGCTTATCCACAGTGAAGTAATATTCCAAGCTGCCTGGAAATTACCGAATGGACACAGCGGCTGTGAGTTTTATTTTATTTATTTATTTATTTATTTAAAGTTTCTTATATACCGCGCTCTTTAGCATCAGCGCGGTTTACATGGAACAAAACAATCTCAGTACATTTGAAAACACGTATAAGTTACATATAACAGGGCAATAAACTTGGGAAACAAGGGTAACTATCTACAATAAATTGTCTAGGGTAACTATCTACAATAAATTTAAACTACAATAAATAAAGTTTAAATTGTCATACTAGAAGCTACACTGTTATTCTTTATTACAACCAAGTTGCTGCACCTATCTAAGCAAACTATACTTGACCCCACACTCAACCGTTATTATTTGATACAATTGTTAAGAAATAGCTGTTAGTTAAGCTGTTACATTCATATGCTGCACTGATACTCTATATCAACCAAGTTGCTACACTTACCCAAGCCAATTATACTAGATTCTACACTCAACTGCTACTATCTAACAGTGTTCTACCTGAACTGATACACTGTCACCAGAAACATATCCAAACCATTCACCGACCTCAACCAGCCCTACTAAACTGCCCTTCTGAGCTCCCTGCCATCACTCACCACTATGACTTCGAGCACCACAATGACATCCTCCCATGCCTTTTTTAGCTGCTGCTTGATACTCGCCCTGACAAAAGGTTCCCAATCTCTCACCTCCACCCAGAACTCCATCCCAATCCTACACAGTTCGTGGAAGAGACACCATGCCCACACCAGCTACCAAACAATCAGACCCGGCCACACACCACACCCTCACCTCATCTACGTTGCCCTCCACCAGGCCAAATCCCCTCAGCATAAACCATACGCCCTCCCTCATGACCTGAAGTGCGCCCTAATAAACGCTCGCTCAATCCTAAAGAAATGGCCTGCCATATCTGACATGCTATCTACTCTTGACATTGACATCCTATGCGTCACAGAGACATGGATGTTAGAATCAGACACTATCTCCTTCACCAGTTTGTCCCCCCTAACTTCTCCACCCACTCATGCCACAGAACCGGCAGAAGAAGGGGAGGAGTACTCATCCTAAGCAAGACCGACCTACAACTCCAGACGGTAGCTTCTAGCAGCACCTCCCACCTCGACTACATCTCTGCAGCAAATAAACACTGCACCATCAACCTGTTATACCGAACACCCTCTCCATCACTAGATGATCTTTTCACTATCATCGACCTCGCCTGCAACCCCATCAAGATTCGTACATCAAACTGGATTTTAGGCGACTTTAACCTCCCCTCACTTCAAGATCCTCAGTCCAGGGCCTTCCTAGATGCACTGAACATGTTAGGCTATACCCAACTGATCAACTCCCCCACCCATGTTAAGGGGAACACGCTTGATCTCATATTCGCACCACAATCGGCACACTGCCCCATGCCCAACTTCAACCTTTCACTACGTTCAGTACCATGGTCTGACCATAGCCTAATTAGGTTCTCCATGCCAACACACCCCGTGCCCACTAACCCCCAATCTTCAAACAAACCACCAACATCAAACTCGAAGCGTTACCAACCATTCAATAAAGAAGAGATCTTAGAAAGAGCACAACCCCTTTGCAACCTATCTGAACAAAATCTTGATGACATGATTTTGTCATGGAACTCGAGCCTCAATGCTGCAATTGACTCACCCATCATCAATAAATCACCCGGCAAGAAAGGGAAGGCATCCTGGTACTCGCCTGAACTAAAGAACTCCCTCCTATGACTCCGACTGCTTGAAAGACGATGATGCCGCTCCAGATCAGCCGAAAACCAGGAAGCATACTTTGCCCAGTTGGGCACCCACCGTGCAGCAGTTTCAAGGACAATGAAGCAATACCATGCTGAAGTTCTACATCGATCCCTAAATAAACCCCATGAGCTCTTCAACATTGTCAAATCCTTAGCAAAAGAACCTGCCGTCAACCACTCAAACCAGCCAGACCCACACGAATACGCAGACTACTTGCGAGCCAAAACAAACCAATCCATTTTACCCTCAAACACTGGGTCCCCAGATAAGACGCCAAACCTTTCCCCCTCTTCCTCGCCCCTACAAGTCCTAACAGATGTCCAACATACCATCTCCACCTTCTCCACCCCAACTGAAAGAGAGGTCCAAGACACCATCATGAATATTAATACCACCACAGCTCCGAATGACCCGTGTCCAGCATTCTGGATAAAAACCCTACGGATCGAACTCAGTCCCCTCCTGGCAATTCTGATAGGAACCTCATTCCAATCAGGAATTTTCCCCCAAAGCCTAAAACAAACTTCAATCAGACCTCTGCTGAAAAACAATAAGCTAGATCCTGCAAAGATGAACTCATACAGACCTATCTCCAGTATCCCGCTCCTAGCCAAAATCACGGAAAAGGTAGTCCACCGTCAACTGAACCAACACATAGAGGATAATGCACCACTCGATCCCTGCCAACATGGATTCCGGGAGAATCACGGCGTCGAAACCTTGTTAACAACCCTATTCAGCACACTAACGTTAGGGCTGGACAACATCAGACATGGTTTTGCCCTCATCTTCCTGGACATTGCGGCAGCCTTCGACTCCGTCAGCCACGATATACTACTGTTCCGCCTTGCCAAGAAGGGAATCCGCGGCACCGCTCTTGCCTGGTGTGCGTCCTACCTAAAGGACAGATGGCAGCATGTCCGCTCCGGCTCCTCTATATCCACCCCATTCCCACAAGTGAAGGGCGTCCCTCAAGGTTCCTCACTCTCCGCCCTATTTTTTAACATCTATATGCAACCTATCTGCAACCTCATCAGATCCTTCAGTGTGAACTGCCTAGTATACACGGATGATGTCCTCATGTTCATTCTAATACGCACTGATCACCCAGATCTAACCCGGTTATCCGCCTGCTTCGATGCAGTTACCGACTGGCTACAAACACAAGAGCTTAAAATAAACCTCAAAAAGACGGATGTGCTCTTCATCAGCAGAGATCAAGCATTCACCCCACCCGCTTCGCTGAAAGTACGCGATGCCGAGCTCCTCACTAAGACAAAGACACGTTACCTTGGAGTAACGCTTGATCAACATCTCAACCTCAATGCCCAGATAAGCAACACAGTAAAGGCGATTTATCATAAAGTCCGGATGTTACAGCACATGAGACAGCTACTAGAGCCAGAACACTTTCGAACATTCTTTCAAGCGTTAGTTATGCCGCACTTCGACTACGCCAACTCCATACTCCACGGCCTTCTGAAGAGCACATTACAACCTTTGCAGCTCGCAATGAACACGGCAGCCAAAACCCTATATGGAGCTTTGAGAAGAGACCATATCACCCTTATCCTGAAAACCCTACGCTGGCTACCAGTCCACTATAGGATCACCTTCAAAATCCTAACAATAACATTCAAAGCCATCAACAAATGCACGTCCATCTCCCTCTCCGAACTCATCCAAATTACCCCCCCTAACAGACTGAGAAGATCTACCGCCACCAATACCCTACTACTCCCGAAAACCATCACCAAATGCTCAAAGGCCACCAGCAACCGGGCTTTCGCGCTATCTGCACCTTCCTGCTGGAACACCTTACCAACCAACATCCGCGCCATCGACAACCTTCTCCAGTTCAGAAAGGCACTGAAGCACCACCTTTTTCTTCAATGCTTCGCCAACTCAGAAGACATCACGTAGCCACACCTTACCCAACTACTAAGACACCCCCCCCCCCTCGGTAACTACCCCTGATTCACTCATGACTCCACACATCCCTTATACTTCTAAGCATTATGTATATATATGAGTCACACCATTCACTCATTCTTTGAACATTCATCATTCTTTGAACATTACCAAACCCCATGCTAAACTGTTACTAACCTGTATATAGTTTTATCTGTTCTCCAAGTTAAACTCCCTTGTTTTACTGTAAGTCCGCTGTAGATCCCCCACACCGGACATTTATGTTATCTGTGAACCGCACTGATGATGAATAGCGCGGTATAGAAAAGACTCTAAATAATAAATAAATAAAGTGATTTTGCCATATCCAGCAGAAAAGCTTGAAAAGAAAAATCCCCAGAGGGAAATCCTCTTGGAAGAGGAGGACAGGCTAGATCTGTTAAAGAACTAGCATTGGCACCCAGGGATCTATCCAATTTTAGAGGAGTAGAAGATCCTAAAGGGTGGAGAATGGGATCCTTAGAGGATGGTTGCCGGTACCGTAGGAGGTCGGGACCAGCCACAGTCGGTAGCGCATCGTCCATGCCAGGGATCGATTCCAGACTCGGTACCGAGGGAAGCGAGCCTGATGAAAGAAGCATGGAAGGTACCGACAGCGATGGTAAAATGGATACCGGTACCGACTCCGGTACAGTTTCCAATACCGGTGGAAGAAGTCCAGTCAGTGACGGTTCTAACGGTATCAAAAGAACCGAGAGGGCCGAACATGGATCATCGGAACGGTACCTTCGGTACCGTCCGGTGTCGGTACCAAGGCGAGTCGGTACCCAGTCCTCCAGACTGGAGATCGATTCCAGACTCGGCATTGAAGGAAGCGAGTCTATCGATGCACATCTGGAGGGTACCAACGTCGGTACTAGTACCAGTACCGGGATTGATACCGATACTGGAAGATCGGTCTGCAACATATCCAACGGCCCCGTAGGTACTGAGGACACCAGACTACGATCCTTGGTGAGGAATGTTTCATCCAACACCATTGCCAATGCCGAGGTATCGGTACCACTCGAAGCGTGGCTCAGGTATGTTCAGAGAGGGGTGAACCTCAGGAACAACCTGAAACCCCACACAGGATTTGGAGGCTGAAGACTCCCACCGGGGTTTTAAAGCCAGTGTGTTCGAGGGCAAGGCCAGAGGCATTTCTATGCTGTGCAAGAGATCTACCACTCGAGGACTGGCTAGTCTTAACAGACTGTTTTTGGGTTACCTGATCCTGTGAAGAAGAAGGGGTGGTCGGTGCCCTGAAGTTGAATGGGGACCGCATATCGAGGGGAACTCGATGCTGAAGACTTCTTCCCACTATACTGTTACAGGAGGGATACTCCAGAGAAATATGGTCAGGACCCAAGCAGGGTAGACACCAATTATGAGTGTCTAAAATAAATTTTGTACCACCACAGTTTGAACATTTCTTAGGAATAGTGGCTGGCGCTTCCATGAGGAAAAAAGGGGTAGGCCTAGCAGGCCGGGAAAAAACCCCGTCAGGCACTAAGAGGGAAAAAATATTCCCTAACAGGAATAAGTTGAAGAAAAAAAGAAAAGAAACACCGGCGGTACCGGTGGCGTCGGGGAAGGCAGCCGCGACCACAAGAAAAATAAAAAATAAAAGAAGAATTTTCTGCGGTGACAGAAGGACGTCCTGTCAGCTCTGCGGAAAAAATAAAACTGAAGAGAGGCAGTTGGGAAAGGCGGGAAGGCAGCACGCAGGCGTGTTGGGATGCTTCCAAAAGCGTTCTGATTGGACGCTGGGGAGCATTCCCGCGCAGACTCCGTCGGTACCGACGTACCCATATGTGAAGACTCATTCCTGCTTGTTCCTGGAGATTTTATTTTCCTTGAATCCTGCTAGACTAATCCAGATGAGTGGGTCATGCTCCTTTGCCAGCAAGTGGAGATAGACAAACTTTGAATGAAGTTGTCTCTCAGTATATTTTTTGGTACAGCACTGAGAAAGGGCAGTATTAAACTTCAAAGCAGTAAGCAAAACTGAAGCAACTCAGAAAGACTCAGAAAACATTACAGAGGTCTGCGACTAAAAAGCTGTTTAATTATTTTCATCTAATTTCCATGTATTTTGGTGTGCTGAAAACAAATAAAATATTGAAAAAACTCCTAGACGTCATGATTTGCCACAACATGCAAAATTGTCTTCAAATTTATCAAATTTTTTCAAATTACTATTAATTAATTCACATAAGTGCATTTAAGATATAAAGTGCCAAAAAAACCTTAAAATGGTTGTCCGAGTTATGTAAAAAAAAAATATAGTACTGTAAATCTGATGGTCAGCAATATATACATAAGCTAAGCAAGTTTTAAGTCCGTGCTTCTAATGTTAGAAGGGGTTAAACTTTCCTGAAGAATCCAGTGGGAGGGAGACACAGGGCAGATAGCAGCAGGCCAGTACAGGGGGGCGTGGCCAGCACTGTGACGTCTCGTGTACAGACACAGAGCTGCTCTCTCCTGCATGCCACACTTGTGCACGAATCATCATCAGGTTCTTGGTTCTAGGCTGTTCACACTTTTTCATTGCAATTCGTACTAGCTCGTCATTCTTCAACCGTTATGTTATGGCTCCGCGAAAGTGTATTAATTCGCCAGACAGTTTCCGTTTCATCTGTGGTGAATATACAGTGTTGAAGCAACAGCAGAATATTACAGACTTTGTGAAAAAAAAAGTATACTTTGCATACTCTGGACTAAAAATTAGAGATCAAGATAAAGTCTGGGCGCCTCATAAAATGTGCAAACGGTGTGTTGAGGACCTCCGAAACTGGTTCAAGAGTAAGAAAAAATCTTTCCGTTATGGGATTCCTATGGTATGGCGAGAGCAAAAGAACCATAGTGATGACTGTTACTTTTGTTCATGCGATGTGAAAGGGTTTAATTCCAAATGGAAGCATTCCATTTCATACCCCAATCTTCACTCGGCAATTCGTCCCATCCCATCATTCAGGCAAGTAAAGAGCTAACTGTCATCAGCTTCTGCTCCCTGATTGGGGTTACACAGCCCAGCAGAAATCCATCTGTCCTGCTTATTGAACTCCAGCCTAATTGGGGCTGTCTGAGAGGGGGAGGAGTCAGCTCCATTTCAAAAGCAGCTGTCTTCAGGCAAGTAAAGAGCTAACTGTCATCAGCTTCTGCTCCCTGATTGGGGTTACACAGCCCAGCAGAAATCCATCTGTCCTGCTTATTGAACTCCAGCCTAATTGGGGCTGTCTGAGAGGGGGAGGAGTCAGCTCCATTTCAAAAGCAGCTGTCTTCAGGCAAGTAAAGAGCTAACTGTCATCAGCTTCTGCTCCCTGATTGGGGTTACACAGCCCAGCAGAAATCCATCTGTCCTGCTTATTGAACTCCAGCCTAATTGGGGCTGTCTGAGAGGGGGAGGAGTCAGCTCCATTTCAAAAGCAGCTGCCTTCAGGCAAGTAAAGAGCTAACTGTCATCAGCTTCTGCTCCCTGATTGGGGTTACACAGCCCAGCAGAAATCCATCTGTCCTGCTTATTGAACTCCAGCCTAATTGGGGCTGTCTGAGAGGGGGAGGAGTCAGCTCCATTTCAAAAGCAGCTGCCTTCAGGCGGGCCCACGCCTGGTGGGCCTGCACCAGAGGGCCCTTTGGCGTGGCCCTTTGGCGTGGCCCTTAGGCTGTGGTCTGTGGCCACTGTGGTTCCACATCCGTCACTTTGTCTTCAGCGAAAAAAGAAGAGCTCCAGTTCCCTAAATACCATGAGAAGGAATGAACCACCATCAGTCTACACATCTCCATCAATCAAGTTGGTAACATAACTCCACAGCGTCTTGCTACCCTTTCACATGACTCTCACCCAACGATTTAGTTATACAACGTATATATTAATCTATGCTCTTCTTCAACCAATTGCTTGCAAACTACTTGCCATCTGGCCTTTGGGCCTATCTTATTGAATTACTCTGATGTTCATATTATCTACCACACTGTTGCCTAGCAGTTATCCGTACATACCACACTGTGCATATTTCATTACCTTATTGCGAATTACTCTGATGTGAATTCTTTATTCTCTCCATTGGCTTCCAGTATCATGCAGAATCACCTACAAATCCTTAATCAATACTTTTAAGATTTATAATAATATAGCTCCTTCCTTCTTATCCACGCTCATCAACATCCCTCTTGAAAACAGATCAAGACGAAGAATTAACCTTCACATGCTACAAGTACCTGATTCTATCCGAAAAACAAGTCAAAAAACAAGCAACACAGCTTTCTCATACTTTGCTCCTATATTATGGAACAACCTACCAGCTGAAATCAGAGAAATTAAGGATCTTCAATTATTTAGAAAAAATCTAAAAACCCACCTTTTCACCCTACACTATAATAACCTCCACAAGGAAGATAACCCTAACTCAGAGAAAACCACTGATCAGCAGTCACTCACTGACCCTACCTAGACAGGACATAAAACCCTTCACTCATATTCACTTTGCCCACCTCATTAAATTTCTCTTTGAAAGCAAAATGTGAATAAGTGTAATCAATGTAATATATTCCATTGCCGTTGTTTTACTATGGATAGCCAGTTACCTCATTGTATTATTGAGTTGCAATTTAATAGTTGAATGTTTACTTTTATAAATTTGTTCTATGTAAAAACCTGTTCTATGTAAAATAGTTCTAAACCTGTTCTATGTAAATTAGTTTCTAAACCTGTTCTATGTAAAATAATAGCATTCTATTATTAAACTTTGTTTACTTGTAAACCGCCACTGATCGCTGGAAGTGGCGGTATAGAAGAGATGTATAAATAAATAAATAAATAAATAAAATAAATAAAATATTGCTTAACCACACAGTTCTTAACAGATATCCTTTACCTCCACTCTGTGCAGATACCACTACCTTATTGTGAATTACTCTGAGTACATATTGCCTCATTACACAGATGCTTAACAGATTTCCAGTACCACCACACTGTGCACATTTCACTAGCTAACAACATTCCTGGATCTACTATATACATTAGTCATCATGTTATCTCACTGGGTATTCCCATACCCCCTTACCCTTGCTATGTGCTACATTTTAATAGCCCTGACCTTTTACACCCTAGCCCTTACTTCACCTCAGAACACTATACCAGTCCTCCATAGATCTTGTTGGAGATTTCCTGACTCCCCCAACCATCAATACGAAACACTTCGGCGCACACCAGGCCCACATGTTATCTATGTGGACCTTCAGCAGCAAAATCTATCTCGACGATTACAGTCCCACCATCCCCCTGACCTTAAATGTGCACTAATAAATGCACGATCAATAAGGAAAAAATGGCCAGCACTAACTGATATGCTCTCAGCTCATAACCTTGATATCCTATGCGTCACCGAGACATGGCTTTCAGCCGCTGACACCGTGATCCTTCACCAGTGTGTCCCGCCTAATTTCTCAGTCCACTCTTGTCACAGAGCTGACCGTCGTGGCGGAGGAGTACTTATCCTAACGAAAGCCGACCTCAAATTTCGGCTTGCCGCCTCAAGCAGCACCTCTAACCTTGACTCTGTTACCATTACAAATAAGCAAATCACTATTAACTTGCTCTATAGAACTCCATCTTCATCTCCAGATGACTTAGCAACAATAATTGATCTTGCTTGCACCACCACGAATTCGCATACTCTAAACTGGATATTAGGTGACCTCAACCTCCCAGTCATTCAGGACAGTCACACCAATGCCTTTATTGATGCTCTCAGTGATCTAGGCTATGTTCAACTTGTTGATACCCCTACCCATATAAAAGGCAACTCACTTGATCTTATCTTTGCACCACAAAGAGCCCTCACACATTTGCACCAGCCTCACCTAAACGTAAGTGCGGTTCCCTGGTCGGATCACTTCCTGATAAGATTCCAGATTCCAATTTGCACCAACTCCTCCAAATCCATACCTGAAGATAAACCCATATCAGAACATTTAAAGCGCTTCCACCCTTTTAACAGAGAAGATATTCTAAAGAGGACACAGAATCTATTTGACCCTCCTCTTCAAAGCCTCGATGACATGGTCGCCGCTTGGAACTCAAGCCTAGATGCCGTGATCCACTCACCTACCACGAACAAAGCACCACATAAGAAAAAGAATGCCCCATGGTACTCCCAAGAACTACGTAATTCGCTCCTTCAACTCAGACGACTTGAGAGACGCTGGCGACGATCAAGAACAGCCGAGAGCCATGAGGCATTCACAGCACAATTAGGAAAACATCGGTTATCTGTAGCATCAAGTATGAAACAATATCATGCAAAAAGACTACAACGCTCCTTGAACAAACCCCACGAGCTTTTCCAAATTGTGAAATCTCTAGCAAAGGAGCCATCTCAAGAGAACTTACCCTACCCAGACTCACAAGAATATGCTTATTACTTGCGTAAGAAAAGTAATCAGCTTGCCCACACTGCTAAGCCCCCCATACCAGCCAGCCTACCTTTCTCCATCCCACAACCTCCTCTTGGTCATTTCTTGAGTGGGTCCTAACACACTATCACATCATTTTCTACTCCATCTGACAGAGTCATTCAAGACACTATCCTAAACATAAACACTACAACAGCACCCTCTGATCCGTGTCCAGCTCCCTGGATAAAGGCCCTGCGTGCCGAGCTCAGCCCATTCCTTTCCAAATTGATTGATGTATCGTTCTCTACTGGAACATTTCCTCGAAGCCTGAAACAGACGGCTATCAGACCACTCCTAAAAACAGTAAGTTGGACCCTTTGATGATGGAATCCTACAGGCCTATCTCCAGCATACCTCTCCTATCGAAAATCATTGAAAAGATTACCCAACGCCAATTACAAGATCACATAGATACTAATGCAACCCTGCATCCCTGCCAGCATGGATTTCGCGAAGCACATGGTGTTGAAACATTACTCACAACCTTATTCAACACCATAACCTTAGGTCTCGATAACATCAGACAAGGCTTTGCACTGATCTTCATGGACATTGCTGCCGCATTCGACACCACAGACCACGAAGTTCTCCTGCTACGCCTCAGAGAGAAGGGAGTTCAAGCTTCAGCTTTGTCATGGTGCGCTTCATACCTCACTGATCGCTGGCAACATGTCCGTTCTGGCCCCTCCAACTCCGATTCCTTCCCCCAAACTAAAGGTGTTCCACAGGGCTCATCTCTATCCGCCTTGCTATTCAATGTCTATATGCAACCCATTTGTGATCTCATCCAATCATTTAATATCAACTGCCTGGTCTATGCTGACGACGTCTTGATGTACATGCCAATTTCGACAGAACATCTTGAACTATCCCCACTTATCAGGTGCTTTGACGCTGTCACAGACTGGCTAAATGCACAAATGCTTAAGTTAAATTTCAAAAAGACAGAAGCCCTCTTCGTAACCAGGAATCCGGCTTTTACTCCACCCCTGTCTATCAAGGTTCGCGACACAGAGATCATATGCAAGACTACAGTAAGATACCTAGGTGTAACGCTTGATCAGCAACTTAATATGAAGGCTCATATCAAAAACATAACAAAGTCGGTGTACCATAAAATCCGGACCCTCCGCAATCTGCGTCAACTGTTAGAACCTGATGACTTCCGAACTGTCTTTCGGGCCCTAATAATGCCTCACTTTGACTATGCCAATGCGATCTTGTATGGTCTACCTAAGTGCACGACTAACCCCTTACAACTTGCAATGAATTCAGCTGCAAGAATCCTTCATGGAGCCTCAAGAAGTTCTCATATTACCCTAATACTAAAACAATTGCACTGGCTACCCATACAAGCCAGGATCTCATTCAAGATCCTAATTATGACCCATAAAGCCATCAATAAATACCCTGCTACTGCCATTACTGATCTAATTTCAATCACACCTCCCAATCGAGCAAGGAGATTGAATGCCGCAAATACTCTCATATTACCTAAGGCTAGCACGAAGTGTTCTCAATTCACTAGATCCAGAGCCTTCTCCTTCTTTGCTCCATCCTGCTGGAACGCACTACCAGCAACTATCAGAACCATCAGTGAACTCTCCCAATTTAGGAAGGCACTGAAACGGCACCTCTTTCTTCATCACTACGATGATGCAGTCTTCTCCCCACACTCACCCACTCTCACATCTCAATGCAGCACCTCAAACTCACGCATGTCACATTCCCAGACTGATCACTCGCAATCACACCTTCCCCTCCAACCACCATGAGAAACTTATGCAGTGCCGCATAACTCATTATATTGTTGCATAAAGTAGACTGTATTTATTCATCGTCTCTCCTTGTTAAGGGACTGGTTATTTATACCCTATTTTACCTGTTATACCTGCTTAATGCATACCCAAGTTTAATTTTCCTGTTTAATGTATACCCAAGTTATTATACCTGTTTCACTGTAAGCACAAATCACGAAATTGAGATGTGCAACTCTTATGTTCATTGTAAACCGCACTGATGTCGAATAGCACGGTATAAAAGAGACTGCAAATAAATAAATAAATAATCCCCCATGGCACAGATATACCAGTACCCAAGCCCCCTGCTACCTTGGAAGAGATACCTAGCTCCGATGAAGGTGAAGTCATACCTGAACCAGATGACGAATCAAGTTCTGACTTTGAAGATGATACAAGACCAAAATTGTTTTCTCAGGAGGAGATGAATGATTTGGTAAGAGACCTGAATCTTCTCAAAGATGCCACTGAGTTACTCGGATCAAGGCTGAAAAGCAGGAATTTATTGTTGCCAGGAGTGTCATCTTCATGGTTCAGACATCGTGAAAAGGAGTTCGTTCCTTACTTCGCCCAGGAAGACAAGTTGGTTTATTGCATCAATGTCGAAGGTCTGATGGGTCAATTTAAAATCCAATATGATTCAGAGCAATGGCGTCTTTTTATAGATTCTTCAAAAAGAAGTCTCAAAGCAGTTTTACTCCACAACAGTTTTTACGCTTCCATACCTGTAGGTCATTCCATACACTTGAAGGAAACCTACGAGAACTTGAAATTTATTTTTATTTATTTATTTAGCATATATTTATATACCGCTACTTCCAGCGATCAGGAGCGGTTTGATTAGGTAAACAGGGAGAGTCAGATCAATTGACAAATTTCAAAATTTACAGCGTGATTTACAAAGGTTGTCTGATAGGTTGTCAGACCAATGCCAGGAATTTTCAATAAACGGGGAAAATATGATTCAAGGGATATTCACAGCATACATGTATAGGTGGGGGAGAGGGAGATTTTTACATATATACATTTTATGCTTGTTACATTCAGGAGCATAAGATTTTTTACATTTGATGAAATTTTGTTGGAGCAGATACTGGGTGGAGAGTGTTGTTGTTCAGGATATGTTGTAGGCCTGTTGAAATAAATATGTCTTCAGTTTTTTTCGGAAAGCCATCAGGTCGTTGATTGAGCGCAACTCAGGCGGGAGTTGGTTCCAGAGTGAGGGGGCAGTGTAGGAGTATGCCCTGTTGCTTGTGGTTGTTTTAGCTGATCTTATACTTATTGGTACCTGGAGGTTGTTTCTGGCGGTAGTTCTCCTATTTCTGTTGGCAGGTTGCAAGTTGATTAGGTTGGTGAGGAAGGTTGTTGCCAGGTTATGGATGAGTTTAAATGTAGTCACTAGGGTTTTGTATTTTATCCGAGCTATAATGGGGAGCCAATGTAGTTCGACTAGTACTGGCGTGATGCTCTCTGCCACGCCTGTTTTAGTGATGATTCTGGCTGCGACGTTCTGTGCCATCTGGAGTATATTTAGGGTTTTTTTTGGAAGGCCCTGTAGTATTGCATTACAGTAGTCGAAATGGGGTATGATGAGGGCTTGAGCCACTGTCCTGAAATCGGTAGCTTCAATGATGTTCCTTAGTGGTTGTATGACCCGGAGTTTGTAGAAAATGGCCCTGTTTACTAAGCGGAGGTGTTTTGCCATCTTTAGTTCGTTATCAAGTGTTACTCCGAGGTATTTTATTTCATTCTTTGTGTGGTAAGTATGTTCGCATAGGGAGATTGTAGCTGGTGGGTCGAACTCAGGTTTTCTTGAGATGTACATGACTTCGGTTTTTTTATGGTTTATGGTCATGTTGTTTCGTTGAAGCCATGTCTGCATCTCTTTTATGCATTCTTCCAGCTGGGCGTAGTTTGGGTTAGTTGCGTCGAGTTGGGTATATAGCATAATATCATCCGCGTATATGTGATAATGGATTTTATGCTTTTTGAATATTTCGCAGATTGGTTTCATGTACACATTGAAGAGAAGTGCGGATAGTGCTGAGCCTTGTGGAATGCCCTGAGTTTGTGGGAAAGCCTCCGCTTTTTCATTGTTAAACTGTACCTGTTGCATCCTGTTGGATATATACGATAAGAACCATTTTAGTGGGGTTCCTGTTATTCCTATATCTTCTATTCTGTTTAGTAGTGTTTGATGGTGAACCGTATCAAAAGCTGCTGAGATGTCAATGAATATGAGAATGAACATCTTCTTTTTGTTTTCAATCCCTTTGAGTAGGTTGTCCAGTAGTGCAATCAGCAGAGTCTCGACCCCATGGTGTGGCCTGAAGCCGTATTGGTGCTCGTCTAGTGTTTTGTTGTTGTCCAGGTGGTCTTGTAGTTGCTGTAGGACCGCCTTTTCGATAATTTTCGCTAGCAGGGCTATGCTGGATATTGGGCGATAAAGATGCTGGATCTTCCTTGTTGAGTGTTTTATTTTTGAGTATTGGTCTTATGATTGATTTCTTAAGTTGGGTTGGCATGGTGCCCTGTTGGAGTGATTGGTTTATTATGTGAGCGATTTGGTGGGTGGTTTCCGTTTTCGTTGCTTTAACCCATGCAGCTGGGCAGGGGTCTAGGGGAGAGGTTGTGGTGTTAATGCTGGCAATTATGTTTATGACGTGTTTGACTCCAATGTTGTAAAACTTGTCCCAGTGGGTGATGTGGGTTTGCGCCGTCATCAAGGAGGGTCGTGGCGTGGAGGGGGTCTCGTCCATTGGTAATAAGGGTTTAGGTCCGATCTGAGGGTTTAGTTTGGCCGCATAGTGATCTGCTAGGGCTTGTACCTTGATTTTGTCGTTGAACTGCTCCTCTTGCGCTGCTTTGGTGAGGGATTTGACCAGGGCAAATAGCTCTCTGGGCTTGTTTAGTGCTTTGTTTAGTGATTTTGTGTGGTGCATTCGTTTTGACAGGTTGACTTCGTTTTTGTATTTGGAGAGTAGGGTTAGGTATTCTGTTTTGTGTTCTTTAGACTTGTTTTGTCGCCATTTTCTCTCTATTCTTCGTAGTTCTCTCTTTAGGGTGGTGAGAGTTTCTGTGTACCATGGTTCGGTTTTGGGCTTGTAGTTGTTTTTTGTTGATTTCCATCTTGGCTCTGAGACTTCTTGAATTCCTGCGTTCCAGCTGGTTATTAGACTGTCGAGGTCGGTGCTTTCCAGGTCTATGTGGGATGTGATGGAGTTTATGAGAGCTTCACTGTTGTATTTGTTAAAGCTTCTGCGTGTGTGTATTGGTTGTTCAGGTTTAGGGTTACTAGGTAGAGTGGGCAGGTATATTTTGATCTCGATTTGGTGGTGGTCGGACCAGGGTACTTGAGTTATTTTTATTACAGAATTTTTTCCTTTGTCAGGTTGTTGTTCTGCGGGTGTGAATACCATATCCAGGGTGTTTCCTTTATTATGTGTCGCATCATTTATTATTTGATTGTACCCAAGTTGTTCCATGGCTTCAATGAAAGTGTTGGCTTGACTTTGTGGAAGTGATGGTAGGTTTATATCTCCCAGGATAATTTGGTGTTTCCTGATTGCTGTGGTAGAGACGCATTCTAGTGCTGTGGCCAGTCTGGATGTGATAACGGGGGTCTGTAGATTAGGCAGATTGCTATTGCGTTGTTTTCCACTTTGAGTATGTCAATGTCCTTGGTTGTGCTTTGAGCGGTGCTGGTAAGAGATAAGGTGGATTTGGCTGCAATTAGGATTCCTCCACCTCTTTTGGATGCACAATGGTTGAACAATTGGTTCTTCATAAACATAAATATGAAGACCATGGTAGGCAGGTGTGTGGGGACTTGAAGGTCTTGTGCATGCTGCTCGGGCAACAAGCTGGGCATACCAAATATCCTTGTTTTCTGTGTCTATGGGACAGTCGAGACCGACAAAATCATTGGACCAAGAAGAGTTGGCAGCCGAGGGTGCTAACAGTCGGTGAAAAAAATGTCCTCCTAGAAACTTTGGTACCTTCCCATAAAGTTCTTCTACTACCTCTCCACATAAAATTGGGATTGATGAAGCAATTTGTAAAATCACTTCCAAGAGATGGAGAATACTTCAAATACTCGGTCACCAAATTGTTAACACCAGGTGGCAGTTCAAAAGGCCATTTTGAAAGACTCCTTCTATCCAAGCAAGGACTGTTAATCATCCAAGACGTTGGTCACAGCTTACCTCAGCAGCACAGGCATAAATAGCTCAACCAGAGCTCTGTGATCCTCAGTCTTGAAGGACTAGAAAAAGGGACTGTTACTTCTGGAGAGAGATCTGCAATTGTGAGTATATACTTCTGGGAATTTTCTGAAAGGAATTCTTTCTATTAAAGCTATTTAATCTGTGAACCCACTATTTTTTGTTAAATCAGTCAGGGCCTAGTAGCAGCAGTTTAAGTTTAAATTTAAAACACAGAAGAGAGCTTTCTGGTTAAATTTAGAACCCAGCAGAGAGCATGTAGTTTAAATTTCATAATAAGTTAGAGCCTAGCAGCAGCAAAGAGCTATAATTTAAATCAAATAAGAATACAGTTTACCTCAGCAGCACAAGACAGGGTACTGTATAGCAGCCCTCTTTTAATAAGTGTTATTTCCCTCCCTCCCACCACACACCCACCCACCCCTGGGATAATCGTAGCTTTATAGGTACTTACACATCTTAAAAGACAGGAGGTGCTCTCAGGTGAAGCTTGTTACCCAAATCAGACATACACTAAGGACCTTAGATTAATTAAGCTGCAGGTGAACAAGGTATATTAAACGTATTAGGTACAGTTTTATTGGTATAAATATCGATAGCAACCCTTAGTAAGTAAAGAACTTAAAGATCTAAACAAAAATCTAAAACTAAGATGCAGAAAGCAGTCCAGCAGCGGGATGGGGGCTTTCCAGTCTTTTGCATTGAATGTCACATGTATGATTTTCTCCCAGTTGGTGAGAGGTCGTACGTGTGCACTAGGTGCAAGGAGCTCTTTGCTCTCAGGGAACGAGTCCGTTCTCTAGAGGCTAGAGTAGCAGACTTGGAAAACATAAGAAAGACAGAGAGGTACATAGACGAGACCTACAGGGATATAGTCCTGAAGTCCCACCTCCAGTCTGGCAGCATCCCTGTTGCCATGGAGGAGAGAGAGGTCACGTGACAGGAGAGCATCACTCTGGTGTGGCAGGAACTGATCCTGTAACTAGGACCTGTCCTCCAGGTGATGTAAAACCCTCTCGCACCCAGGAAGTTTCTCCAGGGCCATGTGCCCATGAGGGAAGGATTAGGACAGCCGCTATAGTTGGTGATTCGATCATTAGGCATGTAGATAGCTGGGTGGCTGTTGGACGTGAGGATCGCCTGGTAACATGCCTACCTGGTGCGAAGGTAGCGGACCTCACGCGCCACCTAGATAAGGTCTTAGATAGTGCTGGGGAGGAGTCTGCTGTCTTGGTACATGTCTGTCCCACTGACATAGGAAAATGTGGTAGGGAGGTTTTGGAGGCTAAATTTAGGCTTTTAGGTAGGAAGTTGAAATCCAGAACTTCCAGGGTAGTGTTCTCCGAAATGCTTCCCGTTCCACGGGCAGGACCCAAAAGGCAGGCAGCGCTCCGGAGTCTCAATGCGTGGATGAGACAATGGTGCAGAGATGAGGGGTTTGGATTTGTTAGGAACTGGGGTACATTCTGGGGACAGGAGGGGCTCTTCCGAAGGGATGGGCTTCACCTTAACCGGGATGGAACCAGGCTGCTGGCATTAACCTTTAAAAAGAAGATAGAGCAGCTTTTAAACTAGATAATAGGGGAAAGCCGACAGTCGCCCAAGAGCGGATGGTTCGGAAGAATGTATCCTTGAAGGATACTATCAAAAGCAGAGAGGTTCCAAAAGAGAGTACAGTAGCCCAAATGCCCCCGAGTATGGAGCAGACAGAGCTTAAAGAACCCAAATAACCCATGTCTACCAATAGCCAAATTAATATGAATAAAATACAGTCTCTAAAATGCTTGAATGCCAATGCTAGAAGCCTAAAAAATAAGATGGGAGAGTTAGAATATATAGCACTAAATGAGAGGTTAGATGTGATTGGAATATCAGAGACATGGTGGAAGGAGGACAACCAGTGGGACACTGTGATACCTGGGTACAAACTATATCGTAATGATAGAGCTGATCAAATTGGTGGAGGGGTTGCGCTCTATGTTAGAGAGGGCATTGAGTCAGAAAGGATTAAAGTTTTGCAGGAAACAAAATTTGCTGTAGAATCTCTATGGATTGAAATTCCATGTAAAAAGGGGAAGGCGATGGCGGTGGGGGTGGGGGTGTACTATCGACCGCCTGGCCAGAATGAACAAATGGATGATGAAATGCTCAAAGAAATCAAAGAAGCTAACAAAAGTTACAGCACGGTAATAATGGGCGATTTCAATTACCCCGGTATTGACTGGGTCAGTGTCACCGCAGTACATGCTAGGGAGATAAAGTTCCTAGATGACATAAATGACTGCTTCTTGGAGCAGCTGGTCCATGAACCGACGAGAGGGGAAGCCATATTAAACCAAGTCCTTAGTGGAACACCAGATCTAGTGCAAGAGATAAGGATGTTGGGGCCACTTGGCAATAGTGATCATAGCATGATCGCCTTTGATTTAATTAGTGGAGGGGGGATAGTAAGGAAATCCACAGTACTACCTTTTAACTTTTGAAAGGGAGACTATGATAAAATGCGGAAAATAGTTAAGAAAAAACTAAAAGGAGCAGTTGCAAAGGTGAAAGACTTACATCAAGCTTGGGTGTTGTTGAAAAATACTATCTTGGCAGCCCAGACCAGCTGTATTCCACACTTTAAGAAAAGTGGAAGGAAGTCCAAAAAACTGCCAGCATGGTTTAAAGGTGAGGTCAGAGAGGCTGTTGTTGCCAAAAAAGCATCTTTCAGGAAATGGAAAAAAGAGCCAAACGAAGAAACCTGGAAACAGCACAAGCACTGGCAAGTCAAATGCAAGGCATTGATAAAGCAGGCAAAGAGAGAATTTGAGAAGAAGCTTGCTGTGGAAGTAAAAACGCGAAAAAGATTTTTTCAGGTACATTCGTAGCAAAAAACCTGTGAGAGTCAGTTGGTCCATTAGATGATAGAGAAGTTAAAGGGGCACTAAGAGGCGACAAGGCGATAGCAGAGAGACTGAATGAATTCTTTGCTTCGGTCTTTACTGAGGAAGATGTAGGGATGTTACCCATGACTGAAGTGGTATTTAAAGGTGCGGAAGAATTGAAGGAAATATCAATACATCGGGAAGATGTATTACAACTATTAGATAAACTGAAGAGTAGCAAATCACCTACATCCAAGGGTGTTGAAAGAACTGAAATATGAGATTGCAGACCTGCTATTAGTAATCTGTGAACTATCATTAAAATCATCTCTAATACCTAAAGATTGGCGGATGGCCAATGTAACACCAATTTTTAAAAAGGGTTCGAGGGGTGATCCGGGAAACTACAGACCGGTGAGCCTCACGTCAATACCGGGAAAAATGGTAGAAACCATCATAAAGAATAAAATTATTCAGCATGTAGATAGTAATGGCCTAATGGGAGACAGCCAACATAGCTTTAGACAAGGAAGATCTTGTCTTACTAATCTGTTATGTTTTTTTGAAAGTGTGAATAAAGAGGTGGACAAAGGTGACTCGGTTGATATAGTGTATCTGGACTTTCAGAAAGCCTTTGACAAAGTCCCTCATCAGAGACTTTTCGCAAAACTAAAGAGTCATGGGATAGGAGCCAGTGTACTACTGTGGATCAGGAACTGGTTAAAAGATAGAAAGCAGAGGGTTGGGCTAAATGGCCAATTTTCCCAATGGAGAAATGTGAATAGTGGTGTACCCCAGGGATCTGTGCTGGCTCCGCTGCTTTTTGACATATTTATAAATGACCTGGAAAGTGGAATAATGAGTGAGGTTATCAAATTTGCAGATGACACAAAACTAAAGTTGTTAAAACCCAAGAGGATTGTGGAAAATTGCAAGAGGATCTTGATAAATTGGAAGACAGGGCATCAAAATGGCAGATGAAATTTAATGTGGACAAGTGAAAAGTTATGCACCTAGGGAAGAACAACCCAAACTATGGTTACACGATGCAAGGTTCCACATTAGGAACAACCACCCAGGAAAAAGATTTGGCGTCATTGTGGATAACATGTTAAAACCCTCGGCCCAGTGTGCAGCGGCAGCCAAGAGAGCAAATAGAATGCTAGGTATCATAAGGAAAGGAATGGAAAATAAAACAAAAGGTATTATAATGCCTCTATACCGTTCCATGGTGAGACCACACCTTGAATATTGTGTGCAATTCTGGTCGCCGTATCTTAAAAAGGATATTGCATTATTAGAAAAGGTTCAGAGAAGAGCCACCAAAATGGTAAAGGGGATGGAAGGATACGCCTATGAAGAAAGGCTAAAAAGGTTAGGGCTCTTTAACCTGGAAAAGAGACGGCTGAGGGGAGATATGATAGAAGTCTATAAATTAATGAACAGAGTGGAACGGGTAAACGTAGATCGACTGTTTACGTTATCAGAATATAGGAAGACTAGGGGACATGCAATGAAGCTACAGGGTAAACTATTTAAGACTAATAAAAGAAAATATTTTTTCACTCAACGTGTAATCAAACTCTGGAATTTGTTACCGGAGGATGTAGTAAAGGCTGTTAGTCTAGCTGGGTTTAAAAAAGGTTTGGACAAGTTCCTGGAGGAAAGGTCCATAAACCATTATTAAGAAGGGACCCAGGATATCAATGCTTGACCTAGTACAAGCATTGCAGAACCTGTGTCTTTTGGGGAAATTGCTAGGTACGTATGACCTAGGTTGCCCACTGTTGGAAACAGGATACTGGGCTTGATGGACCTTGGTCTGACCCAGTATGGCATATCTTATGTTCTTAAGTTTCCAGGCCTGTCGGAGGCAAAATTGAAGGAAGGTGTGTTCGTCGGACCAGACATTAGAAGGCTTATAGTTGATCAAGAGTTTGTCAATACCATGACGGATCCTCAAAAAGAAGGGTGGATTGCATTTAAAGAAGTCGTACAGAAATTTTTAGGCAATAACAAAGATCCTCACTACAAAAAGATCGTCGGACGAATGCTGAAAGCATTTCAAGCTTTAGGTTGCCTGATGAGTTTGAAAGTGCATTTCCTCCAGTCCCACCTTGACTACTTTCCTGAAAATTTGGGAGCTGTGAGTGAGGAACAAGATGAACGATTCCACCAAGACATTAAAGAGATAGAAAGGAGATACCAGGGAAAATGGAGCATTACAATGATGGCAGACTACTGTTGGATGCTTCAGAGAGACATTCCAGATGCTACTCACAAGCATAAATGCACCAAGAGGAGCCTCACAAGGAAGAAGAATCGAGTTTAGTGTGTGTAGGTGAGCTCATTTCAGCTTAAAAAAGGATTTTCATGAAAATATTGTAATAAACTTTAATTTTATAAGTCTATTTCCATTTATTTTTGAGGTATTGCCTTATTTAACATAGTTACCTAAATTGTCAGGAAACGTGATGTCCTATGACAAAATGGAGGTCATTTTCGGATTCAGCGCCCCAAAAAACAAAGATTACGTGGAATAACCAAAACAGCTCTCGAAAAAAAAATTTTGCAGACCTGTGAACACAAACAGCTTTGCCACAAAAGGCATGAACAAGTATTTGGCTCCCTTACCATGATGAAATTGGAGTCAGACCATGGGACTGACTAGGCCTTTTTATGGCAGCTGGACCCCAATGCTGCTGAAAGTCTTCCAGGCACTGATATCAATAATGCAACCAAAAGCAGCAGACTTCTCAGTCTGCAATAGGAGTCTTCAAGGGTGAATTCTGGACTGGCCTAGCAGGATTCAAGGAAAGTAAATTATAAGAAATGCAAACCATATCCTTCCTCATCATCCTGCTATACCAGTCCAGACGAATGAGATGTACCCAAACAGTTAGGATCCAGGGTGGGAGGAAGACAAGTCTAAGGGCAGATTAACCTACCAAAGTCATCATCTGCACAGCAACTAAGAGCACTCAGTAGGGCATCACAAAGGCCATCAACAAAGACCAGAAAGCCTCTTTACAGATATTTTCTGGAGACACCAGAGCAGATTACACTCTGACTCACTTCTGGACATGCTTACCAGCTAGAATGCACACTGCCACAATAGCCGTTTTAAGTCAGCTGAGAAGAGAGGGTTTTACCTCTGCCAAAAGAGTCTTTGACCCACTGAGGAGGACCAAAGATCAGACCAACAGGAGGAATTGGCAATTGCCCTGAAACTGAACAACCCCTCCACATATCCAGCAGATGCAGCAAGGGGACCCTTCAAAGATCCTTCTCTTCAAAGGAAGGCAGAACCACAGTCTGGTCAAGATGAAAAAAGGAAGCAGCACCCTGGAAAAAAGGACAGCATAGACCTCAAGCAAAAGAAGCCATCAAAAGAACTAGGATGGCATGCTGCAAGACAAGGACTGCAACACAGACACCACATAGTAACCATGCTTGCTGTGCACTATCTCCCCTCCCTAATCACAATGTATATACTCTAATTACTGGCCGGTACAGCCAACTCCACCATGTATAGCAACCACTGCTGATCACTGGAAGCAGCGGGATACAAATGTACGCTAAATAAAAATAAATAAATAAATAGTAGAAGCTAAAATCCCCAGGAAGGGTCCGCAAGGAACCAACCTCTAGGGAGGCCTGACACATAAGCCCAAAGGTGACCCTTTAAGTGCCCTCTACCTCAGATGCCCACTGAGACCCAAAAGGATACTCAAATGGACAGAACTGCTCTACTCCTATGAAAGCATATATTGCAGAGATACACTGTCAAAGAATCCCTTGAAGGAGACTCTTTTGGCACAACAGGACTGTCATTCAAACTCAGAGTTCAGGGAAAAGCCACAGCCCAAGTTAGATTGCTAAAAAATTCCAACCTGAGCTAAAAAGACATAGTAGCCCATCGGGCCATAAACATAGAAGCTACTATGGCTCTGAAGCCGCCCTTAATGAAAGGCTTGCATCCACAAAGGTGAGGTTATAAGCAAGAAGGGACTGGAAAGCTGCACTACCAGGAGTTCCTGCCATGCTTCTTATCATAGGTCCATATCTTGAAGACAAAGGCCACGCCACTTGGATCGAGAATCCATGAATCACAGTAGACAAGAGCAATCCGGAGCTCTTGGGATCACCAGACCCAGATGGGTCAAGTTGACAGTTTACTCAGGGTCAGGGAAGCAAACCTATAGCATTCCTTCCTGAGTCCACTTCTGTAGGCAGCCATCAAGCCTGACATCTGCGGAACCTTCTCATATCTGAAAAAAAAATCCCCTAACCTGGCACTCTCCTGAGTGGCCATCATGCAGAGCACTAGAAGGCCTGATCTTCGCACTGCGAGGTTGCATGGAGAGCAGAGCTTTCACTACACCCAAACTCATGAAGTCCAGACACCAAAGTTGGACTGCCCACTATCAAAGCTTACAATGTGCGCAGAAGACAGGTCAATCAGACACTCCTGGCTCCACAAGGCCTGCTGCAGTAACAGACATCCATCACCACTAGGGCTGTGTTTGAGGACACACAGCCTTCATCTTTCACTAGAGGAGGCAATAACTTCCCCAGGTCAAACCAATCACTCTTTCCAACAGAAGATCCTCCATGAAGCATTCTGAGGGAGACTTCCTCTGATACATCACCTTTATATACCATTTCAGACATGGGTAAATTCCCTAAATCTTCTTCAGTAAGGACCGAAGCAAAGAATTCATTTGGTCTCTCCGCTATGGCCTTGTTCTCACTTAATGCACCTTTTACCACTCTATCATCCAATGGGCCAACTGACTCTCTCAAAGTTTTTTTTTTACAACAAATATACTTGAAAAAATATATATACATTTTTCCTTCCATGGCTAGCTTTATTTTCAAATTCTCTCTTTGCCTGTCTTATCAATACCTTGCATCTAACTTGCCAACGCTTAAGTTGCTTCCCATTTTCGTCATTTGGCTCCTTTCTCCAATTTCTGAAAGATGCTTTTTTTGGCAGCAACAGTCTTCTCTGACTTCACCTTTAAACCTTTTTAGCCTTCCTTCCACTTTTCTTAAAGCGTGGAATACATCTATTCTGGGCTTCCAAGATAGTACTTTTAAACAATCCCCATGCTTTATGTAAATCTTTAACCTAGCAGTTGCTCCTTTTAGTCATCTTTTAACTATTTTCCTCATTTTATCATAGCCTCCCTTTTGAAAGTTAAATGGTAGCATTGTGGATTTTCTTGCCATCCTTCTTTCATGTATTAAATCAAATGCGATCACACTATGATCGCTATTGCCAAGTGGCCCCAACACCCTTATCTTTTGCACCAGATCCTGTGTGCCACTAAGGACTAGGTCTAAAATTGCTTCTTGGAGCAGCTGGTTCATGAACCGACAAGAAGGGAAGCTGTCATTTATTTAATCTAAAATCTTTAACTCCCTAACATGTCCTGCTATAACACTGACCCAGTTAACATCTGGGTAATAGAAATCACCCATTATTAATGTGTTGTAACATATGTTAGCTTCCCTGATTTCTTTCAGCATTTCATCCTCCATCTGTTCATTCTGACCAGGCGATCGGTAGTACACCCCCACTACCATTGCCTTCCCCCTTTTATGTGGAATGTCTATCCATAGAGAATCTACAGGGTATTTTGTTTCCTGCAAAAAACTTTAATCTTATGTGACTGAATGCCCTCTCTAAAAGAACGCAACAACTCCACTACTTTGATCTACTCTATCATTGTGATATAGATGGTACCCAGGTATCACAGTGTCCTATTGGTTGTCCTCCTTCCACCAGATCTCTGAGATACCAATCATATCTAACCTCTCATTTAGAGATATATCGTCTAACTCTCCCATCTTATTTTTTTAGACTTCTAGCATTTGCATACAGGCATTTGAAAGACTGTATTTCATTTATATTAATTTGGTTATCAGTTGATACAAGTAATGTGGAATCTTTCAGCTCTGTACTTAAAGGGCACCTGGGTTACTTTTTTTTTTCTTTATTGGAAACTCTCTCTGTTAGGATGTCCTAACTTCCCTCTTTTGCTAGTATCTTTCAAGGATACATTCTTCTGAACCAAACGCTCTTGGGTGACTGTCAGCTTTCCCCTATTATCTAGTTTAAAAGCTGTTCTAACTCCTTTTTAAATGTTAATGCCAGCAGCCTGGCTCCATCCCAGTTAAGGTGGAACCCATCCCTTCGGAAGAGCCCCTTCCTTACCCAGAATGTTTCCCAGTTCTTAACAAATCCAGAACCCCCTTCTTTGCATCATCGTCTCATCCCTGCATTGAGACTCCAGAGCTCTGCCTTCCTTTTGGGTCCCGCGCGTAGCACGTGAAGCATTTCAGAGAATGCTAGCCTGGACGTTCAGGATTTCAATTTCCTACCTAAAAGACTAAATTTGGTCTCCAGAACCTCTCCCCCACATTTTCCTATGTCAGTGGTACCAACATGTACCAAGACAGCAGCCTCCTCCCCCAGCACTTTCTAAAACCTTATCTAGGTGTCTCGTGAGGTACGCTACCTTTGCGCCAGGCAGGCATGTTAACAGGTGATCCTCACGTCCACCAGACACCCAGCTATCTACATGCCTAATGATCAAATCACCCACTATAATGGCCGTCCTAACCTTTCTCTCATGGGCACATGGTCCTGGAGAAATCTCCTCGGTGCAAGAGGGTTTTACATCTCCTGGTGGACAAGTCCTAGCTACAGGATCACTTCCTGCTCACCCAGGTGATACTCTCCTTTCATGTGACCGCTCTTCTACATGGCAACTAAGAGGCTGCTAGACTGGAGATGGGGCTTCAATACTACATCCCTGCAGGTCTCATCTATGTATCTTTCTGAATTCCTTATGTTCTCTAAGGCTGCTATTAAAGCCTCCAGAGATCGCACTCGTTCCCCGAGGGCAAAGAGCTCCTTGCACCTAGTGCACACATAAGACTCCTCACTAACTGGGAGAAAATCGCACATGTGACACTCAATGCAAAAGACTTGTTAACCCCCCATCTCACTGCTGGACTGCTGTCTGCATTCTAGTTTGAAAGTTTTGTTTAGCTATTTAAGTTGTTTGAAGTTATTAGGGATACTTGTAATAATACAACTATACCAAATAACTTTAAGGGACTTGGTTGACGTCAAGATTAATTTATTTCAGGCCTTTAATTCATCTATTCCTGGTGAGGATAATCAGCTGAACTTGAAAGTGATTTTGAATACCCTACCCATTTAATAGGTCTAAGGCCCTATAAAGCTACAATTATGCCTGGGGTATGTGGGAGGGAACTAACACTTAGTAAAGGCTGGCTTGCTATACACAGGTCCCACACCTGTGCTTGTAAAGTAATCTGTGAACACTTTCCTGGGTGATTAACACAGCCCTTACTTTGATAGAGGGAGCCTTTCAAATCACCCCTTTGATCTGTCACTTGGCTTTAACACCTATTAAAAACAATGTCACAGGTCTCATGCCCACTATCTAGAAGGTCTCTTTGTAAAGGTCTCTAGAAACAATTTATTCCTTTCTGCTCAAAAAGTATTGACCTTATTTTTCCTTCTATGCTAAGCTATACTCTGATTTGATTTAAAATTAAAGCTCTATGCTGATACTAGGCCCCGAGTTAACAAATACACTGGATTCTAATTTACAAAGATTAATCAGCTTTAATCTAAAGAATCCCCCCCCCCCCAAGATTTAGAAGATTTCCCAGAAGTCAATACTTACAAGTGCAGATCTCTCTCCAACAGTAGCAGCCCCTTTTGATAGTATATCTGGATTTTCAGAAAGCCTTTGACAGGGTCCCTCATGAGAGACTCTTGGCCAAATTAAAAAGTCATGGGATTGGAGGCAGTGTACTACTGTGGATCAGGAACTGGTTAAAAGATAGAAAGTAGAGAGTAGGGCTAAATGGCCAATTTTCTCAATGGAGAAAGGTGAATAGTGGAGTACCCCAGGGATCTGTGCTGGGCCTGCTACTTTTTAACATATTCATAAATGACCTGGAAATGGGAATAATGAGTGAGGTGTTCAAATTTGCCGATGACACAAAATTATTCAAAGTTGTTAAAACACAAGAGGATTGTGAAAAATTGCAAGAGGACCCTGATAAACTGGAAGATTGGACACCCAAATGGCAGATGAAATTTAATGTGGACAAGTGCAAAATTATGCACCTAAGAAAGAACAACCCAAACTTTGGTTACATGATGCAAATTACCATCTTAGAAATCACCACCCAGGAAAATGATTTAGGCCTTATCGTGGATAATATATTGAAACCCTCCGCCCAGTGTGCAGTGGCAACCAAGAAAGCTAATAGAATGCTATCATAAGGAAAGGAATGGAGAATAAAAATAAGGATATTATAATGCCTCTGTATCATTCCATGGTACAACTGCACCTTGAATATTGTATGCAATTCTGGTCATCATATCTTAAAAAGGATATAGCAGAATTAGAAAAAGGTACCGAGAAGAGCAACAAAAATGGTAAAAGGAGATGAAAGGATACCCCTATGAAGAGAGGCTTAAAAGGTTAGGGCTCTTCAATTGGAAAAGAGACTGCTGAGGAAGACATATAATAGAGGTTTATAAATTAATGAATGGAGTGGAAGAGGTAAACGTAGATCAGTTGTTTCCGAAATCAAAAAAAGTAGAAAGACTAGAGGGCACACAATGAAGCTAATAAAAGAAAATATTTTTCACAATGCGTTATCAAACTCTGGAATTTGTTATCAGAGGATGTAGTAAAAGCTGTTAGTGTAGCTGAGTTTAAAAAGGTTTGGACAACTTCATAAGAACATAAGAAATGCCATACTGGATCAGAACAAGATCCATCAAGCCCAGTATCCTGTTGTTTCGAACAGTGGCCAATTCAGGTCACAAGTACCTAGCAGGTTCCCAAAAAGGCACAGGTTCCACAATCCTTGTCCTGGGGCAAGCAATAGATTTCCCGGGTCCTCTTTAATAATGGTTTATGGACCTTTTCTTCAGGAACTTGTCCAAACCTTTTTTAAACCCAGCTATACTAACAGCTTTTACTACAGCCTCTGCAATGAATTCCAATTCCTGGAGGAAAGGGCCATAAACCATTATTAAAAGAGGACCCAGGAAATTCACTGCTTATCCCGGGACAAGCATTGTGGAACCTGTTTTCCTTTTTGGGAACCTTCCAGGTACTTGTGACCTAGATTGGCCACTGCTAGAAACAGGATACTGGGCTTGATGTGCCTTGGTCTGAACCAGTACGGCATTTCTTATGTCGATCTCCCAGAGGTGAGGAAGGGCCTGGTCAAATGACAAGGAACATGAAGAACCAAAAATTAGGCTGCATCTCTGCAACAGGTACCTATGCACCCTGGACCAAAGCTTTGGTTCCATGGTCAAAGTCACACCCCAGAGAGCCTGAGGGAACCAGGCCCATAGAACTGACCAAGAAGCACATGCTTTGAGTTAGCTGAGATTCAAGCCAACTCTCCATTTTAAGAAAGGACAGTATGGAACAGACCTCCCAGGCATTCCCAATCCTCAGAGAAAATCAGTCTGCTCTTAGGACAGTTGATCACAGACCCTAGTCTTTCCACCAGAGCTCAGCAGACCTATGTTGTATTTGGCCTTCACCAAAAAGACTGACTGGGCTAGACATACATCCAGGTATGTGTAGCCAGGCCCTCTGCATGCAGATAGGAGTTGCTACCATCACTATTACCTTGGCAAAGGTATGGGGTGCCACATCTAGGTACAAGGCATGGCTTGAAACCAGAGGTGGCCTAGAACACAGAAGTGGAGAAACAGCTGAACACAATGGAAAAGCGATAAATATCATGGCGAGGTCCAGGAGGCGAAGAGTACCTACTACCTAACCGATGCAGTGACATTCTCAAAAGATCGCATGTGAAAAAGAGAAACTCTGAGTTTAAAGACAATCCGCTCTAAAACCAGAACAAGTTGGAAGGAACCTCCCTTCCCAGATCTGCATGCATCAGGGATAATCTCATTTCACAGGGACTATGGGAAGAAAACAACCAGCCATTATAGGAAGCACTGAAGAGCTTGCACAAACGACCTCTACCAAACCAGAGCACCACAGGGAGACCCTGTAAGCATTGCCGTATTTCAAATAGGGTGCATCAAAAGTTCGAGACTAGCCTCAACCAGAAGACAGACAGCTTGATGAAGGCACTAGCAAACTCCAATCTTGCCCAAGGGCCCCAAAGACTAACTAGTCTAACATGGTATGGGTTCACTCAGCAAGAATGGGCCAAGTTACACCCCCTCTAGCTGCACCTCAGGAGGAATGACCATCACTCTGAGGGGGATTAGCCTTCCAAAGAACACAGAGGCAACTCGAGCATGACAAACTCCAAAAAGAGTGACCCTACTGCAATGGGGGCCCCAAAGGCCATATCATCATCCAAAAGGTAACTCTAGGATCTACCCACAGCTTCTCAAGGCTTCTTGGGCCTTCTGTTTGTCTTCCAGAACTCTCCTCTCAGAGAGAAAGTGACCATTAAGGGAGACTGCTCCATCACAGATCAGAGATCGCATCAGACTAATGCCTGCACTACCAATTGGCCAATACCACCGTCACTGTCTGGAAGAGGTTCTGAAGCAGCCTTAACCACCAGCAGCCCGCTACAAGTCTCCTAGCATCTGGAAAAAGACTGGACTTAATGACCATTTGACTCAATCAAAGCTAGGTATTCCAGAGAACAAACCTGTAACTTTAGGAACAAGAGACCATAACCCTATGACAGAGCTACAGAGGGTGGAGGCCTCATCCGCGGACTAGCCTCCAGGGATGCACACAGCACCGCAAGAAAATCAAAGTCATCTACTGCTAAGGCCTACTTAAAGGCTCTGAGCCTCCAACACTGAGACTCTTCACATGCACCACTTCCGAGATAGTCTGTGCTATGTCCCATCTATGAACAGGATCTCCACTCCAGTGAGCATGAAGTGCTGATCCAGCTTGCCATGGGGATGAAGGAACAGCTGAGACAGGACCCTAGAACTTCAGGGGTCCAGTTTGGGGGTTTTGTCCCTAAAATCCTATGCACTATTATATAGGGACAGGGGGCAGCATGAACACAGTAGTCTATTGAATCTCCCAAGTATAAAGGAGACCTGCCTGCTTATCTTGCCCAAAAGCCAACTCTGCAATCTGTAGAACTGCCATAATTTATTTAACAGATTTTTATATACCACCTTTAATCGAAGGCTGTTTACAAAGAACAACAGTATACAAGCTCAAGAGAGTTGCATTACATAGAACATGGCCAAGTAAACGTGGCATTAAATATGGGGGTTATACATGAATCAAAAGTGTGTGGATGGTTATGGTGTATACAGTTAGGTAATGTCATTAGGACTAAAATGTTTAATAAAGAGATGCGTTTTTAATAGTTTCTTCAGATCTTGTGCAGATCTAATGGCTTCTGGTAGCGAGTTCCAAATCACTGGAATGAATAGCGTGAAGGCTCTATTGTTTGTATGCTGTGTACATTTGGTCTTGAAGGGGGGGTGGGGATGGCAAGAAGATTCCGATTTGCTGATCTTTTGGGCCTTGCTGTTGATGTTCTTGTGATTAGATCGTCAAGACAGGGAGCAGATAGTTTATGAAGAATTTTATAGATGGTGGTTGTTTAATCCTTTGGGCAAATGGAAGCCAGTGTAATCTCCTGAGAGTTGGAGTTATGTGTTGACGACCTGATGTACCTGTTAGGATTCTAACGGCAGCATTCTGCACTAATTGTAGTGGAAATAATGCCTGTTTCAGCAGTCCCCGTTGCCATAATCATGACTGGGCATGATGATGGCCTGAAAAGCTAATCTGTAATCATTGTCTTGAAGAATAGGACATAGATGTTTGAGGACTCTACGTTTCAGGTATGCTGTATTGGCTGCCTTCTTCATGTGCAAAAGCATGTTAAGGTTACTGTCAAGAGTTATGCCAAGGTATTTGACTTCCCTTTTTATGTTAATTTCAGCATGTTGGAGTACGATTTTCTCTGGAGGATTGAAAGATGGGTCTCTGAAGATTAGTAGGGCTTCTGTCTCCTTTTTATTCACTGCTAGATTTAATTCTGTGAGAAGGTTTGACAGCCGTGAAGCAGTCAGATATCATGAGAAGTCTGGGGTGATCGTGTTGAAGGGCATAAGAAGGGCATATAGATGAAAGTGCATGTTCCATTTTCTTAATAGGTTGCATATGGGCTGTATGTAAATATTAAATAGTAGGGCTGATAAGGCTGATCCCTGTGGTATGCCTTGTTTTAGGTTAAATGGTTTGGAATTGCTGGGTCCGACTTTTACTTGTAGCGTTCTAAGAGGTAAGATGTGAACCAGTTTATTGTGCTGTTAAGCAGGTCTATGTTTCCAAGCCTGGCTAGGAAGGTGTGATGTGATGTGATACCAAGTTAAAGGCAGCACTCATGCCCAGAAAGATCATAATGAATCCTTGATGGGGCTTATCTAAGCCTCTGATTAGTGTGTCAAAGAGAACAATGAAGAGTGTGTCAGCGCCATGCCATGGGCAGAAGCCATGCTACTGTGGGTCCAATGGAGCATAAGAATCAACATGATCTTGGAGCTGGTGTTGTATAGTCTTTTTGATTATTTTGATTATTTTTGTATAGTCTTTGTATTGTATAGTCTTTTTGATTATTTTGGTTATTTGATTATAAAACTCGAGAAACGATGGCGTCGATCTCGCTCCACAGATGACCAGACAGCCTACAACACAAACTCTCGACCCACAGAAAAGCAGTCCTGACAAAAATGAAACAATTCCACACTGATACACTCAAAAGATCCCTAAATAAACCACGGGATCTTTTCAACTTAGTCAAATCCCTATCGAAGGAACAATCACCATGTCCTCCTGAGGAGATCCACCCACAAGCCTTCGCGGACCATCTACAATCAAAACTATTACAAACAAACAAAATCGCTACCTTCAGGCCTCAAGACACCACCTGCCTAAACTACCTCTCAATGTTCTCCACACCACCCAAGAAACATGTGGAAGATACCATTGCGGCCATCAACACCACCACTGCTCACACTGACCCTTGTCCAGCTTACTGGATAAAGAATATACGCAGTGATATCAGTCCATTAATCACAAGAATGATAAGACTATCGTTCACAACGGGGTCCTTCCCCTCAGCACTCAAACAAACTTCAATTAGACCTCTTCTAAAAAAAAACAAGCTTGATCCTAGTAAAGTGGATTCATACAGACCCATAGCTAGTATACCTTTTCTAGCTAAGATATTTGAAAAGGAAGCACAACGACAAATACAAGACCACATCGACACTGCATCCCCACTAGACCCCCATCAACATGGTTTCAGGGAGTTCCATGGCGTGGAAACCCTTCTTATCTCCCTTCTCAATAATATCATCACATATGTTGACAACATCCACCAAGGTTGTGTGCTTATCTTCATAGACATAGCTGCAGCCTTCGACTCGGTACACCACGGTCTGCTCATAGAACGCCTAAAAGAAAAAGGCATTAACGGCCTCGCCCTTGATTGGTGTAGATCATACCTTGAAGGAAGATGGCAGCAGGTAAGATCAAGATCAACAAAATCAGAGCCCTTCCACCAAGACCAGGGCGTTCCACAAGGCTCATCATTATCTTCTCTCATGTTTAACATTTACATACAACCTGTCTGTAACATCATCATCTTTCAATGTTCAATGTCAGATATACGCCGATGACATCCTTCTATACATGCCATTCTCCACAAAGCAAATGGACCTCTCACCTCTCATTGAATGTTTTGATGCAGTGTCAGAATGGTTTCTCTGTATTCAACATAAGAAAACGGAGGTACTCTTCATCACAAAAAATCTGAATTTTACCCCACCAACTCATATAAAAGTGAGAGAAGCTGAACTCCAAACGAAATCTACAATTCGATACTTAGGAGTCACATGGGATCAACGTTTGGATATGAAACTACACATATCCCACATTGTCAGAGCCGTATATTTCAAGATCCGGACACTCAAACACCTCCGATCCTTATTGGACCCAAGTGATTTCCGGACTGTTTACCAAGCTCTTATCCTTCCCCACTTTGATTTCGCCAATGCTATTCTCCAAGGTCTCCCACAGTCTACATTGAATCCTCTACAACTTGCCATGAACGCCGCTGCTAGAGTTCTATCTGGAGCATCGAGATTTGACCACATCACGCCCATCTTAATTCAGCTCCACTGGCTCCCAATACACGGAAGAATACTATTCCAAGACTCTGATACTTACCTTTAAAGCCATCAACGGCATAACTGCTTCATCACTAGTTAATCTAGTTCAGCCCACTCCGCCTAACAGATCCAGAAGATCCACATCAGCAAACACTCTAATTATCCCAAGTGCAGCAACAAAATACACACTAACAACGTCAAATAGGGCTTTCAGTTTTTATGCTCCCAAGTGCTGGAACACATTACCACCAGGAATCCGAGCCATTACCGATCTCACACAATTCAGGAAAGCACTCAAACACTACTTATTTATACAACATTACCAGATCAACCACACTCCACCATAGCCACACCTTTTCCTTTGTATCATAGTCCCTATTCTTAATATCTATCCGTAGGCCATTCATAATCCATTATTCAAAGCTTACTGTTACATATGTAAATAGTTGATGTGCATGTTTCCCTAAGTTATCCAAGTTGTATTTCCCTGTTCTCTGTAAAACCTAACATTTGTTCATTATGGTTCGTTGTTCCATGTAAACCGCGCTGATACTAAATAGTGCGGTATATAAGAAACTAAAATAAATAAATAAATATTTTAGACAGGAATGGGATGCTGCCGATCGGTCGATATGAACTGGGGTCTGTTGGGGCCAATGAGGATTTCTTCAGGAGGGGGCGTATTGAAGCCTGTTTCAGGGCGGGGGGTAGGTATCCTTGAGAGAGAGGTGTGGACCATCTTTAGTATAGTCAGAATGAACTCGGTACAAAGGGATTTTATCCATGTAACTGAGCATGGATCCAGTGGGGAGTTTGTGGTATTATAATATCCTATAAGAGAATAAAACCAGGCACTGCTGAGAAAAAAAAGGCAAATCACAGAGATCCTAACAAGTCCCTGTGGGAGACTACCACTCTGTTCTCCTCAGTTACCTAACAGTGACCAGAACGTCATGTGAGACCTTCAGCCAATCACTAGAGGGGAAAAGTGGGGCTCCCAGAGAACAGTAGAGCGCAAGAGTGAAGACAGGGCCGTGACCCTCTAGTTGCCTGAGCCAAAAGCATTCATGGGTTCCAGGACTCCAGGGTAGGAAGCTCAGGCCCCTATGAAGGGATCCATTAAGCAGCTAGCCATACTGAATACAGCTTGACAGCTGTTTCAAGAGCTGCGGTGCAAGCCAGAGGGTGCCCAGGGGCCAGTGGGAATGCAGCTAGGGCCACTCCACCATCCAAAGTGGCTGTGGGACTCACTGACATAAAAGGAGAAAAGAAGAGAGTGTCAGGAACTACAAGCATTGCAAGGTGGGGGAGGGGGGGGAAGGTGTCCCAGAATGCTGGCAAAAAAGTGCCCCAGGCTTTACAACCACAATGGGGGCAATAAACAGCAGTCGTCGCATGGCTGAAAACCACAGTGGCAAAAAGAAAAAAAAAAAAAAACACAAACACATACAAAGAAAAACAGTGCCAAAAAAAAAAGAAGCTCAGCCACAGCAAAAAGGGAATCTTGAGGCTTGTTGGGCTGATCAGGGAACCCAACCATTGAAGCCACAGACACCCATACAAACCTGGGGACACCTAGCTGCCAAACAAGGCCTTTTTTTCCATTTAAAGCTGCTTTATTCAAAACAGCAGAAAACAAATGCATCCCATTAAATTCAATGGGGGAAAAAAGTAATTGGAAAAGAAATCAAATAAAATTAAGAAAAAAGTGGAAAACCTCAGGGCATGCCAATAAGGACAGCAGGAAGGAAGGAGGGAGTCCAATTTTCACCCCCTTTAGGGGCTCTGTGTGGCCCTCCAGCTCTAGCCCAAGTGCTAGTAAATTGTAGGAAAGAGCGCTGGATCCTGGGTGGCTGTTGGCTTGAGAGGTCAAGGGCATACTTCTTCTCCAAGCACTGTTGAGCCCTTCCAGACTCAATCCTAAGGCCACTGCACCATAATGTGGGCCAAGAGAGTAAGGCAGACCTGCACTGCTGTACCTGTCCATACACCTTGTCACCTGCTGGAGGCAGACAGTATTGGTTTCTTTCAGTGCTGTACCAGAGGATATACCGAGGGATGACATCACTGAATTTTGTTCATGTCTGCCTCCGCCTGCTGGCAAGGGAGCATAATCCACTCATCTAGTCTGGTCTAGTAGGATGATAAGGAATTGCTGTTTGTGGGGTTTTGAATTTGGGTATGTCAGAGGCGCTATAGCTGGATTTTGAGTTTGCACCCTCCCGGTGGGATATGACATCATGGTCTATTTTAGATTCTCCATCATGTGTGCTGGTGTTGCTGGCAGGGCTACCAGAATGGGGATGTGGGTACTGTCAGGATAGGGGATGGGCCTGCAGTTGGACTTTCAGAAAACTGATGTATGCAAAGGCAGGGGCCTTCTATTAATTGATTCTGCCTGAGCTGGTGGGGAAAGCAAGGGCATAAAAGCATCAGAGCTTCAGAATTACTCCCACTATTATTGAATATATGCAATAATGTCTGAGGCCAGGTTATCTCTCTGAATGTTAGTAGCATCTCTTCACGGTTAGACATAAATGTATTTTTCAATAGGAGGAAGAGACATAAATCACCCTTTTGCAGGAGACACATCTGACTAAGGAGGAGCACCTGAAACTTCAAAAGGAAATGGGTTGGTAGTAATAGGGTATGCTTCCTATAAAACAACAAAAGTAGAGGGGCTTGTATTTTGGTACATAAGGCCCACCCCATAACATTTCTCTCCTATTCTAATCCTGGGGGGGTATATGGTTATTTGGGAAGGTCTTCTCTATTCAGTAGATGCGAAAATTGGATCATATTTCATCAGCTTTATTGCACTTACATTGACTAACTTTAACAGCTAGATTTCAATTTAAATGTTTATGTAAAGCACATAAGCTGGATTACAAGTTGAGGGAGAATGAGCTTTCTGCCCTGTTATGTTGCACATTCCTTTATGATAGACGTCTACAGTTGTGGTCAACATTATTGGCACCCTTGCATTTTAGGTATGTTATGTACAATATCTTGAGAAATAATTGGAAATATTCCAACTGTATGTCATCATAATATTTTAATAGTATAGTCAGAGGCGAATAACAAACAAAAAAAAATAGATGTCTGTGCAACTCAGACATACTAATTTCTGAGGAAAAAAGACCTGGACAGGATTAATAGCACCCTTCACTAATATTTTATTGCACAACTCTTGGTAGTGATGACAGCCTCCAAATGTTTCTTGTAGCCATCTATAAATGTTTCGTACATCTGTCTGCTAGTAGTTTCTCCCACTCTTCAACTTTGATTTGTTCCATCTCATGAAGGTTTCCAGGATTCCTTTTACCAATAGAAGATTTCAGCTCTTTTGAAAGGTTCTCAACTGGAGTGAGATCAGGACTTATTGCTGGCCAGTTTAAAAAGTCCATTTGTTCCTTGTTAACCATTCTTTTTTGTACTTTTGGATGTATGTTTTGGGTCATTGTCCTGCTGGAAAACCCATGACCTTCAACCCAGACCTAGCTTTCTGACACTTGGTAGCGCATTTCACTCCAAAATACCTTGGTAGTGCTCCAACTTCATGATTCCTTTAATACGTTCCAGGCCTCCCCACAAGACAGAAAAACAGCCTTACAACATTATGGAACCTCCACCATATTTAACTACAGGAAGGGTATTTTTTTTTCCTTATAAACTTCATTTCTTCACCTGCAAAATGTATCGCTGGTCTGCATTGCCAAAGAACTCAAGTTTGGCTTCATCTATCCACAGAACATTTTCCCCAGAAGGACTGTGGTTTCTCAAGGTGGATTTGGGCAAAGATCAGGAGTGCCTTTTTAGGTTTGTCTTTGAGTAGTGAGGTCCCCTCCTTGGCCTTTGCTCATTAAGTCCTTTGTTTAATGCATGGCATATGGTGCGGGTTGAAACCACTATGCCAGATTGCTCCAGGTCAGCCTTAAGCTCTATGGATGTTGTACATGGCGTTTCTCCAACAGTTCGCTCTTAGCTTTGAAGACTTATTGGATTAATTTTCCTCTTCCCACCACGTCCTTTGAAGTTTGATGTTTAGTGACAATGGTTGTTCTGACTGTCTCAGGCAGCTCTCATCATTACCATTTTGGAAATGGAACAGGGAAGGAATGTGACCATTTTAAACATTGGAGCCTTCATTCATTGCTTGGTGCAAGTCATGCGGGTACTGACAACTGATCACAGGTGCATCTAATTTTACTGCAATGTGGTTTTCTGTTCAAACTGATTTCAATTTTTTATAAAAGGTGCCAATAATCATGTCCTGGCAATTTCCCAGTTTTTATACCATATCCTACTATTTCCTTTTTTAATTGGTCTTGTTTTATTTGATTCTTTTATGTGCCAAAGATGTGTACATATATAATCCAAAGCCATTTCACTACTCACTTTTGCTTTTAGGAGAAATTGGACATTAAGGGGGTCTTGAAGGACTGGAAAGGGGGGCTGTTACTTCTGGAGAGAAATCTGAAATTGTGAGTATATACTTCTGGGAATTTTTCTGAAAGGAATTTATTTTCTTTTAAAGCTAATTAATCTGTGAACCCACTATTTGTTTTGTTAAATCAGTCAGGGCCTAGTAGCAACAGTTTAAGATTCAATTTAAAAACACAGAAGAGAACTTTCTGGTTACCTTTCATACCCAGTAGACAGCTGTAGTTTAAATTTCATAGTCACTCAGGGCCTAGCATCAGCAAAGTACTTTTAGTTTCAAATTAAAACACAGAAGAGAGCTTTCTGGTTAAATTTAGAATCCAGCAGAGAGCTTGTAGTTTAAATTTCATAATAGGTTAGAGCCTAGTAGCAGCAAAGAGCTATAATTTAAATCAAATCAGAATATAGTTTTCCTCAGCAGCACAGGACAAGGTACTGTGTAGCAGCCCTTTTTTAATAAGTGTAAACCCCTCTCGCACCGAGGAGGTTTCTCCAGGGCCAAGTGCCCATGCGGGAAGGGTTAGGACAGCAGTTATAGTTGGTGATTCGATCATTAGGCATGTAGATAGCTGGGTGGCTGGTGGACGTGAGGATCGCCTGGTAACATGCCTGCCTGGTGCGAAGGTAGCGGACCTCACACGCCACCTAGATAAGGTCTTAGATAGTGCTGGGGAGGAGTCTGCTGTCTTGGTACATGTTGGTACCAATGACATAGGAAAATGTGGTAGGGAGGTTCTGGAAGCTAAATTTAGGCTTTTAGGTAGGAAGTTGAAATCCAGAACTTCCAGGGTAGCGTTCTCCGAAATGCTTCCCGTTCCACGCGCAGGACCCAATAGGCAGGCAGAGCTCCGGAGTCTCAATGCGTGGATGAGACAATGGTGCAGAGATGAGGGGTTCGGATTTGTTAGGAACTGGGGAACATTCTGGGGAAAGGAGGGGCTCTTCCGAAGGGATGGGCTTCACCTTAACCGGGATGGAACCAGGCTGCTGGCATTAACCTTTAAAAAGGAGATAGAGCAGCTTTTAAACTAGATAATAGGGGAAAGCTGACAGTCGCCCAAGAGCGCATGGTTCGGAAGAATGTATCCTTGAAGGATACTACAAAAAGCAGAGAGGTTCCAAAAAAGAGTAAAGTAGCCCAAATGCCCTCGAGTATGGAGCAGACAGAACTTAAAGATCCCAAATTACCCATGTCTACCAATAGCCAAATTAATATGAATAAAATACAGTCTCTAAAATGCTTGTATGCAAATGCTAGAAGTCTACAAAACAAGATGGGAGAGTTAGAATATATAGCACTAAACGAGAGGTTAGATATGATTGGAATATCAGAGACATGGTGGAAGGAGGACAACCAGTGGGACACTGTGATACCTGGGTACAAACTATATCGAAATGATAGAGCTGATCAAATTGGTGGAGGGGTTGCGCTCTATGTTAGAGAGGGCATTGAGTCAGAAAGGATTAAAGTTTTGCAAGAAACAAAATTTGCTGTAGAATCTCTATGGATTGAAATTCCATGTAAAAAGGGGAAGGCGATGGCAGTGGGGGTGTACTATCGTCCGCCTGGCCAGAATGAACAAATGGATGATGAAATGCTCAAAGAAATCAAGGAAGCTAGCAAAAGTTACAGTGCAGTAATAATAATGGGTGATTTCAATTACCCCGGCATCGACTGGGTCAGTGTCACAACAGGACATGCTAGGGAGATAAAGTTCCTAGATGAAATAAATGACTGCTTCTTGGAGCAGCTGGTTCATGAACCGACCAGAGGGGAAGCAATATTAGACCTAGTCCTTAGTGGAACACCAGATGTAGTGCAAGAGATAAGGGTGTTGGGGCCACTTGGCAATATTGATCATAGCATGATCGCCTTTGATTTAATTAGTGGAGGAGGGATAGTAAGGAAATCCACAGTACTACCCTTTAACTTTCGAAAGGGAGACTATGATAGAATGAGGAAAACAGTTAAGAAAAAACTAAAAGGAGCAGTTGCAAAGGTTAAAGACGTACATCAAGCTTGGGTGTTGTTGAAAAATACTATCTTGGAAGCCCAGACCAGCTGTATTCCACGCTTTAAGAAAAGTGGAAGGAAGTCCAAAAAATTGCCAGCATGGTTTAAAGCTGAGGTCAGAGAGGCTGTTGTTGCCAAAAAAGCATCTTTCAAGAAATGGAAAAAAGAGCCAAATGATGAAACCTGGAAACAGCACAAGCACTGGCAAGTCAAATGCAAGGCATTGATAAGGCAGGCAAAGAGAGAATTTGAGAAGAAGCTTGCTGCGGAAGCAAAAACGCGAAATAAAGACCTTTTCAAGTACATTCGTAGCAAAAAACCCGTGAGAGAGTCAGTTGGTCCATTAGATGATAAAGGGGTTAAAGGAGCACTAAGAGGCGACAAGGCGATAGCGGAGAGACTGAATGAATTCTTTGCTTCGGTCTTTACTGAGGAAGATGTAGGGATGTTACCCACGACTGAAGTGGTATTTAAAGGTGTGGAAGAATTGAAGGAAATATCGATACATCGGGAAGATGTCTTACAACTATTAGATAAACTGAAGAGTAGCAAATCACCTGGGCCGGATGGTATACATCCAAGGGTGTTGAAAGAACTGAAATTTGAGATTGCAGACCTGCTATCAGTAATCTGTGAACTATCATTAAAATCATCTCTAATACCTGAGGATTGGAGGATCACCAATGTAACACCAATTTTTAAAAAGGGTTTGAGGGGTGATCCGGGAAACTACAGACCGTGAGCCTGACATCAGTACCGGGAAAAATGGCAGAAACCATCATAAAGAATAAAATTACTCAGCATATAGATAGTCATGACCTAATGGGAGACAGCCAACATGGCTTTAGACAAGGAAGATCTTGTCTTACTAATCTGTTATGTTTTTTTGAAGGAGTGAATAAACAGGTGGACAAAGGTGAGTCGGTTGATATTGTGTATCTGGACTTTCAGAAAGCCTTTGACAAGGTCCCTCATGAGAGACTTTTGGCAAAACTAAAGAGTCATGGGATAGGAGGCAGTGTACTACTGTGGATCAGGAACTGGTTAAAAGATAGAAAGCAGAGGGTAGGGCTAAATGGCCAATTTTCCCAATGGAGAAAGGTGAATAGTGGTGTACCCCAGGGATCTGTGCTGGGTCCGCTGCTTTTTGACATATTCATAAATGACCTGGAAAGTGGAATAACGAGTGAGGTTATCAAATTTGCTGATAACACAAAACTATTTAAAGTTGTTAAAACCCAGGAGGATTGTGGAAAATTGCAAGAGGATCTTGATAAATTGGAAGACTGGGCATCAAAATGGCAGATGAAATTTAATGTGGAGAAGTGCAAGGTTATGCACCTAGGGAAGAACAACCCAAACTATGGTTACACGATGCAAGGTTCCACATTAGGAACCACCACCCAAGAAAAAGATTTAGGCGTCCTTGTGGATACCATGTTAAAACCCTCGGCCCAGTGTGCAGCGGCGGCCAAGAGAGCAAATAGAATGCTAGGTATGATAAGGAAAGGAATGGAAAATAAAACAAAAGATATTATAATGCCTCTATATCGTTCCATGGTGAGACCGCACCTTGAATATTGTGTGCAATTCTGGTCGCCATATCTTAAAAAGGATATAGCAATTTTAGAAAAGGTTCAGAGAAGAGCCACCAAAATGGTAAAGGGGATGGAAGGCTACTCCTATGAAGAAAGGCTAAAAAGGTTGGGGCTCTTTAACCTGGAAAAGAGACGGCTGAGGGGAGATATGATAGAAGTCTATAAATTAATGAACGGAGTGGAACGGGTAAACGTAGATCGATTGTTTACCTTATCAGAATATAGAAAGACTAGGGGACATGCAATGAAGCTACAGGGTAAACTATTTAAGACTAATAAAAGAAAATATTTTTTCACTCAACGTGTAATCAAACTCTGGAATTTGTTACCGGAGGATGTAGTAAAGGCTGTTAGTGTAGCTGGGTTTAAAAAAGGTTTGGACAAGTTCCTGGAGGAAAGGTCCATAAACCATTATTAAGAAGGGACCCAGGATATCAATGCTTGAACCAATACAAGCATTGTGGAACCTGTGTCCCTTGGGGAAACTGCTAGGTACGTATTACCTAGATTGGCCACTGTTGGAAACAGAATACTGGGCTTGATGGACCTTGGTCTGACCCAGTATGGCATATCTTATGTTCTTATGTTCTAAGGGGTTGAACTTCAAGGGTGCCAATAATGCTGACCACAACTGTATCAATGAGAATTTGTTATATGAATCAAGGATAGCAAGGGTAAAGAAACAGGCTACACATGTTAGAGTGTTTTTTGCGGTAGACTCAATTATGGAACTCTGCAATGGGAGATGCTGAAAGTGATTCTTCATAAGCAAATAATAGTGAATTTTCTAAACAGAAGGTGCTTTGCAATGGCCCTGGGTCTGCTATAGGTATAAAGACAGGGCCCGTTTGGAGTCCAGTGTATGGAGTATAGTTTCCTCCCGACCAGCATGAACCGCGAGAAAAAGGTGGGAAGGACTACCTCCTGGTTGAGGTGGAAAGGAGATACCACATTTGGGAGGAATTTGGGGCGAGTGCGGAGCACCACCCTATTCTTGTAGAATCTTGCATATGGCGGCTCTGCCACCAGAGCCTGAAGTTCGCTCATTCTGAGAGCGATGTGAGAACTAACAGGAAGGCAAACTTCCATGAAAAATACCGCCGATAGCAAGTAGCTAGAGGCTCAAAAGGCAGCCTGGTGAGCTGTGAGAGCACCACACAGATCCCATTCCACCACCAGGAGGTGGAGGGGGGGGCTTAGACAACAGGAGGCCCTAGAGGAACAGAGACCAGGGGCTGACTAGAGAGGCGCTTCCCCTCGATAGGTTGGTGGGGTGCAGCGATCGCACTCATGTGCACCCTCACTGAGTTTGACTTTAGTCCAGCATGCAACAGATGCAGTAGGTACTGGAACACTAGTTGCATCGGGCAAGAGAAGGAGTTCTCCCGCCTCTCCACACACCATACTGAGAATCTTCGCCACTTAAAAGGTGCAAACTCGCCTTGTGGAGGGCTTGCGGGAGGCCAACAGGGCCTCCTCAACTTCTCATGGGAGGTTGAAAGGGGCCAAGGCTACCCTTTCAGCAGCCACACTGTTAGCATTAGAGACCCCAGATTGAGGTGCAGGAAGGAGCCCTCCTCGAAACAGGAAGACCAGGGCATGACCCAGCAGGACCAAGAGTGTAGCTGACAGGGAGAGCAGCAGTGGGAACCAAGGCTGTCTGGATCACCTGGGGCAATCAGTATCAGTGCTACCCCCTCACGCTGGACCTTGAAGACCAGAGGGGGAGGGGGGGGGTCAGCAGAAAGGCATATAGGAGGCCATCCATCCTTGGGACCAGAAAGGCATCAGCTGCCACCCTTGCCGAGTGCAGCTGCCACAAACAAAAAGCAGGATAGTCACACATTGTCCAGGGTGGCAAAGAGGTCCATCACAAGCATCCCCCAGAGGCAGAAGAGCCATGAGGCCACTCTGGGATTCAGGTGCCACTCATGCAGTTGAAGACCCTGCTCAGTCTGTCCGCCAGCAGGTTGTCCTCGGCCGGGAGATAGACCACCCACAGGAGCATGTTGTGAGCAGCAAAGGAAAGGAGAACCACCACTTCCTGGCAGAAGGGGTATGACCTCGTACCTTCCTGCTTGTTGACACAGAACATGGCAACTTGGTTGTCCGTCTGTATCTACACCAGGCTGGTTCACAGGTGGTGGAATGCCCATAGGGCCAGGAAGATCGCCCTGAGTTCCAGAAGATTGATCTGTAGCTGGGATTCTGCCTGGGATCAACTACCTTGTGTGCAATGGTCCTCGCAATGCACCCCCAAACCGAAGAGGGAGGCATCAGTGGTCAGGACCCTCTGGGGCATGCTCTCTCTTTTTCATATATTTCAGTGCTTTGGTCTCCCAGATACCTACTGGGTGCTCTATATGCATAACCAAGAGTTAGTGTGTTGACCAATGGGTTTGCATTGTGATTCATTTCCTTTCAAATGTGGTACCAGGCAGGGCTTCCCACTGTTTTGCCTTCTTTTTTACTTAATTTTTCCAAAACATTCCTGCCATCTTTGGAAGTTGATGGGATTTCTTTTTAAGAACATAGTACATAAAACATTGCTTTACACATATGATGTGCTGATTTAGGGGCCTTTTAATAAATCCCAGTAAGGCTGTGTATTTAACGTGCTTTACAAACACCCGTTAAGTGCAAAGCTACTGTGTTAGCTGTCAGGAGTGTGACCAGCATGTTCCCAGCAGTTAAAGCTCGACCGAGTACCACACAGTACACTTAATGCAGGTGCACCTAACAATACCCATAGAAGTAACATTATGTGCAACTGCATTCATGTACTAATCTGCTCTCCACTTCCACACTCTGCCCCAAGTCACCCATTCTCTATACTAGTGCGCAAGTGCTAGTTAATGTGCTTCTTAACAGTCGCTAGCTGGCATGACCATGCATTAGCATTCACTACAGCCAAGGTCTGCATGCTGTAAAAGGCACCTCCTTCGACTAAAGTTGCTATGTCTGCATTGAAGCTTTCATGCATAATGGAGGAGTAAGGTGCTCTCTTGGGTTATAAAATTAATTACACTAAATCAGAGATCTATCCCGTCGGTCCTGTGGGCAAGTTTCCTAAATGCATACAGACTTTCCGTGTTGTACCTTCTGGTTTTACTTACCTGAATTTTCATATAGTAAGAGAGTTTAAATATTTGTATCAAGTCAATTATGCTCTGTTTACACTAGTAGAGAGACTAGAAAGCCTGGACCTATTGTCCATTTCATGGACAGGGCCTTTTCATTTTATTAAAATGAATATCTCACCTCAGATCGTTTTTTTTTTCAACATCTTCTATGTGATATTTTAGCAGTGGCCTTCCATGATTTGAAGAGAACATTGTCCAGCTTTATTTGGAATAGCAAAGCCCCCCCATTTTAAAATGAGCACTCTGTGGAAGAAGACCAATGATGGCAAGGCCATTACTAGCCTGTGTGTGTATTTTTGGGCAGCTACACTGGTATGTCTGTCTTTCCAACAGTAGCCAATCCAGGTTGCAAATAGCTGGCAGGATACCAAAAGATAAGCAGCATGGAATCTGTCTATCTTAGGAATATGCAGTGAATTTCCCACAGTCCATTTTAATAGCAGCTTATGGACTTTTCCTCCAGGAACTTGTCCAAACCTTTAAGCCCAGCTACACTAACAGCTTTTGCAACATTCTCCGGCAACAAATTCCAGAGCTTAATTTCTTTCTGAATGTCAAAATATTTTCTCCAAATACTCCTAAAATGTACTATTTTATAGCTTTATTACCTCCCCTAGTCTTAGTACTTTTTGACGGAGTAAACAGGCTCACATTTACTTGTTCCATTTAACTATTCATTTTATAGACCTCTATCGTATCTCCCTTCAGCCATCTCTTCTCCAAGCTAAAGAACCCCAACCTTTCATGCAAAGTCATCCCAATGGTTTCTGCCACCCTCCCTGGCTGCAAACCCCCATTGCCACTGCTGGAGATTACATCTTGGGGGGGGGGGGGGGTCAATAATGGCAGGTAAAAAAAAAAAAAGACAGCTCTGTGCCACTGCTTTGGTGCCCGCAGCAGGCCATGTACTCCAGCACACATGGCTTGCCACTTCTCATCCCCCCCCCCCCAACAGGAAGTTGCATCGGGTGGGAGGGATCAGAAGCGACAGGCCATGTGTGCCAAAGTACATGGCTGTCACAGGCACAAAGTCTCCATGTGACCCATCAAAGTCTATCAGCCTAGGCATTCATCTAACCCACCTAGTTGGCAGACCAGCCCTGCTTTTAATCCTCTCTTAGGAGTATCCTTCCACCCCCTTTATCACTTTGGTTAACCTTCTCTGGATCTTGTTACTTCTACTATATCTAATTCTTGTTTGATTTTTTTAAACAGCAACCAAAACTACATACAATACTCAAAGTGCAGTCACACTATAGAGCGATATGGAGGTATTAGGATCTCCTTTGTTATATTCCCCTTGCCCTTCCTTGTAATTCCTAGCATTCTATTAGCTTTACTGGCTGCCGCTGCACACTCAGCAGAGGATTTCAACATATTCAGAATGATGCCTAGATCCTTTTCTTTGGTTGGGGAACTCCTGTGAAACCTTGCATCATGTAGCAATAATTTGGGTCGTTTTCCCCTACGTGCATAACTTTGGATTTGTCCATATGAAATTTTATCTAACATCTGGAAATCCAGTCTCTCACTTTTTCAAGGTCCTCTTCCAATTTTTCACAAGCCTGTTGTGATTTAACAACTTTGAATTCCATGTTGTCTGCAACTCTGATCACCTCACTTGTTGCTCCCATTTCCAGGTAATTTACAAATGTGGTAAAAAGCCAGAGAGGCAACTAATGGAGATGGAGTAAAAGAGGAGTGAAGTGATCAGACCGCATAGCATGAGTAATGAGACGTACTGCCGTGTTTTGCAGTAATTGCAAGCACTGAAGTTGACAGAGTGGTAGGTTAGCCAAGGCCACATTACAATAGTCTAATCTGCTTACAATCAGAGCCAGCAGTAGGGTGATAAGCGAGGCAGCAGAGAACGGACTGCCCTAATTTGCCTAAGTGCATAAAAGGAACGGCGAGTGAGGATAGACACATGTTCGTGAAAAGAGAGGGAAGAACAATCTTACACCCAGGTAGCAGAAGGAAGAAATTAGGGCGATTGTAGCAGAGGCGAGCTGAGGAGCAATGGTGGGACAAGGAGTACTCAAAGATACCCACATGGCTGAAGACTTGGAGGGATTCAGATGGAGGAAGTTGGAGGAAAGCCAGGAAGCAATGTGGGTGAGAGAATCATTGAAGGGTATGTTAGCCAGGTGGAGCAGTTGTGGCAATGGTTCCCCTGCTGTAAAAGAGTAAGGCATGCCAATCCGATACAAAAAGGATTTTTGACCAGGGTTAGTGGATCCTCTGTTCCAATGGTGGGAAAGACAGGGCCTCACTTCCCTGGTCCAGCTTTGTCCAGATGGGGAACTGGATTTGTGTGAGGATTTACAGGAGCACTATGGATTGGGCGGCCCCCACAACCTAAATGGGTACTTGCAACTCTGATACTGGCTGAGTAGCAGAGCCTGGGGTCAGACTATAGAGAAAGGCCTGACTGATTTTGAGTGTATTTGCTGGTTTCCGGGCGCTAGGCAGCAGGTCATCTCAAAAATTTATACATTGGTGGGAATCGGAGGGAGGTTAAGGCGCACTTCCAGGTTCAGTGGGAAGGGGACATGGGAAGAGAATTGGCTGATCAGAGTTGGAGGAAGATCTTGCCGCAGCAAGAGTTTTACATGGCGCTTCTAGGAAAGACCATGTCACACCCATTCTAAAACATCTCACTAGCTCCCGATACAAGGTAGAATCACTTACAAGACCTTACTACTTACCTTCAAGGTTATTAAAGGGCTTTCGTCGGCATCATTGACTGAACTAATCCAGACAACTCCTCTCAATAGGGACAGAAGGTCAGTAACACTTAACACCCTGGTAGTCCCAAAATTAATAACACAATGCACCAAGGCAACAGTAGGCAGGGCCTACAATTTCTGCGCACCAAGGTACTGGAACAGCCTCCCTCACGGCATCCGATCAATCCAGGACTTATTTCAGTTCAGAAAGGCCTTAAAACTTCACCTCTTCCTCCAGTTTTACCCAGAAGCCAATGTGGACGCTGCACCATCCTCACAAGCCTCTCAGAACCCCCTTGACTGAAGTCAAAAGAGTTCCCAATTATATCTTAAATTGTAAATAGTTACCCTGTTATTCAAGTTATATTACCTGTTCAACTGTAAACACAAAGTACCATTGGAAATGTGTATTTTATTGTTCATTGTAAACCGCACTGATGCTAAATAGCGCAGTATAAAAGCGACTAATAATAATAATAATAATAATAATAATAATAAAAAAGCTGGGTAAAGGACACATTACAGCTCATGTTCAAAATGGGTATAAAGTCCTGTTCCGCTGGTACTTTACTCCGGTCAAGTTGTGGAAAATTATAAAGGGGTAGCCAGGCAATTGCTGAAGAGGCTGTGGATTGGTGGGCACTTATAGACATATGTGGTGGGACTACCGCCACCTAAAGAACTTCTGGGATGGGGTACGAGGGGAGGTCGGGAGCTAATGGGACTGGAGGTAGAATGGGATTTGGCCAGGGTTCTGTTGGGGGCAGAGGGGGTTGGGCTGGCAAGGTAATATGAGCTGACTGGTACGTATGTACTGGCAGCGAGGTGAGAGTTCACACTACGTTAGAAGGCAAAGCAAGTGCCTACTGTGATCTCTTGGCAGACTCTGATGCATAATGTCTATATTATGTAAAAACTAACTGCTATTCAGTGCAATATGTTCTCAAAATTTGAAATGGTATGTGAAAAAAATGTGGGACAACTATAATTGGTTGTTAAGGGCCAGGGGGAGGGGCGCTATTGGGACTGGTTTTGTTGGGGTATTATTGCTTGTTGGGGGAAAAAGGGAGAAAGAAAAAAAAAAAAAACACACACACCCCTTTGTCTAACAAAATTTCAAAAAATAAAAAAAGCAGTGGTCCCAGTACAAATCCCTGGGGCACTATTATTCACTCTTTTCCGTTGAGAAGATTGACCATTTAGCCCTGTTTCTATCTTTTAACCAAGTCTCAAACAATAAAACACTGCTTCCTGTCCCATGACAATTTCCTCTAGTCTCTCATGAGACTTTGACAAAGGCTTTCTGAAAATACAGATAGCAAACAGCTCACCTTTATCTATTTAGTCACACCTTTAAAAAATGTAATTGATGAAGCAAGACTTCCCTTGGCTCTGCAAAATGTGTACAATAATCTGTTTTTCCCAATACAGTCCTAACCAAAGGGGGCATCCGTGGAATAAATCCATGCTGTCTTTGACCCATTAAACCATGGATAACTATATGTTCAGTAATTTTCTTTAAGACATAGTGTAATAGACATTTGTATTTTTCTCCGTGCCCTGGGAGAGCGGATGGAAGAGAGATAGTTTGCCTGGCAATTATCTGAGGAGGGGGAGTTGATCCCCTTCAAGGCCCCAAGAATAGAGTTTGATTCTTCTTTTGCAAGGCATGTATCCCACCTTCCAGCTTGGGACAGCACAGTATGAGTTTATAGCCAGGGGATGGGGTTCGAGAACTTTCAGAAGTGGAAATGGCTGTGTGCTAAGGGGACGTCAAGATTAAGGGGACTGCAGAGATTTTTAGAGATATTATGTTAACTAAATTTGGGACTGATATTGACCCATCTCTCGTAGATGCATGGAATAGGGATTTGAAGCCAACTCTGGGTAAACAAGATTAGAATAGGCTCTGGAGGCAGTCTCGCATGGTGTCAAGTGTGTACAAAAAGGATGGGTACACTCCAGAACATATAGAATACCCTGTTTTTGTTTTGCTTACTTTCAACCAGAATCTTCAAGTCTCTGTTGGAGGGGAGTATCTCTTGTACGTGATGTTTTCGCCAGAGGGTTCATTTCTTCTGCATGCAAATAGAGTACGAGATTTGGGGTATTATTGGGTTTCCTGTGAATATCGTTCCTGCTCTGGGTCTGCTGGGTTGGGGCAGAAATGTAGTTATGCCTCGTAAATTTAAAGGTGTATTATTATTATTATATGTTATATTAATATTTAGCTCACACCTTTCCCATAGACGTTCACGGAAAGTTAACTACTGTACCTGCATGTATTTCCCTGTCCCCAGAGGGCTTATAATCCGAGGCATTGGAAGGTTAAGTGGCTTGCCCAAGGCCACAAGGAGTGTCAATGGGGCTTGAACCCTGGCCTTTCTGGTTCCATGCTACTACCCTACCACTCCAGGTGCTGGCTTCTCAGTTGCCACTAGGAGCTTCTTTCACCATAGCTCTATTTAGGAAGCGTATACCAGAGATCGTTCAGTGGCAATATCAGATACAATAGACCGCCACCCTTAAGAAGCTTTCCCCTCATATTTGAGGGAAACAATCTCAGTCTGACTGTATTTGAGGTCCCTTTTTGAAGTATTATCAGCAGAGTGGGCAGTTGTCAAGGGGGGTTTCTTTGTAATTGTGCAGCAGTTTCATATTGTGTTTGATCATGTGTCTGTCTTCCATTGACTATGTTTGAAATGATGCTCATTTCTCTTTACTATGACTGGTCTTCTGCATATGCCATGATTGATCTACTTATTTCATGTCACATCCGTATGCCTCTAAAATGATAAATTGTACATACCTGATCATTTATTTTTCTTGAATTCTGTTAGACCAGTCCAGATGTGTGGGTTTATGCTCGTCAGAATCTGGAGCCCTAGGATCACCAGGCCCAAAGCGCCCACAACCTGTGCAGATCACCGGATCTACTAAGTATAAAGGGAACCCACCTGCTAAATACACCCAAAGGCTGGCTCCACAATCTGCAGAGCTGCCATGATGTCTTAAGAGGGCATAAATGGGGCCCAGCAGAGAAAAGGTGGAGCACAGCATTCCAAAAAGGCCCCCAGGAGAACCACCACTCTGGCCTGCTCTGGTTTAAATTTTCTGATTACAGGAATTTCACTTGAGTCCTTCAACTAACCTCCACAGGGGAAAAGGTTAGGCTCCTGAAAGGTCAAAGGGGTGCAAAACAAAGAGGGGACTATGGCTCCCCCAGCTGCGCATGACAGAAGCACTCCTGGGACCCAGGTACCCAGAGGGGAACCCCAGGCCTTGATTCCCCACAAAGAGAGCTACTGAGTAGCTAGTCAGACCGAACACAGTCTGTGAGTTGTTTGAGGAGCTGCAGCATAAGCCAGCCGACAAGTAGAGCCCCTAGGATCCAGCAGCATGCAGTTAGGGTCACTCTGCCATGCTCCATCTCCACTGGACCTAAGCTACCAACTGAAGTATCAGCAGTGCTCACCAGTGGGAAAAAAAAAAAAAGAGGAGGAGTGGCGGCTCTGGGCCACAGGATGGAAAATTAGGCCCCATATCCTCCGCAGGGGGTGCCAGAATGCCCAAAAAGAAGGTGCCCCAGGCTCTGTAGCTATAACAGGGACATAAAGCAGCAGACAGCAAAAAAACACACCCTACAACACTAGGAGCTACAAGCTGCATCGGGCCACATGGCTGAAACTGCAGCAGCAATGGTTAAAAATAGACCATATTAAAAAAAACACACACACTGAAGAAACAAGCAGGTGAAAAGGGAATCCCAAGGCCTGTTGGATTGATCGTGGAAGTCCCAGACACCCACACAAGCCTGGAAGCCCAGCTGCTGATCAAGCTTGTGTTTCTTTTCAAGTCTGAAGCTGCTTTATTAAAAGCTGCAGAGCCAAAAGCTTCCCATTGAAAACAGTGTGTGTGTGGGGGGGGGGGGGGACCAGATCAGAAAAAAAAACATCTAAAGGCATATAGATAAAGGAGAGCAAGAGGGAAAGGGAGCCTGGCCCCAGCTTACCAACTGTACTCATAACCCATGGGAAACGCCACTGGATCCCAGGAGGCTGTCAACACAAGGATTCAAGGACAAACCCTCAATCCTAAAGCCACTGCGCTGTGGGCCAGGAGAGTCAGGCCTATCTGCACTGCTGCACTAGTCCACAAACCTTGCCACCTAATGGAGGAAACTACAGGCTTCTGTCAGTGCTGCACCAGATCATTAGCAAGTGATGACATCACTGAAAGTTGCTCAAGTCTGCCTCCACCTGCTGAAAAGGGAGTATAACCCACTTGTCTGGACTGGTCTTGTAGGATAAGGAAAAATATTAAAAAAAAAAAAACACAAAATCTGCCAAATCCTGACACACATCAAGGAAGTCAAAGTCTTGCAAACCCTTAACAGTGTGGAGACTCTCATAGAAGACTAAACTTCAGCCATATGCCCTCTCAAGGGCCAACCCTTTCCAGGCCGAGCCCAAAACTCTTGGGATCCAAAATACTGACTAAATATTCCTATCAAATGGTATATAATACATGACCATAGCAGAAGGAAAATCACTATTAGAACATATTGAATAAGACAGGTACAATTTTCCTGAAAAATATGCAAAAATTAACCAGGCTGCAGAATGTGGATTAAAAATTTAAAGTAGGCCTTGAAAGGGTTAATTAAGTGAGAAAGTAGCGGTGCCCTCCATCAAAAATGAGATCTTGATGAATGAGAGCCCCCCTGAGCTACAAACCGCACTGGATCATCCAGTAAAAGTTGTACCAGATCATCAGAACTATGGCTGCCTGGGCCAATCCAGGGCTACCAAAACCACCATTCCCCTTAATCCATTATCCTCTGGAGCAGAGGTTCCCAACTCCAGTCCTGGAGGGCCAAACACCAATCAGGTTTTCAGGCTGTCCCTAATAAATATGCATGAGATGCATTTGCATGCACTGCCCCCAATGTATCTCATGCATATTTATTAGGGACAGCCTGAAAACCTGAATGCTGTTTGGCCCTCCAGGACTGCAGTTGGGAACCTCTGCCCTGGAGCATCCTACCCACCAAAGACCATAGGGGGGAAAAAAAAAAAAAACAGCAGAGAAGGCGCACCAGAGGCCACTGCTGCACCAAACGCATACAAGCCCTTAGACCAGGGGTCTCAAACACGCGGCCCGCGGGCCGCATGCGGCCCGCGAGACAACTTTGTGCGGCCCGCGACGGCGGAAAACAAAAAATCCCCCAAAACCCTGGCTTCTGCTGCTGCCGTTGCCGCCGTGGCAGCAGCAGAATCAATTGTTAAATTTAAAAAAAAAACTGACTTCTGCTGCTCAAGCAGCTGTCCTGCGGCCCCTTTCCCTCTGCCCGGAGATCCGACTCTGCTCTCAGCGGCGTGCTTTTCAAGCCGCGAAGAGAGTATTCCCCTCTCGCGCGGTTTTTCAAGCCGCGCGAGAGGGGAATACTCTCGTCGCGGCTTGAAAAGCACGCCGCTGAGAGCAGAGTCGGATCTCCGGGCAGAGGGAAAGGGGCCGCAGGACAGCTGCTTGAGCAGCAGAAGTCAGTTTTTTTTTTTAATTTAACAATTGATTCTGCTGCTGCCACGGCGGCAACGGCAGCAGCAGAAGCCAGGGTTTTGGGGGTTTTTTTGTTGGCCGGTAATGAGCTATGGAGGGGCTGACTGAACTGGAAGTGGGCTATTGGCAGAGGGGTGAGGGGGGGGGTTATGACTGGTAATGGGCTGGGGGGGGGGTTATAACTGGTAATGGGCTATGGTGGGGGCTAGGACTGGAAATGGGCAGATGGGGGTTAGGACTGGAAGTGGGCTATTGGCAGGGGGGTTTAAAACTGGTAATGGGCTGGGGGGGGTTATAAATGGTAATGGGCTATGGTGGGGGCTAGGACTGGAAATGGGCAGATGGGGGTTAGGACTGGAAGTGGGCTATTGGCAGGGTGGGTTATGACTGGTAATGGGCAGGGGGGGGTTATAACTAGTAATGGGCTATGGTGGGGGCTAGGACTGGAAATGGGCAGATGGGGGTTAGGACTGGAAGTGGGCTATTGGCAGGGGGGGTTATGACTGGTAATGGGCTGGGGGGGTTATAACTAGTAATGGGCTATGGTGGGGGCTAGGACTGGAAATGGGCAGATGGGGGTTAGGACTGGAAGTGGGCTATTGGCAGGGGGGGGTTATGACTGGTAATGGGCTATGGTGGGGGCTAGGACTGAAAATGGGGTGATGGGGGATACGACTGCAAGTGGGCTATGGGGGGGACTAGGACTGGTAATGGGCTATGGGGGGGGTAAGACTGAAAATGGGGTGATGGGGGGGTAAGACTGGAAGTGCGCTATGGGGAGGTTAGGACTGGTTATGGGCTATGGGGGGTCTAGGACTGGTAATGGGCTGGGGGGTTGCTAGGACTGGAAATGGGCTGAGTGGAAGGGGGGCTTGAACTGCAAATGGCTGATGGGGAGGGGGGCTTGGAATGGAAATGGGCTGTGAGGGGAGGGAGCTAGGATTGGAAATGGGCTGATGGGGGGCTAGGATTGGAAATGGGCTGATGGTGAGGCTAGGATAGGACTGGAAATGGACTGATGCAGGGACTAGAAAGGAGCAGATGCTGGGTGGGGCTGGAACTAGAAGGGAGCTGATGTTGGAGGAGGATTAGAATGGGATGGAGCTGGGAAAGTGAAATGGAGAGGGGAAAAATATTTTGTCTGGAAGAGAAGACAAATCTACAATTGGCCAGGTATTGGGAGAGTAAGTGGGGATTGAGGATGGAGGGGTAAAATTTGAGTGGATGAAATAGGAATGAGGAAAGAGCAAAAGGAGAAAGATTAGTATGTTAAAGCAGATGTAGAGAGAGAGAATGGAAAAAAACTAGAAGAGAGAAGAAAGGACAAATGGACAGCAGACGATGGAGATAGCAGAAGACACGAAGAAACCAGAAGTGGCTGGAGCAATTGCAACTGAAAAAAAATGCACAAAAGGTAGAAAAATCTCTTTATTTTGAATTTATTAACTGGAATATGTCAGCTCTGGGAAATGTGCATCATTAATGTCTGTGCTTTGGTACAAGAAATTATTTATAGTTTTATTTCTACAGTGCTGAGGTATTCTGTGTAATTCCTATTTGACATTGCTACTTGTTCTCTTTTCCCAGTAGGTCATGTATTGTTCTCTGAAATGTATTGATTTAATATTTGCAGTGTTGCCTTTTGATAGGTAGGGTCTGGTGCTTTGTGAGTCCTGGTAGTGCTGTTATGATACGGGGGGTTTGCTATGGGTTCCAAATGGGCAGTGTTAGTAGTAGTTCCTAATGTGCCTGGCGGTTGGCACTGGATTATAGTAATATAGAAATTTTCTAGTCTTTCTTTATCCATGCACTCATTATGCAAATATTTATGCAAATGAGGCCCCTTATGCAAATGAGGCCCGTGTCTTATGCGGCCCCCGGGTTACTTTACAAGTCCTCATTCGGCCCTCAAAGCAATTTGAGTTTGAGACCCCTGCCTTAGACCCTGCCTTGCTGATAGCTGATGAACCTCTTGAACTTGACATTCCTACTGTTGCCATGAGATCCATGTCTGTCTGTCTGGCCCCACCTGCTTCAGTATGAGGGTAAATGCCCAATCTACCAGCTCCCAGAGTTCAACACATGGTGACTGAAGAAATCTGCCTGAACACCGTCAGTCCCCATGATGTGAGCTTCAGAAATCCCTCCACTCACCATATGAGCAGTGCCACCTCTGCGGCCACCTGACAACTTCTGGTGTCCCCCCTAACTATTCAAACAAGCCATTATTATTGCATTGTTGTACAAAGACTCATATCTAATGCCCATTAGCCAAGGAGCAAACACCTGAAGAAGCAACTGAATTGCATGAGTCTCCAGACGATTTACCAACCACTAAGCCTCTCTCGATTTACATGCCCTGGACCACCTGGCCCCAACAGTAAGTACCCCAGCCCATCAGACTCATATCTGGTGTCTTGTGAGGCATCCCCTTCTGCAGGCTCTTGGACCAGATCACCAATCCAGACTGGCACAAACCCCTGGTCACAAGGGTAGCCTCATCTACAGACTCTGGGACTGGGGAAACCACCATGAGAGTACAGACCTGCAATGGATGCATACGTGTGTGTGCCCCCACACCCATGGAACCAGAGACTGAGTGTCACTGCCATTAACCCCGAGAACCTGGAAATAATCCTGGGACCTGAGAGCCTAACATGCTCCTTGTACGCAGCACTGCTGCTACTAACTTCATAACCTTGGAGAAGGTTCTAGGAGCTATTGCCAAGCCAAAGGGCATCACTGAGAACTATAAATGTTTCCTTAAGACTGCAAACTAAAGAAATGATCGATGGCCACTCCATATGGAGAAATACAGATACACACTCTTCAGATCCAGGAAGGTGAGGAGCTTTCCCTCCCTGATTGCTGGAATCACCAAACATAAGGTTTCCATCCAGAAATACAGCATCGACAAAGACTTGTTAACTCACTTCAGATCCAGAATAGGATGGAAGGTCCTCTCCTCCCTTATGATCACAAAATAGACCAAATACTACCTGGACCTCTCTTCCTCCGAGACCACCAGTAGCACTGTTCCCAACAGCAGCAGAAGCAGGCCATCGAGGGTAGAGTATATCACTTCATATAAAACCCATGACCAAGCTGGTATTTCCAAGAGAGCAACAGTGCCAGTGCATATCTGACTGATACTTTTCAGGACTCACCAGCCCATAGTCAAGTGAGCCCACTAGTCGTCAAAAAAGAGGCAGATAACCACTCGTCTATCCATGACATTCCTGCGAGTTTTGCTCAATGGAAATACCCCCTTTGGGGTAGCCCTCCTTACCGCCCTGGCAGGTCCCACAAAAGGCCTGACCCCTGACAAAGAGCCCGATCCTCTGAAACGCTTCAAGCCCAAAAGGTCTAAATATATGTTTCTCCTTAAGCTTCAATGTTCAAGACAAATAGTGAACTCTATCCTCAAGAATTCTGGGAATCCTCAACAACCTCAAGTCCTTAATCAGCTTCTCAAGATCCTCCCCAAACAAAAATCAGCCCCTGAACAGAAGCTTCTTTAACCACACCTTTGACATGTAATCTGCTGACCCAGTGTGCAACCAGAGGAATTGATGGAATACCACCATGCTATCCATGTTCTTGGCTGAGGCCTACACAATATCATACAAGACATCAGCCATAAAGGCCGGCCCAGCTTCTAACCAAAACAATCCAGCAAATGAGCCTACGACCTGTCTGGCTTCATCACAATCCTCATGCACCTAATGGAGACACACCTGAAATCAACCTGCTACAGATGTCCACCTGCAATGCCAGCAGTGTCACCTCAAAGCATTGTTTCAAAAGAGCCTTGATCCTCCTATTCTGTGCATCTTTAAGTGCCATAACCACTTCCATAGCGACAGTCATCTTGCGAATCACCACCATAAACCACATGCTCAACTGCAGAGCCTTTCAGAACTCCCACTCCTCCTCCAGCAGGAGTTACAACTTCCCCATGGATTTAGACACCTTCAGCCCAAAGGCCAAAGCTTGCCAATGGCCAAAATCAACTCCTTAATAGCCAAGTGGAGCAGGAAGTCCATGGAATGTTTCTGGACCCCGGTAAGAATTTCACCTCCCAAAGCACTGTATCCACAGCTTGTTCCAGTTGGATACCAACTGCTTTGACAGCCTGGACAATAAGAGTAAGAAGCTCCTCTTTGTAGAACAACCCAATCACTACAGAATCCTCCCTCCTCATTCCAGCTCAGCTAGCTCACTGTCCTGCAAATCCCTCTCCAGGACTTCCACAACCTCCTCCACTGAAACCAGTAGCACATCCCCAGATGGCATATCTCCAGTCCTTCAACAGGCATACTTAAACTTGCCACTACCCAGGCTGCATATGCTAGAGCTCTGGGCTGAATGGCCCTGTGGATGACATTGAAGAGAGGGGCATGTGATGAGAGGGAATAGAAGCAGAAAGAGGCAGAGAAAAGACACCTGTGGAGGTTTGACCCTCCCCCCCCCTGCCCCCCAGTAGCCTGGGAGCAAAAGGCATCAAACCTCCCCATCCTTTGTACCAATTTAAATGCTTGGTACATCTACAAGACAAGGACTGGAGAGAACAGGCTGCCATCCCCCCCTTCCCAGGGACTGATCCTTGACCTCTGTTAGCTCAGACCTCCAGGCCAGCAAAGCCTCCTCCGCAGAGGTCAAAGATAACAAGGACAAGTCCTCCAACTGATTCCCCAAACATGGAGGGGGGAGATAAAATGCCCACTGTTCTCACCAAGCCCCCCACCACCTCCACAACAGAGGCACTAGAGTACTGCACAGCTGTCTCGATCACTACTGCAGGAACTGCTCCATCCACCTCCCCAGCAGGATCTGCAGCAGACTGCTGCTTCCAGCACAGTCACAGATACCCCTACTTCCAGCAAAACCCACCTGGACCAGTCCTAGTGCATCTGCTTCTATAGGCTGCGCATCTCCTCAGGTGCCCCCTCCCCTTCCTCAACATGTAACCACAATGCACGACTAACCCAGCTACAGCAGCAACGTCTCCTGCTCAAGGCCTTCCTGCTGCCTCTTACTACTAATTTTGTTTTATGCTGCTAGCCCAGGCCTTGACCGACTTCCTCCAACCTTTCTTTTTACCACGGTTGGGGCAAGAGGGAGAGAAAAAGAATGTCATCTAGCCATTACAGAGAAAGATCTCCCAGAGACCACTGCCCCGAGGGCTCCCCTGCTCACACCAGGGCTTGCAAATTACTCAAAACTTTCAGTGCATGGGTCCATTTCATCACCAACTGCTAGAGGCAGGGACTATTAGAGTGCTGGGACTGGGCAGACAACTTACTCAGAGTTACATCAGCATTCTGATGTGTTCTGCTGCCATCTGCTAGATAGGGGACCACAACCATCTGGACTGGACTGGTCTGGCCAACATGAAGATGCAGTTTAATTTCTATACCCCACACAAGATATATATGCTTTGTGGTCTTTCCTTTCATTTTCATCTAAGCTCCTTCTGAAGCAGGACTCCATTTTCTTTTTTCTTTTCCCTTCAATAAACATTCCACATCTTCTATGGCCTAGCTACTAAATCAGTGCTTCCTGAACTATTTTCAGCTGTGTTCCCATTTTGAAGTGCTAATAATTCATATGATCCCAGACCTACTTCTTTTCTCCTATAACTCACTCTAGGCTGACTTATAGTGTCGGCTGACAAAGCTGTGGTAGGCCACAACTTCCATCAAGTCCACACAGGTCAAGCTATACATCAATACTATATTGGACCCTAGTCAAAACATACCTTCGTGGGCCCCTACCATAGGCCTTCAGTTGTTTCTTTTCTCAACTCCAACAGAGTCTCAAACTCTCTCTCTCTTCCCTGCTGAGGTCTTCATTCATGCCCACCTCCCTAACTTTACCTCTCCAGAAGTAACAGGGAAATCTTCACAGCCTAGTCCTGGATACAGCAACAGTAACAGGGTGAGTAAGCATAGGGTCCGGAGAAGGGTCCCAGGGCCAGAACAAGGGCATTGGCTACTCTAGGCAAACATTAAGCCTTACGATCCTGATAATTAAACTGAATTATGATCATCTCAACATCACCTCTCCCACAACAATCCAGTACAAAGCATAATTGGACAGCATAAATATTCAAATTTTCTTTAAATATATCTTTGCCTGCTCTCCCTGCAGAGAAAAGATATTGTCAAGCTCTACTGTTTCACTTTGACTGCTACTGTTCTTGTTCAGAAGCTACTGCCTTAGGTATCCGCCTACTCTTGCCTAATGGTTGGGCTTGCACTGCATAGGATTTCTAAAAGCAAATGTTTTGAGTGAAGTGGGCCGGTAGTTAGAGCAGTAGACTGAGAACCAGAGAACTTTGGCAGATATTCAAAGTCCCTAGCTGGGCAACAAACAGGAGGCCAGCTGGCTAAGGGTGTTCACTGTGATATTCAGCAACACTATTCAGATAGTGCCGCTGAATAGCCCCACAGATCACACCTGCACTATCCAATTAGTGAAGGAGCTATGTAGGGGGGAGGTAGAGCACGAGTGGTGTCGGTGCTAACCGTGCAAGTGCAGACACCTATCCAGTCAGTATTTATCCAGTCAACTTAGGTTGCATGAAAAGCTGGCCTAAGTTGCTATCCAGATAAGTGCTAATGAAAAATCCGCTAACCAGATAGGTGTCAGCACTTACCTTGTTGGCCCTGCTCAGCCCCCACATTCAGCAGCAGATCCTATCCAGATACTACTGTTGAATAACCCACCAATATCTAAGCACCCATGCCTTGGCCAGGGCAGGTATATCTGGTGCCTTAAGTAAACCTTCAGCCTTGTGCCCCCCTTCCCCTGTGAGAATTTGATAAATTAACTTAGCAGTGCCTATCACCTCAACATTACCCTCCCCAAAACAATACTCCAAGAATGCATAACTGGACTTTCTACTTTTAATGTGTATGGGGTAATTAAAAAAAAAAACTTGGGCAAATCCTCTATATTAAAAATACCCGTTGTTTCTGCAGGTAAAGGTATATATCGATGGTTCTTTTGAATTTATGTGGCCATCATGACCTGTTGCTTTGCTTTGGTGCCACCTGCTCTTTGCTACCCACCTCAACGCTGCTGACCCTGGGGGCTACCTAGTCTTGCCTAATGGTTATGTAAGCCCTGGGAGCATACTTTTTGAATGGTGAAAATGCTTATTTCAGTTGTAAGTAAGTTATTACCTTCAAATAATTTATTCACTTTAAAGTAGAATGAAGACTCTCTCGTTCAGGACTCCTACCTGGCTAAGGAGTACTGGGACAATAATATTAGACAATAATATTGGTCCAGACTCAAAAGGCACAATTTCTTAACTAATGGATAGGATCTTTTCACTGTTGCAAGAAGAATGTAATTGAAGCACTAAACTGGTATTACCGGTGGGCGTCCCAAAGCAGGTCTCTGCCCTTCAGCCCCTAGGCCAGGCCCTTGGGGAGTGGCAAACAACAGGAGCTCAGCCTGGCTCTCTCCTGCAGAAACAGGCCCCTCTTCTACTGTATCAGGAGTAGAGATGATCACAATCTGCTGTTCCATCAGGTTTAAGCTCCCAGCTTCCCACAGGGCCTCCAAGTCTCTGATAGAGTCACTAAGGTCATGGACCACTCCCATGTCTTGAGACATAATGATTGCAGTGATGGTGGTAATTTGCTAGTTGTCCTTTCCAGCTTCCAGGCTAACGGACGGGCATGACCAAGGAAAAAGTGTTTTTATCGAAGACCCTGTCAAAAAGTTTGCTTATGGGTCAGGCATTCAAAATGGAAACGTTTCATGTCTATGATCTGTGGGACTGAAACCATCTGATCCCATTTCTAGGGCATATTTCTCAAGTCTGTGATCAAGCCACATCCTAAACTGGGTCGATATTTAGTTTTGATCTGTGATCACTGAACATTCAATATCTGTCTTTAGTCAAATAAGCCTTCTTAGTAATAAATAACTCGATAGGAATTCCTGCAGCAGCTGCTTTTCTTCCGATCTTTGTTCTGCTGCAAAACTAGAATGGAAAGAGAAAAAAAAAGGGTTTCCAAAGAAAACTCAAGTCGAGTTTCTAAATACTATGATCTTAACATTCGTGTGCTCATAAGAAAAGAAGTATATAGACGCACATTTTATATAAATAATAAAAGAAAGAACTTTTGCTTTTAAGTCAAAGGCCGTTCACAGGAAGTCTTGAAGCACAGAAAGCTGGAGCCGGATTCAGCCCCATTCCACTGCGTGTTGGCTAGAAAAAGAGCATAACCAGCTCCCAAAACTTTTTAACATCTGTGCTCAGCGGCAGTCCTTCACGGAGAGGAAAGCTGCCGTCGCTGCACGCTCCTCAGCAGCCATGTCAGCTCGAACAACAATCCCAGCGCTTTAAGAACAATTAAAAGAAAGTAAATACGATCGTCAGTCCAGCTCCAGCCGAGCGGTCACACCGGCTTCTTTACCGGCGCGCACCACAGAATTACTAAAACGGAACAAAAAGCCCAAAAGGTCCCGCGCTGGTGCAGGTGGGGGCGGCGAGTTTCCAAGGTAAGAGGGTTGGCGGGAAAGCACCTTGCTCGGTGGGGGGACTGTCAACCTTACTTCCCCGACCGCTCGACCTTCTCCCCGCTCTCTCTTTCGTTTGTTATTGTTTTGCCGCCCCAGCTGATCCGGGATAGCCTGGAGAATTTGCGCGCCAAATCCTTTTTGCCGCGAAGTAGGCACGAGCCAGAAAATCGCACTGCCATTGGCTGCCGCCTCGGACAACTGACAGCCGGTGATGGGCGGAAGTCGCGCTCCTATTGGTGGGGTAGGGATCCACGAGATTTGCCCGAAGGCTGAGAGAAGGAGGTGGCCGCCGCCGGCTGTGATTGACAGCTGGGGCGTCCAATTCGTAGGCCAGAGCCGCTGGAGAACCTCTTGCGATTGGGTGCGGAGGAGTGAAGGGGCTGAGGAGTTATAGTGCTCGGTGTGTGTGAGGAGCGCCGGGGAAAGGCCGTTGAGGTTCTGAGGAGGACGAGGGCGAAGTGACCCCGGCCTTGGAGCTGTGGCTGCGGTTCCGTTGTTTGTGCAGTTTCGAGGCCTCTTCAGAACTTGGCTTTATTTCCCCCTTTGAATGCACTTTATGCAGGACCCGGTGACTGGGGGAACTTTAGACCGTTTTGTTCTGTTCTTTTACACCATCGTCTGCTGCATTCTTGTGACTAGCCCTTCGCCTTTAGTCACTCTCGGTACCAGAAAGCTGCGTGTAGAAGGCGAACACAAAATCCCGACTGCTAGTGGCGCGGCCGCTCTGTGAATAACACTAGTACCGCCGGTTGGCACGAGCTTGGGAGTTCCCTCCTCGAGCCTGCGATGCAAGTGGGCAGATTGGGAGTCTTTTGTCACACAGACGTACCATGGACGCTTCTGCCTTAGGGTTGCCAGCTGGCTCCAGATAGGCTTGATTTAGTCCTGGATTTACCCCATTGCACGCCAGGACATGTAGTTCTGATTTCTCTAGTGTACCCCATCAGGAAAGCAAGAGTATATGTCCCTGCATGAAATGGAGTAAACCCAGGCGCGGATCAAACTTATCGGGTGCATCTGGAGCCAGTTGGCAATCCTATTTTGCCCTTTGACTTCTCAGTTAAATTGTATTCTCTGTAGAGTTGCCAACTGGCTCCAGATGCGCCCGACAGGCTTGATCCAGTCCTGGGTTTACCCTATTTCATGCATGGACATGTAGTCTTGCTTTTCTTATGGAGTACAATAGAAGAAATCAGAACTACATTTCCCTGCATGCAATGGGGTAAACCCAGGACTGTATCAAGGCTGTCAGGCACATCTGGAGCCAGTTGGCAACCCTAATTCTCTGGAGTGGACCAGGTATATCCAACAGTTAGTCTATGCCATCAGATTAACAACCGAGAGCTAGAAAATACTTTTAAAATACTACTGTGCCCTCCTGAAGTGTATTTAATGGTTTAATGCAGGGGTGGCCAACTCTGGTCCTAGTGTACCACCATCCAGTCTAGTCTTCAAGATGTCTCTACTGAATCTTCATGAGGTATATTGGCATCCACTGCCTACCTCATGGTGCATTAGAACTGGAGTTGGCCACCCCTGTTTCAATGGGACACCCTCTTGCAGTTAGTTTTTTAGAACCCTAGCGCCACCCCCTCCCCGAGTCTGATTATTCAACTCAATTGCAATCATCCCTCACAGAAAAATTCTACATAAATGCAGATTTGGACATCATACTTTTATATAGTTAACTTTATTCCTTAAATGTATACACGAGGGAGATGTCAAAGAGCCACTTACAAGGGTAAATGAACTATTTCAATATTTCTCTTTCTTCCTGCAGGTACAAGTACAACAACAACAACAATGTGTGCCTTCGAGTCAGTCCTGACTCCTGGTGCCCCAGAAGCTCCTGGGTTTTCTTGGCAGTGTCACCAGAAATAGATTGCCAGGCCTTTCTTCCGAGGCAATGGAGGGTTAAGTGACTTGCCCAAGGCCACAAGGAGTGCTAGTGGGAATTGAACCCTGGTTGCTTGGTTACCAAGCCAGTGTTCTAACCACTAGGCTACTCCTCCACTCCAGGAGGTACAAGTACATACTGATGCAAAGTTGTCAAATTAGTCTGTTCCAGGAGTGAGAGCTTTTGCCAGTTCATGTTTTAAATTTTCATGGCATTCCACTACAGTATGATACTTGTAATCCTTGATTTTACCTATTGAGATCAGAGCTGCCAGTCCCATTTGGTGGAAGGATGACAACAGGTAGGACAGTGATACCTGGGTACAAACTTTATTGTAATGATAGAGCTGATCAAATTGGTGGCGGGGTTGTGCTTTATGTTAGAGAGGGCATTGAGTCACAAAGAATTAAAGTTTTACAGGAAACAAAATTTAGTGTAGAATCTATATGGATTGACCTCCATGTAAAAAAGGGGAATGCAATGTTAGTGAGGGTGTACTATCAACTACCTGGCCAGAATGAACAAATGACTGAAAATGCTCAAAGAAAACAGGGAAGCTAACAAAAGTTACAGCACCATAATAATAATGGGTGATTTCAATTACCCCAGTATTGACTGGGTCAGTGTAAAAACCAAGGAGCTTCTGGGTCACCAGGAATCAGGACTGACTCAAAGGCGCATATTGACTGGGTCATTGTCACAGCAGGACATGCTAAGGAGATAAAAATTCTAGATGAAATAAATGACTGCTTTTAGGAGCAACTGGTTCATGAACCAACCATCGGGGAAGCCATTTTGGACCTAGTCCTTAGTGGAACACCAGATCAGGTTCAAGAGATAAGGGTGTTGGGGCCAGTTGACAATAGTGATCATAGCATGATCGAGTTTGATTTAATTAATGGAGGAGGAACAATAAGGAAATCCACAATACTACCTTTTAACTTTCGAAAGGGAGACTATGATAAAATGAGGAAAATAGTTCAGAAAAAAAAAATAAAAGGAACAGTTACAAAGATTAAAGACTTACATCAAGCTTGGGTGTTGTTTAAAAATACTATCTTGGAAGTGCAGACCAGCTGTATTCCACGCTTTAAGAAAAGTGGAAGGAAGTCGAAAAAACTGCCAGCATGGTTTAAAGGAGAATTCAGAGAGACTGTTGTTGCCAAAAAAGCATCTTTCAGAAAATGGAAAAAAAAGAGTCAAATGACAAAAACTGGAAACAGCACAAGCAATGGCAAGTTAAATGCAAGGCACTGATAAGGCAGGCATAGAGAGAATTTGAGAAGCTTGTTATTGAAGCAAAAACACATACTAAAGACTTTTTAAAATACATTTGTAGCAAAAAAAACCTGTGAGTCAGTTGGACCATTAGATGATAGAGGGGTAGAAGAGACATGAAGAAGGGACAAGGCCACAGCAGAGAAACTGAATGAATTCTTTGCTTCGGTCTTTACTGAGGAAGATGTAGGGATGTTACCCATGACTGAAGTGATATTTAAAGGTGATACTGCAGAAGAATTGAAAGAAATATCGATACACCTGGAAGATGTATTACAACTATTTGATAAACTGAAGAGTAGCATAGCGCCTGGACCAGATGATATCCAAGGGTGTTAAAAGAACTGAAATATGAGACTGTCAACCTCCTATTAGTAATCTGTAAACTATCATTAAAATCATCTGTAATACCTGAAGATTGGAGGATGGCCAATGCCAATTTTTAAAAAAGGTTCCAGGGATGATCCAGGAAACTACAGACCTTTGAGCCTGACGTCTGTACCGGGAAAAATTGTAGAAACCATCATAAAGAACAAAATTACTGAACATGTAGAGACAGTCATGGCTTAATGGGAGACATCCAACATGGTTTTAGACAAGGAAGATCTTGTCTTACTAATCTGTTATGGTTTTTTTGAAGGTGTGAATAAACAGACCAAGGTGAGGCAGTCTCTATAGTGTATCTGGACTTTCAGAAAGCCTTTGACAAGGTCCCTCATCAGAGACTTTTGGCAAAACTATAGAGTCAGGGGATAGGAGGCAGTGTACTATTGTGGATCAGGAACTGGTTAAAAGATAGAAAGCAGAGGGTAGGGCTAAAAGCCAATTTTCCCAACGGAGAAAGGTGAATAGTGAAGTACCCCATGGATCTGTGCTAGGTCCACTGCTTTTTAACATATTCATAAATGACCTGGAAAGTGGAATAACGAGTGAGGTTATCAAATTTGCAGATGACACAAAACTATTTAAAGTTGTTAAAACCCATGAGGATTGTGGAAAATTGCAAGAGGATCTTGATAAATTGGAAGACTGTGCATCCAATTGGCAGATGAAATTTAATGTGGACAAGTGCAAAGTTTCGCTCCTAGGAAAGAACCCCCAAACTATGGTTACATGATGCAAGGTTCCACATTAGGAACCACCACCCAGGAAAAAGATTTAGGCATCATAATGGATAACATGTTAAAACCCTCCGCCCAGTGTGCAGCAGTGGCCAAGAGAGCAAAACGAATTCTAGGTAACATAAAGAAAAGAAATGGAAAATAAACCAAAGGATATTATAATGCCTCTGTATCATTCCATGGTGCAACCGCACCTTGAATATTGTGTGCAACTCTGGTCGCTGTTATCTTAAAAATGATATAGCGTTATTAGAAAAGGTACAGAGAAGAGCCACAAAAATGGTAAAGGGGATGGAAGGATACCCCTATGAAGAGAGGTTAAAAAGGTTAGGGCTCTTCAACTTGGAAAAGAGACGGCTAAGGGGAGATATGATAGAGGTCTATAAATTAATGAATGGAGTGGAACAGGTAAACGTAGATTGATTGTTTACGTCATTAGAATATAGAAAGACTAGGGAACATGCAATGAAGCTACAGGGTAACCTATTTAAGACTAATAAGAGAAAATATTTTTTCACTCAACGTGTAATCAAACTCTGGAATTTGTTACCGGAGGATGTTGTAAAAGCTGTTAGGGTAGCTGGGTTTAAAAAAGGTTTGGACAAGTTCCTGGAGGAAAGGTCCATAAACCATTATTAAAAAGGACCCAGGATATCAATGTTTGACTCATTACAAGCATTGAGGAACCTGTGTCTTTTGGGGAAACTGCTAGGTACTTATGACCTAGATTGGTCACTGTTGGAAATATGCCATACTGGGCTTGATGGACTTTGGTCTGACCCAGTATGGCATATTTTATGTTCTTAATGCAGCAGAATGAGATTATCAGAAATACAGGATGTCTTAAAATCTCACTCCTGGGACTGGGTAACTTGGCAACTCTGCACATCTGTTTTTGCCAGTTTGTGGTTACAAAGACCCATTGCTTTGCTTTGTAACTGCTCTTTGCTGCCCTAGGCAACTGCCTAGTGGTCGTGGCTGCAATTCAAGCATCATTCCTTTTGGACGAGAGAACCAGTGTTAAGGAGGATGCTTAAAATGCTTGTTAAAACCAGTTCCCTTCCCAGATGCTGCTGCAGGAGTTAAAATACATGTCAAATAAGTAAAACATTGTCTTAGTTTTAAAGGGTTAATCTAACTGGTATTCGAAGAGCAGTTGCTGTACAGACAGCACTTCATAGCACTTATCTCACTAAAATGGTTATAGCTAGAGGAAAGATAATTCAGCTTCCAGAATATCTATGATTAGACATGTCAAACTCAGCCACAGACATAGATTGGAAATGCACACCAAGTGAATGGCAATGTGTATTTTTCTGATAAGCTATGATGTCACAGACATGGTCATTGAAAAACTAAATTTTTGAGGACTCATTAAACATAAGACAACTTATTGTTCAGTCATCCATAATGAACTATCCAGCTGGGCAATACATATAGATCTGGTGAGTCCTGAGCTATTACTCGTAAAGAGTTCACTACTCCTGCAGAGCAGAGTTGTCAACATCTCCATTTTAGAAAGCCGGGGACATGCTGACCTTAGAAGTAATCAAGCAGTTTCTGCCTTAAAATAAATTACCTTGAATTCTCAACATGAAAAATATTCTTCTCCAAATATCATATTAATCCAATATTCTCTCTCCATTCATTTTTGATCATCCACTGCTAAAAAACAGATAGATGGTAGATGTCTCCTTACTGTTCTATAAACCTTGGCCAAATGGTTGTTTCCACTTGGATAATTACAAATAGGACATATGTCACACTAAACTCAAGAAAGTTTTCTTTGTTTCCTCAGGAGCTCGAAGCCTAACATGTTTAGTATCTATCCTATCACAAGTGCAGTGTGGAGTGCAGCAGAATTCAGATTTGTGGGGATCTTGCAGGAACTGCAGCATTAATGCTTCTACTATGGGTCTTCAGATTGAGCTGAGATCACTCACTTATTTCCCATAGGCTATCTACAGGATTTAAACTAGTCTAAAGGGGGAAAATACTGTAATACTGTGACCACACTAGATTTAATTTCTTTACGTATTTGATATACCACTTTCCTTAAAATTTACATTAAAATGATTAACAAGATTTATTTATTATAAACCACCTTGATATGTACTGATGGAGGGTATATCAAGTTTTAATAAAACATAAGTAACACAGCTCTAGCAACTCTTACTGACCGTGATTGTTACTGCATGCGCTATCATATTCGGTAATAGGTTCTTTATTTGCATTACATAGTATGAAATGTTACTTAAACAGCTGTAATAGCTAAACATTCAAGTTTTGCATAACAAAATGGTTTTTTCAGCACTAGAATTTTTCAACTATAACGGTTGTTATTAGAGTTCTTAGTAAGTGCTTTCAAAAAATACATCCAGAAGAGCTCTACAATATGTTATTAAAGTACCCAAAATTCACCATTATTAAAAATTACAAAAACTGCTCTTTTATGAGGTGCCTGAATTTTGTTATTTTCTTCCCCAGTTTCCTTCCTCCGATCTCCGAAGCTACATGCTTCAGGGATAACAGTCCTCATTCCTCTTACCTAAAGAGGGCTAAACGGGAAGTCTCCTCCACATATGCACTTTCCAGTGCAGCTTAAGCCCAACAGTAGAGCTATTTTCTCATGGCCCAGGACGCTGTGATATGGACATTCCCCATGGCCAGCATTAAGGCGCAGACCAATTCCAAGGTGTTCCCTTTCATTCAAATCCCAGATAGAACGGCTCAACCTTGCAGTACCATTCTATTTCCCTAGACTGCAGTTACCGGACAACACATCTTATAATTCGGTTACAGCAAAACCTGTAGTAAAAGTATATCATCACCTATCAAACCTGAAAAACACTCATAAATCACTAAAACCTTTAAGTACTTAAGTTTAATTTTCAATTAAATTACAAAAACACACATTTCTGCAACACATATGCAATTAATAGTCATTTTCTATACAGTACATCAGGGAAGGCCAATTGCAGTTCTTGAGGCCTACTAATATGTACAATTTATTAGTCACCTTTGTCAAAAAACATTGCTCCAAGCAAGATAACTGCATGATTATTGCCCTCAGATGATGAGTTATGAATTGTAGATATACTGAAAACCAAACTTTGTTGTGTTCCTTGTGCATAGAAGTTGGTTATTCCTGTTGCACACTGCTCAGTGCAGTATACAGGACTTTGGAAATTCCATGTTGCTTATCAGTGCTAGGCCAAATGGCAAATAGCCAGGCACTCGCAGTACAGTGGTGCCCCCGAGGAATGTATTTGTACAATCTTTCTTCCGTGCACGTTTTGATTATGGCTGTGTATCAATAGCATCAGAAACATAACTGTCTGCACTCATGACGTATAATTAATGAGAAAATTGACAGCCCTCTTTCTAAGAATTACGTTCAGTGAGAGAAGGAAGAAGAAAGCATCAGATTTTAGCACCGAATAGCTCTGGATTCAAGTAGTACTAAAACAGAGCTTTCTGCTTTCTACTTCCTAAAACAAAGTTTGCTACAGGCCTATGGAAGAACTACCAAGACTGCCCGCTCTCTCCAGGCATACTTTTATATTATTGACTCACATTTTTCTTTATTCCCTGATGCAGAAAATAGTAATTACACTTACCTGGTAATTGTAGTTCCTTGAGAGACGACAGCTTAGTCCTCCACGAATGGGTAGTGCACCTCCTCCTGCAGCATGAAGACTGGACCAATCAAATTTCAGCTCTACTGGAAACAGCATAGCAGACATCTCTGGAACTCCAGTGAACTACTGTCAAAGCAAACTCAAAGAAAAACAGCTAACCTTTCAGAAGATAAGTCAACATTCTAAATGAAAATTTCTTTTTTTTTTTTTTTACCGCAGCCAATTTAAAAATACCCTGCAAACCGAATGTCCCGCTCCTGCCGCAGCACAAGCAGATAGCGAGAGGAAGAGGAAAACACCGGAGACAAATGGAGAAAAAAATAGACACACTCACCTGTGAATACTGACTGCTGAAACCATGGCGTGCCGAGCTAAAACACCAAAGGGAGGGAAGGAGGACTAAGCTGTCGTCTCTCAAGGAACTACAATTACCAGGTAAGTGTAATTACTATTTCCTTATCGAGCCTCCAGCTTAGTCCTCCACGAATGGGATATAACAAAGCAGCCTTAACGGGAGGGATTTTTCCAGCCGGCACGCAGAACCGCAGAACCAAAACCGGCATCGCCTGCCGCCAAAACATCAAGACGATAGTGCTTACTGAAAGTGTGAAGAGAAGACCATGTCGCTGCCTTACAGATTTCCACCAGCGAAACCAAGCTAAACTCCGCCCAGGACGCCGCGTGCGCCCTGGTAGAATGAGCTCGCAAGCCAACAGGTGGCACCCGACCGTGCAACAGATAAGCCGAGGCGATCGCCTCTTTAATCCACCGAGCAATGGAGGCTTTCGCCGCCGCCTCCCCTTTCCGAGGACCTCCAAACAGAACAAACTATCAGATTTACGGAAATCGCTGGTAACCTTCAAATAGTGACATAAAACTCTCTTGAGATCCAGACGACTAAGACCGCGATCTGTAGCCTGTTCCCCGGACGCCGGAAACACCGGGAGCGATACAACCTGATTCACATGAAAAGGGGAAGACACTTTAGGCAAAAAGGAAGGCACCGGCCGCAACACCACCTTCTGATCCGAGAAAGAAAGGAAGGGTTCTCTACAAGACAGAGCCTGCAGCTCGGAAATACGCCGTGCCGAACAAATCGCCACTAAGAACACAGTCTTAAGGGTCAAATCCTTTACCGAGCTGCGAGAGAGAGGCTCAAAGGGAGCCGCACTGAGCGTCCGCAAAACTAAGTTGAGATCCCACAACGGAACAGCAATCCTGCGGGCCGGACGGAGCCGAGAAACTGCTCTCAAGAATCGAACCACATCGGCATGTGCACCCAGCGAGACGCCCTGAACCTTACCTCTGTAACAGGAAAGCGCCGCCAACTGCACCCGTAGGGAACTGGCAGCCAAACCTTTAGCAAAACCATCCTGCAAAAAATCTAGCACCACCGGGAGAGAGGCCGAAGCAGCCCGAACCTGACGTCGAGAACACCAATCCTCAGAAATACGCCAAACTCGGACATAGGCCAGCGAAGTGGACCTCTTTCGTGCTTGAAGCAAAGTCGATACCACGGATTTCGAATAACCCTTTTTCCTTAGCCGCGCCCTTTCAATAGCCAGGCCGTAAGAGAGAACCTCCCCACTTGCGGCATGCGAAGAGGACCCTGACACAACAGATCCGGATCTAACGGAAGACGCCACGGAGGGCCGTCCACCAACCTCATCAGATCGGCATACCAGGGACGACTGGGCCAATCCGGCGCTATTAACAGCACCTGACCCCGGTGAGCCTCGACACGCTGAATCACTCGCCCCAGAAGCGGCCACGGGGGAAAGACGTAAAGAAGGCCCGTCGAGGGCCAAACCTGCAACAGAGCATCGATGCCCTCCGACATTGGCTCCCGTCGACGATTGAAGAACCGAGCTGCCTTCGCCGACCGGAACGTGGCCATCAGGTCCATAACCGGTTGACCCCAACGCAGAACCACTTGCGCGAACACGTTTGGGTTGAGCTTCCACTCGCCGGCATCCACCTGAACCCTGCTGAGAAAATCCGCCGTCACGTTGTCCTTCCCGGCAATGTGCGCCGCCGAGATGGCCTGTAGCCGGGGTTCTATCCATTCGAATAGCGCTTGGGCTTCCATCTCCATGCCCACGCTTCCGGTGCCGCCCTGACGATTTATGTACGCCACGGTCGCGGCATTGTCGGAGAGGACCCGTACTGCCCGGCGTGATAACTGGGTCTCGAAACTGTGCAACGCCAACCGCACCGCTCGAAGCTCCAAGCGGTTGATCGACCAACTGCTCTCCTCCGGAGACCAGACCCCTTGAGTGACCTGCTCGCTGCAGTGCGCGCCCCAGCCCGTCAAACAGGCATCCGTCAACAGCGGAACCCAGACTGGCTGATCCAAGGGCATCCCCGCTCGGAGCGAGGCTGGTCGAAGCCACCACTTCAGGTCCCGACGTACCGCCAGCGGGCAAGGGAGACGAGTGTTCAGTGAATCGGACTGGTTGGACCAGCGCCGGACCAAGGCTCGCTGAAGCGAACGCATGTGGAAACGAGCCCAAGGCACCACCTCCAAGGAAGCCGCCATCGTTCCCAGTAGCTGAAGGTAGTGCCAGGCCGACGGAGCCGGGCGTTTTCGAAATCTGCGTACGAGAGACTGAAGCCCCGACACCCTGCGGTCGGGAAGAAAGACAGAGCCCCTGCGAGTATCGAACCGAACTCCCAAATATTCAAGAGACTGTGTCGGAATTAAGTGGCTCTTGCTGGGATTGACAACCCAGCCAAGAGACTGCAGTAGCTCGACGACCCTCGATGTCGCCAACATGCTCTCCGCTCGAGATTTTCCGCGAATCAACCAATCGTCGAGGTAAGGATGGACTAGCACGCCTTCCTTGCGCAATGCCGCTGCCACGACCACCATGACTTTGGTGAATACACGAGGGGCTGTCGCCAGGCCGAATGGTAAGGCCTGAAACTGGAAGTGACCCCATGGCAGGGCGAAGCGGAGATACTTCTGATGTTCCTCTCGAATAGGGATATGGAGATAAGCTTCCATGAGGTCGAGAGAGGTGAGAAACTCGCCCCTGCGAACGGCAACCAGCACTGACCGAAGGGTTTCCATCCGAAAGTACGGTACCTGCAGGCAGCGGTTCACGCCTTTGAGATCTAAAATGGGGCGAAGAGCACCATCCTTCTTTGGCACCACGAAATAAATGGAATACCTCCCGAGACCATACTCTGCCGGTGGCACGGGCACCACCGCCCCCAACCGAAGCAGACGATCGAGGGTTTGGCGCACCTGAGCCGTCTTCCGAGCTCCCCGGCAGGGAGACGCCACAAAGGAATCGAGCACGGGTCTGGCCAAGTCCAGGGCATATCCGTCCCGGACGATCTCCAAAACCCACTGATCGGATGTAATCTGGACCCAAGCAGAGAGAAAGCGTCGAAGGCGTCCCCCGATCGCTGGAACCTCCACCTGGGCCCGCCGCCCTTCATTGGGACTTACGAGCGGCCGCAGGGGTTGCTGATGCAAATCCTCTAGTGGCTCCTCGAAAGCCCAGAAAACTGGAAGCTCTCGAGATATATCTACCACGCTGGAATCCAGCCGTACGGGGAGAACGAAATCTACGAAAGTCCCGAAACTGTCCCCGAGAGGCCGGAAGCGACTTCCCTCGCTTGGAGCGATCCTCCGGTAGGCGACCGCCCTTGGATTCACCCAAATTCTTGACCAACTTGTCAAGGTCTTCACCGAAGAGCAGCCTACCCTTAAAGGGCAACCTGCCTAACCGCGACTTGGATGAACCATCTGCCGCCCAATTCTTCAACCAAAGAGCTCTGCGCGTCGCCACCACGGACGCCATGCTATTGGAGAGCGCTCTGATAAGATCATAATGGACATCCGCCAAATACGCTGAACCAGATTCCAAACGGTGGAGCTCACTTAAGTCGTCGGCCTCCAAGGAGGGCGCCTGTCGCAGCCGCTGAACCCAGCGCAAACAGGCCCGAGCAACCCAAGCCCCACAAACGGAGGCTTGCAACGCAATTGCGTCCGCCTCAAAGGACTGCTTCAAAAGGCCGTCCATTTTCTGGTTTTGCGGCTCTCGTAACGCCGCACTACCTTCCACCGGGATCGTTGTCGTCTTAGTCACAGCCGACACCGCCGCATCAACCTTAGGAGCTCGGAAACGCTCAAGATCTTTTTCAGCCAAAGGATACAGCCGACGCATGACCTTCACACCCTTGAGACCCGATTCAGGAGTATCCCACTCCGCCTGGATCATCTGATCAATGACCTTGTGAATGGGAAAAACCACCTGAGTCTGCCGCACCGCCTGAATGATGGGGTCCGCACCGTCTGCGTCCTCAACCGGAGGGGGCGGTGCCAAGCCAAGAGTCTGAAGCGCTTCCGAAACGAGCGCAGGCAACTCTTCCCGCCGAAACACACGAATAATCTTAGCCTGATCCTCCGGTTCAGGGAGTTCGCCTTCCTCCAAGGCCTCCCCGTCCGCCTCCAAGTCGCAATCCGGATCCTCACCCTCTGGCCAATCCGCCTCAGACTGGAAGGGTTCGTGCAGCCTCCGCCGTTTAGCCGCCAGGACGCCGGGCAACGCACGCTCCGCCGACGACTAGGCCGCCATCCTGGTAACCGAAAGGGAACCAGTGGCTATGCTCTGACGCCTACGACAGAACGCTTGATGCATTAACAAAATGAAATCGGGAGAGAAATCCTCCAAGGGCAAGGCAACCCCGAGGTCCGACTGCTCCCCTGCGCCCAAAGGAAGAGCAGACGGAATCCCCGATGGACCCTCTAGGGGCGATTCCAACTCCCCAGCGGAGGAACCTGGCTGCGCCGAAGAAGCCAAGGAACTCTCCAGGCGCTGCTCCATACTGCGAGACACCGAAGTACAGCGTTGGCAGACGCCTGTCTCCAATGCAGAGCCCCTCCGGGATCCACAAATTACACAAATGGACCCCACGGGCATGGGATCGCAAGCGCCAAAAAATGCCTGTCAGCACTGCAAGAAAAAAGGACTCACCGCCCCAGAAGAACCAGCACACAAGCTGGGGACTGGGTAGTCAGGTTTTTTTTTTTGTTTGTTTGTTTTTTTTGTCTGAGCAATTTAAGTAGATATTTAGCTATTTATTTAGTTTTTTGTTTTGCATGTAGTTAGCCAGTTAAGGACTGCCCTTCGGATAGTCTCCAGAGGACTGTGCCAAAGCTGCCAAAATGCTGTGCCAGCTGCAGAGATAGACAGCCCCGTTAAAATACAGCCCAGTAAGAGAGTAACTGAAAATAAATGAAGAACGGAAAGAAAAGAGAAACCCGGTGAAAGAAGCAGTGTGCGCCCCCGGCCCACAGAAAAAAGAAAAACCTTCGCGTGTATCGCACGCTGCAAAAGCCCCGGCTCCAAAAATGGCCGCGGCAGAAAGAGGAGCTTTGGCGCGCTTTTGTCCGGCGCGTGAAATCCGCTCTGGAGAAAGAAGAAACCGCCGCCGCCGATCAACTCCCTCACACCCGCAACCCTAGCGACCCGGGGACCCCCCGAAAAAGAAAAAGAAGCCGCAAAGGAGAAGCAGATGTGAAAGACGCTAGGCCAGGGCAGCGTTGTGACTGCCTTACGCCGAAAGCACTCACCGGCACTTGTGAAGCACACGCTCGACACACTGGAGAGTTGCCACTTTACAGCCGCCGCCGGAGCTCTGCCCCGAAGAGTCCTGGGGCAGAGATCCGAATCAGTAAAGAAGACAGGCAGGCAAAGACAAGGCGGCTTAGGCTGGGCCGGAGAGAGACCTCCGTCAGGTCCCCCCCCCCCTACGGAGTGCCGCTTTTAAAAACGGAAATTTAAAGGCACAGGTACCCCTAAATTAATAAAGGAAAAGAAGTCCTAATAGGACAAAAAGAAATCACAAAAAGGTTAGCTAGAGAAGAAAAGAAACTAAATTGAGTAACAAGTGAGCCCAGCTCGGCTCACTAACATCTTCCTGCTGCATGAAGACTGGACACACTGGAGTTCCAGAGATGTCTGCTATGCTGTTTCCAGTAGAGCTGAAATTTGATTGGTCCAGTCTTCATGCTGCAGGAGGAGGTGCACTACCCATTCGTGGAGGACTAAGCTGGAGGCTCGATAAGGAACTATCCATGGTTAGCCTCTAGTCCTCCAAGGCTACTAATATTTTGGGGCTTATTTACTAAGCTGTGTTAGGTGTTTAATACAGCACTTAGTAGATACTATACCGGGAAAACACCACTTTGCATGTGGAATGGTTGGGGACTGCATCTTACAGTTAACAGAGATTAATACTGTACATTAGTTACTAAAACAATAGATAACATAGTGCTATCAGCTACACGGTAACAAATTGCTGTGTGAACTCATGGCAGCCTTTGCAAACATACTGAACACACTCAATTGTTGCAGCACAGGTTCTGCAAACAATGTGCATTAGTTGCAAAACCTTAGTTAAAAGCTCCTTCCTATTTTCAATGCATCCACAATAGTGAATTGGTAAGACAGCTGCATAATGTGGCATTTAGCAAATTGCATTAAAGCACCTTAAACTCAATGGGGTATATTGTCCAAGAACATCCAATAGTGTAATTTGATAAATGGGCCCCTTAGCAATAGTAACTACATTTTTCAGCAATCATTCTGCTTGCTTCTTGGCTCTCCTGCTTTCTTTGTGTCTAATTTGCTAGTTTCTTTTCATTTTAGCTTACTACATTTGTTTGATTTTTTTCACTCTTTTCTGAGCTATATGATCACTCTACCAGATTGAAAAAAAGAACTTTTCCACAGCTGCCGGGGGAAGAGTCTCTCAATTATCACGCAATGGTTAAAACTCAGGACCTGTGTTAGGCAGGTTTCAGGTTTGTGACCTTTTGTCAAGCAATGTCCCTGTGATGGCAGAATTGAGCTGGGTAGGAGATATAAAATCAGGATAAAATTTCCACTCAATTGCACATGAAGGCTCATGGTGGAGAACAAGGCTGTGCGAGTGTTTTCGGACAATGCGGTAATGGTGTCCTACATCAATCGCCAGGGGGGAACCAGGAGTGCACTTTTGTTGGAGGAGTGGCTGCGGTTGATGGATTGGGCAGAGGCGCATCTGGTAGCCATCTCGGCGGCGCACTTGGCAGGAAAAGACAATGTGCAGGCCGATTACCTCAGCCGGCACGTGGTCGATCCCGGGGAATGGGAATTGAATGCGGCAGTGTTTCGCGACTTGTCCCGGAGGTGGGGTCCTCCGGCGATGGATTTGATGGCCACCTTCGCCAATGCCAAAGCCAGTCGGTTTTTCAGCAGACGCAGGGAGCGTATGTCCGAGGGGCTCCATGGCCTCGCTCAGCCATGGCCGATCGGAATTTTGCTGTATGTATTCCCCCCATGGCCGATGATAGGGAGAGTCCTTCGCCGGATAGCAAGTCACGCCAGTCGGGTGATTCTCATCGCTCCAGATTGGCCCCGGAGAGCGTGGTATGCAGATCTAGTTCGTCTGTTAGTAGACGATCCCTGGAGGCTTCCCATTCAGGAGGACCTGTTGGTGCAGGGGCCTCTACTCATGCCCAACGTCGATCGATTCTCGCTGACGGCTTGGCTATTGAATGGAAGAAGTTAGAGGGTCTGGGGTATTCACCGGCAGTCGTCGCTACCCTTCTACAGGCCCGGAGGAGTTCGACTTCGGTCGCATATATTCGCGTTTGGCGGATTTTTGAGAGCTGGTGCGAGCAGCGGGATCTCCGGCCGTGCAACGTCTTGGTGCCGCAAATCTTGGACTTTCTACAGGATGGGCTGGATAAGGGGTTGGCCCTTAGTACTATTCGCGTGCATCTCGCGGCTATTGCATGTTTCTGAGGTACTGTCAGAGGTCTCCGATTGTCTCATCACCCGGATGCCATTAGATTTTTTAGGGCGGTCAAGAACATTTGTCCTCCTTTTCGGGCGGTTGTCCCGGCCTGGGATCTGAATCTGGTGCTGGAGGCATTGGTAAGGCCTCCGTTTGAACCACTTGCAGAGATTTCGTTGCGGGACCTTTCCTGGAAAGTGGCTTTCTTGGTCGCCTTGTGTTCTGCGCGGCGAATTTCAGATCTCCAGGCTCTCACGTGTCGGGCACCATATCTTCAGTTTTCGTCGGAAAAGGTGATGTTGCGGGCGGTGCCTTCGTTTCTGCTGAAGGTGGTGTCAAAGTTTCACATGAATCAATCCATTTCCCTTCCAACTTTCCGGACAGAGGGACAGCTTCCTATTGATAGGGTGCTGGAAAAGTTGGATTTAGGTAGACTGCTCAAGAAGTACCTGCATAGGACTAAGTCTTTTCGTAAGTCGGAACGCTTGTTTGTGCTCTTTGGGGGACCTAAGAAGGGCAAAGCCGCGTCTAAGGCCTCCATTGCTAGATGGGTAAAGCAAGCCATAGTGGCAGCATATCAGGCTGGTGGGAAGTTGCCTCCACTGGGGCTTCGTGCTCATTCCACTTGTAGCCAGGCGGCGTCCTGGGCCGAGTTGGCCTTCATTCCACCTGCAGATATTTTCCGGGCGGCTACGTGGTCTTCGCTTCACACGTTTGCTAAGCATTACCGTCTGGATGTTCAGGCCAGGGGAGATGCAAAGGTGGGTGCTTCGGCCATCATTGCGGGCCTGGCGGGTCCCTCCCGAGGTTAGATACTGCTTTGGTACTTCCCTCATGTTTCCTGGACTGGCCCGGAGAGCCGAAGAGGAAGAAGAAATTAGACCTTACCTGCTAATTGTCTTTCCTTGAGGACTCTCCGGGCCAGTCCAGGGCCCACCCGTGTCATTTGTGGTATTGGTGATTTTGTCTGTCAAGAATTATCGGGAGCGCATAAGGGCGTTTTCTCGGTGGTAGCTCCTTCCGGAACGATGATCTATGGGGCTGCCTTGTTTGTCAAAGCCATTGGCAAACTCAGTTTTCAAATAAAACAGATAATTTAAAAAAAAAAAAAAAGAGAAACAACCAAACCGGTGTGGTTTTTAACTGAATGGCTACGTCTCATCCTAGTACTAATGTGGGGTAGAGATGGTGCGTAGCGGATGTTTGTCTGGTGGCTGGTTGCTCTGTTTTTTGTTTGCTTGCTGTGTGTTCGAGTGGTTGATTATTTTTGGGTTCTTTCATTTGGTGTGCGGTGTTTTTGTTCATAGACTGTTTAGTTAAGAAACGACTGAGGTTTGTCCAGCAGGGGGAGCCAGATATTCACTCAGCAAAGCTTTAGAATTCAGTCCTCAGCTGCTGGAGAAGGTTGACAACCCTCATGTTTCCTGGACTGACCCGGAGAGTCCTCAAGGAAAGACAATTAGCAGGTAAGGTCTAATTTCTTCTTTCCACAATCTGTGCTATACTATAGCATATCCCGTATCAGTGTGATCCCTACATTGATGTAGGGCTCCAATTTTTTGGAATTTACAATGGCACAGGTGATCAAAGAGGAAGCACTTTCAAAAATATTAAGGTCTAATATCACCTCTGAAATGAAATATCTATTGGAACTATAACAAACCAAGTCACAGATATCTCTTTATTTATCTGCCTATTGTATTCAAATAGATTCTTGCTAAGACAGCAGTTTTAAATAAAAGCATATGTACATATGAATGTACAAAAGGATATTCTGGTTATCCTGAAGAAACAGCCATCCGAGTTGGCTATCCCTGATTTTAAGTAGTGCCATTAGCTTCACTATCATTCCTCCATCATTTAAATCTGAAATATTTTACAACTGTACAATAATTTAAAAAGCTAGTAGTGTAGGAAATTGTTGGCCTGACTGAGCACATTGTAACTAATAATTTTAAGAAAAAGTGCAATGACAGACAATGTTCCCTCTAATTTTCTGTAGGCTGTGTGCGCATAAAATATCAGCTGTGTGCAGCTTTTGAAGGAAGGTTAAATTTTTGTGCGCCACATAACGACACTTGGAGTTATAGACTTTAAAATTTGACTACATGTCAGAATACAGTATGTACACCACATTGATTTTAATCAAATTAAATGAAAATAGACGATTACTAAATGAAGCGGGAAATTTCTAGTAATTACAATCATAACTTTTAAATTTTAAGACGTCTGTGGTGTTTTCTATCAGAATCAGAGCCGTAATTTTTGTGCGCTCTGTTGTAAAGTATGTGCGCTCGCTCGGCGAGGTGTGCGCGCGCGCACACGCGCACGGCTTAGAGGGAACAGTGATGACAGACTACAGCGAAGTAGTAAGAGCATTTCACTGGTGAACAGTTCTCCAATCACAGTAGAGTTCAGAGAAAAGCATGCCCATGTGCACTCTGCATCATTTCAAAAATATATACACCACCCTGATATATGCACATGGTAGTAAGCAAAGTGTTCCTTCTAAATGGTAGATCTGCATATAGAATTTCAAAAGCAACAATCATGGGAACTATTAATGCATGAAAGCTAAAATGGGGCCAGTACAATGGATCCATTTGGTCACAGCTGACTAGGACATCTCACGCACTTCAAGAACTAATGACTGTGAGATTAATTTGTGATACTCTTCACAACCCTCCTGCAAAAGAACTTCAGGAAAACAGCATGGGAGCAATGTAAAGAATTTCCAAAAATAACTTAAAAAGTAACTTAAATTGACTTAGGTTCAATGTTATTTCTTTCCACAGGCAATTCTGAAATGTTGCATTGTACAAACAAAGTGCAGCTTTGTCAGAGATCTTAGAAGAAAAGATAGATAAAGGCAGAAGATCTTGTTTCGGAATGCCCCTAACCGCTGGAATGTGCCCCAAACCAAGTTTTCTTTCTGGCCAATTAGACCACAGTGAAGTTACTTTGTAGGACTACGTTTGTTATAGATAAGGAAATCAGAAATACTATGCCAGCTATTGCTGTCGTTATAAAGGTAAGTCATAGAGGACTGCAGAGAGGGCTGAAGAGTATGTCTGTGATACTCAAAGAGCCAGAGGACGATGCCCCACACCAGTGCAGCGAAGACAGGAAAGGTGTCCTGCTTGGGCTCTGGGATGTATCCCTTCTCCACCGCCAGCCGGGACAAGCCAAACAAGATTCGAGACAGCAGGTACATGTTTATCTGTAGGTAAAAGACAAACCCAGATAATACTGCACGAAATGCTAACCAAATCACATCACAATCTACAAATATCCAAAATAATCCTACATGTACACAAAAAAACCCCCCAAACTACCAACTAAGAGATATGTTTAACAATTACCCACTTTTCATAAAGTATGTTCAAAATTGGATACATAAAAAGATAAAGGTCAAAACTCATAATACAATTGCATACAATAAAAAATAGGTAAACAAATATGCAGTCTCTAAACCAAACACTATATATCTATATTTTACAATATTATGTTTTTTATACTCTAACACTTAGAGATAATTTGATATTTCATCTATAACAAATCAATAACGCCATGGTATAATAATAATCTCCTAAAGCAAAAGCAAGTCTGTTGTCCTTTTTGAATGTTCATAGAGAAGCTCAAGGAGCTTTATAAAGCTATGAAAGGTTACAAAAATGTATTAAATGAGGCTAAGACGTCTTACTAATCTAATCTTATTGGCACCACTAATCAGAGGTTATTTAAACCACTGTAAACCGCTTTACTGTAAATAAGAAAAGCTGTCTATAAAAACAGTTTAATTCATTCATTTTATTTTTATTATTTAAGGATTGATGAGTCTCCATGATGGAAATGAAAATTTAGATAAGGAACCACTTCAGCATTAGAGATGACAGATTTTAGGAAGATCATTAATCTGAGAAATATAGTAACAGTAGCAAATAAGGATCCGGAAATTTGTGTGGAATTGTTACAGGAAGATAATTTGATCCCTGTCTCTGCAGACATTCTTTAAGATTCTTTTTTGCCAGTTAATATAATCAGAGATAAGAGTATTACTAGGAAAATGTGCTAAATCTCATTGTCTATTAAACTCTTGTCCATCCTCTCTCTTAAAAAGTCCTCCATCTGAGATGGATCACTATTTTGATTTTTAGACTTTTACAACAGGAAGGTTTCCCAGATGGCACTAGAGAAATGGCTGCAACTCCCATGCTGAAAGGATATAACTTGAATCAAGCTATGGACCTATCACTAGTACTCCTATTTTCACCAAGTTATTAGAGGTGATAATCATCCAAATGCTCAGTTAACTAATTGGAAACTGCCTTGTTACTCCTACACAATTTGGTTTTAAAAGTAATCACAATACTGAGACATGGTTGATTTCTGTGTTATACAGGGCTGGCCCAAGGATTTCTGCCACTCTAGGCAGGTCCACTGTGCTCAGCGTCCAGCCTCGCACCTGGAGGAAGTAGGCCTTAAAGCACCCGCACATACTCATGGCCTGCTGCTCCTGCCCCTTCTGATGCAACTTCCCGTTGGAGGGGGTAGGAACAGCAGGCCATAACTGCGTGGGTGCTTTAAGACCGGTCGTGCTGCCCAGCAAGGTCTGGCACCCTAGGAGACCACCTAGTTTACCTAGTGGACTGACCAGCCCTGCTGTTGTATATTAGGGTTTCCTTATCATCCCTCCAGTCTAGTCCAAAACTTCTGGGATTTGCTCCTCTTCCAGCAGCTTGGAGACTGAGAAATGTCATCCTTTTCTGATGACACTGGTATATCAGCACAGGAATGGCCTCCTCACTCCAGTTATCTCAGTCCCCAAGCAGCTGGAGGGTGGTGAGCCCAGAGCTTCGGGGCTCACTTAAGGATAGAGCAAAGAGAGAGATAAGAGATAGTGATAAGATTCTAGCTAAATTTTGGGTTACAGCTTGGTTAATTCAATTTCTATTATAAGAGAGTCTGCATCTTTAAGTGTTAAGCTGAAAGGCCCCCCCCCTCTTCCCCCTTGGGCCTTAGCTGGGCAGCGAAAAGAGTCTCCCTGTAGCGCGCTGGGCCGGTGACAGATTCTTTGGAGCACGTTTCACAGCAGTCAAGGCTCCGGTTCCCGATCCCACAGTAATGGGAGAAGAACCGGCAGCTTAGGCTCTACAGCGCATACAGAAGAAGTCTGCCTGTTAGCGCTGAGAGCCAGCGTCGGAGGACACGGCAGATCATGACTGCACTGACTCATTCTTATCTCCCAGCAGACAGCCCGCTGTAGCGGAAGACCGCAGAGAGGGAGATCGGCGAAGCGCTCTGGATTCCCAAGGTGAAGTAAGTCGGGCCGGGTAAGACAGAGTGGAGACGGGTGCATGCAAGCAAGGCCGAGCCACGTGGCTGCAGCGCGGGAAACTCCATTAGCATTGGGGTTCCTGCAGAAGCACATATTTCAGTGGGGGAACCTCGTTTTCTTATTTTTTCCACAGAATCCATCTGGGAATACTTCAGGGACGGTTTCACTTCCATTTAAAAAAAAAAAAAAAAAAAAAAGTGAAGTCTTGTGGTCCTCTTCAATTACAAGCTACTGAGGGAAGCAAGGCCTCTGCTGGGGGGTGGGGGCGTTCTAATTTTTCAAATAGCAAAGATCCGCTCAAAAAGGAATGCCTTCTAGATCACAGTGCTTGCTCTACAGTACTAGAAGGGGTGCGCTGTCAGACACAGGTGTGTGCAGGTATCTGCCACTATGGAACAAGCCTTGGAGGTCGGCAGGCAAGGTGGCAAAGAGGGGGCTGGTGGCTTGCCGGAGCCGGTTTTCTCTGATTTGCCTCAACTGGAGCACATGGCGGGGGACATCTTCCACACCAGATGTTTTTTCCCCACAGCCGACTTTGCCAGGCAGACTGGCGGCGATTTTTTCCCCAGATTTCATTGCGCTTACCCAGCAAGCATTTGGAGGCATTCAGAGAAAGTCCTCAACCGTCTCCACGGAGGTGGATCTGGAGGGAAAAAGGCCAAGGACTCCTCTGACCGCGGAGGAATCAGGGAGCCTGGCAAAGAAGTCCAGAAGAGATAAGGAGCGACCGGAGCAGTCGGTGGCCCTGGAGGGTCTTCACTCCGAGGATGATGAGCTTGATATGGAGCTCGACGAGGAGCTGGAGGAAGGAGAAATCTTGGAGCAGGAGGACCAGGTAAGGGTGGTCCGAGTTTTCAGGAGAGATGTGTTACCGGCGCTAATTTCAGACACACTCAAGGCGCTTAATATGCCGGCAGTGGGACCGGCGTAGGATTCTACCTTAGAAGACCCGTTGTTACAAGCCTTTCGGAAGACTCAGAGGGCGTTCCCTGTACACAGAGTGGTTAAGGAAATGATTCAAGGAGAGTGGGACATGCCCGAGGCAGGGCTTAAAGGGGCCAGGGTTATGTCTCGCCTTTACCCGCTGGTGGACCAGGATTGAGAGTTATTTAAGTCCCCGAGGGTGGATGCTGCAGTCTCGGCGGTCACCAAGACTACCACCATTCCAGTAGAGGGTAGCGCGGCTCTCAAGGATGCCCAGGACAGGAAATTAGATACCTTGCTGAAACAAGTTTTTGACGTGAATGCGCTGTCCATTCAAGCGTCTATTTGTGGATCATGGGTCGCGAGAGCCTGTCTTCGTTGGTCGCAACGAATCCAAGGGGAGCAGGTAGACGAGGCGACAGGAGAAGTGTCCAGATTGGAGTCCGCGGCAGCTTATCTGGCTGATATCCATTATGACCTTATTTGGGGTTTATCTAACAGTATGACTTCGGTGATAGCGGTGCGGCGATATCTTTGGCTGCGCAACTGGGCAGCAGATGGTTCTTCCAAAGCTAGGTTAAGCAAACTTCCCTTCAGGGGAAAGCTTCTTTTTGGAGAAGATTTAGATAAGCTGGTAAAGAACCTCGGCGAGTCCAAAGGCGGTAGGCTTCCAGAGGACAAGCTAAAGCAGGGACAATCGTCTACTGCTGCCAAGGTTCCACAGAGGGATTTTCGGCGTTTTCGTTCCCCGAGGTTCAGTCAAGGTCAGCGAGGGCGTTTCCCCAATAGGAACCAGGGCTTTTGGGGATTCCATGGAGCAGGCAGGGGTTTTGCTGCCTCCTCCTCAAATCTTAGAAAGTCACAATGAAGTCATGGAGGCCCAGGTAGACCTTGTGCCTGTAGGAGGTCAACTACAGGATTTTTACCCTGCTTGGGTCCAAATTACATCAGACCAGTGGGTGCTGGAGATCATTCGAGAAGGTTATGCTTTGGAACTTCAGAGACCAGTGACCGATTCTTTCGTACAGTCTCTGTGCAAGGCACTTCTCAAGTGCAATGCGGTCAGGCAGACTGTAGAAAGATTGCTAGCTCTAAAGGCCGTAGTTCCGGTTCCTTCAGACCAATGCGGTTGCGGTCGATACTCCATTTACTTCGTGGTTCCAAAGAAGGAAGGCTCCTATCGGCCAATTTTAGATCTCAAAAGAGTAAATCGCTGTCTGCGGGTGTCTCATTTTCACATGGAGACCCTGCGGTCAGTCATAGTGGCGGTAAGGAAAGGACAGTTCCTTACGTCCTTGGATCTGTCGGAAGCGTACCTGCACATTCCGATCAGGCAGGAGCACCAAAGGTTTCTCAGGTTTGCAGTGCCTATGGGGCATTTTCAGTTCCGGGCATTACCATTTGGGCTGGCTATGGCATCAAGGACGTTCACCAATGTGATGGTGGTAGTAGCAGCATCGTTGCGAAGGGACAGAGTACTGGTGCACCCTTATCTGGATGATTGGCTGATTCGAGCGAAGTCAAGAGCCGAGAGCGAGGCGGTGACTGCCAAGGTAGTAGAATTCCTTCAAGGTCTAGGCTGGGTATTCAATATGTCAAAGAGCAAGTTAATTCCGTCGCAGAGTCTGGAATACCTGGGGGCTTGCTTCAATATGGAGTTCGGCAAGATCTTCCTACTGCAGCACAGAGTGCGAGACTTGAGGAAGTTAGAGAGTTTCTGGGCAGGTCGCATCCCACGGCGTGGCATTATCTGCAGTTGCTCGGTACTATGGCAGCGACTCTCGAACTGGTTCCGTGGGCGAGGGCACATATGAGGCCATTGCAGAGAGCATTACTCAGACGGTGGTCCCATCAGGACGACTGGCTATCTTGGAAGCTTCCCTGTCTAGCGGAGATGCGGCTGTCGCTTCAGTGGTGGTTGCATCTGGGTTATCTGGAACAGGGGACGCCCTTGGAAATGCCTTGTTGGATACCACTAACGACAGATGCCAGCCTCGTGGGCTGGGGAACTCATTTCCAAGGAAGGTTCGCGCAAGGTCAGTGGACCAATCTAGAGAGGCTGTGGTCAACAGTTTAGAATTGAGGGCGGTAGGGCTGGCATTGCGAATGTTTCAACCTTATCTCCTCCGAAAGGCGATTCGAGTGTTCTCTGACAACATGACAGCAGTAGCCTACATCAACCGCCAAGGGGGAACCAGCAGTGTAGCGTTGGAAGCTGAAGTAGAGCAGTTTGTTTGGGTCGAGCAAAATCTGGTGGCTCTGTCGGCAGCGCATGTAGCAGGAGTGGACAATGTACAGGCCGACTTCTTGAGTCGAGAAAAGGTGGACCCAGGAGAGTGGGTCCTTCACCCAGAGGTGTATGAAATGGGGGTACGTCGCTGGGGGACACCAGTAATGGATCTCATGGCGACCTTCCAATCGGCAAAGGCCAGTCGCTTCTTCAGCAGAAGACAGGAGAGAATGGCAGAGGGCCTGGATACTCTCATACAGAACTGGCCAGAAGAGCAGCTCCTGTATGTGTTTCCACCTTGGGTGTTAATAGGTCAGGTGGTACAACGTATCGAGCTACACAGAGGATTGGTGATTTTGATCGCATCAGATTGGCCAAGAAGGCCTTGGTACGCGGATCTGATGAGACTCTTGGTAGCGCAGCCATAGCATCTTCCGGTCAGGAGAGATGTGTTAGCTCAGGGGCCGCTGTACATGCCTCAGGTGGCTTGATTCTCGCTTACAGCTTGGCTATAGAAAGGGCAAGGCTGAGAGCTAAGGGTTACTCAGCAGCTGTGATTGCTACCTTGTTGAAGGCGCGTAGGAGATCTACCTCTTTGGCATATGTGCGTATTTTTGAGGCTTGGTATTTAGACAAAAACGCGGAAGCATTAAGAGCGTCGATTCCACAAATTCTTTTTTGCAGGATAGATTTCAGAAAGAGTTGGCGGCGCATCCTTAAAGGTGCAGCTAGCAGTGCTGTCCTGTTATAGGGGAAAGATCAGCGGAGAAGCGCTGGGGACTCATCCTGATGTTAAGCGTTTTTTGAAAGTGGTGTATCTTCTGAGACCGCCATGTAGACAGGTAGTTCCGATGTGGGATCTACAATTAGTGTTAGAGGCGTTAGTGCACGAACCCTTTGAGCCTTTATCTTGGTAATCTTTGAAAGATCTTACTCTCAAAGTGGTCTTCCTGGTAGCTATTTGTCCGGATAGGAGAGTCTCAGAGTTACAGACATTGTCCTGTAGAAAACTTTTTCTGTCTTTTTACGATACGAAAGTGGTGTTAAGACCAGTGCCATCATTCTTGCCAAAAGTGATGTCACTGTTTCATGTGAATCAAGTAGTTTCATTGCCAGTGTTCGGTGAAGGTACCGAGACTTCTTCCACAGGGCAGTTACATCGGTTGGATGTTCGTTGAGCATTAAATAAATAAATCCGGAGGACGGCTGCTTTCCGAAAGTCGGATAGACTATTTGTCCTATTCGGCGGTACAAGGAAGGGAGAAGCAGCATCAAAAGCTTCCATTGCCAGATGGATTAAAGAGGCGATAGCGTCAGCGTATGTGTTGAAAGATAAACCCATACCAGAAGGGCTTAAAGCTCATTAGACTAGAGCTCAGGCGGCGTCATGGGCTGAGTACAGGTTGGTACCGGCGATAGAAATTTGTAAAGCAGCAACCTGGTCGTCTTTTAAATTCCTTTGTAAAACATTACCGTCTAGATGTTCAGGCAGAAAGGGATACCTGTTTTGGAGCAGCGGTGCTTCAGGCTGGTTTGACAGGTCCCTCCCGTTGATTTGTTTCACTGCTCTGTTACATTCCCAGAGGTTCGGGACTAGACTGGAGGGACAATAAGGAAGGTGAAATTAGACTTACCTGCTAATTGTTGTTCCTTGAGGAACTCCAGTCTACTCCCACATCCCTCCTTGTTGTTGTTCGTAGGCCTAGAGCCTGAAGTAAACGATGTATCACAGGTAAGAGAAAGATGAAACTGTGAAGCTTATGGTCCATAAGGAGGGGGTTCTAGACATGGGGATTAGAATAGGGTTGCTATCTTCCATAAGGAGGAAGGGCCGGCCTAAGCAGTTCTAACAGAAGTTAGTAGAGCGAAGGAGGAGACCGAAGAGAAATTTTCTCCTTTAGCAGTTGTTAATTAAGTTAGTTTAAACACAATTCGATACCTAGGGGTTACCTTGGACCAACATCTGGATATGAAGTTACATATAACCAACATAGTTAGAGCGATATACTTCAAGATCCGGACACTCCGACACCTTCGCTCCTTACTTGATCCAGACGACTTCCGGACTATATACCAAGCACTAATCTTACCTCACTTCGATTATGCTAATGCCATTCTTCAAGGTCTCCCACAGTCTACCTTGAACCCTTTACAACTTGCCATGAATGCCGCTGCCAGAGTCCTCTACGGAGCATCGAGGAGTGACCACGTAACACCTATTCTAAAGCAGCTCCACTGGCTCCCCATACATGGAAGACTGTTGTTCAAGACCTTGTTACTCACTTTCAAGGCCATCAAAGGCATTACTTCCTCCTCACTAATAGACCTCATTCAGACCGTTCCACCTAACAGATCTAGAAGAACCACAGCTACAAACGCTCTAGTAATCCCTAAGGCATCAACAAAATGCACACTAGCAACATCAAACAGGGCTTTCACCTTCTATGCCCCAAAATGCTGGAACACATTACCACCGGAGATTCGTGCTGTCACCGATCTAACCCTATTCAGAAAAGCACTCAAATTCCACCTATTCCCCCACTACTACCAGGTCAGCCAGACACCGACCTAACCACACCTCCTCCAATTCAGCCACCTGTGCTACAGGACCCTATTCAAACCCTGAGCATAAAGTATACTGTATATATGTAAATAGTTTCAGTTAACAATTCCCTATGTTATCCAAGTTGTCGTACCTGTTCTCTGTAAAACCAAACAGTATGTTGTTCTGGTCTATTGTTTAATGTAAACCGCGCTGATGCTAAATAGTGCGGTATATAAGAGCTTGTAATAAGTAAATAATAAATAAATAGTGTTTACTACTTAATTGTTGCTCCAGTGAGTCTGCTTTGTCAATAGGTTACTGGAGTGAGGAGGCGGTTCCTGTGCTGATATACCAGTGTCATCAGAAAAGGATGACGTTTCTCGGTCTCCAAGCTGCTGGAGGAGGAGCAAATCCCAGAGGTTTGGGACTAGACTGGAGTTCCTCAAGGAACAATTAGCAGGTAAGTCTAATTTCACCTTTATTAAGTAAAGGAAGACAGGCAATATTAGTTCAGTTAGACTTATCAATAGACTTCAATTCTCTAGATCATGATCTTTTACTGTTTAAGATGAGCGAGTTGAGTGTCGCAGGTGTAGTTTTTAAATGGTTTAGGACAGGGTTTGACAAATCCCAGGCGCCAGGTCGCCATGATAGACCAAAACAAAACTACTACAACTACTGAACATTCGTATAGCGCTACAAGATGTATACAGCGCTGCACAGACACATGTAAAAGGACAGTCCCTGCTCATCAGAGCTTACAATATAGTCAAGAAAGACAACACAGTAGCTGTAGACATGGGATACGTCTAGGGGGAATGATAAGGAAAAAACAAAGGAGATCGGGTGAGTCAAGATCCAATCAGACCTGGCACCTGGAGTTTAGAGCACATGGACAGCTGAAACAGCTGTGATCCAGTGTCTGTCCGTGGGAATCCCATCCCCCGCAGACAGAAGTGCTGAAGAGGATCCAATGTCTGCTGGGAGAGCTAGTGTTTACTCAGCCTAAAAAAAAAAAAATTGGAAGCTTGCTGCACAGATTTACTTCTTCCCCCTCTCCATTACCAACCTTTCATCCTTTTCTAAAATCTGTTGAAGAAACCTCTTCTCTCCTCCTCTAAACTCACTACCTGTTCTTCTGATCCTATCCCCACCCATCTCCTCCTCCATCATCCCTTTCATCTCACATATTCTCAGCCTTTTGCTTTCCACCGCAAACTTCCCTGCAGCCTTCAAGAATGCTGTAATCACTTCTCTCCTCAAAAAACCCTCACTTGACCCTACTTGTCCTTCTAATTATCGACCCATCTCCCTTTTCCCATTCATTTCAAAAATTCTCGAACATGCAGTTCTCTGCAGCCGTCTCAAATTTCTCTCATCTCAAGCCATTCTTGAGCCACTTCAATCTGGATTTTGTCCATTTCATTCTACTGAAATGGCTCTTGCCAAAGCCTCCTTGTTAAGTCCAACTCAGTTCTCATTCTTCTCGATCTTCCTGCTGCTTTTGATACTGTTGACCATTTCCTCCTCAACACTTTATCCTCACTTGGTTTTAGAGGTCCTGTAATGTCTTAGTTCTCTTCTTATCTCTCCAATCGCTCTTTCATTGTTTGTTCTGGAGGTTCCTCCTCTACTGCTATCCTTCTCTCAGCTGGTGTACCTCAAGGGTATGTTCTGGGCCCTCTCCTTCTCTCTCTATATCCAGTCCCTTGGTGCCCTCATCTCTTACCATCACTTTCAGTATCATTTTTATGCTGGATTACTCTCAAATGTACACCTGACATTTCTCCTTTGTTCCAAATTTGTATCTCTACTTGCTTATCTGACATCGCTGCCTGGAGATCTCACCGCTGCCTAAAATTGAATATGGCTAAAACTGAACTTATTTGTCCTCCTAAACCCTCCTCCCCCTTCCTCTATCACTGTTGACAACACTCTTCTTCTTCCTGTTTATTTGGCCTGCAACCTTAGGGTCATCTTGACTCCTCCCTTTCCTTCTCCACACATATTCAATAGACAGAAACAGGTTTTAGCTTTCTTTATTAAACACTTTATATACCGTCCTTGTCAAGACGTGAGAGCGGTTTACAATAAAAACAAAATATAAATGCTAGCGTCGGAAAAGAAAGGAACTCCAATAAAATAAAGGAAAGACTGACCAAAGGGGCCACCAAAGACAGACAATAAACAATAACTAGACAGAACTGAAAAGGTCACTAGGGACAGACAGAACAATAACTAAACAGGACTGCTGGGAGAGAGGTCATAAGCCTGTTGGAACAAATGTGTTTTCAATAGGTTTTTGAAATTATATGAGGGTTCCAGCCGGAGAAAAGGTGGCAGAGAATTCCAAAGTGAGGGACCAAGAAAAAAGAATGGGGCATGGCGTGTCTGTTCTAAATGAGCTTGTGCAGGGGAAGGAAGAGACAGTCGATTGGCATGCAAGGTACAGAGCCGATGATAGGGAGTGTGGAGGGAAACAAGGTTTGCTAGATACTGAGGATTTGATGTATGGATAACTCTATGAATTAGAATGAGGAGCTTATATTTGAACCTAAAACAAAGTGGTAGCCAGTGAAGTTGACACAGAAGAGGAGCTACATGATCAGATTTCCAAGCGAAAGTGACAAGTCAAGCAGCTGTATTCTGTAAAAGTTGTAAACGTTTGAGTTGATAAGCAGGGAGATTAGCAAAAACCACATTACAATAGTCCAATCTGGACATGACCAAAGCCAGTAGGAGAGTAATGAGGGAATCGGAGGGCAAAATAGAGTGGACTGATCGAAGTTGTCGCAATATAAAGAAAGAACGGCGAGAAAGATTTGATATATGTTCATGAAAGGACAATGAGGAGTCCAGAGTCACCCCTAAATAATGAAAAGAAGAGGTGAGTGGAATAGAAATGGAATTTATTTGAGGCATGATGGTCGGACAGGACGTGCTCAGCGAGACCCACATGGCTGTGGATTTTGATGGATTCAAATGAAGAAAATTAGAGGAAAGCCAGTTAGCAACATGAGTGAGACAAGTATTAAACAGAGTAATATCACTATTGACCGGAGAAGTATGGAAAAGAAGGACAATATCATCCGCGTAAATATAAACTGAGACTGGAAACTACAACATTAACACAATTTGTCCCTTCCTGTCTGAACACACTACTAAGGCTCTTGTCCATTCTTTGGACAACTCCCATCTTGACACTGAGGAAGATAGGGCAAGGAGGAGGTTGCAATAGTCGTGTCTCTCCTCTTCAATCTATCTAGAACTCTGCTGCATGGCTAATCTTCTGCCAGCCTGATACACTCATATAACCCCTCTGCTAAAATCACTTCACTGGCTCACCTTCTGTTTTTGTATCCAAATCAAACTTTTCCTTCTAACCTATAAATGCATTCACTCTAATGCCCCTCATTACCTGTCCTCTCTTCTCTCTCTACTCCCCCTCCTCATGAACTCCGCTCCTCCTCTGGCTTTCTTCTCTCTATGCCCCTTTCTTCTGCAAACTCCAGACTTCGATCTTTTCAACTTGCTGCTCCTTATGCATGGAACAAACTTCCTCTATCTTTACGTCAAGTCTCTTCTCTCCTGCTCTTTAAATCCATGCTAAAGGCTTACCTCTTTGAGGCCCTTTTTCTCCTCGTCTCCTACTCTATTTGAACCCCCTGGTTTCTCTTGTATTGTTCCGTCTGTCTTCATTTGATTGTAAGCTCTACAAGCAGGGACTGTCTTCTTTATGTTTGTACAGCACCGTGTATGCCTTGTAGCACTATATAAATTACTAATAGTAGTAGTAGATTACGGCCATACGATCCAGTGTCTCCCCGCAGGGATCCCAGCCCACACAGGCAGACGTGCTGAAGAGGATCCAGTGTCAGCTGGGAGAGCCAGTGTTTGCACAGCCTTAAAAAAAAAAAGTTGGTAAGGTTACGGCACAGATGGCTGAATAAATTAATGGGACAGTAGTTTTACTGTGTGTGTGGTGTGGGGATGCTTGCATGTGTGTGGCAGGAGAGAGGTGTGCTTTTTACACATACATATCGTGCCCTTTACTTCCCACGCCCACTCTAACCCCTGTCCTGCTGTCCCTCTCCCTCGCCCCCAGACTCTCCCCTTCAACCTCTCCCCCACCATTCACACAGACGGCTGAATACATTAAGGGGGCAGTAGGTTTTTGTAACTAATGTTGAGAGAGAAGGGATGAAATGCATGGGAAGTAAAGGACAAAAATGTGTATGTGGCAAAAATTTCCCCCCTCTCCCACCACCCACATGCAGGCACCCCCACCCACATACACACACAGGTGTAGCTTCATAGGTGGGGGTGAAGGGAGAGAGAGAGGAGGAGTGGGGCCATTGCCTTTTGTTGGCACTGTGAAGTGAACAATTAAGAGCCTGATTTATTCAGATTTTCCCCCATATAAAACATGTAAATAGTCTTAGTAAATCAGGCCCTAAAACCTAAAAATAAAACCCTGCGATACACCTTTTTTTTGGGGGGGGGGGAGGTGGGGCATGCAATGAGCTAGGTTTTGACGACCGGCTCCTGGATTCCAAGAAAATCTGTTAAGGCCTGGTTTAGGGAATTTTTATTGTGTAGAAAGTACAAAGTTCAGATTGGGCATAATTTGTCCTTCATATGACAAATTAGGGGGTGCCTCAGGACTCCCCGCTTTCTCTAATTCTATTCAAAGTATTTTTCAGCTCTTTTGGAACTGTTGAGAAAGCTTGAGATATTTTTTTTTACTCTTATGCACATGATATTTTTTTATTAACCTCATTTTAGGATAATTTTAAACATTTTTATAAATTATTGACAAAAAGCTTTAAGGCAGTAGATGGATAGATGCAATAGCATAGACTGAAATTAAACAGAGATAAAACTAAACTAATATGGCTGAGCAATCTGGGAAAAGAGTTGTCTGTTGAAAGTCTGATTATATCTGGAATTTCCTTTACATTAGCTTCTTCTCTGAAAGTGCTAAGTGTGGTCTTGGATTCTGCCCATTGATGGATTTACACGTTGGCATAATTTATAGATTACTTTTTTTGACTAAATAGCTATCTTACACAAATTAGAGCCTAACAGTAGAACATTTTAGAACTGTAATATAGGCTTTTATTCTAACTCAATTGTATTATTGCAATATATTATATTTCGGTCTACCAATTAGGCATAGGACCAGACTTCAGCAATTGCAAACTACTACTGTTAAACTCATTTTTAAAAGTCATAATATGACGTAGTCTCTTTTGCTATTTAAATTGCTGGGTACCTATATATGCTAGGATTCTGTCTCAACTATTAAACTTTGGCAATATAGAAATTCTTGCCCCAACACAGACAATTGCCAAAACTTGGCCAAGTCGGGCATTTTAAAATTTACAGTATTTTTAGACTGTTGGCCATCTGTTAATAAAGATATTAGAAGATATGCTGCTACATCTGTCTTTTCTCAACCTTTGCAGTTGTGTGCATAAATAATAAGACAGCCACACCTTTGCTGTTTTCCTGTTTGCTTATATTACCTGAACAAATTAAGCCTTCCACTAACCTGAAAAATTCCTAGAGCTATATTTAGCCATAGAAATATACCACACATAATAAATTATTTTGTTTTTGCCAAACAGTTTGTATAAGAACTACAGAGAGTAGGGCTAAATGGCCAATTTTCTCCGTGGGGAAAGGTGAATAGTGGAGTACCCCAGGGATCTGTGCTGGGCCCGCTGCTTTTTAACATATTCATAAATTACCTGGAAATGGGAACAATGAGCGAGGTGATCAAATTTGCAAATGACACAAAATTATTCTAAGCTGTTAAAACACAAGAGGATTGTGAAAAATTTCAAGAAGACCTTGATAAATTGGAAGGCTGGACGTCCAAATAACAGATGAAATTTAATGTGGACAAGTACAAAGTTATACACCTTGGAAAGAACAACCCAAACTACAGCTATACTATGCAAGGTTCTACATTAGGAATTACCACCCAGGAAAAAGATTTAGGCATCATGGATAAAGCACAGTTACTTACCTGTAACAGGTGATCTCTGGGAACAGCAGGAATTAGTCCTCACATATGGGTATGTCAGAACCGACGGAGCCTGCGCGGGAAAGCTCCCCAGCAAGGAAGCTTTTGGGGCCTCCCACAGCGCATGCGCGCTGCCTTCCCGCCTTCCTGACCAACTCTCTTCAGTTCGAGTTTAAAGCTGAGACAATAGAGAGAGGAAAGGAAAGAGAGAGAGAGAGAGAGAGAGAGAGAGAGAGAGAGAGATACAACTCCTAGGGGAGGTGGGTGGGTTGTGAGGACTAATTCCTGCTGTTCCCAGAGATCACCTGTTACAGGTAAGTAACTGTGCTATCTCCAGGAACAAGCAGGAATGAGTCCTCACATATGGGGACTCCCTAGCTAAGATGCCGGGGAGATCCCCCCCCAAGGGTTCCTCATCTTCCTATGGATCTCAGGCATCCATTCAGGGAAGGTGGGCAGGAGTTGTTTAAGAATGGAACAGGTGTCTGAGGACAGCCTGACCAAACAAGGCATCCCGGCGGGAGTCCTTGTCCAAGCAGTAATGGGCTGTGAAGGTATGAACCGAGGCCGAGGTGGCTGCTCGACAAATCTGATCAATGGATACAGAATGAAGATGAGCCATAGATGTGGCCATGGCTCTCACATTGTGAGCTGTGACATGGCCTTCCAGAGAAAGGTTCTTACTCTGGTAAGCAAAAGAAATACACTGAGCAATCCAATTGGACAGTGTTCTTTTTGAGACTGGAAGTCCTAAATGAGAAGGATCAAAAGCAACAAAAAGTTGAGAAGACTTTCGATGTTGCTGTGTCCTGTGGAGGTAAAAGGCAAGAGCTCTTTTACAGTCTAGAGTATGAAGGTTCCGCTCTGCATTGGATGCATGAGGAGCTGGAAAAAAGACAGGTAAATATACCTCTTGATTAAGATGAAAAGGTGAGACCACTTTAGGCATAAAGTGGGGATTTGTCCTAAGGACTACCTTATCATGATGGAACCTTGTATAAGGTGGATTAGCCACTAAAGCCTGCAGTTCACTGATGCGGCGAGCAGAAGTGATTGCAATAAGGAAAATGACTTTCCAGGAAAGGAATTTCAAGGAGGTAGTGGCTAAGGGTTCAAAGGGTGGCTTCATAAGCTGACCAAGAACCACGTTTAAGTCCCATGCCACCGGAGGAGGCCGAAAGGGAGGCTTAGTTAAAGTTAGACCTCTCATGAATCTTGCAATAAGAGGATGAGAGGAAACAGATTGTCCATTGATAGGCTGAAGAGATGCTGCAATAGCACTCAAATGGACCCTTACAGAATTGGTTTTAAGTCCTGCATTGGAAAGATGCAGGAGATATTCGAGTAAAGAATTTAAAGGTAGTGCTAGAGGGTTAAGACCCTTTTCAACACACCAAATGGAAAATCTTTTCCATTTAAAAGCATAAGAACGCCTGGTGGAAGGTTTCCTAGATGCATGGAGGATATCCTGCACTTGTTGAGAAAGATTGAAGTCTTGAAGGTCTAGGCCTTCAGTAACCAAGCTCCGAGGTGAAGGGATTTGGGGTTTGGGTGCCACAAAGTCCCCTCCTCTTGAGACAGAAGGTCTGGAGCAGCTCTCAGATCCAGGGAGGGTGCCTGGGAGAGATGCAGAAGTAGAGGGTACCACACTTGGCGTGGCCAGCGTGGGGCTATGAGGATCATAGATCCTTGATCCCTCTGAAGTTTGAATAGAGTCTTGGGAATCAAGGGAATGGGTGGAAAGGCATATAGGAAGGCCTGACCCCAATGAAGGAGGAAGGCATCCTTGGCCTGAGCTCCCTGACACGGAATCCTGGAACAGAACCGGGGAAGTTTGGCATTGTACGGACTTGCAAAGAGGTCTATGTCTGGGGTTCCCCATTCCTGAAAGATTCTGAGTACCTGATCCATGTGCAGGGACCATTCGTGTGGAAGTAGAACTTGACTGAGTCTGTCTGCCCAAGAGTTTTGGATTCCTGGGAGGTACACTGCCAGGAGATGGATCTGATGCTCTGGCGAAGGCCCACAGTTTTAGAGCTTCGTTGCAAAGCGACAGAGAGCCAGTCCCTCCTTGTTTGTTTATGTAGAACATGGCTACTTGATTGTCGGTATGAACAAGGACTGTCATGTTGATGAGGAGGGTATGAAAGACCTTGAGAGCAAGGAAAATTGCTCGCAGCTCCAAAAGGTTGATATGAAGGGTGGTCTCCTGTGGAGACCAAGTGCCCTGAGTGGAGAGGTCTTGGAGATGAGCTCCCCAACCTGCTTGGGAGGCATCTGTAGTGAGAGTTGCTTGGGGTAACAAAGGTTGGAAGGGGGCCCCCAACAACAGATTTTGAGTGGATATCCACCATTGGAGAGACCAAAAAAAGACGTTTTGAGGTTGCTATTTGGTCTGAGAGAGCTCCTGATGCTTGTGTCCACTGGGTGGACAGAGTCCATTGAGCTGCTCTCATATGTAGGCGTGCATAAGGCACCACATGAACTGTGGATGCCATGTGGCCTAGCAGTTGTAGCATCTCCCTGGCCGTCAAGTGGCTTTTGGACTGAACTTGAGAGGCCAAGTGCACTAGACGGTGGCAACGGGCCTGAGGAAGATAGGCCCTTGCAGTGGTGGTATCTAGCCAGGCCCCTATGAATTCTAGGGACTGAGTAGGGGTGAGTTGAGACTTTGGCAGATTGATGACAAGTCCCAGATACTGCAGTATGCGTCTGGTGTGGTCCAGGGAAGTCTGAGCCTCGGACTGAGATGGAGCTCGAATGAGCCAGTCGTCCAGGTATGGGAAGACAAAGATTCCCAGAGTGCGTAGAAATGCAGCTACTATTGCCATGCATTTGGTAAATACCCTTGGAGCAGAGGCTAGACCGAAGGGAAGGACTCTGTATTGGAAATGTTTTCCCTGGAACAGAAACCGTAGGAATTTTCTGTGGGATGGATGGATGAGTATATGTGTGTACACATCCTTGAGATCTAGAGAACAAAGCCAGTCCTGACTCTGTAGGTATGGAAGGAGAGTGCCTAGAGAAAGCATCTTGAATTTCTCCTTGTATAGGAATTTGTTCAATTCTCTGAGATCCAGAATGGGTCTGTACCCCCCTGTTTTCTTGGGAATGAGAAAAAGGGGAGTAAAAACCTGACCCTTGTTGAGGAAGAGGAACCTCTTCTATTGCCTTTTGGGCGAGAAGAGTGGTCACCTCCTGGCCCAACAGGTACAGGAGAGAAGGGGGAGAATTGAATTGTCTCACCATGAAATGGGGAGGAAGGCTGGAGAAATGTAGTTTGTAGCCCTCTTTGATGATAGAGAGGGTCCACGGTTCTGATGTGATTTGTTCCCATCTGGGAGCAAAATGAGTTAACCTTCCTGGAATGGTGAGAGGTTCTGGTTGTTGCAGAGCCAGAAACGTTAAGTTCTCTAGAATCAAGTCAAAAACCCTGAGGGGGTTGGGACTGCTGGATTGTAGCAGCCCCTGTAGACTTTGTTCTGGCCTGTTTAGTTTGCTGACGCTTAGGAGCAAAGCGAACTTGGGAAGATTGCTGGCCAGTATTTGTGGAAAATCTGGTCTTTTTATAGAAAGGTTTCTTAAAAGGTTTTTTCTTGGCAGGGGTAAAGGTAGACTTAGAAAGTCTATCTAAAGCAGCATTCTCTGCATCCATTTGAGTGGCTTTGATTTGCCACTCCTTGCCAAACAGATTTTCACCTGTACAGGGCAGATTGCCCAAGCCTTCTTGTACCCAGGGTTCCAAATCAGAGGCCTGGAGCCAAGCCAGTCTGCGAGCAGCTATGGCAATGCCAGAGGCTCTGCTTGCCCCCTCAAAATAGTCAAAGGCTGCTCTGTTGGAGAACTTTGAAACATCTTGAGTTTGCTTTAGCAAAAGAAGGAACTCCTCTTGCTTATCCTCTGGGATAAAGGGGAGAAACTGACGTATCTTTAATGCAATCTCTTTCAAAAACATGCCCATATAGAGGCTGTATGAATTGATTCTGGCAATAAGCATGCTAGCTTGGACGATTTTTCTCCCAAAAGCATCCAGAGTCCTACATTTTCGTCCTGGAGGGGTAGACGAGTGCCTTTTGGTACTTTTTATCTTTTTCATAGCAGACTTCACCACAATAGAGTGGTGAGGAAGCTGAGTCTTTTGAAAACCAGGAGAAGGAGGAACCCGATACATGGTGTCCAAACATCGAGAATGTGGAGATAGGGTGAGAGGAGCCTCCCACAAGTCCATCATGTGTTCTTGAAGAATTTCATGTATGGGTAAGGTGGCTGCCTCTTTGGGAACCTTAGAGTATCCTAAAATATCCAATTTATTTGCTCTAGGTTCCTTTTCAGAGGATACAGATATGGAAAGTCCTTTAGCTACTTCAATGATGAAGTCTTGAAAGGACAAATCCTCTGGAGGAGACATTCTCCTTTTTGGAGAAGAGGGCTCCTCAGGAAGAGTAAAAGAGACGTCAGCAGAATCATCTGATGTATCAGAATCTTCAGAGGATTCAAAGTATCGCCTATTTGCTTCCAGAGATCGATACGTGTACCGACCGGTATCGACATCGGGCATACCGGGAATCGGAGCGGTATCGAGGAAATCTCCGGAACCGGCATGCTACTGGAAGTAGATGCTCTGGGTACCGGTATCGGTTGCGGTACCGGAATCGGAACCGATTGTCGCGGTACCGATGGCGTTGCAGCATTAATGAAAGCCAGGAAGGCCTGCTGCATGGATTGTACCGTAGTACCCATAGTCGCCACAACTGCCTGGATGTCGGTACCGGTGTTAGCCGGTACCCCAGAGCAGTCTAACAGGAGATCGCTCGAGGCCGTGCCATCGATGTCTACCTGTAACCCCATAAGAGAAGCTTTGGAAGCCGGAGCTTCCCGCCGGGGTTGTTTGGCTGGGGCAGGGTCCTCAGGGTCAAATGCAAGGGCCTCTCGCTGCTTAGAGGGAGATTTGCCTTTTGAGGACTTGCCTGAAGAATGTTTGGTTACCTGAGATCCATCAGGAGAAGACGACCTGGAGGATGTTGATGCTGGAGTATCGGTAGAAAACAGCATATGAAACTTAGCTGCTCTGTTCTGTAAGCCCCTTTTGGACATTAGAGAGCAGGATGGACAATCCGGAATGGAATGGTCAGGCCCCAAACATTTAAGACACCACTCATGGGTATCTGTGACTGAAATAGTACCGGTACACTTGGTGCATTTTTTAAAACCAGAAGCTGGTTTTTCCATGAGGGAGACCTGAGAAGGCCTAGAGGCCTCACTGAAAAAATACACCAAGTGAAGAAAAAGTAATTATTTTATTTTTTTTTTAAATAAACGAAAAAAGACCAGCGGTACCGGTCCAGAATAGGGGAAGGCAGACACGCGGTCAAAGAAACAAATTAAAATAACAATTTCTTCAGCGGTGACAGGAACACGACCTGCTGGCTCCGCGGAAAAAGAAGAACTGAAGAGAGTTGGTCAGGAAGGCGGGAAGGCAGCGCGCATGCGCTGTGGGAGGCCCCAAAAGTTTCCTTTCTGGGAAGCTGGGGAGCTTTCCCGCGCAGGCTCCGTCGGTTCCGACGTACCCATATGTGAGGACTCATTCCTGCTTGTTCCTGGAGATTACATTGAAACCCCCCATCCAGTGTGCAGCAACAGCCAAGAAAGCAAATAGAATGCTATGAATTATAAGGAAAGGAATGGAGAATAAAACCAAGGATATTATAATGCCTCTGTATTGTTCCATGTTGCAACCGCACCTTGAATATTGTGTACAATTCTGGTTGCCATATTTTTAAAAGGATATAGCAGAATAAGAAAAGGTACAGAGAAGAGCCACCAAAATCATAAAGGGGATGGAAGGATACCCCTATGAGGAAAGGCTTAAAAGGTTAGGGTTCTTCAACCTGGAAAAGAGACAGCTGAGGGGAGATATGATAGAGGTCTATAAATTAATGAATGGAGTAGAACGGGTAAATGCAGATCAGTTGTTTACACCATCAAAATATAGAAAAACTAGGGGACATACAATGAACCCATTTAGGACTAATAAGAGAAAATATTTTTTTCACTCAATGAGTAATCAAATTCTGGAATTTGTTACCGGATGATGTAGCAACAGCTGGGTTTAAAAAAATGTTTGGACAAGTTCCTGGAGGAAAGGTCTATAAACCAAAGAGAAGCCGGGAAATCCACTGCTTACCCTGAGACAAGCATTGTGGAACCAGTGTACCCTTTTTGGGAACCTGCCAGGTACTTGTAACCTAGACTGGCCATTGTTGGAAACAGGATAGTAGATTTGATGGACCTTTGTCTGACCCCGTATGGCATTTCTCATGTTCTTATGTACTTTTAAACTGCATCAAATCAGATATACATAAAGCTGACAGGATAGTAGAAGGAGTTCAAGGAAGGAAGGGTGAAGAATGGGGAATATGGTAGCAGTAGAAGAAAGGGAAAATGCAAATAGAAAATACAGTAAAGTTTGTTGTGTCACTAAGTTTGATCAACTGACATTAATGGCTTTTACTTTACCACTATTTTATTAAGAAAAGAAGCTACATATGCATCCTATGGAGTGTTAAGAAATGTAGTGAAACATTGTAGTGAAAAAAAGTGCTATAGTAGGAGCTATTAGAAGTCAAACCAGAGCCACACAGAATGGGAGAAGTAGGGCAAATCTGGCCTTAAAGGTTCATTACAGAAATTCTGCAATCAAACTTAAATCCAAATAATTTTAAGTTAAATGTTTCTGAGGCTTGGAAGTGGCCTTGTTCATAGCGGACATGCTTGATACAAACTACTCTCTCTACGGATGAAAAAGCAGAGCTGATTCTTGGTTGAAGCCCGTGCATCTGTGGACTTGTCCATGGAAATCTATGGACTGCTCCAACGAAAGCTGACACAGTTTTTCCCTCTTACATAGCTGAAGATTTCCTGAAATGTTTAGAAATAATGCTGAATACCTGACTGTTGATGTGATTGTTTTCTCCAAAGACCAACCAGCCACCGACACAAGCTGCCAGGAAGGAATGGATTTGTAATTGGTGACCCTGGAGGTACGTCTGCAGTGCAAGAAGCCCCTTGTAGGTGAACACAAAGCAAGCCAGGTTTCGGGAATGAGTGTAGGTAGCCTGGGTGATGGCTTTAATCTTTTCTTTAAAACTACATAAAGGAAAAAAATATAGAACAGAATTTACTTTTTTTTTAAGATATCAGACTCACTAATGGCATGACCCTCATTAGGAGAATGAACCTGAGGCCTTTTCCAAATCCTCAGTCAGCTGACTTGCTTTCATGTGAAAAGCAAATGGGGATCCATTTTAGATTTTCTGATCTACTTTTCACCTATTTTTCTCTTGCTCTGAGAATTTTCCCAGCCATGCAAAGCCTTCAGACTGTGGTTCCCTGGGTATACTTTCCTCAAAAGATTAAAATAGGAGAGCCTCCGCTACACAAGTAGTTTAAGGCTTTCTGATATGCTGTTGCATATTGAGACCCTTTTCTCCTTCCCATTTATGTTTAGTTTATTAAAACTTTATATACCGCCCAATACAGTTAGCATCTGGGCGGTTCACAATACATAAAAACAATTTAAAATTGTTAAAAAAGAGAGAGCTGTGAAAGAGAGCCAGAAAAGGAACGCCATAAAATCATAGAAAAGGGATAGAAAAACAGAGAAACAGATAGAGGGGTTAAAGATGGGTAACAAAAGGAAAAAGAGGAGGGGACAACAACAACATAGAAGATAATGAGGGACAGGGGTAAGGGTATGCTGTCATAGGCCTAGAGGGGGGGGAGAGATGGGGCCAGAAAAGGAAGGTTAAAGGCAGAACAGAAGAGATGGGTTTTGAGGGCAGTTTTAAAGGACGGGTAGGAGGCTTCTAGACGTAAAGAGGGGGGGAAGGGAGTTCCAAAGCCTTGGACCAAGAAAAAAGAAAGCGGAAGACCGAGCGGATTCTAGGTGTGCTTGGGAGGGGGAGGGTAGAAACATACGGTTAGCGTGAATAGAGCGAAGAGGACGATAAGGGGTAAGAAGGTGGACCTGGCTGGCAAGATACAGGGAGGTACCTGAATGGATCACCCTGTGAACAAAAATAAGAATTTTAAACTGAACACGAAAGACAACAGGAAGCCAATGAAAATGTATTAACAAAGGGGTGACATGATCGAACCTTGAAGCATGGTAAAGGACACAAACAGCAGCGTTTTGAACACGTTGAAGGCGACAAAGTTGGGATTGGGGGAGACCAGCAAGACAAACATTACAATAGTCGAGACGAGACATAACAAGGGAGATAATAAGAGTAGTCATAGAAGAAATAGTAAGAAAAGGACGTACAGCACGGAGTTGTTTTAAAGAAAAGAAGGAACGTTGAACAACTGAAGAGATATGTTCTTTAAAGGAAAGGGAGGAATCAAGAATCACACCCAAGTACCGCAGGGAAGCGACGGTGGGGATGGGTGAGGAGGAAAATAAGGGAGTGAGGGTGGGAGCGGGATTGCTGAAGGTGAACCATATGGCCGAAGTTTTCGTGAGATTAATGTGAAGAAAGTTAGTTGAGAGCCAGGAGGCTACAGAGGAGAGACAGATATTGAAGGCAGTGATATCAGGTGTAAGAGAATCAGTGTGATAGAGGAGAAAGATATCATCCGCGTAGTAATAGGCAGAAACACCGTGTTGTTGGACAAGGAGGGCAAGCGGGGCCAGGAATACATTAAAGAGAAGTGGGGCGAGAACAGAGCCTTGAGGAACACCACAGGGAAGGGGTGTAGAGGGAGAGGACTCTGAACCAGTGTGAACTGAGAAAGTGCGACTGAACAAAAAAAGAGTGAAACCAATGAAGAACCAAACCAGAGAGACCCACATCCTGAAGGCGAGATAGCAAAGTGCGGTGATCAACCAGATCGAAAGCAGCAGAGAGATCTAGAGAAACAGCAAGAGAAAGTAGACCACGATCATGAGCAGAGTGCAAATCGTTGAGGGAAAGAAGAACAGATTCAGTGCTATGACCTGGACGGAAACCTGATTGACGTGGATGGAGAGTGAGAGAAACTTCGAGGTGAGAGGAAAGCTGAGAAAAGACCAATTTTTCCAAGAGCTTAGAGAGAAAAGGGAGATTAGATATAGGACGCTAATTGGAGGGGGAAGAGGGGTCCAGAGAACTCTTTTTAAGGATAGGACGGACAGTAGCATGCTTCCACGGGGAGGGAAAAGTGCCAGAAGAAAGGCTGGAGTTGAAAAGCGAGAGAATAAGAGGGGACAGTGCAAGAGAAGGTTCCAACAACCAGGAAGAGGGGATAGGATCAGCCGGACAAGAGGTTTTTCGGGTGGAAGTGAAAACCTTAGAAAGGGTGTCTGAAGTAATGGGCTCAAAGGTGGACCAGTGATGAGAAAGGGGAGGAATGGCAGGAAAAGAAGAAGTAGGAGGAGTAGGGGAGGGGGGCACTACCAAAGGGGGAGGAGAGAGGGGCGAAGGGCAGGATGGAAAGGATGAACGGAGGGTTTGGACTTTAGAAACAAAGTAGGTAGCTAAGGAGGAGGGATCGGGAGTAGAGAGGGAAGAGGGAAGGATAGGGGAAGAGTGCGGGGCAGAAAGAGAGCGAAGGATAGAGTGTAATTGACGGGAGGAGTTAGAGGAATGAGTAATGAGATTAGAGAAATAACACTGCTTGGCAGAGTGGAGAAGGGAACGGTAATGACGGTGGGCAGAACGGAAACAGGAGAGAGTAGAGGGGTTTGGATGTTTACGCCAGAGACGCTCAGCTCGGCGAAGATACCTACGGTGAAGAAATAACCCAGAGTGAAACCAAGGGTGATGAGGAGATTGACGAGAAGGGCGGGGGGATTGTAAAGGAGCAATAGAATCAAGGGCAGCAGAGAGGGTCGTATACCAAGAATTAGCCTGAGAGTCAGGGGAAAGACAGTGAAAGTCTGGTGGAAACAGAGCGTCAGACGCAGGAAACTGATGAAGAGCATTAACCTTTAAAAAGGAGATAGAGCAGCTTTTAAACTAGATAATAGGGGAAAGCCGACAGTCGCCCAAGAGCGCATGGTTCGGAAGAATGTATCCTTGAAGGATACTACAAAAAGCAGAGAGGTTCCAAAAAAAGAGTAAAGTAGCCCAAATGCCCTCGAGTATGGAGCAGACAGAGCTTAAAGATCCCAAATTACCCATGTCTACCAATAGCCAAATTAATATGAATAAAATACAGTCTCTAAAATGCTTGTATGCAAATGCTAGAAGTCTAAAAAACAAGATGGGAGAGTTAGAATATATAGCACTAAACGAGAGGTTAGATATGATTGGAATATCAGAGACATGGTGGAAGGAGGACAACCAGTGGGACACTGTGATACCTGGGTACAAACTATATCGTAATGATAGAGCTGATCAAATTGGTGGAAGGGTTGCGCTCTATGTTAGAGAGGGCATTGAGTCAGAAAGGATTAAAGTTTTGCAAGAAACACAATTTGCTATAGAATCTCTATGGATTGAAATTCCATGTAAAAAGGGGAAGGCGATTGCAGTGGGGGTGTACTATCGTCTGCCTGGCCAGAATGAACAAATGAATGATGAAATGCTCAAAGAAATCAAGGAAGCTAGCAAAAGTTACAGTGCAGTAATAATAATGGGTGATTTCAATTACCCCGGCATCGACTGGATCAGTGTCACAGCAGGACATGCTAGGGAGATAAAGTTCCTAGATGAAATAAATGACTGCTTCTTGGAGCAGCTGGTTCATGAACCGACCAGAGGGGAAGCCATATTAGACCTAGTCCTTAGTGGAACACCAGATCTAGTGCAAGAGATAAGGGTGTTGGGGCCACTTGGCAATAGTGAACATAGCATGATCGCCTTTGATTTAATTAGTGGAGGAGGGATAGTAAGGAAATCCACAGTACTACCCTTTAACTTTCGAAAGGGAGACTATGATAAAATGAGGAAAACAGTTAAGAAAAAACTAAAAGGAGCAGTTGCAAAGGTTAAAGACGTACATCAAGCTTGGATGTTGTTGAAAAATACTATCTTGGAAGCCCAGACAAGCTGTATTCCACGCTTTAAGAAAAGTGGAAGGAAGTCCAAAAAACTGCCAGCATGGTTTAAAGGTGAGGTCAGAGAGGCTGTTGTTGCCAAAAAAGCATCTTTCAGGAAATGGAAAAAAGAGCCAAATGACGAAACCTGGAAACAGCACAAGCACTGGCAAGTCAAATGCAAGGCATTGATAAGGCAGTCAAAGAGAGAATTTGAGAAGAAGCTTGCTGCGGAAGCAAAAACACGAAATAAAGACCTTTTCAAGTACATTCATAGCAAAAAACCTGTGAGTCAGTCAGTTGGTCCATTAGATGATAAAGGGGTTTAAAGGAGCACTAAGAGGCGACAAGGCGATAGCGGAGAGACTGAATGAATTCTTTGCTTCAGTCTTTACTGAGGAAGATGTAGGGATGTTACCCATGACTGAAGTGGTATTTAAAGGTGCGGAAGAATTGAAGGAAATATCGATACATCGGGAAGATGTCTTACAACTATTAGATAAACTGAAGAGTAGCAAATCACCTGCGCCGGATGGTATACATCCAAGGGTGTTGAAAGAACTGAAATATGAGATTGCAGACCTGCTATTAGTAATCTGTGAACTATCATTAAAATCATCTCTAATACCTGAAGATTGGAGGATCGCCAATGTAACACCAATTTTTAAAAAGGGTTCCAGGGGTGATCCGGGAAACTACAGACCAGTGAGCCTGACGTCAGTACCGGGAAAAATGGTAGAAACCATCATAAAGAATAAAATTACTCAGCATGTAGATAGTCACGGCCTAATGGGAGACAGCCAACATGGCTTTAGACAAGGAAGATCTTGTCTTACTAATCTGTTATGTTTTTTTGAAGGAGTGAATAAACAGGTGGACAAAGGTGAGTCGGTTGATATTGTGTATCTGGACTTTCAGAAAGCCTTTGACAAGGTCCCTCATCAGAGACTTTTGGCAAAACTAAAGAGTCATGGGATAGGAGGCAGTGTACTATTGTGGATCAGGAACTGGTTAAAAGATAGAAAGCAGAGGGTAGGGCTAAATGGCCAATTTTCCCAATGGAGAAAGGTGAATAGTGGTGTACCCCAGGGATCTGTGCTGGGTCCGCTGCTTTTTGACATATTCATAAATGACCTGGAAAGTGGAATAACGAGTGAGGTTATCAAATTTGCAGATGACACAAAACTATTTAAAGTTGTTAAAACCCAAGAGGATTGTGAAAACTTGCAAGAGGATCTTGATAAATTGGAAGACTGGGCATCAAAATGGCAGATGAAATTTAATGTGGACAAGTGCAAGGTTATGCACCTAGGGAAGAACAACCCAAACTATGGTTACACGATGCAAGGTTCCACATTAGGAACCACCACCAAGGAAAAAGATTTAGGTGTCATTGTGGATACCATGTTAAAACCCTCGGCCCAGTGTGCAGCGGCAGCCAAGAGAGCGAATAGAATGCTAGGTATGATAAGGAAAGGAATGGAAAATAAAACAAAAGATATTATAATGCCTCTATATCGTTCCATGGTGAGACCGCACCTTGAATATTGTGTGCAATTCTGGTCGCCGTATCTTAAAAAGGATATAGCGATTTTAGAAAAGGTTCAGAGAAGAGCCACCAAAATGGTAAAGGGGATGGAAGGATACTCCTATGAGGAAAGGCTAAAAAGGTTAGGGCTCTTTAACCTGGAAAAGAGACGGCTGAGGGGAGATATGATAGAAGTCTATAAATTAATGAACGGAGTGGAACGGGTAAACGTAGATCGATTGTTTACGTTATCAGAATATAGAAAGACTAGGGGACATGCAATGAAGCTACAGGGTAAACTATTTAAGACTAATAAAAGAAAATATTTTTTCACTCAACGTGTAATCAAACTCTGGAATTTGTTACCGGAGGATGTAGTAAAGGCTGTTAGTGTAGCTGGGTTTAAAAAAAGGTTTGGACAAGTTCCTGGAGGAAAGGTCCATAAACCATTATTAAGAAGTGACCGAAGATATCAATGCTTGACCCAGTACAAGCACTGTGGAACTTGTGTCTCTTGAGGAAACTGCTAGGTACATATGACCTAGGTTGGCCACTGTTGGAAGCAGAATACTGGGCTTGATGGACCTTGGTCTGACCCAGTATGGCATATCTTATGTTCTTATAGTGGCAGGAGTAATACGACGAGATGGAGGGGAAGGAGAACGGGGAGGAGGAAGGATAAGGAAGAGAAAAAAGAAGACAGAAATGATCAGTCCATGGAAGGGGAAGGGAGGATAAAGAAGAGGGAGAACCAGGAAAGATAAGTAAGTCCAAGGAGTGACCAGCAGTGTGGGTAGGGAAAGAAACAAGCTGGACAAGGGAAAGGTCGGCTAGAAAAGTCAAGAAATTGCGAGCTCGGGAAGTAGAGGGAGAATCCACATGGATGTTAAAATCGCCCAAGATCAAGAGGTGAGGAAAAAGAAGAGTGGCTTCTGAGATAGTGGCGAGAAGGCTATCCCATAGCTGGGGAGACAGGGAGGGAGGAGCATAGATAAGGAGAAAGTAAAGAGGGGGGGAAAAGCCAAGGTGGAGAAGAAGAGACTCAGGATAATGCAGGGCAGGTGAAGAGAGTTCCTGGAAAGGGAGGGAGGAGCGATAAAGTAGCACAGTCCCGCAGTCCCATCTGGTGCTTCTAAACACTCTCCCCAAAATATAATGCTGACTGCTAAGGTAAGAAGCACAATGATGGAGTCTGCTCCATTTCAATCTTTCTCCCCAGCTCTATTCTTCTGAAGCTCTGCAATTCATTTTTACACACAGCAATATTCTTTCAGGACTGTTATGAAGAGTTTATTTGTGGTGTCATGTTCATGAGTCATTTAAATACAATTTTGGATTGTGATTCTTGAAACCCCTCTTGAAGGTAAATACCTATATTTTGGTAGAGTTTATAATCACAATGTCAAATTTACACCCATATTTAATTCATATCAGCAGTTCTCCAATGTGCAGGGAGTTTCATTTTTGGGGCACTGCTGTTCCCCAAAATTCTTTCAGGTTAGGTCTCTTGTAAACATCTTTACTGCTACATAAAACACGTGTTTGTGTAACAAGCACAGTACCTGCCACTCTTAAACAGGAACGTCATGACCAGGGCATGTGGGGCTCGGATCTTTGCTCCATATCTAAAAAAGTAAAATAAAGAGTTGAAAAAAATAATAAAAAGGAAATAAAAATTATGATAATACTCTGAAATAGTGCAGAACTTAAAAGCTTATGCACATTTTTTTAATGACCCTCGAGGATCATCCAACCAGTCTGGTTCTCCGAACAGCCACAATTAATATGTGCAATAACGCTTTGCATACAGTGCTCCGTCTGCATTATATCACAAGGATATCCATTACGGTAATCCTGAAAACCAAACTGGTTTTCACGATTACCGTTTCTCAGGAGTTCTTGGAAACCATGTTAATGATAGTGCCTGGGCTTTTATTTTAAATTGGCTGTCGGTGAACGATCTCGTGTTTCTGCTCAGCAAAGGGTCTTCCTCTTACTTAGAGAATGAGCCGGGTAGGGATGATGTTCCCGGACAGTTCCCTTGTCCTCCACTGAAGCACCTCAGCGATGCAGCCACGGTGGCCAACCATCGGTAAATTTACAAGCAGCCTGAAAATATCCGCAGACCTTACAAGTGATAAATTCTGGGGCTGCCTATAAATTTAGCAGCATTTGGCATCCCTGATAGTGCCGTCACCCGAGCCCGGGCCAACCTACGGAGGTGGATCCAGTCCTGGTTTTGCCCCACTGCATTAAAAAAATAACACATCAGAAATCCAACCAAATGAAAGCTAAGAGGGCAAAACCCGGCCTGGCTTAGGTTCTCGGAGACCGGAAGACGAGGGGAAAAGGCGCTTACACGGCTCCGTTGCGGAAACCTTTCAGCACGGCCAAGGCGGCGTGATAGCGGCGGCGATTCAGCAGCGTGTTCACCGTGTACAGAAGGGTGCGAAACGACCCCGCCAGCCCCATGGCTCCGTCCGTCCCTTATCCGCGGGCCGACGGAGACGCGCTTCAGCGCACACAGACACCACGGACAGGAGAGGAAAACAGTCCGATCGGAAACAAAGGCTCTGCCCGGATCGACCGCTACAGACACGGCTACTAACTACTAAGGGCCATCTGCGACTTGAAAGGAGGAGTTAGCATTGACCTGAGAACCAGTTGCCATCCGACAGCAGGGGAGGAGGAGCTGACCGGTGCACCAATCACCTCCGAAGGAGGGTGAAGGGAGGAGCTGGACCTGAGCGGGGCACCAATCATTATCATCCGAAGGGAGGAGCCGGCAACGAAACGGGCATCAATCACTATTTGAAGAAGGGGAGGGGAGGAGCTAGCAATGACATGGGCACAAATAGCCTTCTGAGGGGAAGAAACTGACCGTGGCCAGGGCACCAATCACCTCCGGACGAGGGTAAAAAGAGGAGCGGAGCACCAATCATCATCATCCGAAGGCCGGAGAGGGGGGGAGGAGCCGGCACCGAAAGGACAACAATTACTGTTTGAAGGAGGGGAGGAGCTAGCAATGACCTGGGCACAAATAGCCTTCTGAGGGGGAGGAGCTGTCACTGACTCGGGTTGAGGGCGGAAATTAATCATTTGTAGGAGACTGGAGAGAGGCAGAGGGTAAAGGATCCGGAAATTATCATCCAGGGGAGTGTCCGACGCTGACTTCGAACACTTTCACCAGCTGATCTTAAGGGGGAAAGAGGCCAGCCCTCACCCGTGCACTATCACTGCCTTGAATGACCTCTCAGACTCCTTTAATCTCGGGCACTACCGCTGTCTTGAATGGCTACTCAGACTGGCTCAGTCTTGTCAGTCTAACATTCAGTCCTTGATCTGGGAGCTCTTACAGTTCATGCTCATTATCTCACTAAACTTTCTGTTTCGCAGAAAGGAAGACTGCAATTCCCATGACGCCCTGAATAGAAGCAGACAGGGCCCTGCAACATTAGACACCTAAGTTTCTTCAGAAGTTTGATTCCTCACGATTAGTATTAGGCTCCTAGCATCCTCCCCCCCCCCCCCCCCCCAGGTTTTGATTATTAAACATAATTGTATTTCAGCACCATCCCTTCCAGAACAATCCTATACAAATGCATATTTGGGCATCAATTCAGGATAGGGGTTATAGGTGGAAGATGCTAGGTAGACCCGGGAGGTGTTGGGAAAGGGCTAGAATTAGATGGGGCAGGAGGAGGGATTAACATGCAGAGAGCAAACATTGGTTGGGATCAAGTAGGACTCTATGATTGTTCGAGTATTTGGAGAGTGGCTGCAGACTAAGGATGATAGTAACATCTGAGTGGGCAACACGGGGATTAGAGAAAGCTGTGTAGTAAGACCAAAGAGGATGGTTTGAGTATGTAGTAGTAGAAGATGCAAAGGAAGAATGTCAGAAAACAAGACAAACAGAAAGCAGACTATGGTTAGGTAGTAGAGGATATGCTGATACCAGATGAAGGTGACTGGACCAGTTCACATTAACACTCACATTTCCAAAACACAAAGGTTAAGCATACCTGTTGTCTAAATGTTGTTTGGCTCCACTTTGTCTGGTTTGGTATATGTGCACTGTTAAGAACATAAGATATGCCATACTGGGTCAGACCAAAGTCCATCAAGCCCAGTATTCTGTTTCCAACAGTGGCCAATCTAGGTCATATGTACCTAGCAGTTTCCCCAAGAGACACAAGTTCCACAATGCTTGTACTGGGTCAAGCATTGATATCTTCGGTCACTTCTTAATAATGGTTTATGGACCTTTCCTCCAGGAACTTGTCCAAACCTTTTTTAAACCCAGCTAGAGGCATTATAATATCTTTTGTTTTATTTTCCATTCCTTTCCTTATCATACCTAGCATTCTATTTGCTCTCTTGGCCGCCGCTGCACACTGGGCCGAGGGTTTTAACATGGTATCCACAATGACGCCTAAATCTTTTTCCTGGGTGGTGGTTCCTAATGTGGAACCTTGCATCATGTAACCATAGTTTGGGTTGTTCTTCCCTAGGTGCATAACCTTGCACTTGTCCACATTAAATTTCATCTGCCATTTTGATGCCCAGTCTTCCAATTTATCAAGATCCTCTTGCAAGTTTTCACAATCCTCTTGGGTTTTAACAACTTTAAATAGTTTTGTGTCATCTGCAAATTTGATAACCTCACTCGTTATTCCACTTTCCAGGTCATTTATGAATATGTCAAAAAGCAGCGGACCCAGCACAGATCCCTGGGGTACACCACTATTCACCTTTCTCCATTGGGAAAATTGGCCATTTAGCCCTACCCTCTGCTTTCTATCTTTTAACCAGTTCCTGATCCACAATAGTACACTGCCTCCTATCCCATGACTCTTTAGTTTTGCCAAAAGTCTCTGATGAGGGACCTTGTCAAAGGCTTTCTGAAAGTCCAGATACACAATATCAACTGACTCACCTTTGTCCACCTGTTTATTCACTCCTTCAAAAAAACATAACAGATTAGTAAGACAAGATCTTCCTTGTCTAAAGCCATGTTGGCTGTCTCCCATTAGGTCGTGACTATCTACATGCTGAGTAATTTTATTCTTTATGATGGTTTCTACCATTTTTCCCGGTACTGACGTTTCCCGGATCTGTAGTTTCCCGGATCACCCCTGGAACCCTTTTTAAAAATTGGTGTTACATTGGCGGATCCTCCAATCTTCAGGTATTAGAGATGATTTTAATGATAGTTCACAGATTACTGATAGCAGTTCTGCAATCTCATATTTCAGTTCTTTCAACACCCTTGGATGTATACCATCCGGCCCAGGTGATTTGCTACTCTTCAGTTTATCTAATAGTTGTAAGATATCTTCCCGATGTATCGATATTTCCTTCAATTCTTCCGCACCTTTAAATACTACTTCAGTCATGGATAACATCCCTACATCTTCCTCAGTAAAGACCGAAGCAAAGAATTCATTCAGTCTCTCCGCTATCGCCTTGTCGCCTCTTAGTGCTCCTTTAACCCCTTTATCATCTAATGGACCAACTGACTCTCTCAAAGGTTTTTTGCTACGAATGTACTTAAAAAGGTCTTTATTTCGTGTTTTTGCTTCCGCAGCAAGCTTCTTCTCATATTCTCTCTTTGCCTGCCTTATCAATGCCTTGCATTTGACTTGCCAGTGCTTGTGCTGTTTCCAGGTTTCATCGTTTCGCTCTTTTTTCCATTTCCTGAAAGATGCTTTTTTGGCAACAACAGCCTCTCTGACCTCACCTTTAAACCATGCTGGCAGTTTTTTGGACTTCCTTCCACTTTTCTTAAAGCGTGGAATACAGCTGGTCTGGGCTTCCAAGATAGTATTTTTCAACAACACCCAAGCTTGATGTATGTCTTTAACCTTCGCAACTGCTCCTTTTAGTTTTTTCTTAACTGTTTTCCTCATTTTATCATAGTCTCCCTTTCGAAAGTTAAAAAGTAGTACTGTGGATTTCCTTACTATCCCTCCTCCACTAATTATATCAAAGGCGATCATGCTATGATCACTATTGCCAAGTGGCCCCAACACCCTTATCTCTTGCACTAGATCTGGTGTTCCACTAAGGACTAGGTCTAATATGGCTTCCCCTCTGGTCGGTTCATGAACCAGCTGCTCCAAGAAGCAGTCATTTATTTCATCTAGGAACTTTATCTCCCTAGCATGTCCTGACGTGACACTGACCCAGTCGATACAGGGGTAATTGAAATCACCCATTATTATTACTACGCTGTAACTTTTGTTAGCTTCCTTGATTTCTTTGAGCATTTCATCATCCATTTGGTCATTCTGGCCAGGTGCTCGATAGTACACCCCCACTGCCATTGCCTTCCCCCTTTTATATGGAATTTCAATCCATATAGATTCTACAGCAGATTTTGTTTCCTGCAAAACTTTAATCCTTTCTGAGTCAATGCCCTCTCTAACATAGAGTGCAACCCCTCCACCAATTTGATCAGCTCTATCATTACGATATAGTTTGTACCCAGGTATCACAGTGTCCCAATGGTTGTCCTCCTTCCACCATGTCTCTGATATTCCAATCATATCTATCCTTTCATTTAGTGCTATATATTCTAACTCTCCCATCTTATTCTTTAGACTTCTAGCATTTGCATACAAGCATTTTAGAGAATGTATTTTATTCATGTTAATTTGGCTATTGTTAGACATGGGTAAATTGGGATCTTAAGCTCTGTCTGCTCCATACTTGAGGGCATTTGGGCTACTTTACTCTTTTGTGGAACCTCTCTGCTTTTGGTAGTATCCTTCAAGGATACATTCTTCCGAACCATCCGCTCTTGGGCGACTGTCGGCTTTCCCCTAATATCTAGTTTAAAAGCTGCTCTATCTCCTTTTTAAAGGTTAATGCCAGCAGCCTGGTTCCATCCCGGTTAAGGTGAAGCCCATCCCTTCGGAAGAGCCCCTCCTTTCCCCAGAATGTTCCCCAGTTCCTAACAAATCCAAACACCCTCATCTCTGCACCATTGTCTCATCCACGCATTGAGACTCCGGAGCTCTGCCTGCCTTTTGGGTCCTGCGCGTGGAAGAGGAAGCATTTCGGAGAATGCTACCCTGGAAGTTCTGGATTTCAACTTCCTACCTAAAAGCCTAAATTTTGCCTCCAGAACCTCCCTACCACATTTTCCTATGTCATTGGTACCGACATGTACCAAGACAGCAGACTCCTCCCCAGCACTATCTAAGACCTTATCTAGGTGGCGCGTGAGGTCCGCTACCTTCGCACCAGGCAGGCATGTTACCAGGCGATCCTCACGTCCACCAGCCACCCAGCTATCTACATGCCTAATGATCAAATCACCAACTATAACGGCTGTCCTAACCCTTCCCTCATGGGCACATGGCCCTGGAGAAACTTCCTCGGTGCGAGAGAGTTTTACATCACCTGGAGGACAGGTCCTAGTTACAGGATCACTTCCTGCCACACCAGGGTGATGCTCTCCTGTCACGTGACCTCTCTCCTCCATGGCAACAGGGGTGCTGCCAGACTGGAGGTGGGACTTCAGGACTATATCCCTGTAGGGCTCGTCTATGTACCTCTCTGTCTGTCTTATGTTTTCCAAGTCTGCTACTTTAGCCTCTAGAGAACAGACTTGTTCCCTGAGAGAAAAGAGCTCCTTGCACCTAGTGCACACGTAGGACCTCTCACCAACTGGGAGAAAATCATACATGTGACACTCAATGCAAAAGACTGGAAAGCCCCCATTCCGCTGCTGGACTGCTGTCTGCATCTTAGTTTTAAGTTTGTGTCTAGATCTTTAAGTTCTTACTTACTAGGGGTTGCTATGGGAATTTATACCAATAAAACTGTACCTAATACGTTTAATATACCTTGTTCACCTGAAGCTTAATTAATCTCAGGTCCTTAGTGTATGACTGATTTGGGTAATGAGCTTCACCTGAAACACCTCCTGTCTTTTAAGATGTGTAAGTACCTATAAAGCTATGATTATCCCAGAGGAGGGTGGGTGTGGGGAGGGAGGGAGGGAGGGAAATAACACTTATTAAAAGAGGGCTGCTACACAGTACACTTCTTTGCATGTTGTGTTTTGTAAATAGATGCATTATGAGGGAGATTTCAAGATGCCACTTAAAGAGTACATGGACTATTTGCATTTTGCCATGTAAAAACAGACTGATGTAAGCTTACCAGATGACTCTAATTTTAGAGCTGTGTCCCTGATTTTCACCTGTTTGGCAGCCTCCTGTCCACGATTCCAGCAATAGGGACAGTGGGGTAGAAACAGACAATTCTCAATTTAGTGCATTTCAATATGTCAGCTTTTAGAATTTACATCCATTATCTTTATATTTTGCACAATATGGGAGGAATGCATCACTATTTCTATTCTGTGGATTTGTCTTCTTGGAAGTGATATTGATTTTATTTATTTGTATTACCGCCTTTCATGAATCAAAACGGTTTACATAGAACTCAACTCAGGTAAAAATTACATTAAACAGAGTTAACAGAATTATACATTAAACAGTTTTACATGAATATTAATGTCATGGGCAGGGTAATGACTCTTCTGCTCTCTCTAAGCCTTGTTGCTCAAACCTGTAATTAAGATGTCCCTTCCTCTGCCTCCCACACACTTCAGATAAGAGTCCCAGATTTGCCTGCAAAAAAATATGGTAACCTTTGATGACTCCTTGTGTGGCTACCAGGACCCATTGCTTTGCTATGACCTTAGCTGCTCTTTAGTCCTTCCCAAAGCTGTCCATAGGTGACTGCCTAGTTTGCCTGATGGTTGGGTCAGTCCCGATTGCTGTTGAGTTGATGTCAACTCGTGGTGACCCTCTGAATAGTTGTCCTAAACTGTGTTTGGTCTTCAGTCAGGTGGCTAATTGTTGGTAGAGTGACATCCATACCTGCCGTTATTAATCCATTACATTGCTGCCTTCCTATTTTGCACTAGCCGTCAACCTTGCCAAGCATGATGTCTTTTTCTAATAATCTTTCTCATTGCATGATGTGTTCAAAGTATGAAAGTCAAAGTCTTGTTATTTGAGCTTCTAAAGAAAGCTTATGTTTGATCTCCCCCAGTGCAGACTGATTTGTTCTTTGGGCAGTCCATGGTTTACATAGTATTGTTCACCAGCACCATAATTTGAAGGCATCAATTTTCTTTCCATCTTTCTTCTTCACTGTCCAACTTTTGCATCTTTATAACACTATTGAAATTATCATGGCTTGGACAAGTTGTATATCTTTGTATGTAGAGATATATCTTTGCACTTGAGAATCCTGTCTAGGTCCTTCATAGCCATTCTGCCAAGAGCAATGTGCCAGATTTCTTAACTGCTTATCATTTCTTTATTGATCCAAGCAGGTTAAAGTTGTCTCTTATTGCTATTCTTTTTTCTCCATCACAAATGAAATGTTGGATTACACAAGTTGTCAGTATCCTTGTCTTTTTTATGTTAGAGTACAGGCTCGTTTCAGGTCATCTTCACTTTCAGCCAGTAATTTGGTCTCATCAGCATAGCAAAGGTTGTTGATGTGTCTTCCATCAATCTTCACACCTCGGCTGTCTGCCTAGTTTGCCTGGTGGTTGGGTCAACTCTGGTAGCAGGCTTTTATAAGACAGAACTGGTTTGCATCATAGGTGACCTGGGACTACATGGCTGGTTAGTTCAAATGTGAATCTCTTTTTGAGCAGGACTCTTCACTCTCTTTCTTTCTTTATCTTTATTCAAGCGCTTGATAGAGCGCCCAGGCCGGAGCATCAGGGCGGTGTACAATAACAGGTAAAATGTCAGCTGCTGGAAACGAAAGATAGAAAGGAACGCCATAAATGATAGGACAGCAAGAGACAGTAACAGAGGTAGAGGACAGGAAAGCTCCAAAGAGGGGCAGTAGGAGGGGAAGGGAGAGAGAGGAGAAGGGAAGAGGAAAACTAAAACTAAAGAGTCATGGGATAGGAGGCAGTGTACTACTGTGGATCAGGAACTGGTTAAAAGATAGAAAGCAGAGGGTAGGGCTAAATGGCCAATTTTCCCAATGGAGAAAGGTGAATAGTGGTGTACCCCAGGAATCTGTGCTGGGTCCGCTGCTTTTTGACATATTCATAAATGACCTGGAAAGTGGAATAACAAGTGAGGTTATCAAATTTGCAGATGACACAAAACTATTTAAAGTTGTTAAAACCCAGGAGGATTGTGGAAAATTGCAAGAGGATCTTGATAAATTGGAAGACTGGGCATCAAAATGGCAGATGAAATTTAATGTGGAGAAGTGCAAGGTTATGCACCTAGGGAAGAACAACCCAAACTATGGTTACACAATGCAAGGTTCCACATTAGGAACCACCACCCAGGAAAATGATTTAGGCGTCATTGTGGATACCTTGTTAAAACCCTCGGCCCAGTGTGCAGCGGCGGCCAAGAGAGCAAATAGAATGCTAGGTATGATAAGGAAAGGAATGGAAAATAAAACAAAAGATATTATAATGCCTCTATATCGTTCCCTGGTGAGACCGCACCTTGAATATTGTGTGCAATTCTGGTCGCCGTATCTTAAAAAGGATATAGCGATTTTAGAAAAGGTTCAGAGAAGAGCCACCAAAATGGTAAAGGGGATGGAAGGCTACTCCTATGAAGAAAGGCTAAAAAGGTTGGGGCTCTTTAGCCTGGAGAAGAGACGGCTGAGGGGAGATATGATAGAAGTCTATAAATTAATGAACGGAGTGGAACGGGTAAACGTAGATCGATTGTTTACCTTATCAGAATATGGAAAGACTAGGGGACATGCAATGAAGCTACAGGGTAAACTATTTAAGACTAATAAAAGAAAATATTTTTTCACTCAACGTGTAATCAAACTCTGGAATTTGTTACCGGAGGATGTAGTAAAGGCTGTTAGTGTAGCTGGGTTTAAAAAAGGTTTGGACAAGTTCCTGGAGGAAAGGTCCATAAACCATTATTAAGAAGGGACCCAGGATATCAATGCTTGAACCAGTACAAGCATTGTGGAACCTGTGTCCCTTGGGGAAACTGCTAGGTACGTATGACCTAGATTGGCCACTGCTGGAAACAGAATGCTGGGCTTGATGGACCTTGGTCTGACCCAGTATGGCATATCTTATGTTCTTATGAAAGAGTCACGGGGAATGGAGGGCGCGACTGGGAGATGGGGCGCCATCGGCAGGGAGAGGGAGGTCAAAGGCCTGACAGAACAGATGAGTTTTGAGGAGGGCTTTGAAGCGGGGGTAGGACAGCTCAGTACGGAGGAGAAGGGGAAGGGAGTTCCAGAGGGCAGGTCCTAGGAAGAAAAAAGCAGAATGGCGGGTAGATTCCAGACGGGCCTGATTAGGAGAAGGGAGGAAGAGACGATTACCATGAGAGGAGCAAAGAAGGCGGGGGGAGGGCTGGAGGTGAATAATGTTAGCCAAGTACTGGGGGGTATCGGTGTAAAGAACCCAGTGGGCGGTGATGAGCAATTTGTAGATAAACCTGAACTTGATCGGGAGCCAATGCAGAGTGAAGAGACATGGGGACACATGAGAGCGAGCAGGGGATGAGGTGACAAGACGAGCAGCGGCGTTCTGAACAAACCTCTATTTAATGATTAAGATTTTCTGTCTCATGCTCATTTTATGTTACCCTCCTCTTTATAACTGAAAGATTTTGTGCTGCCTGTATACTTAGCTCCTCTTATCCATCCAAGCAGGAGATAATTTAATTATTTACTTCAGATAGATCATTTTGTATTTATTTGTGATCATTGAAAAGGCAGTGCAGCTTCAGACCCAGGACTTTATAGATACTGTCACCAGTAGTCGGCCCGTAGCCTAGGCATTCGGGATAGACGGCCTGGGGACCCTTTATTGAAATACTGGAGCAATGCTTTAGGCTGGCATTGCCTCCTGGGAGTTGTAGTATTTTTCCCTTTTCAATAAGATGCAGTTGTGGTGCGAGTGGTACAGGCAATGACAGGCTTTTAATTCCCCTCCCGGGGTGGATTCAAACACAAAATAACTCAGGACAAAAAGGCCATACACTCTGGCACAAAATAAGGAAACAATAACAGCTTCTCAACATAAATCCAAAGTTCCACGGTATTTACAGCATACAGTCACTTTGTATAAGCAAGGAAAATCCTGTGCTCTTCAACTGCCAGTTTAAACAGCTTTCACAGATCACCTGGCTCAGCACAGAGAAATTATATCATCTGTAACCATTAAAGTACAGTCCATTTGGTTATCTGATATTTCTTCTTCCTGAGGATCAATCAGCATTGCCTCATGCTGAGTCTCTGGTAAGTACAACCTCTGCTTGGTATACAACGTTTCCAAACTTCCACCCTCTATCTGTTCCTGAGGCTTCTCTATCAAGCCCTCCGTGAGATAGGGTTCAGTATTACCATATATTTTAGAATAGCAGAGAGGAGAGTCACACCCTTTAGTATTTCTGTAAGAGAACTTCTTATAACCACTTTTATCCTTATAGTAATTAGACAGCCTACCTTCTGGTTTAGAGACAGGGGAAAGTCCGTGCACAGCCTGGTCAGGAAGGGGTTTAAACCTCAGAGGTTTTCCTCTGTACTTAGGCTTTTCCACCTCTTCTTCTGACATGAAAATGTCCTCCACTGAATACCTTTCACTCCCTGGAGCTTGCAAGTGCTTCCCAGATAGCTTTACCGGTAACGTTTCCCTCTGTGTGTCTTCCCAATAGGACAATTGCCTGGAGTTCTTGCCACAGGATTTTTGGGCCCTGCTCCTCCAGTTATTCCTGCTGGTTACTTCCTGTATTTCTCTATCACTCTCAGAATCACAATCCTCTGAGTCACTCACGTACTTTCTCTCGTGCTTCCTTCCACACTGAAACATATGTTGCTTCTGAGTCTCAGACTTCAGCTCACTCAGCTTTCCCAACTGGGTCTGTCCAAGCTTTCTCTCTCTCTCGTTCTCCAGTTCCTCTGCTCCTCCTGCTCTTTGCTTCCCGTGCTTCTCTTGCTTCCTTTGCTGCCCTTCACACTGAAACTCTAATGAGCGTTTCTTATATGTCTGGTTTGGAGCTAATCTAGCCCTTCCCCCTCTCAGGTGAAAACTATTGGGCTCAGGAGATGGGGATTGTTTGCTAGCTGGGCGGGGCTGCTGCACTCATGGCTGGGTTTGTTTATGTTGCTCCTGGCAACTGGGAGTCCTGTGCTTTGCCTTCCTGTCAGCAACAGACCTACTTCTCTCAAGTTCCTCTGTTTGCATGGCAAAGGACGTCTCTTCCCCATTACAATACCTACGCCCCTCTTAACAGACACCAACATGGATTTAAGCCTTTCCACAGCACCGAAACTGTTCTGACCTCCTTCCTAGATACTTTGATCAAAGGCACACAGAAAAATCACTTAAGGATTCATTCTCATTTATCTCGACATCTCTGCAGCCTTCGACTTGGTCACCCACATCCATCTAATCTTGCAGCTCCATGCAATTGGACTCAGAGGTTCAACAGTACAGCGGTTTCGATCATACCTAGCCAACCAATCCCAACAAGTCAGAATCTGAAACGAAACCTCCAAACCTTCCGCGCTACTACAAGGATTACCTTGAGGCTTCGCATTATCATCACTGCTGTTCAACATCTTCATCCAGCCCCTTTGTGAAATCATACAGAATCATAAAATCCTGTATCATCTGTACACCGACAACATCCTAATCTGCATTCCATTCTCAACCACCAACTCCAACTATTCCGCTATTAGCCAATGCCTAGAATCTATCATCCAGTGGCTCAACAACCATAACATGCACATTAACCCCAACAAAACAGAAGTCCTTCACATAACTAAGCTCCTCTCCTTCACCCCTCCAGCCACTGTCAAACTGGCCAACTTAGCCTTACAAGTTAAACAACAAGTGAAATATTTTGGAATAACCCTGGATCAACACCTGAACTTCCACCACCGCATTGAACAAGTTACTAAGGCTGCTTATTTCCAGATGAGACTACTCCCACACCTTCGCCCCCTACTGGATCACAATGACTTCAGAAAGGTCTGCCAAGCCCTCATCATCCTCATTCTGGACTACACAAAAATAATACACCAGGGGCTCCCTAAATCAACTCTACTCCCATTACAGCTTGCCCAAAATACAGCAGCCAGAATAATCACGGGCACCGGACCACAAGAACATATCACCCCAACTCTGAAACAGCTACACTGGCTCCCCGTCCAAATAAATATAAAGTCTCTCTAACCATATTTAAGACCATCCACCACCTCTCAGTGAACATTCTTTGCCCTCTTCTGCAACAGCTTCTCAACAAGAGAGTGAGAAGGCCAGCCATTCACAACCTCCTATAAGTTCCTAGTGCTTTCACTCACACCAACACTGCCACTACCAGCAGAGCCTTCTCCTTCTAGGCACCCACCATCTGAACTTCCTCACCCCAGAATTACATTCACTCACAGACCTAAGTGAATTCTGCCATAAAATAAAAACCCTCCTCTTGCTGGAGCACTTTGGATCAGACTCTTAACTGTCCACCCACCACATGACTATGTTCATGTTCAATCCCCACTCAGCTCTTTGTAAATAATTATATTTACCTTCTTAAATTTTATTTATTGTTATCCATGTTCCTTGTAATGTTGCTTGTTCTATTTGTTCCATGTACACTGCTGTGATTGGTAGATAAAGTGGTATAGACAAGTTGCTAAATAAATTTATGATTCAATTACATTATGAATGCTTACAAAAGATATATGAATGACCTGATAACTGTTTATATGTGCACATTTAGCTCTCTTTGTGTAGACTGTGCTATCAGAAAATGGCACCTTTTTATTAAAGATGAAGTTATGGTGCAGGGAACAAACACATTTTAACAGCACACAAACTCTATCAGGCCATCAATCTGGCATATATCATAAATACAGTTATGGTCAACATTATTTGCACTCTTGCATTTTAGGTATGTTCTGTACAATATCTTGAGAAATAATTGGAAATATTCCAACTGTATGTCATCATAATATTTTAATAGTATGTTCGAAGATATACAACAAAAACAAAGATATCCGTGCAACTTAGACGTAAACCATATCTCGTAAAGGATATAAAAAGACTGGAAACGGTTCAGAGAAAGGCAACCAAAATGATTTGGAGCCTGCGTCAGAAGACTTATGAGAAGAGATTTGAAAACCTACATATGTACACTCTGGAGGAGAGGAGGGACAGGGGAGATATGATTCAGTCCTTTAAATACTTAAATAGTACTAATGAACAAACAAACCTCTTCCAAAGATGGGGAAATTGTAAAACTAGAAGGCATAACATGAAGCTGCGAGGGGGTAAATTGAAGGCAATGTCAGGAAATACTTTTTCACTGAAAGGGTGGTGGATGCTTGGAATACCCTTCCGATGGAAATAATGGGAGCAAATAATGTGACAGAATTCAAAATGGCATGGGACAGACACAGTGGATCCCTTTATAGCAACAGGATAAAAATTTAAATAAACTTAACTATCTCTTATATCTCAACAAATAGGAATGACCTACAATGAGAGGTGGGTACACCCCTAAAGAAAGGCATGGGGAGGGGTGACCTGCATGGAACGGCAAGTGCACCTACCTTTGCCACCTTGCTGGGCAGACTAGATTTATGGACCATACTGGTCTTTATCTGCCGTCATATATATTATGTTACTATGTTAATTCCCGAGGACCTTGAATGATTCTTAAGACTTCCACAAGGCCCTTAATACCCTGCTCTTCACAGAAACCTACGAGCAAAGAGACAACCAATAGTCTTCACCCGAATGGTTTTGCAACTACCTCCATTAAATCAACATCCGCCTGCCCAACTTCTTGTTTAAGTTCAATGTATATTCTTGTTAAGTACCTCATGTTAAATGTAACCTTCCAATTGTAATGTGACCACTTTGATTGTAGGATAAGGTGGGATACAAATCTGTCTACATAAATAAATAATGACCTGGACAGGATTAATGGCACCTTTCACTAATATTTGGTTGCACAACCCTTGGAAGTGATGACAGCCTCCAGACATTTCTTGTAGCCATCTGTAAGTTTCGTACATTTGTCTACTGGTAGATTCTTCCAATCATCAACTGCAATTTGGTCTAGCTCATGAATGTTTCCAGGATGCCTTTTACCAATAGCACATTTCAGCTCTTTCCAAAGGTTATTGATTGGATTGTGATCAGGACTCATTGCTGGCCAGTTTAAAACAGTCCATTTGTTATTTTTTAAACATTCTTTTGTACTTCTGGATGTATCTTTTGGGTCATTGTCCTGCTGGAGAACCCATGACCTCCGATCCATACCTAGCTGTCTGACACTGGGTAGCACATTTCACTCCAACATACCTTGGTAGACCTTTGACTTCATAGTAACATAGTAAATGACGGCAGATAAAGACCAGCATGGTCCATCTAGTCTGCCCAGCACGATGACAAGAGTAGGTACACCTGCCGCTCCATGCAGACCACATGATTCCCTTAATACGTTGCAGGCCTCCAGTTCCTGAGGCAGCAAAACAGCTCCACAACATTATGGAACCTTACCATATCTAATTGTAGGAAGGATGTTGTTTTTTCCTTTAAGCTTCATTTCTTTATCTGTAAACGTATCGCTGGTCTGCATTGCCAAAAAGCTCAAGTTTGGTTTCAACTGTCCACAGAACATTTTCCCAGAAGGGCTATGGTTTCTCAAGGTGGATTTCGGCAAAGATCAGGCGTGCCTTTTTATGTCTGTCTTTTAGCGGTACGGTCCTTCCATTGTCTTCGCCTACGGAGTTCTTTGTTTACTGGACAGCGTATGGTGCGGGTTAAAATCACCATTCCAGATTCCTTATCGTTCCTACAGTTTAGTCCTCCACCTCTGGGTAGTGCACCTCCTCCTGCAGCTTGGAGACTGGCATGTCAAAATTGTGACATCACTAGATATAGCTGCTGGTCTCTCACATCAACCCCCAGTGTGTCCAGTCTCCATGCAGCAGGACGACGTAGTGAGCCTAGGTGCTGGGCTCACTTGAGGAACAGATAAGGAACAGTTAGTTAGGATTCTCCAGCTTTAATTTGAATTGGAAAGATTAATTCCTTTAATTACTTATTCTAATTAATTTGTTTCATTTAATTTCATCCAATTTAATTTAATTTAATATAATTTCATATAATTTAACTTGAGTGATTTTAATTGGAGCTGCCCCTTTAAAATAAAATAAACCATCTCCCGCCTAGCCTTTTCTGCCTCTGGCCTCAATCTGTCATTCTCCGTTCGGATCTCTCCCCCTGGACTGTACGGGGGAGAGCTCTGCGGCCCGTACCTGCACATGAAGTCTGTGCGGCAGGAGGAGGTGCACAACAGCAACTTGCTCTCACAGCGGAATCCTCTGCTTGCAGTCCCGGAGACGGAAGAGCAGTTTTCGCCGCGGCTACCACAGTTTGAGAGGCGGTGGTATCAGCGGTTCAGGAGCAGGCTCATTTCACTTTGGCACGGCAGGTAAGCGGGGTGATTGCAGTTCTCTCGGCAGCAGGAGTTTTGGCGGGCTGACGTGCATCGGCGCCATTTTCCCTGCTCAGTTTGAGCCACGTGGTGGGAGGTCTAGCAGCCCGCGTGTGAGAGAAAATGCTAGGCCCTAAAGTTTAAACTTTGATTTAAGTTCTTTTGGTACTTTTAAAGTCCTGGTCCTTGGTTTTATTTTTGGAGGGGTCCCTTCAGTTTTTAGTGGGGATTAGTTGAGGAATTTAATTTAGTTTTATAGTTCTCTTTATTGTTAAAAAAAAAGGAGAAGCAGGTTTTTGTCAATCTGTTTTTTCTTTCGTAGTAAATTATTGGGGGCATACCTCATGTCATCGCGCCTACAGTATGTGGTCTGCGGTTAACATAGAGGCACGGTCGCTGACACCAGCATCTGTCGGAGTTGCGCTGCTGTTTCTACCAGTGTGGAGCAATAGATGGAGAATACTGCGACTATAGATGGCCTAGTGCCACCGGCTGCGACCGAAGAAGAGCCAGTGGTAGTCATTTCACCAGGGGTCTCTCATGAGGACTTGCCGGGTCCCTCAAGCGCATTACCTTGAGGGACCCGGCAGGTCCTCATGAGAGGACCACAGCTAGGGGATTTCTGTCTGGATTTTGTGTTGATTATGTATCAGGCATTCTGTTTGAGACGTCAAGGGAAGTTGCCGGAGCCATTGCCTATGGCAGATACTACGCAGCAACTCCAGTCAGGAGAGCTTGGTTGCAGTTCACCGAAACCCCCAAAGCGGGCAAGGATGCGTGAACTTTCTCCCTCAGATTTGGAGTGGAACAAGGCAGATGCAGCCGACATAGACATCGAAGCCGGTGTGGACGAATTGGAGGAAAGAGAAATCCCAGAACCAGAGGATCAGGCGAAAATCATTTGCGTCTTCCGGAAGGATGAACTGACGGCACTTATTACGGAGTCCCTTCAGATGCTAAATCTCGCCAAGGCACAGCCGCTGGAAGAAGAAGAGGTGGAAGATCCTATCATTCAAGCGGTGAGACAGGCTCAGGTAGTGTTTCCCGTTCACCAGGTGGTAGATCGGATGATCCAGGATGAGTGGGATCAGCCAGAAGCAGGACTAAGAGGTGTCAGGACCATGAACAGATGCTATACCTTAGCGGATAAAGACAAAGAGAAGTTTCGTTCCCTGTGAATAGATGCGGCAGTTGCGGTGGTCACCAAAAGACCACTATCCCAGTTGAAGGTAGCGCAGCCTTAAAAGATGCACAGGATAGGAAAGTAGATGGTTTATTGAAACAATCATTTGAGTCTAACGTGTTGTCTTTGCAGGCTTCCATTTGTGGGGCTTGGGTGGCGAGAGCATGTCTTAGATGGACTCAGCACTTGCGTCAGTCTCCACAACTAGAGCAGGAAAGTATCAGGGAGTTGAATCGGCTAGAGTCTGATTCAGCATATTTGGCAGATGTGCACTACGATTTGATCAGAGCACTAGCAAATAGTATGACTTCGTAGATTGCCGCTCAGAGATCATTGTGGTTGAAGAATTGGGCGGCTGATGGCTCGTCTAAGTCACGTCTCAGTAAGCTTCCTTTTAAAGTGGAGTGGAGGAGTGGCCTAGTGGTTGGGGCAAGGTACTTCAGGCCGGAAGGTCGGGGGTTCAATTCCCACTAGAGGACAGCAACCTTGGGCCGGAAGGACTGGGGTTTCTAGTCCCACAGGTGCTCCTTGTGGTCTTGGGCAAGCCACTTAACCCTCCATAGCCCATGTTCCCTGTAAAATAGTTATCTCCAAGTTATAATGCCCTGTTCAATGTAATTTCAGTTTGTTCAATGTAAACCGCCTTGATATCATGAAAGGCGGTATATAAGAAATGTTAAATAAATAAAGGGAAGTTGTTGTTTGGAGAAGATCTTGACAAGTTGGTCAAGGATTTAGGACAGTCCAAAAGTGGAAGGCTACCAGAGGACAAACCAAAACAAGCAAAATCATTGCCAGCCTTTTGAGGACAGTTTCGGGATTTCAGGAGATTTCGTACCTCTCACTTAGGGGGCTTTCAAAGAGGAAGGTTTGTTTCTCGAGCCCAGGGGTTTCGTGGGTTCCGTGGAGCAAATAGATTTTTTGCAGCAGCTGCCGCAGCGACAATTCATAAGCCATAATGAAAAGAAGCGGGTCCCGGCAGGAAGTCCACCGATAGGGGGGCAGCTTCGGGAATTCCTTCCTGCCTGGACCCAAATAACATCCGACCAGTGGGTGTTGGAGATCATTCGCGAAGGCTATGTGCTGGCATTGGCAAGGCCAGTGCTGGACTCGTTTGTGATGTCTCCCTGCAAAGGCCCACAGAAAACATTGGCGATTCTTCGCACGTTAGATCATCTGTTACAGTTAAGAGATGTTGCGCCAGTCCCTCTAGTGGATTACGGCGTGGGTCGCTATTCCATTTATTTCGTGGTGCCAAAAAAGGATGGCTCTGTCCGTCTTATTCTGGATCTAAAAGGGGTGAATCGCTGTCTTCGAGTATACTGCATTTCAGGATGGAAACGTTGAGATCGGTCATTGTAGCGGTGCGCCGGGGAGAGTTCTTGACTTCCCTCGATCTCACAGAAGCGTATTTACACATCCCAATCAGAGAAATGCATCAAACGTTTCTGCGGTTCGCTCTGCCTTGGGGACATTGTCAGTTTCAAGCATTGCCATTCGGCCTGGCGACGGCCCCACAAACCTTCACCAAGATCATGGTGGTGGTAGCGGCGGCATTACGAAGGGAAGGGGTTTTGGTTCAACCTTACCTCAACGATTGGGTGATTTGGGCAAAGTCCAAGGCCGAGAGCGTTTGAGTTACAGAGAAGTTGGTGAAGTTCCTACAGAGTCTCGGCTGGATGGTCAATGCGGCCAAGAGCCGTTTGGTTCCATCCCAGGACCTCGAGTATCTAGCGGTACGGTTTGACACTCAGAAAGGAATGGTGTTTCTGCCGAAGTGTTGAGTACAGGTGCTTCAACAATTGGTTCGCAAGTTCAATTACGCTCCGGCGCCCTTGGTGTATTACTATAACAAATCACTCTGAGTCCTCACTGACATCCAAACCAGGCACAATTTAGATAGTAATACTAAGCTACTGTTTATTGCATAGTAAATAAAAGATTATAAGTCATACATTGCATATAAGTAAGTTCTAATAAGTTCTAACATAATAAGTTCTAGCATAAAATGACTAATAAGTTCTAGCATGAAATGAAATGCATCAATATATATACCGGATATTGTAGTGTCACTTCAGCGATCGGAGGAACTTTCCACGATGAAGGAATCCGGGAAAGCTGCCAAAACAGAATTGCTTTGTCTCTGGTGCAGTACGGTACGGTTCCCTCTCCTTGGAAAGTTCCACATTTGATATACAAGTTTCAGTAATTGTTTTCTATCAGAGATGTGTTTTCATTGGATACTACAGCGTGAGCTTCATGTGAAAGCAAAATTCTCATGATTATGATTGGATATAGATTTCATACACAATTTATGTACAGAGAAGTGCTTCTGACTCACTATACTAGTTCAGACCACTTCAAGCAAGCTGTTTATGCCCTATAATAACCCCTAATATCTCACAGGCAAGCTGTGTATGCTCTAAAATAACCCCTAATATCTTACAGGACTACTATGGCCATTCTGCAAGCTGTTATGCCCTATAATAACTTCCAATAGCTACATGTCTGCTGTATCCATTCCATTCACAGCAAAGCATGTCACACTCGTATCACACTTGGCGTGGAGTTACCTTTGCGTGCTGGGAACAATGGTGGCGACCTTGGAAGTGGTTCCTTGGGCCAGATTTCATATGCGGCCATTACAGAGAGCGCTTCTTCGCCGTTGGTCGCATCAGTCCGACTCACTGAACAAACGGCTCCCTTGTCCGCTCCGGGTCCGGCAGTCTCTTCTGTGGTGGTTGCTTCCAGGAATGCATCTCAAACAGCCGGAGTGGCTTCCCTTGCTGACGAACGCGAGACTGGCGGGCTGGGGAGCTCATTGCGGGGACCTCGTCGCGCAGGGCACATGGACGGTACAAGAGAGCAAATGGTCCATCAATCAGATAGAGCTCAGAGCGGTTTTCCTAGCGTTGCAAATGTTCGAAACTGCGGTGTCAGGTTGAGCGGTTCGAGTGCTGTCCGACAACTCCACAACGATGGCCTACAACAATCGACATGGCGGTACAGGAAGTGTGGCCATGGAAGAGGAAGCAGAGGTGCTGTTTGCGTGGGTAGAGCATCGTCTACCAGTGATCTCGGCGGCACACATTGCAGGGAAGGACAATGTGACGGTAGATTTTCTCTGCAGAGTCCGGGTGGATGCCGGAGAATGGGAGTTGCATCCGGAAGTGTTCGCACTGATAGTTCAGAGATGGGGACCGCCGATAATGTATCTCATGACGACCTTTCAGTCAGCAAAGACAGGTTGCTTCTTCAGCAGACGGCGAGAAAGGATGTCAGAAGGGATCGACGCCCTGAAACAAAGTTGGCCATCATCAGGTCTCCTCTATGTCTTTCCTCCATGGGCGCTCATAGGTTGAGTGGTGCAGCGCATCGAAGCTCATCGGGGGAAGGTGGTGTTGGTGGCTCCGGACTGGCCGAGACGCCCGTGGTACGCCGCTCTCATTCTGTTGCTCGACAGCGTTCCCTGAAGTTTACCGACATCAGAGAATCTGTTGATACAGGGTCCGCTTCGAATGCCTCAGGTGGATCAATTCTCACTTACGGTTTGGCCATTGAAAGGGCAAGGTTGAGAAAGAAAGGTTACTCGGCAGCAGTCATCGCTACTTTACTTCGAGCAAGGAAGAAGTCCACGTCTCTGACATATGTGCGCATATGGCGTATTTTTGAGGACTGGTGCTCGCAGAGGCAAGTACGCGCAGCCACAGTATCCGTTCCCCTAGTGTTAAGTTTCCTACAAGACGGGTTTGATAAGGGTCTGACAGCCAGTTCCTTGAGAGTTCAGTTGGCAGCCCTGTCATGCTATAGAGGCAAAGTCCAGGGGGTGGCTCTTGGGACGCATGCAGATGTGTTGCGTTTCCTTAAAGCAGCATCCAGGCTGTGACCTTCACGTAGAATCACGGTTCTGCCGTGGGATCTTAATTTGGTTTTAGGAGCGTTGGCGAAGGAGCCTTTACACCAGGCGTCAGTTAAAGATCTAACGTTAAAGACAGTGTTTTTGGTAGCCATATGTTCAGCGAGGCGAATTTTGGAGTTGCAGGCGCTGTCATGTAGAGAGCCGTTTTTGTCCTTTTCCAGGGAAAAGGTGGTGTTGCGACCAGTTCCGTCATTTTTACCAAAGGTAGTGTCTCCGTTTAACCTAAATCAGGTGATTTCTCTTCCAACTTTACGTTCAACGGAGGGGAGCGTTGCGGATCGTAGTTTGTGCCGTTTAGACATAAAGAGGGTGCTGCGACAGTATTTAACAGTATCCAAATCTTTTTGCAAATCGGACCGCCTATTTGTGTTGTTCGGAGGACCCCGCAAAGGGGAGGCGGTGGCAAAAGCGTCCATTTCCAGATGGATTTAGGAGGCAATTGCATCAGCATATCTGTTGCAAGGACGTCCAGTGCCAGCAGGCTTAAGGGCTCACTCTACTAGAGTGCAGGCTACGTCTTGGGTGGAACAAAGTTTGGTTCCACCAGTGAAAATTTGCAGGGCAGCTACATGGTCCTCTCTTCATACTTTCAGTAAGCACTACCGCCTAGATGTTTTGGCGGCAAACGATGCCTGTTTCGGGTCGGCAGTGTTGCGTTCCAGCTGGAAAGGTCCCTCCCAATGATTACTGCTCTGATACATCCCAGAGGTGGAGGACTAAACTGTAGGAATGATAAGGAAATAGAAATCACACTTACCTGGTAATTGTTGTTCTTTGAGGAACTACAGTTTAGTCCTCATTCCCGCCCGGGAATGGATTGGTTTACAGTGAGTGGTCAGTTGGGAGAAGTACAAGACTACAGGTGAGTAGAGCCTTTCATTGGTTCTTAATCGTCTCCTTTCTTCATATCTCTTTTCTGTCTAGTCTTCTCTCTCTTGTCCTTGGCTAGGCAAAGAGCGGAATACAGAAGGTAAAAGTTAAAAAAAAAAAAAAAAAAAAGAGGTCCCTTCTTGCGAGAGAGGAGGTTTAGTTGCCAATTACGTTAGGTTTTGCGTTCAGTTGAGTTTAAGGTTAAATTCGATGTGATAGCTACTTATTTGTTGCCCCTTTGAGTCTGTTTTGTCAATAGTTCACTGAGGACTGATGGGAGAGACCAGCAGGCTATATATCCAGTGATGTCATGATTTTGACATGCCAGCCTCCAAGCTGCAGGAGGAGGTGCACTACCCAGAGGTGGAGGACTAAACTGTAGTTCCTCAAGGAACAACAATTACCAGGTAAGTGTAATTTCTATTTGCTCCAGGTCAGCCTTGAGCTCTTTGGATCTTGTACGTGGTGTTTTTTCAACAGTTCACACTAACCTTTGAAGACTTCTTGGATTAATTTTCCTCTTCCTACCACATCCTGTGATGTTCTTGAGAGTTCCATGAACAGAAAACTTAATAATATTGTGAACTGTAGACACAGGAATCCCAAGGTCTTTGGAGATGGCCTTGTACCCCTTTGAAGTTTGATGATAATGGCTTTTCTGATGGTCTCAGGCAGCTCTCTTGTCTTCACCACTGTAAAAATGGAGCAGGGAGTGAATGTGGCCATTTTAAACATTAGAGCCATCATTCATTGGTTGCTTCAAGTCATATGAATACTGACAATTGATCACAGGTGCATCTAATTTTACTACAATGGGAATATTCTTCTGTTCAAACTGATTTGAATTGTTTATAAGGCTGCCAAAAATCATGTCCCAGTTTTTATGCTACTTTCTACTATTTCCTTTTTTAATTGGTTTTGTTTTGATTATTTTGTGTGTCAAATATGTATTTATACGAGATGTTATATAGCTTCACAACAAGTCTCGATACTTTTTGTGATACGAATGTGACATGCTTTGCCGTGAATGGAATGGATACAGCAGACATGTAGCTATTGGGAGTTATTATAGGGCATAACAGCTTGCAGAATGGCCATAGTAGTCCTGTAAGATATTAGGGGTTATTTTAGAGCATACACAGCTTGCCTGTGAGATATTAGGGGTTATTATAGGGCATAAACAGCTTGCTTGAAGTGGTCTGAACTAGTATAGTGAGTCAGAAGCACTTCTCTGTACATAAATTGTGTATGAAATCTATATCCAATCATAATCATGAGAATTTTGCTTTCACATGAAGCTCACGCTGTAGTATCCAATGAAAACACATCTCTGATAGAAAACAATTACTGAAACTTGTATATCAAATGTGGAACTTTCCAAGGAGAGGGGAACCGTACTGCACCAGAGACAAAGCAATTCTGTTTTGGCAGCTTTCCCGGATTCCTTCATCGTGGAAAGTTCCTCCGATCGCTGAAGTGACACTACAATATCCGGTATATATATTGATGCATTTCATTTCATGCTAGAACTTATTAGTCATTTTATGCTAGAACTTATTATGTTAGAACTTATTAGAACTTACTTATATGCAATGTATGACTTATAATCTTTTATTTACTATGCAATAAACAGTAGCTTAGTATTACTATCTAAATTGTGCCTGGTTTGGATGTCAGTGAGGACTCAGAGTGATTTGTTATAGTAATACACTTTTTGATCACAATACATCGCACCATGGTGCTATTAAGCATGCAGGGATCTAGTAATGTGCTTTGCATGTGCAGAGTGTAGCATGGCTGCAGCATACCTGCACATTTTTTAATCACATGATGTTTGGTATTGTGTAAAAGCTGTTCATCAGATTTACAATGAGTGAGAAAATTGAACAGTGAATTTGCATTAAATTCTGCTAGAAACTTGAAGATTCGTGCAAAGTGTGACATGGTGGATTCCTCCCGCCCTTTAGAAAGAGCCAAAAAGGAGGAATCAGAAGCAGTGCTGGATTGTAAACAAAAGCACATGGCTAGTAGTTACCAGGGAAACCAGACACAAGGGAAAGAAACACGCCCTTGCTGCCAGTTAGCTCAGGAGTCACAGCTGAATCAGAGCACCTGCTAGGAGGAGGAGTCAGGCACTGCCCTAGAGGGCAGACACATAAAGAGGCCTCAGTAGAAAGAAAAGGGTCTCGACTAGGAGCCACACAGGAAGCTCCAACACAAGCTCAGCTGGGAGGTTACCTACAAGGCCAACCGAGGGTTCCGGTGAGAGGCCAGCAAAGAGGGCAGCTAACAGACCAAGAGGAGGACCAGGGAGGAGTCCGAGTTCCAGGCCTAGGCAGAGCTACCGGTAGAGTTCCAGCCCAGAACCGTGGGAGAGAGACTGTGGCAAGCCTAGAGGAACACTCAGTAAAACGGAGAGAAAGCCCAGAGCCAGAGCCAAGTTTAAAGGTAGAAGGAGAACCATTTATAAAGTGTTTTTCAAGGGAAGAATACAGCAAAAGCAGGCCAGGCTGTTTGCAGTATTCTGGGAATTACAAGGATAAGAAAAAGCCAGGAAGGCAGTTGCAACCCACAGCTCACAAATCAGGTTTTGAATCAACAGCTGTTTCCAAAGCCCAGAGAAAGCCGTTTGCAGGCAGACGAAGAGGTAAGCCCAGAGACTGGGTTTCAAATAAGGCTGTTGATAATCAGTGTGATTTTACTTACCGAAAGGGTTGGGACTGTGGTTTTAATACCTGTAATGAGGATGATTGTTTACAGCAATACATGTGCCAAGAGTATGATATAAAGCCTAAGCCAGAGAGGAAGGGCGTGGCCCCTGAAACATCGTTGCAAACATTTCTGCCTGTTTTCCATGAGGAGTTAATGGAAACAGAGCCAGGGCTAGGCAACATATCTGAAGAATTGATGGACTGTACGATTACAATATCGAATGAGATATTTTCCCTGCGTTGAGTTTAAGCAGTGCAGAGAACTGCAGAAGTGTTAAGAGAAAACGTACAAAGCTGTGTGAAACAGAACTGTTTATTCTAATTGCTGGGAAGCAAATGTTTATTACTGCTGAAGTTAAGCTATTTCTGTTGGAGACTTTTCATTTTGTCCTTTGCCAGAAATATATGGTTTGTGTTACCTTTGTTCCATGCTGAAATCCGCCCGGAGGGGAAATAAATCCTGTTTGCTTAAAAACACTTTGAGTTCACACTACTCTTCATTGGACACTGAAAGAAACTACATTTCCCAAAAGGCTTTGCCTCAGGAAAAGGTAAGACAGCTGTTCAAAGAAGGATAACAGGTCGCTTAAGCCCTACACGCTTTGGCTGGGGCACAAAAGAGACTTATGACAAGTTACAGTAAGTATGTGGCAATGAAAGTGTGGGCGTGGTCTACCCCAGCTAGGCCCCAAATGTAAGTTGGATGTAATCAGTGAAGTAGATGAGAGCACTGCTGATAAGCAAGTCTATACACCTATGATTTATCCTGGATATGCAGATTTGGACATGTCAGACTCAGATTCAGATTTAGGAACAGACAGCAGATCAGGCTCAATAATCTCGATTGGAATAAAACCAAAGTCAGCTACACATGAAACCATACATGACACAAAAGTATACCGCTCTGATGTGTAAGTAAAGGGCGGTATATCAAATGCCTAAACCATAAACCATAAACCATAATAATCTAGCTCAGTATAGGCCTAACAGAAGTACAGGTCAAGCTTGCATTTAAATCTATCACTTTAAGAACACTTCTGCTTTCAGCTAGACATAAAGTTGAGAAATTAGACGCATTTGCACTTTTGCAAACAGTCTGTGTGCTAAGCAGATATTAGGTCAGATTGAAGTTCCTTAATTAAATAGAACAAAGGGAGAGGCTGGTTCATTCTGCAAGAGGATAGGCTAAGCGGTTTCTGGGGCAGGTTGCCCTGCTCTTGTGAAATTGAATCTAAGCCACTTAGCAAATATAACGGATTTAGTTTAATAGAAATCAGCAAAATATAATGAGTAACTAATCAGCTTCTAACAGCACAGTGACACCTACTGGATTTAATGAACGTACTTATAAGATATAACTTCTGCTTTTCATATAAATAATATTGTCTGTGTTGGCAAAATTGATGCACACGTGGAATTTGGAAAGTACCAGATGTTAATTAAAGATTAACTGAATCAGCTGATATCACCTAATAAAAAGCTAAGCTCTTCGGAACCATCTTTGAAGAGGCATGTTGGAATAGTCGAATTAGACTCGGTGTGTCTCTTCCCTATAGAGCTCAATAGCAATTGATTGATTAATTAATTGTGTCGTGTCTTTATTTCCTGTTGAGGAGTACTGGAAGATAAGAACCCAGGTATTTTGTGAGTGGGATCACGACCCCAAGGGGGGGTTATAGAGAGTCAACAGTTTTGTGCCGTGACTCGGATTCCTTTGCTGTTCAACAGGAACCAAACAGCCTACTGAGGACACAAGTTGTGAGTATATTGACAGATATCTGAAGTATTACAATGGGTAATAAATCTGCTAAAGTGAAGCAGGAGTCTCAGTTAGAAGACTGGGAAGAGAGAGTTCGTGCTATAGCAATAAATAAGAAAGGGAGTCCCAATTATGTGATGAAAAGAGAATATGGGGACAGTTCTTTAAATTATGTGGCCAAATGACATTCTGTAACGGCGGCAAATCCCAAGTTACAGTTTCCCCTTGGAGGGACCTTTCATGAATCTAAATTGAAATATTTACAATCAGTGCTAGCATTAGATGAGAATTCCTGTCATGAATGGATTACTTATAATTTCTGGTGTTCTAAAGCGGCCGAGAAGAATAAACACACTATTGATTCTACATTTAAGAAGGTCAGAGATCAGGTGTATCGCATGGAAGAGCAAATATGTGTTTTAACTAACAGAGGTAATGATGAGAGTAAAATTGTAAATAGTTGTGAGCCTTGTACTGTGGCATCTGCGCCGCCTGCCTATGAGGATGAGGTTAATGCACTAGCTATTTCTCTGTCTAGAAATAATGTCCCAGCCATAGTCCCTGGTCACGATCGAGAGGCGCCCTCGATCCGGCTGGGTGTTGTGTCTGATATCTCTACCCCTGTTAAGCTTGATGTGTCAAGTATAGTATCTGTTGATTCGCCACCGGGAGCAGTTGGGGGTGATGGCTCCTTTGTCTCTACACCTGCAGTTGTTCACCATGCTACTAGAATGACGGTGTTAACTAAGGAGATTTTAGAGCTTGAAAAGTTAATTGGCATTGAAGCAAGTCAGTTAGGAGGTTTAACTACTGTGGACCAATTAAAAAAATATAATGATTTTCTTTTGTCTAAAGCGCATACATTAACTGAATTAATTACAACTGTATTTGAAGCATTAGAATTACAGATTCAACAGCATGCTGTGACCTTGTTGCCGTTTAGTCAGGTTAAGGGGATTTTGGCCGAAGCGATGACTGCTACTGCCAAGGGAATTGGGCATTGGACCAAGGCTCCATTGCTTTCTAATTGGCAGAGTTTGCAGAGTTTAACTTTGCAATTAGGTGAATCATTAAATCAAGATAAACAGCTTAGAGAAATAAGCACAGAACACAACCTGTTGGCTCCATTCCGGGCATTTCCAAGAGGAGATGGGGGATTAGTTACCTTAGCAACAAACTGGTCCCCGGCCGAAATTTTTAGCTTAGCTCGATCCTGCCCGGATTTAAGGGAGAAACCTGGTCAGTTTGTAGATTATTGGCGACAGCTAGTAACTACATATGATCCTACTTGGGTAGATTTACAAAATTTATTGAAAGCAGTTTTTCTGAATCCTATAGAGTTAAGGGCAGTCACCCACCCTCAACTGCGTGATAATATTAATTGGGTGTGGCCTGGTATAGATCCTGTGGTTAATGCTACTGATGCTGCTCAAATGACAGCATTTAGAGAACATAGGGATAATTTGTTAAAAGCCATAGAGAAGAAGTGTACCCCAGTCAGTGATCTGTCCAAACTCTTGGAGGTAAAGCAGTGTGGGGGTGAGACGGTAAGCCAGTATCACACTAGATGTTGCCTAGCGTTCAGAGATTTTTCTCCTCAGAACGCTGAGATGGAGGGTTTTGCTTCTATTTTTGTGAATGGACTGCAACCAGAAATAAAAGATATTCTTGAAAATGCTTTGCTTGGCTGGTCTACTAAGTCTGCACAAGAGATCCTGGAAGCGGCTTTGCATGCCGAAAAGCAAATTCAACGGCAGAAAGAAGCTGACAAAGGTAAACTTGACCGGCAACGTCAAAAACTTTTAAATTTACAAGTAGCAAGTTATGAGTCCAACTTTAGAGGACGTGGAAGACCAAGGGGTGGAAGAGGTGCAGCCCCCTTTAGAGGAAGAGGACGTGGCTATATGGGGGGACAGCAGGGGGACCGTGCCTGTTATGGTTGTGGGCAAGTGGGCCATTTGATTAGAGATTGTACTAAGCCAAGGGGCAATTTTCCCCAGCCTGGGATACAACAGGATGTGGCTAGATATCCATCTGCTTCATACCCTGTATCTACCCCTAACCAGCCGTCAGTGATGACTCAATACTATGCAGAGACTGATGTGGATTATAGTGAGGATTGACTAGGCCTGGTTGTGTATCCAAACACACAGGGGGAAATACGTGCTACTGTTATGGGGTGTGAACTGCTTTTCCTGTTAGATACAGGTGCCTCTACATCTGCCATAGCGCTATCCCAGTTACCTCCACCTCTGTTTGAGGCACTACCTGCAGCTCCTAAAGTACCTTGTGAAGGAATTGAAGGAAAGACTATAATGCATCAAAAGTTATCAGATGTGCCAATTATAGTGGAGGGAAAATTATATCATACAGATTTTCTGGTAGGCCCTACTTTGCCTGTCAACTTGCTTGGTCGAGATTTTTTATCTAGGAACAAGACTGTTATAAGCTGGGAAACTGGCACTTTGACATGTACCTTGTGTCCCCTGCAAGTACAACAGCCTATAGCTGTAACACCGGCTGTTGCGACTACTCCACCATTGGATACCCTTCCTTCCACCTTGTGGGCAGTACCAGGTGATGATATTGGGCATCTCAACATTCCTCCAGTCAAGATTGAAGTACAACCAGGAGCTCCACTACCATATGTGCGTCAATATCCATTGCCTGCAACGTCGGTGGCTGGAATACGGCCAGTAATTGAAAATCTGCTAGCCCAGGGTGTGTTGGTGCCTACTTCTTCTCCTTGCAATACTCCTATTTTACCTGTGTTAAAAGCTGATGGTAAGTCCTACAGATTCGTGCAAGATTTGAGAGCAATTAATCGTATTGTCATGCCCATCTTCCCTCTTGTGCCCAACCCTCATGATATTTGGACTCGCATACCATGTGACTCCACCCACTTCTCAGTTATAGATTTAAGCTCCGCCTACTACTCCATAGCAGTGGGGGAGGAGTCGAGGTACTTACTGGCATTTACGTTCGAAGGGCGCCAGTATACCTGGACTACCCTGTCTCAAGGCTACACGGAAAGTCCTGCTTATTTTTCACAGGCCCTAAAAGCTGCTTTACAAGACTTGGCGTTGGACAAATCTGTACTGATCCAGTATGTAGATGATTTACTTATCTGTTCTCCATGTTATGATGCTTGCATTGCTGATACTATGTTAGCTCTTGTACATATTTCTCGTCTAGGGTTGAAGGTGAACCAATCAAAATTGCAATTTGCTGTACCACAAGTGATCTTTCTAGGTGTATGCCTTTCTTCTGCTGGACGCTCTGTTACTGCTCAGAGAATTGGCCCTATTATGTCAATGCCTTTTCCTGCTACTGTACCTCTAATACGTCGCTTTCTAGGCCTTCTGGTGTTCTGTCGCCAGTGGATACCAGATTTTGCTGAACTTGCTGCTCCACTCTATGCCCTGCTAGGCCGTGAAGCTTCAGAGGGTATTATAGTTCCTACTGAAGCGCAGCATAATGCTTTCCATTCTCTACGACAAGCGCTATTAAGATCTCCTTGTCTCTCCTTTCCAGACTATAACTTGTCTTTCCGCCTTTATGTTGCGACATCTACTAAGGCTGTGGTATGTGTTCTAGCACAACGTTTTCCTTCTGGACTCAAGCCTCTAGGCTATTTCTCTCAAGCTTTTGATTCTGTTGTTGCTGGCATGCCACCTTGTTTTCAATCTTTAGCTGCTGTGGTATTTGCAATACAGACTACTGACTTCCTTGTTCTCCAGCATGAACTGCATGTATACACATCTCACTCAGTAGCTAGGCTATTGCATTTAGCTAAGACTCAACCTTTATCTAGTTCCCGTTTACTGTTATTTGATTTGGCTATTTCTCAAGCACATGTAACCTTGCATGAAGTTTCCTTGTTACAACCAGCTCAAATTTTGGCTTCTTTGGAGCCCTTGTTACATTTGTCTGACCCTGATGGAACTCATGATTGTCTTTCTTCTGTGACAGCCTATTCAAAGGCTAGGCCTGATTTATCTGCTGTACCTTTGTCAAACCCTGATTGGGTTCTATTTACTGATGGTTCTGCCTTCCGTGATGAACATGGACATTTACTTGTGGGGTATGCTGTAACTACTATTGATTCTGTACTAGAAGCAGGAGCGTTGCCATTTGCAAGTGCCCAGTTGGCGGAAGTGTTTGCTCTTATTCGGGCCTTGGAAATGTCTACGCATTTGGTTGTTAATATCCATAGTGACAGTAGTTACGCAATCGGAATTCTGTGGGATTTTGGAAATATTTGGGCTCAGCGGGGGTTCCTGATGGCTGCCCATAAGCCCATCAAACATGCCCGCTATATTGAGCGTCTACTTGCTGCAGTGCTTAAGCCAGCTCAGGTGGCTGTATTGAAATGCAAAGGACATGATCTTAATGGTACTCTGGTGTCACAAGGCAATCAGTTTGTAGACCAAGCTGCTAAAAACGCAGCAGCAGGACCTGCAGTTCCATCACACCTTTTATTAACTCTTCGTTCACCTGCAGCTTCTACTTCTGGCTCAATATGTTTGGACTTGATGCGTTCCCATCAGGACTCAGCGGACTTCACTGAAAAACAGAACTGGCTCACTTGGGGAGCATCTCCTGATGGTACTGGACTTTGGTTAAAGGACAATTTGATTATTTGTCCTAAATCTTTGCTATATCCTGTTGCCTTATTTTTGCATCACAAGTTGCATTTAAGTGTACTGGCTATGACAAAAGCTTTTGCTCAATTGTGGCATAATCCTACATTTGCTTCTGCTGCTCATGCTGTGTGTATTTCTTGTCTCCCGTGTTTGCAAGCAGGAAAGTCCGGGAGCACTTTGCGTGCATCGCCTTCTCCATCCTTGCCTAGGCCTCGAGGACCCTTCCTCTTCTTGCAAATGGACTTTACTGATCTGCCTTGTGCCAAGGGGGGAAGGAAACATCTTTTGGTTTTTACTTGCTTATATTCTGGATGGCCTGAGGCCTATCCGACAAATTCTTTGTCTGCTGCTACTGTTTTGAAATGCTTGCTTACTCAGTTTATTCCTTTGTGGGGTGTGTCTTTACTTTTGTCTTCTGATCAAGGTCCAGCCTTTACGGCGGAGGTCTGGAAGGGCATAACTGCATTTTTTGGCCTTCACCAGCAACTTCATCCTCCGTACCATCCGCAAAGCTCTGGCCAAGTGGAACGGATGAATCAGACGCTGAAGGCGCTTCTCCGGTCTCTGACTCATGATTGGAGTCAGGATTGGGTGGAAGCTTTGCCGTTTGCCTTATTCTCAGTCCGTAACTCTCCTCAGAGAACTCGACAAGGTCTTACCCCTTATGAAATTGTGACAGGACGTCCAGCGACCACTCCAGCACATGTGATAATTCCACCAGACCAATTACCGGATCCCCAACTATTGCGCAGCGATTTATTATCTTACTGTAAATATTTGTACCAAACGCTGGTGTCTCCTTCCTTTTTGCAGCTTACAAAGCAGGGAGCTCAGTCACAATCAACCCCAGACGTGGAACCAGGAGATTGGGTACTTATCAAGGATCCAGCACCCAAGTCAGCTCTAGCAGCGAAGTTTCTGGGACCGTTCCAAGTGTTGCTGGTGGGATATTCGGCATTGAAGGTGAAGGGGCGCAAAGCGTGGATACATCTGGACCAGTGCAAGAAGGCGCCATCCCCTGGATAAGACAACTTCCTCCTAGACCACCTCCTGAAGAATTAGTTGAAATAGAACTGGACTCATTTCCTCCAGGGTCCTCTCCACTTGATCAAGAGAGTGACTGTGAAATTGTTGAACAATCACAACGTAATCCAGAATTGGTTATTGAAAAGTGGTTAATATGCATATTTGCAGTAGCATTGGCATTGTTTTTGTTCTTCTGGATTTGGTGTCTGTCAGCTCTCGTAGTAGTATCAACAGCATAGATGAGTTGATAACGTGGTTGTCAAGAAGAGCAACCATAGCCCCTATACATCAGGAAATGGTAGATAAGATGCTCAGGGACCTTGAGGGTGTTACTACTCCTCCAGACCCAGTTCCTACAGTCCCTGGCCATACAGTTCCTGAATATGATCCACATGCTCCTTGGGCAAAACATGGTACTTTCTATAATGTGTTTCATTCACACATTTACTCCTTAATTCAGCGATTTAATATTTCCAGCTGTGCAGTCTGCTTGCCTCACCCAGTGGCTACACAGTTTGGATTCCTGCCTAGACCTCGACCTCTTTCCTTGCAAGAGCTGAAGGAACTATCTATGAATGAAACCCTGTTTAATCTTACTATAACATGGCCAGAAGGAGTCACTCCTGCTCCAAGAATAATTAGCCCTCAGCCAATGGCTGATCCTCCTATCTGTTTCCAAAGAAAAGGAACATATCCTGTGGGTGAAACTCCTTTGTCTAAGTGTCAGACTGTTATGACTAATAACCATGTCCATTTAGTGTTAGAGTCCTCTACACCAAGTTCTGTGCAAGCCCTTTCAAACTTGAAGGTAATCAATGTCATCCCTGATCCCGAGTCTCGTCTTGATCAGTATGAATTACAGTATTATGATCAGGATGGGTTCCCAGCATATGGGAAGTACAGATTGCAGAATAGCAAAGATGGTTTGTCATCTGGGTATGTTGACAACTATGTGTATCCCTATTTAGGATATTATCACCCATGGTTAAGAAATATGGGGCCTGGAACTGAAGTTCTAATCACAAAACCTAAAGATTTTAAAATTTGGCCTGATGGACTCCTTGCCTTGGTAGGTCACTATTTTGTGTGTGGAACTCTTGCTTATGTCCGATTGCCTGCTGATTGGTCTGGCAATTGTTACATAGCTACTCTTGACTTACCATGGAAACTGGTCCCTTATGAGACTTTATTAGGGACGCCCTCAAGTCGTCAGCGCAGAGCAACAGATGATTCTAGTGTTGATATACGTGCAGCAAGGAAATTGTTAGAAGATACCACTATGTTAACTCAACAAGAAGTGAGCACTTTCACAGGAACAGCGTGGCTAAGTACTTTTGGTGCCATATGTCCTACACAACGTTATGGTGAGCAATTATTGCGAATTTATGCTCTAATTGAAGTAACAGCCCAAGATTTGACTGATGCTCTTACAATCATGCAAGGTACTGTAGACAAGTTGACTGCTTACTCTGCACAGAATAGGATGGCCTTAGATTATTTGCTAGCCAAAGACGGTGGAGTTTGTGGGGTCGTAAGAGATCACTGCTGTACGATTGTAGATTCACAAAGTAAGGTAGTCTCAGGTATCCTAGAACAGGTGAGAAAAGAAACCCACTTCTCCAAAGATAATATAGAGGGAACTTCTGATTCTGTATGGCCGTGGTTTGATAATATATGGAGTGGCTTGTCAGGTCCAGTAAAAGCGATACTGACAGGCTTGTTTGGTTTCCTAGTGGCTCTCCTACTTTTAGGAATTGGTCTTGTTTGTTTTATGAAGTGTTGTACTACATACCTGCCTAAATCTACGCACACTATTGCAGTTTTGAAATTGCGAAGTGTTCCTAGTACAGGAGACTTGCTTCGTGAAATGCCTTTCTATGAAGATTGTGGTTCTGGGCAGAACCAAAGGGAGGACTGTGGGCGTGGTCTACCCCAGCTAGGCCCCAAATGTAAGTTGGATGTAATCAGTGAAGTAGATGAGAGCACTGCTGATAAGCAAGTCTATACACCTATGATTTATCCTGGATATGCAGATTTGGACATGTCAGACTCAGATTCAGATTTAGGAACAGACAGCAGATCAGGCTCAATAATCTCGATTGGAATAAAACCAAAGTCAGCTACACATGAAACCATACATGACACAAAAGTATAATAATCTAGCTCAGTATAGGCCTAACAGAAGTACAGGTCAAGCTTGCATTTAAATCTATCACTTTAAGAACACTTCTGCTTTCAGCTAGACATAAAGTTGAGAAATTAGACGCATTTGCGCTTTTGCAAACAGTCTGTGTGCTAAGCAGATATTAGGTCAGATTGAAGTTCCTTAATTAAATAGAACAAAGGGAGAGGCTGGTTCATTCTGCAAGAGGATAGGCTAAGCGGTTTCTGGGGCAGGTTGCCCTGCTCTTGTGAAATTGAATCTAAGCCACTTAGCAAATATAACGGATTTAGTTTAATAGAAATCAGCAAAATATAATGAGTAACTAATCAGCTTCTAACAGCACAGTGACACCTACTGGATTTAATGAACGTACTTATAAGATATAACTTCTGCTTTTTATATAAATAATATTGTCTGTGTTGGCAAAATTGATGTACACGTGAATTTGGAAAGTACCAGATGTTAATTAAAGATTAACTGAATCAGCTGATATCACCTAATAAAAAGCTAAGCTCTTCGGAACCATCTTTGAAGAGGCATGTTGGAATAGTCGAATTAGACTCGGTGTGTCTCTTCCCTATAGAGCTCAATAGCAATTGATTGATTAATTAATTGTGTCGTGTCTTTATTTCCTGTTGAGGAGTACTGGAAGATAAGAACCCAGGTATTTTGTGAGTGGGATCACGACCCCAAGGGGGGGTTATAGAGAGTCAACAGAAAGTATGAGTCATGCTTGAGTTTATGACTGGTACAAACGTTTCCAAGAGGGCCACCAAAGTGTTGACAATGACGAAGGTTCTGGAAGGCCATCCATGAGCGGGAATGAAAACAAAGTTGAAGCAGTGCATGCCGCAATACATTCAAATCGTTGATTGACTATCAGGGAACTTGCTGAGGACATGGACATCAGTTCCGGGTTGGTACAGTCCATTCTTACTGTTGATTTGGGGATGAGACATGTGACTGCAAAATTCGTGCTGAAATTCCTATCCCCTGACCAAAAAGATGATAGACTATCTGCAGCTAGGGAATTGTTGGAATGCATTGAAAATGACTCGGATTTCATCAAAAAGATTGTTACTGGTAATGAGTCATGGGTTTATGGTTATGACCCGGAAACTAAGGCTCAATCCTCACTATGGAAGGCTCCAGACTCTCCCAGACCCAAGAAAGCCCATCAGGTGAGGAACAATGTCAAGTTCATGCTCACAGTCTTTTTTGATTACCAGAGTATTGTTCATCATGAGTATGCTCCAAAAAGGCCAAACCATGAATAAGGAGTACTATGTCCAAGTTGTGACTCGTTTGAGAGATGTAGTTCGTCGTTAGAGACCAGAGTTGCACAAGAATGGTGAATGGCTGCTTCATCATGATAACGCCCCAGCTTACGCATCATATCTTGTCCAGCAGTTCTTGGCCAAACATCAAATCGAGCAAGTCCATCAGCCTTCGTACTCACCTGATCTCACACCCTGTAACTTTTTCTTGATTCCACAACTGAAATTACCACTAAAAGGAAGGAGATTTGATGACTTGGAGACCATTAAGCAAACTTTGACACAGCAGTTTCATAGCATAACGAAAGAGGCATTTCAAAATTGTTTGCAGCAGTGGCAGAATGCTGGAGGACGTGTGTTTTCTCTGGGAACAAGCAGGAAGTCAGTCCTCACATATGGGTGACATTGGCACCAACGGAACCCTAATGGAAGCATTCCCCCAGCTTTTGAAGAAAGCCTTTGGGAGATGCCACCATACATGCGTGGTCCCCTTCCTGCCCAAGGGTGCCATCTTGCTCAGTCTCCTTTTTTCCGTGGAGCCCTTGAGACATTTGACTGGCTTGTCCCCAGAAAAAGTCGAAAGAGGACTACTTTGAAGGAGACTGGGTGCAGTAATTGTCAGTGTTATACTTCTTGTGTTATTGTACAAGTCTTGATACTTTTTGATCGCACCTCGTATATAATCCAAAAGCATTTCACTGGCCATGTTTTTTTTAGGAGATATTTAACCTGGAAAAGAGATGGCTGAAGGGAGATATGATAGAAGTCTATAAATTAATGAACGGAGTGGAACGGGTAAACGTAGATCGATTGTTTACGTTATCAGAATATAGAAAGACTAGGGGACATGCAATGAAGCTACAGGGTAAACTATTTAAGACTAATAAAAGAAAATATTTTTTCACTCAACGTGTAATCAAACTCTGGAATTTGTTACCGGAGGATGTAGTAAACGCTGTTAGTGTAGCTGGGTTTGAAAGGGGTTTGGACAAGTTCCTGAAGGAGAGGTCCATAAACCATTATTAAGAAGGGACCCAGGATATCAATACTTGACCCAGTACAAGCATTGTGGAACCTGGGGCTTTTGGGGAAACTGCTAGGTACGTATGACCTGGATTGGACACCGTTGGAAACAGGATACTGGGCTTGATGTACCTTGGTCTGACCCAGTATGGCATATCTTATGTTCTTATATTGGACATTAAGTAGTTGAACTGCAAGGGTAATAATGTTAACCACAACTGCATCTGGAAGCAAGAAGGATGATTAACATTTGTGGAAATTTTTAAGAGTTTAAGTTCTCTATCTGCAGTTTTCTAATCCTCCTCCCTGTGTGAACAAACATGCCCTGCCTGCTTCCAATATAACTTCTACTATCATTTATATAACGCTACAAGGCATATGCAATGCTGTACAAGAACATATAGAAGATGAGCCCTGCTTGTTAGAACTTATGATCTAATCAAGACAGATAATACAATATAAGAGAAATAAGGGGTTGAAATAGGGAAAGGAGAACAAGGGAATTAGGATCTAAAAGCAGTCTCAAAGAGGTGAGCTTTTAGCATAGATCTGAAAGGGGGGGGGGGAATTGAGACCTGATGTATAGATTCAGGTAGTTTGTTCCAGGGATAAGGAGCAGGAAGGTCAAAAGATCGAAGTCTGGAGTGGGCAGTGGAAGAAAAGGGCATAGAGAGAAGAAAGCCAGAGAAAGAGTGGCGTTCACGAGGAGGGGGTGTAGGGAGAGAGGAAAGGTAGTGAAGGGCAGTAGGCTGAATGCATTTACATGTCAGAAGGAGAAGTTTGAATTGGATACAGAAACAGAAGGGGAAACAATGAAGTGATTTGAGAAGAGGGTTTATATGAGTGTATCGGGGCTGGCGGAAGATTAGCCATGCAGCAGAGTTCTGAACAGATTAAAGAGGAGAGAGAGAACTCTGAGGGAGGAGGAGGTTGCAATAGTTGAGATGGGAGGTGACCAAAGAGTCAATAAGAATTTTAGTAGTGTGTTCAGAGAGGAAGGGGGTGGCTTTTGTTAATGTTAAAGAAACAACACGTTTTAGCTATCTTGGATATGTGTGGAGAAGGAGAGGGTGGAATAAAAAATGACCCCAAGGTTGCGGGCTGAGGAAACAGGAAGCAGAAGAATGTTATCAACAGAGATAGAAAAAGGAGGAAGAGGGTTTAGGGGGAAAAATAAGACGTTCAGTCTCAGCTATTGTTCAATTTTTGACAGCAGTGAGACATCCAGCAGCGATATCAGATAAGCAGGCAGGTGTAGATAGATAGATTTGAGAGTCATCTGTATAAAACTGATACTGAAAGCCATGGGAACAGATGAGAGCACCAAGGGACTGGGTATAGACAGCAAAAAAGAGGGCCCAGAACAGATTCTTGGGGTACACCAACTGAGAGAGGGATGGCAATAGAGGAGGATCCACCAGAACAAAACATTGAAAGAGTGATGGGAGAGATAAGAACCAGGACAGCACAGTGCCCCTAAAACCAAGAGAGGACAAGATGCCGAGGAGAAGGGGTGGTCAACAGTGTCAAAAGCAGCAGAAAGGTCGAGAAGAATGAGAACGTAGTACGTGTCTTAGAGGGGAGAGTGGGGGAGGGCGAGGAAGGGGGGAAGGGGAGGTTGGGAGGGGCAGGGTATAGGTTAATAAACAGTACAGAAAGGAAAAATTGTATAAGGAGGAAGAAAGGGGCGGAGGCCTGGTGAAATAGAGGAGAGGTATGATTCAAAGTTAAGCACACAAAGAGAACAGAATAAACTGGAGGACACTGCGTAAAAGGACAATGTCTCTATTGCACTAATATAAGGCAGTACTTAGTATGAGCTAATGAGCAAATATTGTTCAACTAAAAGGTATGGATTTGCTTTAAGTTCTTATGTCCCATTGTTTAAGAGGACATTAGTTAAATGGTCTCTCTATGTTTGTATGCATGATACAGGTATAAATGAATTGCAAAATTTGGTTTGACTATTAAAAATTGTAAATTAAAAAAAAAAAAGAATGAGAACTGAGTAAAGACCCTTGGACTTAGCCAGGAACAAGTCACTAGAGACTTTGGCAAGAGCCGTTTCAGTAGCATGAAAGAGACGAAAACCAGACTAAAGTGGATCTAAGAGGGCTTGAGAGGAGAGAAATTCAAGGCAGTGGAGGAAAGCTGCACATTCAAGAAGTTTGGAAATGAAGGGAAGGAGGGAGATGGGTTGATAATTAGAAGGAAAAGTAGGGTCAAGTGAAGGTTTCTTGAGGAGAGGTGTGACCACAGCATGCTTGAAGGCTGCAGGGAAAGTTGCAGTGGAGAGTGAAAAGTTGAGAATATGTGAGATGGAAGGAGGAGATGGAGTTAAGGAGACAGGTGGAGATAGGATCAGAGGAACAAGTAATGAATTTAGAGGAGGAAAGAAGAGAGGTTTCCTCATTGGAGATCTTAGAAAAGGATGAAAGGGTGATAAAGGTTGAGGGGAAAAGTTTGTATTGAAGGGGAGGTGAAGATTTAGTGGGAAATTGGAGTGTAATCTTATGGATTTTGTCATAGAAATATTCGGCTAGGGTTTGGGCAGAAAGAGAAAGAGGGATTGAGACGGAGGCGCCTTAGGAAGAGAGTTGACAGTTGAAAAGAGACAGTGGGGGACAGAGGCAAGAGATCTAGTCAAATGGATAAAATAGTTTTGCTTAGCGAGAGCAATGACAGACTTGAAAGAAGTACGCATGAATCTGAAATGAAGAAAGTCAGAAAGGGAATGGGATTTGAGCCAAGTGCGCTTGGCTGAGTGGGCACAGGACTGTAGGTAGCAGATAGTTGAAGTTAGCCAGGGCCAGGGCCGGCTCAAGGGTTTCTACTGCCCTAGGCAGAAACCTGGCCTCGCTGCCCTCCCTCCCCAACTGCTACCGATTCTGTCTTGGGAAGGGACGGTAGGCAGCGGCAGTATTTCCATGTGTGCCACTGCAGTCGCCTCTCCCACCCTGGCTGGCTGCCCTCGATGATCGCCTAGCATACCTAGTGGATGGACTGTCCCTGGCCAGGGCTGAGGAGACATGTGCCTCACAGGATGTGGTATGGGTGGAGCAAGAGTATCCAGAACAGAGGAGAGAGCAGTATTATAGGAATTTATAGCCTCATCAACAGATTTAGAGGACAAAGTAGAAGAAAGAAGTAATGAGACAGTAGCAGAAAAAGTCAGTGGATCGATAGCATGAAGATTTCTAAAAAGGTGACAGGAGACTGGGCGAGATTGAGGCGGGGAGTGATGAAGAGTGAAGCTTAACAGGTGGTGATCAGATAAGGGAAGAACTGAGGTATGGAAATTAGAGGGTAAACAATTAAAAAAAGAAAACAAGGGGGCAGAAGAGCAAAGCTAGAGGTTGTATGAGGCAGTAAGAGAAAGGAGCTTAGACACATGGGGGGGGGGTCAGAAGGGTCATCAGTATGAAAATTAAAGTCGCCAAGAATAAGGGAGGGGGAGAAGAATCCAGAAATAAGAAAAGTCATGAGTCAGAGTCAATGAGAATGTTCTTGTCAAGGGGTCTATTGATAACAGCAATCCGGAGAGGTAGAGGATTAAAAATGATGGATTGGACTTCCATCACACACACACACACACACATACACACACACTCACACACACAAACTTGAATAATAAATCATATATCCTAACCTTTTTGTAAATAACATCTATAAATAGCAATGTCAGCTCGCTGACATTCCCCTGTAAATCCAGTAGTATACAAAAGCATACACCCTGTAAATAGTTTTAACAACTTACTGTTCTGTTTTATGTAAAAAGTTAAAAAGTTATATGTAAAAAGTTAAAAAGTTCTTGTTCTATGTAATGTTATACGAATGTATACAATTGTTCCATGTAAACCGCCCCTGATCTCTGGAAGGGGCGGTATAGAAGAAATAGATAAATAAATAAATAAAATAAATAAAAGAGGAGAATGAGTGAGACTGAGGTAGGAGGAGAGGTTTAAATTGGCAAGAAGGAGAATACAGAACCTGATACCACCACCGCGGCCAGTGGCTTGAGGATTGTGGGAGAATTGGTAGCCACGGTGACAGAGGGCAGCGACTGAAGCAGTGTCATGAGGGAGGAGCCTTGTCTCAGTAAGAGCTAGAAGATGGAAAGCATGAGAACTAAATAGATCATGGGTAAAAAGAAGCTTTTTAGAAATGGAATGAGAATTCTATAAGGCACATGAGAAGGGGAGAGAAGAGGGATGTCGATGAGATTGGGGCAGCAGAGAGAGGAACTAATATGGGAGTGAGAGAAAAGTGAAGGTGGGCCAGGGTTGGGATTAATATCACCAGAAGACAGAAGTAGAAGGAGAAGAAGAGTGTGAGGGAGAGGGGAGACGGCATGGCAGAAATGAGGATGACGTTGTTCTAGAGAGGAAGGAGAGAGATGAATGAGAAAAAAAAGATGAAGCTCAAGAGCTGAAGAGAGAGTGGAATACAAAATGGGGAAGGTAGAGAGAGGGTGAAAAGGAGGAGGTTTTAGATTGATGGAGTGAGGGAAGAAGTTTAGGGAGAACCAGAAAAAGGAACAAAAAGTGATGTAGAGCCATAAGAAGGGAGGAGCCAGTCAACCTAAGAAATGGCAGTGAGGGCAAAGTACAATTAGGTGTAAGGAGGGATAACAAGTTAATAAGTGAATAAGCATAAAAATAAAATAAAGTAAAATGACAAATAAGTAAAAGTCTTAAAGTGACACTGAACTATCAGTTAAGGAAAATTTGTTTAACAGAGGAAGTAATCTATTAACAGTGAGTACAGGCAATAGGCATCCCCTTATCATATGTAATCTATGAATCTATAAACGTATTTAAACATTAGAGCCAACAATCATAAGCTGATACAAGACATGGGAATACTGATAACCGATCACAGCTGTGTCCAGTTCCACTACAATAGGAAGGTGGGTCCAGTACCAACTGATTTGAAAGGTTTATAAGGATGCCAACAATTATAACTAGCAGCAGAGATTGTGGATAGGATCCAGCCAATGGAAAGACTGTTGGGGTATGCAGCGCAAGTCACAGAAAGCTGGTCTCCCAGTCTTTCCTCCGGCCCACTTAGAGTTCCTACCTTTGTACTGCTTGCCTTAAACAAACTCCTGGCTCCATGGGCCTATCTCCCTCCTGCAGCCTGCTGGGTTTTTAACCTTGTACTGTAAGTCACACCCTTCCAGTCCTCAACTCTGAACTGCAGGTTCTCTTAAAGGGGCCTGTTGATAATCCATCTGGAGAAGGACAGGCAACACTCTATATACCCCATCACATGCCTCAATACATTTCTATAAGAAAAGTTGTTCCAAGAGCTGTAGCATATAAATGATTCACAGCAATACAGTGATTACAGACAGGGGCGGCTCCACCATTAGGCAGAGTGAGGCAGCCTCCTCAGGGTGCAAAGTTTTGGGAGCAACAAAAATGCTCCCAAAACACTCCAGCGATGGCCACCTCACTCTGCCTTTTCTTAAAAAAAACATCCACACAAATCTTTTAAAAAGACCATCTGCTGTTGCTTCTGCTGGGTCTGCGGCAGCAGGGAGAGAGGGGAGGAAGATGATGCCACTACTACCTCAGACCCAGTGAGAAGAAGAGGCGGCTGCAGGCTGAGAAGTCATGAAAAAAAAAAAGTGGGGGGTCTTTGTGACTCCAGTGGGCTTGAAAGCCCTGCTGGTCCCGTTTCCTTCTGATGCAAGCTTACGTCAGAAGGGAGGGGGGACAGGCGGGATCTTCCATGCACACTGGAGTCATGAAGACCCCATGCTGTGCTTTTGTTTTATACTTGTCACTTTTGCCACAGAAGTTGCAGCAGTGACCTATGTAGGAATGGAGAAGCGATCAGGATGTCAGCAAGGGGGAAGACCGGAGACAGATGCTGGGCATTGCAGGGGAGGATGGAGGGCAGATGTTGAACAAGGTATGGGGTGGGGGCTAGATTCTGGCCATGAGGTGAGGGAAACAGGGGGAAGATGCTGGCCATGTGGTGAGGGGGGAGGGCAATGGGTAGATGGTGGCCACAGAGTGGAGGAGATGGAGGACAGATTGTAGATATGGGATGGGGCTAGAGGGTAGATGCTGGACATGCTAGTATACAAGGGGGTGGAGGGTAGATACTGGACTCAGAATGGGGATGAGGGACAGATGCTGGCCCTGGAATGGAGAGGGGCAGAGGGTGGCCACAGGGTAGGGGAGGTGGAGGACAGATGGTGGATATGGGATGTGGGTAGACAGAAGATGCTGGACACGGGGTGGGAGCATAGGGGGATGGAGAACAGATGCGGGCATTGGGCAGAGATAGGGGAGAAAGGGCAAATGCTGGACATGGGACGTGGAAGGCAGATGGTGAACATGGGCTGAGGGGAACAGAAGGAAGATGGTGGTCAGAGGTGGGGTGGGGGGGGGAAGAAGGATGCCACAGGGTGGGGGTAGGGGAGGTAAAGGACAATTGGTGGATATGGGATGGGGTGGACAGCAGATGCTGGACATGGGGGGCATAGGGGGATTGAGAACAGATTTTGGCAATGGGAGAATGCAGGACATGGGGTGAAGTTAGGGGTAGAAGGGGTAGATTCTGGGCATAGGACAGAGATAAGGGAGAAAGGGCAGATGCTGTGCATGGGGAGTGATAGATAAGAAAAGACAGATGCTGGACATGGGGAGGGCAGATGCTGGCATGGAGGGAGAGATGCTTGGACTGGGGGTGGAAAAAAAGAGAGAGGAGAGATTCTGGACATGGGGAGGGAAAGAGATGCTGATCACAGGGAGAGAGGGAGGAGATAGGAGGACATTCTAGTCAGTGATGGATAAGGAGAGGAATATGTGAAATGCTGGACACAAGGGAAGGGAGAGAAATAGAAATTACACTTACCTGGTAATTGTTGTTCATTGAATGAATCCAGTTCAGTTCTCCACCTCTGGGTTGTATACCTCCTCCTGTGGCTTGGAGACTGGGCATGTCAAAAAAGTGCCATCACTGGATGTAGTCTGCTGGTCTATTGACAAAGCACACTCAAAGGAGCAACAAATAAGTAGCTATATACACGTATAATTTTTTTTTCCTTTTAAACGTTATAACAGCCTTGAACGAACCAAAACTAGCTATCAATTACAAAACTGTCCTCCCGAACTCAAAAAACTTCTTACTTGTACCCAATCCATATGCTTACTCCTCAAGAGAATCAGAAGAGCAAGAAGATACAGGAAGCTATAATCAAAAGCATACCTACCTGTAAGCTCAACGCTGTACCCGTGAAACATCTCTATCAAATGCACCAACCTGGGTGGGATTGAGAACTGACCTGGATTCACTCAAGGAACAACAATTACCAGGTAAGTGTAATTTATATTTCCTTATCGCTCCTCCAGTTCAGTTCTCCACCTCTGGGATGTAATAGAGCAGTAATCATTGGGAGGGACCCTTCCAGCCGGCCTGCAAGACCGCCGACCCGAAACCGGCATCTTTCGCCACCCCCACATCCAGGCAGTAGTGCTTACTGAAAGAACGAAGGGATGACCAAGAAGCCGCTCTACAAATGTCTCCCGGTGGAACCGAGCTGTATTCCGCCCAGGAAGTCGATTGAGCTCTAGTAGAATGAGCTCGTAACCCTGCTGGCACTGGACGACCACGCAGAATACAGCCATTCCTCGCTTAACGACCGAGTTCCGTTACAACGACCCGGTCGTTAAGCGAATTGGTCGTTAAGCGAGGAAAGGCATACTTCAGCTTATGGGATCCTGCGCAGGAGAAATCGACGCTGACAAAAGCAAGTGCAGACATACCTGATAAAAGGGAACACCAGGACAGATGAGGGAAAACATGAACAAGCAGGAATGACTGTGAGAGCTCGCACCTACGACCATCGCTTCGCCGTTACGACCGCTCACCGTCGGTGATATGGTCGTAAGTGTGAGCGGTCGTAACGGCGAAGCGATGGTCGCAAGTGCAAGCGGTCGCTAAACAGGTAGGTCGTTAAGTGAGGACTAGCTGTATATGCGGAAGCAATCACCTCCCTGATCCATCGAGAAATGGACACCTTTGCGGGAACAACACGAATAAACGATCCGATCTGCGAAAAGTCTCTGAGACTTTCAAATATTGTTTGAGCACCCGTTTAAGGTCTAATCGCCGCAATCCGCTGTGTTCCCCTACACAGCACTGAGAACTGGCAGGGAAACCACCTGATTTACGTGAAACAGAGAAACCACTTTAGGCAATAAGGACGGCACCAGACGCAACACCACTGTTTCCCTGGAGAAGGCCAAAAATGGTTCCCTACAGGACGCCTGTAATTCGGAAATTCGTCTTGCCGAACAGATGGCTACCAAGAAGACCGTCTTCAGCATTAAATCCTTCACCGACGCCTTGTGTAAGGGCTCAAACGGTTCTTCAGCTAACGCCCCTAAAACCAAATTGAGGTCCCACGGCGGCACTACTACTCGACAAGTAGGCCGCAACCAAGACACTGCTTTAAGAAAACGCACATCTGCATGCGCCCCTAGCACCTAGCAAGAAAGAGCCACCAGCTGCACTCGCAAGGAACTGGCTGCAAGACCCTTATCGAACCCATCCTGCAGAAAATTTAAGACCACAGGAACTGCAACAGTAGACGCTTGCACCTGCCGCTGCGAGCACACACGCCAAATCCGTACATAGGCAAGAGACATCAATTTTTTTCTAGCTCATAGCAATGTAGCGATGACCGCTCCAGAGTAACCCTTTTTCCTTAACCACGCCCCTTCAATGGCCAAACCGTAAGCGAGAACCGATCCACTTGGGGCATCGGCAGAGGTCCTTGTAGTAACAGACTTTCTGACCCCGGCAACCTCCAAGGTTCCCCATTGAGCAACCAGACCAGATCGGCATACCAAGGACGCCTCAGCCAGTCTGTAGCCACCAGCAACACCTTCCCCCGATGAGCCTCGATCCGCTGAATCACTCAGCCTATCAGTGCCCAAGGAGGGAACACATAGAGTAGACCTGACGTCAGCCAGGGTTGCAGAAGCGTGTCGATTCCTTCCGACATTTGTTCCCGGCACCTGCTGAAGAAACGACCCACTTTTGCTGACTGAAAGGTAGCCATGAGGTCCATGACCGGAGGCCTCCATCGGTGCACGACTTGCGCAAACATGTCTGGATGCAACTCCCTCTCTCCTGCGTCCACGTGGACCCTGCTTAGAAAATCCACCATCACATTGTCCTTTCCCGCTATATGTGCTGCAGAGATCGCCATCAGCTGAAGCTCCACCCAAGCGAACAGCATCTCCGCCTCCTCTTCCATGGCCGCACTTCCTGTACCGCCTTGTCAATTGATGTAGTCCACAGTTGCGGAGTTGTCCGACAACACTCGCACCGCTCGATCCTTCACCGTAGATTCGAACGCTTGCAGTGCCAGGTAAACCGCTCTTAACTCCAGATGGATGATTGACCATGTGCTCTCCAGGACGGTCCAGGTGCCCTGCGCGAAGAGCTCTCTGCAATGAGCTCCCCTGCCTATGAGACTCACGTCAGTCATCAGTGGAAGCCACTCCGGCTGCTCCAGGGGCATCCCGGCTCCAAGACGCCCGAAAGCAGCCACCAGCGCAAGGACTGCCGGACCTTGAGGGGACAGGGAAGCCATTTGTTCAATGAGTCAGACTGATGCGACAACGGCGAAGTAGCGCCTGTTGCAGAGGGTGCATGTGCACCTTGGCCAATGGCACTGCCTCCAAGGTCGCCGCCATTGTACCCAGTACTCAAAGGTAATTCCACGCCGACAGCTGTTGAAGGGCTAGGATCCGCCAAAAATATCAGTCTGTTCTGCGTGTCGAAACGCACCCCCAGATATTCGAGATTCTGAGTCAGCACCAAGTGACTTTTGGTCGCACTGACCACTCAGCCAAGACTCTGTAAAAACGTTACCACCTGTTCCGTAACTTGAACACTCTCACCCCTGGATTTTGCTCGAATTAACCAATCGTCAAGATACGGATGAACGAGAATTCCTTTCTTTTGTAACGCCGCTGCCACTACCACCATTATCTTGGTGAAAGTCCACGGCGCTGTCGCCAGCCCGAATGGCAGTGCCCAAAACTGGTAGTGTCCCCAAGGAAGAGCGAAGCACAGGAACTTGTGGTGAGCCGCTCTGATAGGAATGTGTAAGTACGCTTCTGTCAGATCGAGGAAAGTCAAGAACTCGCCTTGGTGCACCACCACAATTACTGACCGCAACATTTCCATCCTGAAATGGGGAACCCGCAGGCAACTGTTTATCTCTTTGAGGTCCAAGATAGGGCGTAAGGAGCCGTCTTTCTTTGGAACCACGAAATAAATTGAGTATCGACCCGCACCCTAGTCCTCTAAGGGAACCGGCGTGATCGCCCCCAATTGCAACAGCCGATCTAAGGTACGGTGAACCCCTAAGGCTTTCCGGGGGCCTTTGCATGGGGACATCACAAAAGAGTCCTGCACTGGTTGCGCAAACTCCAGCGCATAACCCTCGCGAATCACCTCCAAAACCCACTGGTCGGACCTCCAAAAGCCACTGGTTATCTGGACCCAGGCAGGAAGAAATTCCCAGAGTCGCCCGCCTACCAGAGGACTCCCTACCGGGGCCCGCCGCACTTCATTGTGGCTTTCGGGCTGTCACTGTGGACGATGCTGCAAAACCTCTGCTTGCTCCACGAAACCCCCGAAAGCCCTGGGCTCTGGAGGCAAACCTGCCTCTCTGGAAACCAGCGAAACGTGAAGTCCGAAAGCGCCTAAAATCTCTAAACTGCCCCTGAAAGGGCAATGAGGTTTTCCCCTGCTTAGACTTATCCTCCGGAAGTCGTCCACCTTTAGACTCACCTAAAACCTTAACCAACTTGTCAAGGTCTTCTCCAAACAACAACTTTCCTCTGAACAGAAGCTTACTAAGGCGCGACTTAGAGGAACCATCGGCCGCCCAATTCCGCAACCACAAGGATCTACGGGCGGCCACCAAAAAGGACATACTATTAGCCAACGCCCTTATCAAATCATAATGCACATCTTCCAGATACGCCAACCCTGACTCCAGGCAATCGAGCTCCCGCAGACTCTCTTGCTCTAACTGAGGAGCCTGCCGCAACCGTTGGACCCATCGGAGACATGCACTTGCCACCCACGCCCCACAAATGGAGGCCTGCAAGGCTAGGGCATCCGCTTCAAAGGACTGCTTCAACAAGCCATCAACCTTTCTGTCTTGCGCATCTTTCAGAGCAGCGCTACTTTCCACCGGGATTGTGGTCTTTTTTGTTACCGCTGACACCGTGGCATCTATTTGTGGAGACCGAAATCGTTCTTTGTTCTTATCGGCTAAGGGGTAGAGCCTGTTCATAGTCCTAGCCCCCCGTAGCCCCGCTTTGGGCAGATCCCACTCCTCCTAGATCATTCGGTCTACCACGCAATGGAGTGGAAAGGCTACTTGCGTCTGTCAAACGGCCTGAATAATAGGATCTTCTCTAGTGTCCTCCTCCGCCGGTTGATCCACAGCCAGATGCAAGGTCTGTAGGGACTCTGTGATAAGAGTCGCTAATTCTTCCTTCCGGAAGACCCAAATAATTTTTGACTGATCCTCCGGTTCTGGGATCTCTCCCTCTTCCAACTCCTCCATTTCAGTTTCGAGGTCAACCTCGGGCTCCTCTGCCTCTTGCCACTCCAAATCTGAGGGCGAGAGCTCCCGAGGCCTAGATCTCTTAGGGGCTCTTGGAGAACCGCTTCCTGCATCAAGAAACCCGGGCTGGCTCAATGGCGCAGGGAGCGGTAAGGTCTCCGGCACTTTCCCCTGTCGCCGTAAACAGAACGACTGATGCATTATTAAAACAAAATCTGGACAGAAATCTCCGAGCTGGGGCCCAGACCCCAAAGCCGGCGGCACCCCGGAGAGCCCGGCTGCTAATGGCATGGCCAATATGAGCTCTCCATTGGCCGCTGGTAGCTCCGACCCTACCTTTGAAGCTCTACACTGGTGGATACAGCCCACAGCCCCGGCAGATTCCAGAATCAGCAATAGATCCCCTTCGGGAACCACAGACCACACACAGAGCCCGAGAAGCCATAAGGAAGATCCCAACCAGCTCCTAGTTGAACCGTGGCCCTTTCTCTTTTCTTTTAACTTTGCATTACGTGGCACCGTGTGGCAGTGGTTCCGTTCATTTCTCACAGCCTGCTCCTTTACCGTTCATTCTAATAACCAATCCTCTTCCTCTTTCCCTCTGATCTGTGGTGTACCACAGGGCTCTGTTCTTTCTCCCTTGCTATTCAATATTTTTCTTTCCCCCCTGCCCCTTCTGATTCAGCAATACCCGGTTTCATCCTATATTTACGCAGATGACATCATCCTCTTGCTTCATACCTCACCAGTTTTGCCAGATATTTCCCAGTTGAACCAATGTCTCACCCATGTTTCCCACTGGCTCTCCTCGAACTTGCTTCACCTGAATCCCTCTAAGTCCACTGCGATGTGGGTTTCCCCAAGTAGGCCCTGTCCATCATTGATTGATCATATTCAAATTCCACTTGTTACCTCTTTCCGTTACTTGGGGGTAATTTTGGATTCCTCCCTCTCCTTTCACAGTCATATCTCTGCCCTCACACGCCGCTCTTCTGCAATATTACGCCAGATTTGAGCCGTTCGTTCCCTCCTTCCCACTAGTTCCCTAGTCACTTTTGTACTGGCACTAGTTATCAGCCGGTTGGACTATTGTAATGTCCTGCTGGCTAACCTGCCGGCTTACCAACTACAGCGTCTCCAACTTATACAAAACACCGCAGCTTGCCTTATCACCTCAGCCCGTCGCTACGATCATGTCACCCCCATCCTTTATCATCTTCACTGGTTGCCTCTCCGTTTTAGGTTCCATTATAAATTCCTCATTTTAACACATAAAGCCATCTATACTTCCACCCCTTTGTATTTATCGAATCTCATTGCTCTTCATACACCCTATCGTCAGCTTCGTGCTCTACATGCTAATCGTCTGTCTCTGCCTTCTCCGTCTCAAGCACATCTGGAACAAACCCGTCACTCCGCATTCTTTTTTCTCAGTCCCACGCTTTGGAACGCCCTACCACCCGCCCTCCGTCTGGAACCCTCGTATCTGAAGTTCAAGGAGCTATTGAAGACTCATTTATTTCAACAAGCCTTTGACCTGCCTCCCGATGTCCCTCCCTGAGTTTTGTCAGTTGTGTTTGGTTTGCCTCTTATAAGTCTTGCACTGTTCTTTTCCCTCTTTCCTATTTTATTATGGCGTTCCTTTTCTAGTTGGGTAGCGTAGTCATTGTTTTTTTTTATTTATTGTAAACCGCTTTTATGCCTTGGCCAAAGCGGTATATAAAGTTTGAAATAAAGATAAAGATAAATAAAAACCAAAACTCATGGAAGCGCCAGCAGCCCTGACAACTAAACCCCCCGGGTCCCCAGGCACTAAGAGCAAGGGAGACCACCCCGGGAAAGGAAAGGCCATAGAGAAGAAAGAAAATACAATAAAATACAATAAAAAGAAAATGCAAGTAAAATAAAATTGAAATTAAACCGGAAGGGACAAGTCAAAAGCACATTGAATGGCTTGATCGCTGGCCCGCTGCTGTCCCACGCGTCGCACACATGGCCAAGATGGCCACCACTGAAGAAAGTGTAAAATGGCACCAAAAAGCACCAGACGGGACAGCCCGCACACTCGCGCTTTCCGACTCCGCTTGCCGGCCCGCTCCCCTCCACGTACCTGCAGAAGACTTCAGTAACGGTGCCGCACTGCAGGGCTCCAAGCTGCGCTGCTCCGCTCAACTAAAAAGTGAGCGGATCGCCGCCTGACGAGCCTCTTCTCACTCTCTCTCCTCTGTCAGCCACCTCTGCAATACCCCGGCTGATTTCAGGTCCACCTGCACAGGAGCAGCGGCTGCCACAGGGCTCACCCCCATCCGATCAAGGAGGAGAGACCCGTACAACTCTGATCTGAGCTGTTTCTTTTTTTTTTTTTTGAAAAAGAAGGGGAAAGCCTGGACTGGCACAAGCAAGCAGATTTCACTGTTTTTTTTTTAAAGGTACATACACCAATTAAAATTAACACAACTCACAGAAAGATGCTTAAAATTTTGGACTAAACTAAAACTACCCTAACAGCTCCTTATGTGTTCCTCAAGTGAGCCCAGCACCTAGGCTCACTACGTCTTCCTGCTGCATGGAGACTGGACACACTGGGGCTGATGAGAGAGACCAGTAGACTACATCCAGTGATGTCATGATTTTGACATGCCCAGTCTCCAAGCTGCAGGAGGAGGTACAAAACCCAGAGGTGAACTGAACTGGAGGAACGATAAGGAAAGACAGATATATTGGACATGGCAGGGAATGAATAGAGAGACAGGGGAAATAGTGGACATAGTGGGATAAGAAAAAGGAGGTGAGGCGCTGGATGGAGGAGAAAGAGAGAGAGTAAGAGAGAAGGGATAAACACTTGATAGGGGAGGAGAGAAGAGGACAGATGCAGGACTAAGCCAACCATTAGGCAAACTAACAAGCTGATGCAGAAAACTAGCACAGCCTTTAAGCACAGATAACGCCACTTCTAAGTACACTTACTGCTACTGCCAAATGCAGAAAAGAGCAAAGGGAAAACTATCACACAATTAATGCCGAGTATTTAAATTAGAGGCTAATAAGTTGTACATAATGAAATGGCATGCAAATATTGTCTGTGTCCGATGCAGAGAAACACATTGAGGATTTTGCAACCAGCCTTAGCACCAACTCTTTGCACCTGGGCCTGAGGTGGCTTAAACATCTAGTGCATGCCCCCTGGCAGTATTTTGATGGCATCGGGTGCTTTCCCCGATGCCTGGATCATCTGAGGAGAAATGTCAAAGATGATCCAGGCATTGGGGCAAGCAAATCCCTGGTGGCCCAGCGGTCCTAATCCCCCCACCCAACTAAAAATATGCCTGGTGGCCAGCGGCCCCAAACCCCTCCCCCCCCTCCCAGTACCTTGACATACAAGCAGGAGCACTGCCCACGCATTCCCGCTCTTGCCCCATCTTGAAAAATGGCAGCACCTGGCCCCGCCATTTTTCAAGATGGTGTGGGTAGTACTCCTGTTCACTTGTAAAGGTATCAGGAAGGGGGTGAGGTTTCGGGGTTGCTGAGCCACCAGGTTTATTTTTACTTAGGAGGGGGTGGGGGGAATCGGGGCCACCAGGAATTCACTTTCTGTCGGGGCCACCAGTCGCCGACAGTATTTTGATGGCATCGGGGGCTTTCCCTGTTGCCTGGTGATTTGGGTGTCAGAGAAAGTCCCCGATGCCATCAAAATACTGTTGGGGTTCATATGCAAATTAGTCACCTGGTGCCTGTTTCTCTGGGAGAACATGCCAAACTACCACCAACTTCTTTGCGCATGTGGAATTGATGACTCTAAACAAGCCTTCATCCTAGTATTCCTCGACATCTCTGCTGCATTTGACAGCGTCAATCATATAACAATGCTCAACAGACTTCAACAAATAGGAATTACATCCACTGTTTACAACTGGTTCAAATCCTACCTGTCAAATAGAACCCAAACAGTAAGAATTCTTAACCAAACATCTAACACTTTCAACCAAACACAAGGCCTCCCACAGGGATCTGCACTATCAGCATTATTATTTAATATTTACCTTCAACCAATCAGCAACATCTTTAAACGTCACGGTGTCTATTACCATATTTACGCCGACGATATAATGTTCTATCTCCCATTTAAAATCCCACATCCTCCACTACAACAAATAACGGAATGCTTTAAAGAAATAACATTATGGCTCAAAGACCAGAACCTACACATAAATTTTTCTAAAACGGATGTACTATATATTACTAAAAACCAAACCTACAAACCTCCAACTACTATCACCCTAGATAACCATGAGATCAACACAAAAAAAGAAATAAAATACCTAGGTGTGATACTTGACAACAAACTTAACATGGACTCACACATAAAATACCTAACAAAAAACATACACTACAAACTTAAGACACTGAGACAACTAAGACCTTTAATTCACTTGCAAGACTTCATAGCTATAATTCAAGCTATTATAACTCCACACTTCGATTTTGCAAACTTAATCCTTAATGGCATCACAAAACAAAATATTAAAAAGATACAACTAACCCAGAACATCGCAGCAAGGATAATAAGGAACTTAAGCTCAACACAACATAACACACAGATCATAGCAGAACTCCATTGGCTACCCATAGACAGCAGAATAAAATACAAGATTCTTCTAACATTTAAAACTATAAACAACTTAGCCCCGTCTGTACTCAATACTCTCATCAAAGTAGAAAATGATAAACGAACACAAAGAAGTCGAAAACTCAAATACTATAACAGTACCAAAGGATTACACAAAAGCTACAAAACAAACTAACAAGAGAGCATTCTCACACTCAGCTCCCACCCTCTGGAATAACCTTCCTGACCACATTCGCCAACTGTCAGACATAAAGGAATTTAAAAAACAACTAAAAACCCATTTATTCTCTCTATACTACAACAAAGGAGCAGAATTCACCCAGACCACTCAAAGAGACACAGGTTAACAATCATAATACAAATCATAGCTACATGTTCTCTGAAGTATAAATTAAAATACAACCCAAGTGACATATACCACAATTTATAATTCATGACATAATTGTAAATATCAACAATGTAAATATGTTCTAACAGTTTAATGTTCTAATAATTATAATGTTAATACTTTATATTGTTACCTGTAAATAGTTCAATATGTTCTATGTAAACTGACTTGGTATGATACCACCCTTACCATATAACATACTGTTCATTGTAAACCGCACTTGATACTTGTGAAAGAGCGGTATAGAAATAATTGCTAAATAAATAAATAATTGCTAAATAAATGTGTTTGGCTTGCTCTCCCAGTTTAACACTGACATTTTGTGCAGTTTAATGCATGGCTCATTTGCATATGAGCTCCCTTCTGCATGTCAGTGCTGAAGTCGTGCACTATTGGTGTGCTGCAAATAGATGTAAAAAATTGATAAGAGCACAACTTTAGTGCCAGCTTTCTGCATCGGCCTGTAAGTGGCAGCTTCTGCAGGGCGGCAAAGAGCAGGGCATTGAAAGCTAACAATAGATTCTGACAGCTGGAGAGGGGAGCAATAAGGTTTATGGTCTGTTTAGGGTGCCAACACCTTGAAAAAACTCTGGGACCGGCCCTGAACAGATGCCGGACATGGGGGAGGAGAATAGAAAGGCGAGAGTTAAAGACTGGGGAATAAGAGATTTGGGAAGGAGGGAGAGATGGTGAATGGGAGGTCTGTGTTAAGGGGTGACAGGTGGTAAATGCAGTAATAAGAGTTGGAATTGAGGACTGGACGATAAGATGGAGTGGTAAAATCTGAGCTTATAGAGAGAGAAAAATAAATGGAAGAAATCTGAAAAACATAAATGCCAGAGATGTAAGGAAGTGAAAAAGACAAGAGGGCAGAGAATTCCCCCTTCAAGTACCAAGCTGCCCAAGTACCAGCCCAACTTACTTATTTATTTAACATTTCTTATATACCGCCTTTCATGATATCAAGGTGGTTTACATTGAACAAACTGAAATTACATTGAACAGGGCATTATAACTTGGAGATAACTATTTTACAGGGAACATGGGCAATGGAGAGAAGTGGCTTGCCCAAGACCACCAACTTAGACTCCATCTCAACTTGCTCTTCCCTGTTACGATCACCCATGACCAAGAACTCATAACATCACCTCCTGGTCAACATGTTTACAACCTTGATTAAATAACTATTTATGGTTCTATGTAAATAATTCTGTATACTCCTCTGGTTAAATCCGTTATTGTAATTATGGTTATATGTAAAGAGATTTTATGTTCAACCCCATGATATAGTACGTTACTTGTTCTCTCTAAACTGCTTTGGTTTATAGATAAAGTGAAATAAAAGAACAGATAAATAAAATTAAATGAAGTGGCAGATGGGTCAGAGACCCTTGAAAGTAAGTTAAGAGAAGACAGAGGAAACTGAGTTCAACATGATTAGAGAATAAAATGGCCAATCGACGAAGGTAGAAAAACAGATTTTATTTTCAATTTAGTGAGTGGAATATGTCAATCTGTATATTGCACAGCACATGCATCTCTATTTCCTTAGTGTTGTACTGAATGCAAGGGTGTAGCCAAGGGTGGGCCGTAGCTCCTCAATTCTGGCATGTGAGCCACTGATTCAGCAGCAGCAGAACAGTCAAATGGAGTAACTGGAGGCAGTATCAACATTCACACTGCTTTGCACCCAGGGCGCCAGCGACAGGGGGTGCTGTCGCTAGCTGCCTGACACCCACCGCTTCAGAAAAGGGAGGGGCACTGATTTATAGGTTGCAGGTGGGCGCTAGAAACCCTACCACTAGTCCTGTTTGCATCTACCCATACTAACCCCAAGCCCCACCAGAAAAATCAGTCCTAGCTACACCACTGATATAGTATGGTTCATGGGGTTTCAGTTTCATTTTTGTCTATGTCTATTTTTAGTTTGGTGAAGATCTGTAATACCTGAAGATTGGAGGGTCGCCAACGTAACACCAATTTTTAAAAAGGGTTCCAGGGGTGACCCAGGAAATTACAGACCGGTGAGCCTGACGTCAGTACCAGGGAAAATGGTAGAAACCATCATAAAGAACAAAATTACACAGCATGTAGATAGTCATGGCCTAATGGGAGACAGCCAACATGACTTTAGACAAGGAAGATCTTGTCTTACTAATCTGATATGTTTTTTTGAAGGTGTGCATAAACAGGTAGACAAAGGTGAGTCGGTTGATATAGTGTATCTGGACTTTCAGAAAGCTTTTGACAAAGTCCCCCATCAGAGACTTTTGGCGAAGCTAAAAAGTCATGGGATAGGAGGTAGTGTAGTATTGTGGATCGGGAACTGGTTAAAAGATAGAAAGCAGAGGGTAGGGCTAAATGGCCAATATTCCCAATGGAAAAAGGTGAATAGTGGAGTACCCCAGGGATCTGTACTGGGTCCGCTGCTTTTTGACATATTCATAAATGACCTGGAAAAGGGAATAACTAGTGAGGTTATCAAATTTGCAGATGACACAAAACTGTTTAAAGTTGTTAAAACCCAAGAGGATTGTGGAAAACTGCAGGAGGATCTGGATAAATTGGAAGACTGGGCATCCAAATGGCAGATGAAATTTAATGTGGACAAGTGCAAAGTTATGCACCTAGGAAAGAACAACCCACACTATAGTTACACGATGCAAGGCTCCACATTAGAAACCACCACCCAGGAAAAAGATTTAGGAGTCATCGTGGATAACATGTTAAAACCCTCCGCCCAGTGTGCAGCGGCGGCCAAGAAAGCAAATAGAATGCTAGGTATCATAAGGAAAGGGATGGAGAATAAAACAAAGGATGTTATAATGCCTCTGTATCGCTCCATGGTACCTTGAATATTGTGTGCAATTCTGGTCACCGTATCTTAAAAAGGACATAGCGTTATTAGAAAAAGTACAGAGAAAAGCCACCAAATTGGTGAAGGGGATGGAAGGCTACTCCTATGAAGAGAGGCTAAGAAGGTTAGGGCTCTTTAGCCTGGAGAAGAGACGGCTGAGGGGAGATATGATAGAGGTCTATAAATTAATGGAGTGGAACGGATAAACGTGGATCAATTGTTTACGCTATCAGCGTATAGAAAGACTAGGGGACATGTAATGAAGCTACAGGGTAAACTATTTAAGACAAATAAGAGAAAATATTTTTTCACTCAACGTGTAATCAAACTCTGGAATCTGTTACCGGAGGATGTAGTAAGGGCTGTTAGTATAGCTGGGTTTAAAAAATGTTTGGACAAGTTCCTGGAGGAAAGGTCCATAAACCACTATTAAAAAGGGACCCAGGATATCAATGCTTGACCCAGTACAAGCATTGTGGAACCTGTGTCTTTTGGGGATATTGCTAGGTACGTATGACCTAGATTGGCCACTGTTGGAAACAGGATACTGGGCTTGATGGACGTCGGTCTGACCCAGTATGGCATGTCTTATGTTCTTATGTCTGTGTTCCGACTGTGTGACTGGGGCAGGTATTCTGTCAGCGTGAAGTTGCTATGTCAGGATGGGTAATAATCTGGCTTGCTCGGTTTTCTTAATAGATTAATTGATGTTCTATGGCCCACTGCAATATTTACGGTGCTCCTCTTTTCTAGATAGGTCCATCGTGTGAGTTTTGGAAGTTGTATGGTATATTTTCTCTATAGGTCTTGAGTAATTTTTGTAAGGTTTTGTATTACTTCACAATATGCTTAGTACTGGTGAGGGTTTATATTTCTGTTACTGAGATGACATCTGAATCAGAAATTATTTTTGGTGTGTTGAGTTCTGATTTAAATTTCTTAGTTCTGCTCTGCACCTATTGTTGGTAGAAGGGCTTCTTTGGATGAAGACTATGGGGCTTGTTTACAAAGCCGCGGTAGCGGTTTGTGATCGTTAGCGGAGCCGCGGCCCCATTGATTTCAATAGGACCGCGGCTCCGATAACAATCGCGAACCGCTATCGTGGCTTTGTAAACAAGCCCCTAAATGTTCAAAGGAAAAAAAAACAAGAACCACAGCGCAGTTATTATAATTTTATTTTGGTATTATAAACTGTGCTGTGGTTCTCGCTTTTTCTTTTTGCTCCTTGGTGTGTTATCACTTTGCATCTTCTTTGTCTCTTGCAGGGTATGGGGCCGATTCAGACCTGGATGTCCCGACCCTCTGTGCATCCAGTCGGAACTGGGCACACAAAGTTAGCTGGGATTCTGATCCCGCGGGGCACATCTAACTCTGTGGGATCAGAATCGCGTCCAGGCCTGTACGTGCAGGCCGGAATCCTGATTCAGATCAGCCTGCATGTACAAGCTTGGGTAGCTCAGTCAAGGCTTTTGAATGGAGCTGCGGCGCCATGGAGTTCTGTTGCCATGGCACCACGGCTCCATTCGAAAGCCGTGATCCCCGGCCACTGGACCAAAAGATGCATTCCCTGCAGCCCGACCCCTAATCTGGCCTCCCAAGGCCAGGGTCAGGCTGCAGGGAATTTCCTCTGCCCCCTGCCGCCTCTTTTGGGCCCCGGGCCTGTCCGATCCACCTGACTAGGGGAACTTATTCCATCTCAGAGGGTGGAATAAGTTCCCCATTCAGGGGAATCTGCCCTGTACGTCCAGAGCCGCTGACCACCCTAACGCTGCCCCCACTTCATCCCCGTCTAACTTCCCCGTACAACGTGCGGGGAAGTTAGTCGGGGTCAGAAGGGGGCCCAAATAGCATGGATGGATGTCCATCCCCGCTATTCATGCCTAGGAATGACCCTGTATATATTGTCATGACGCCAGCCCTCTGCCTAGGGCTAAGAGGGTTGGAGCTGCCATTATGTCCTCTGATAAAGAGTAGTTGTGAGTCAAGTAGTAAGGAAAAAATGACAAGGAATTTATTCCCAACACAAAAGAATTCAGTGCAGAACAAAATAGGACAATCTTCAGGTGTTTGCTCAGAGTTATTTACAGAAAATTAAACTAACTGCATTTCTCACAGTCTCTGCTACAAACATGTACAGTGCATATTGTGATAAGGAAACTTATCATAGCTCAGGAAGGAGCTATAGAAAAGGTGAAGTGACTCTGAACAAGCAACCTGTCAGTTCTGGTAAGAACATAAGAACATAAGAAATGCCATACTGGGTCAGACCGAGGTCCATCAAGCCCAGTATCCTGTTTCCAACAGTGGCCAATCTAGGTCATACGTACCTAGCAGTTTCCCCAAAAGACACAGGTTCTGCAGTGCTTGTACTAGGCCAAGCATTGATATCCTGGGTCCCTTTTTAATAGTGGTTTATGGACCTTTCCTCCAGGAACTTGTCCAAACCTTTTTTAAACCCAGCTATACTAACAGCCCTTACTACATCCTCCGGTAACAGATTCCAGAGTTTGATTACACGTTGAGAGAAGAAATATTTTCTCCTATTTGTCTTAAATAGTTTACCCTGTAGCTTCATTACATGCCCCCTAGTCCTTCTATATTCTGAAAGCGTAAACAATTTATCCACGTTTATCCGTTCCACTCCATTCATTAATTTATACACCTCTATCATATCTCCCCTCAGCCGCCTCTTTTCTAGGTTAAAGAGCCCTAACCTTTTTAGCCTCTCTTCATAGGAGTAGCCTTCCATCCCCTTCACCAATTTGGTGGCTCTTCTCTGTACTTTTTCTAATAACTCTATGTCCTTTTTAAGATACGGTGACCAGAATTGCACACAATATTCAAGGTGCGGTCGTACCATGGAGCGATACAGAGGCATTATAATATCCTTTGTTTTATTCTCCATCCCTTTCCTTATGATACCTAGCATTCTATTTGCTTTCTTGGCCGCCGCTGCACACTGGGCGGAGGGTTTTAACATGTTATCCACGATGACTCCTAAATCTTTTTCCTGGGTGGTGGTTTCTAATGTGGAGCCTTGCATCTTGTAACTATAGTGTGGGTTGTTCTTTCCTAGGTGCATAACTTTGCACTTGTCCACATTAAATTTCATCTGCCATTTGGATGCCCAGTCTTCCAATTTATCCAGATCCTCCTGCAGTTTTCCACAATCCTCTTGGGTTTTAACAACTTTAAACAGTTTTGTGTCATCTGCAAATTTGATTACCTCACTAGTTATTCCCTTTTCCAGGTCATTTATGAATATGTCAAAAAGTAGCGGACCCAGTACAGATCCCTGGGGTACTCCACTATTCACCTTTTTCCATTGGGAATATTGGCCATTTAGCCCTACCCTCTGCTTTCTATCTTTTAACCAGTTCCCGATCCACAATAGTACACTGCCTCCTATCCCATGACTTTTTAGCTTCGCCAAAAGTCTCTGATGGGGGACCTTGTCAAAAGCTTTCTGAAAGTCCAGATACACTATATCAACCGACTCACCTTTGTCTACCTGTTTATGCACACCTTCAAAAAAACAGATCAGATTAGTAAGACAAGATCTTCCTTGTCTAAAGCCATGTTGGCTGTCTCCCATTAGGCCATGACTATCTACATGCTGTGTAATTTTGTTCTTTATGATGGCTTCTACCATTTTCCCTGGTACTGACGTCAGGCTCACCGGTCTGTAATTTCCCGGGTCACCCCTGGAACCCTTTTTAAAAATTGGTGTTACGTTGGCGACCCTCCAATCTTCAGGTATTACAGATGATTTTAATGAAAGTTCACAGATTACCAATAACAGGTCTGCAATCTCATATTTCAGTTCTTTCAACACTCTGGGATGTATACCATCCGGTCCAGGTGATTTGCTACTATTCAGTTTATCAAATAGTTGTAATATATCTTCCCGGTGTAGCGATATTTCTCTCAATTCCTCTGCAGTATCACCTTTAAATACCACTTCAGTCTTGGGTAACACCCCTACATCTTCCTCAGTAAAGACCGAAGCAAAGAATTCATTCAGTCTCTCTGCTATAGCCTTGTCTCCTCTTACTGCCCCTTTTACCCCTCTATCATCTAATGGTCCAATGGTAGAAATAAGAAAACAGAATTTTGCCATAAAAGACTACCAGTCCCAGAATGCACCAGGTTTCCAACAACCATTAGAGGAGCTGAAGTGGGGAAACGTGTGTTCAATCAGGAGGGCTATGAGGTAATCCCTAAGCACTCATCTCAAAGGGCAGGGCCTGATTCAGCACAGCTGCGCTGTGTTAGGGAGGAGCACTCATCTAAGCAGAATAAGAGTAGAGTTTATTCTACAGATGACCATCTTCATGATCACCTTGGATATCCAGAGAATTGTCCTCAGTATCCTGAGAATCAGCTTGAGTTTGATCATCAGTTTCATCTGAAGGATCATCAGAAGCAGAAGCCAAACCGGACGGACAGAGAGGGAAAGAGACCCTTTGGAAGAAGGAAGAGAAAAGCCTTTGAGAGGTCTAGAAGAGTCCAAAGCAGTACGTATACTGGGAGGTATCCCAAGGGCCAGCATACACCATTGGACTGGGGAAAGCCAGAGGAATGGTGCTGCAGAGCTAGGAATCTCCAGACGCTACCTGTGAGGGAGACGGCTGCACGTGGAAGGGACCCTAAGACCTGTGCCAGAAGGTATGTGAAGAGAGATCCAGTGTCCAGGGATCTGGATTGGAAGGCTGGACATAAGAACTGGACTACATACTGGCCAGGCTATATAGAGAGGAACTCTAGCAGCAATGGAAGCTCAGGTATGAACACTGATCTATGCCCTAGCTATAACCTTGAAAGACAGCAGGGAAACAAGTATTCTCCTGAAAATGCTCCATTGAGAGATTCATCTGTGCCAATCCATGATATTGAACCCATGCTTGTTGAACAAGGGGGAATAATAGCAGATGAGGATCCTGTTTATATGGACTGCTCTCTATCTAAACTCCGTTGGTAACTTTCTGTTATAAAGTACAGCAACCATCACAAAGAAATACAAATTTTGTTCTTTACTCTACTCAGAAAAGCTCCTGAAGCAGGATTTGACCCACACAGTGGAAGGCAAGCCAGCTAAGGGGTTTCAGCTGGTAACTGCTAGCAATTAAGCCTTACCTAATTGCTTGTGAGCTAGGAGAGAATCACTTCTGTATCTATGTGGGAAGTAATCAGAAGTTAACCTGAAAAGAACAGTTTGTTTCTTGCTTTGTGACTTTTCATTTGTTGTTTTCCTGATTTTAACTTTGTTTTTCCAAGTTAACACTGAAAGCAAGTAACCTAATTTATGTGCTACCAAGCATATCTGTGTTGGGAGAAATAACCCCATAAATAAATATCTTATTGGCTTTACCCAAGAGCACAACTAAATTATTGTCAGCAGCTGTGTCTGGTGTGAATGAACTACATTACCCACAATACCTTGCAAATCATATAGATATATGCACTTGTCAAGACTGTGAAGATTCTCACCCAGGCAGCCGTCTGACAATATCCCATGTAATCAAAAACAGCCTAACAAAAACAGCTTCTGCTTCCAAAGAAAAATACCTCTTTTTCTTTGCTTTCACTCATCTCTTTTATACAGGTTTTTAGCGCAGGGACTCAATATCATCTGCCACACAAAACGTGCAATCCATAGGAACTTCCCCTAAGTCAATATCATTACTGTCCCATTGCATTTCTTCAAACTCAGGGCTTACTGAGTTTGGCTTTAAATTGTTATAGCAGGGTTTCTTTTAACCTCCCTCTGCTAACTCTGGTATTTCCCCTGGATACAATTCTGCGTAGTAAGGTTTAGAAATACCTTGGGCTGTGGAGACTCCTCTCTGGCTCTCAGCTAGCTCTCTCCAGCTGTAAGGAATTACTTTCTGCTCTTCTGTTTGCACTGCCTGTTGAGAGCACTGCCCTGGCCCTCTGCTCCTGGGTGACTTTTTCAAACTCCTTGCTTTAGAGCTGGGTTCCCACCTAGGCAGACTCTGAAGCCTTTCATCCAGCCCTGAGGACTGAAGGGTTCTCTGCTCTTTCTCCCTCAGCAGGTTCCTGACAACAGGCTGTACCTTCTCTCCTTCTGTTCTGCTGGCTTCAATTTCAGACCTGCAGATAGGTTCCTTACAAGGTCTCCAACTCTGGGAAGTTTCTGAGCCTCTCCAACCACGTCTCCTCCAATCTAGAGCGCTTGGGCTTTTCTCAGAAGCTTTTTTTCTCTTCCTCCCTTTGGAAGCTCTGCCTCTTCCCCTGCTCTCCTCCCAAGCTTCTAGCTGGGGTTTAAATTTCTGTTCCCTGAGGCTTGACTCTGCCTTCCTGCACAGGTGTGAGTAATCAAGATCCAAGCTTGCTGCTACGTCAGAGCTTGGGTGTGTCAGCTCAGCTCCTGTCTCCCTCTGCTTGCCTCTCTCTTGCAAATACTGAGACGTGTGTGCTGGCTGACTATCAGTATCTTTAAAGGTAAAATCCTTCTTTCCTTCTATTTCCATAGGCTTTGCATGGGCTTCTACATCACAATATTTACATTAAATAACATGCTGGTGCAGTGTCAGGAGTCCATATGTTTTATATTAGATTCCCAGGCTACATAATTAAACTGTTACATTTTTTTGCTGAATATAAACATCATTGCAAAGTTTTAAAAAAAATTATATAGCCTAGAAATACATTGCTTTTTCTATTCTTAGGGCAACTACCTGAGTGTCCTGAGTGAGGGGACTCCTGTTCTCAGCCTAGAGCTCTGAGAAGGCCCCTCCATTTTGGCTGCTGAGGTGGGGAGGTGTCATCTCATCTCTCGCCTCAGGCAGCAGATTGCTTTGAGCCACCCAATTACGGAATTGCATTTGTCAAACATAAACACACAGAGAAACAACACAGATATGAATACTGTGATAAGGAAGCTTATCATAGCTCAGGTAGGAGCTATAGAAAAGATGATGTGACTCTGAACAAGCAACCTGTCAGTTCTGGTAGAAGCAAGAAAACAGAGTTTTCACATAAAAGACTACCAGTCCCAGAATGCACCAGGTTTCCAGCAGCCATGAGAGGGGCTGAAGTGAGAAAATGTGTGTGCAATCAAGAGAGCTATGAGGTAATCCCTAAGCACTCATCTCAAAGGGCAGGGCCTGATTCAAGACAGCTGCGCTGTGTTAGGGAGCAGCACACATTAGGACAGAATAAGAATAGAGCTTATTCTTCAGATAACAGTTACTACAAGCTCCAGCCCAGCTTCAGGGAGAGCTACAAGAACAGCTTCAGAAAGAGATACAGGGACAGCAACGGCTACAAGCTCAAGCACCAGTATCACCTGGAGAAACAGAAGCCAAGCCAAGCGGATAGAGAAAGAAGGAAACTCTCTGGAAGGAAGAGAAGAAAGCCCATTGGAAGGTCTGGGAGATTCCAAGGCAGTACCCATACTGGGAGGTATTCCAAATGCCAGCAGAGTCCATTGGACTGGATTCAGCCAGAGGAATGGATTGGCAGAGATAGGAATCACCAGTGGCTACCTGGAAGAGAGAGAAGACTGCATGTGGAAGGGACTTTCAGACCAAGGCCAGAAGGTATGTGAGAGGAGATCCAGTGTCCAGAGATCAAGATTGGAAGGCTGGACATCAGAATTGGATTACATATTGGCCAGGCTTTACAGAGAGGAATTATGATGGCAGGAGAGGCTCAGGTATGAACACTGATCCAGACCCTATCTATAATAGAGAATGGCAGCAAGGGAATAAGCATTCTCATGATAGTGCCTTAATGAAAGACTCATCTGTGCCAATGTATGATATTGACCCTATGATTGTTGATGAAGGGGGAGATACAGCAGATGAAACTATTTATATGGACTGTTCTCTATCTAAATGCTATTGCTAGTTTTCCGTGAGCAAACACATCAGCCATCACAAAGAAACCTAACTTTGTTCTTTATTTCCACTGCAAACAGCTCTTAAAGCAGGATTTGGGCTCACACAGTAGCAGCCAGCCAGCTAAAGGCTTTCAGCTGGTCCATTGATAGTAATTAGGGCTGCACCTGATTGTGTGTGTGAGCAAGGGAGAATCACTGCTGAGATCGGCGTGGAAAATAAGCAGAAGTTAACCTAACCAGCAAAGTTTATTCTTTACTTTGTGCCTTTGTATTTGGTAATTATTTGCTAAGAAAACATTAGCTAATTGCCTGACAAGCTGAAGGTTGTTTCTGGTTTACTTTGTGACTTTTTTTGTTATCCCTTTAAACTGCAAGCAAGTAACCTCATTTATAGTGCTATCAAGCATACATGTGCTGGGTGAATTAAACCCCATCAATAAAAGAAGTATTTTATTGATCTTACCACTTGGTTTCACAACTCAAATTATTGTCATCAGCTGTGTTTGGGAGTGAATGAACTACAATACCCACAATACTTTGCAAGAATCATATGAATATATGCATCGTCAAGATTGTGTAAGTTCTCACCCTAGGCAGCCGTCTGACAATACATACACACACCTACTAACATATCCATGCATGCAGTCAAATACATCCAAGCATACAAGCACAACTGCAGTGAGATGAATATATGTATGTGCACGTTTATAAACATGCACACACATAGCAGCCCACAAACACACACAATATAGAGATAAACGTCAAAACAGAAATATGCACATATATAAGCAATGCAGATACAGATACAGATGGGTGTGTGCACACAGAGCAGTTGGAAAGAATTCCATGAGCCATTCTCGGCATGCTTTTCCCACTTGTTTAGTAAGATATTATAGATATTGTTTCTGGGGTTTAGGCTTAAGGGCACCAATAATGCATCTGCTAAGCTTCTTCTTTCATAATTTTAATGCCTCCTAGTTGCCAGTCTCTTGCACAATGAGGTGATTGTGAGATCCTCGTTAAATTAGGCTATGAAACAAAGAGTGGTCAGTACAGCAAAGCTAGCGAAAACTGCCTGGGAAATATCTGGATACATGAATCTGACACTCCAAGAGATTTTAAGAAATATTTTTGCTGAAAATCTTCACATTTTCCAGGAGACCCAGTTAAAATCAGTAACTTCTCCAAACAGTATCTGAAATCAAATGTCTGCAAACAATTCAAAAATACTGTCATTCAACATCTTACCTGTACCTGCAAATATGACCATATCACTGCCTACTGGCACTCCATTGCCTCTTGCATATAATTTAAGATACTAACTTTAGCCAATAAAGCATTATACACCAAGAGAGGAATTTTAGAAGATCCGTCAAGTACAATCTGGGACATCTAAGCCAGAACGTTTGAAAAAAAAATGTAGGGACACCAAGGTGCAGATGTGATTTCACAAACCTGGCCGTGCTCGATAGGGACATCTGCAGGGGTGTCTACTTAGACATCCCCAGAATTGTATGTCAGAACCTAGATGTCTAGACTAACATAATGATTAGAGTAGTGGGTTAGGAACACAGCAGCCAGGGTTCAAATCCTGCTGGAGCTATAATGAACATTTCTAATGCTTGTTTGTCACTAGCTGTTCCTTGAAGCAAGTCTAAAGTTAGACATGATGCTGGATGTCCATAATCAGGTGGGGATGGCCAGCATCCTGGAAACTCTCTGGCTATGCCTCCAGGTTCCTGGGAACACCCTGCCATGCCTCCTCCATGCCCCCATTCAAATTTGGACATCCCCAGAGCTGGCTTCTAAAATGGCTCTGTAGACAGTTTCTATGCCTGTCTGTGGATGTTCAAAGCATGAATAGGGCTTCTGGAATGACCCCCCAAATGTCCACAGTATTTGGCATGACTTACAATTCTTTATTTTCCTTCCTATGTTCTGAGCTTATCTCAAGAAAATCAGCTTTGTATTCCATCTGTTTTCCTTGCTAGACTTAACATATCTCACAATCACCTCCACTACCTCATTGTGCAAGAGACTGACAACTAGGAAGCATTAAAATTATGAAAGAAGAGGCTTAGCAGATGCATTATTGGGGCCCTTAAGCCTAAACCCCAGAAACAATATCTATAATATCTTGCACGCAATGTTCCCTCTAATTTTCTGTAGGCTGTCTGCGCATAAAATATCAGCTGTGCAGCTTTTGAAGGAAGGTTAAATTTTTGTGCGCCACATAACGACATTCGGAGTTATACGTTAAAATTTGACTACACGTCAGAATACAGTATGTACACCACATTGATTTCTACAATATTTTCTAGTGCACTTATGAAAACCGTAAATGCACAACAACTTTTACATTTTAAGACGTCTGTGTTTTTTTCTATCAGAATCAGAACCGTAATTTTTGTGCGCTCTCTTGTAACGTATGTGCGCTCGCTCGGCAAGGTGTGTGCGCGCGCACATGCACACAGCTTAGAAGGAACACTGCTTGCACGACCATCAGCCTTCTTTTTCACTGCCCCAGCTTTATGGAATTTTCTAAGGTGACCAGATGTCCCCTGATTTTGAGGTAGTGTCCCAGATTCTATGGACTCTAACCATCTCCTGTCCCTGATTTCAGTGGGAACAGAGGCAAAGGATTTTGCTTCTGCATATTCCTCTACTGCAGTCTTCTCGATCTTGGTAGGAAAAAATGCAAAATTAACTTATTTTCTGAAAGAAAGAGGACAAATTTTAGAAATATATATGGTTTATGGTTTATTAAATAGACTGCTCATCCAGGGTATCAGAGTGGTTTACAAAAGTAAAAGCCAACATGATAGCAGGTAATCACCAAAATAGTTTATACAGTCATCTTTGACTCTACTCTTTCTCTGCATCGTTTCTTTCTCTACAACATTGACAAAATGTGTCCCTTCCTTTCTACACACACTACTAAGACACTCTTTAGTCACCTCCTGCCTAGACTACTGCAACCTCCACCTTGCTGGTCTCCCTCTGAAGCATCTCTCCCCTTCAATCTGTTCAAAACTCAGCTGTGCGGCTAATCTTCTGCCAGTCTTGATATGCTCTTATAACCCCACTTCTCAAATCAATTCACTGGCTCCCTTATTTGTTTCCATATCTTTATCTAATTTTTTGATATACCACCCAGGCTAAAAGGCATTAGAGCGGTTTACAAATGCTACAAGCAGGTACTGGATATATTTCCTTGTCCCCGAAGGGCTCACAATCTACATGTGTACTTGAGACAATGGAGGATTAAGTGGCTTGCCCAAGGCACACCTACAGCAGAAATCAAACCACTGGCCTTCCAGTCTGAGGTAACTTGTCCCAACCACTAGGCCATTTCTCCTGCTGACTTGTAAGTGCACTCATTATGCTGCTCCTCACTACCTTTCTTCTCTTGTCCCTCCCTACACCCCTCTTCCAGAACAGCAGAGTTCCTGATGATCTCATCTGTTTGTACCCTTCTTTTCTACTGCCAGCTCCAGACTTTGATCCTTCCACCTTGCTGTTCCTTATGCCTGGAACAAACTACCTGAGTCTGTGCATCAAGCTTCATACCTGATCCTTTTCAAATCCAGGCTAAAAACTCACCTCTTTGAGGTCGCTTTTGGATCCTGATGCACTTAGTCTCCTATATGTTTCCTTATCTTTCCCTAGTTGTATGCTTGTCTTCAGCCGTTGTTGTCTGCCTTCACTAGATTGTAAGCTCTGATGAGCAGGGACAGTCTTTTACATGGGTCTGTACTGTGCAGTGTATGCCTTGTAGTATTATGCAGATGATACGCAGAAGTAGTACCAAGCTGTTTGGTCCATTTTTGGTAGATGTGCAAAATTTCCAGATGTAACCCAACACCAGCTTTCTTCTACACTTGACTTGTAGAAAACCTGTTAAATAAATAAATAAATACATACATACAGCATGTCCTTTAGGTGATCTCTGAACCCTTTTTTCACCACTGTCTTCCACATCTGTCACAAACATGCCCAATCTGCTACAATAATATGCATGCGGGGCGCCCCAGCCCCAGCCCGCTGGTCTCCCCCTGCTTCGTGCGGTTGTATTTCCTATGCAATCACGCCACTGCTGTTTACAGTCCTAATTAAGCTCTGTTCCCTGCAGTTACCTTTGACCTTTAATAATAAAAAGAATAGCAATAAAGCGCATTTCATCTTCTTAGCCTGCCTGCCATCAATATCCGGTTCGCGACGTGGCCCTCGGGCCGGGCTGGGGGGGGGGAGCTGAGCGCCTTCTGCAGCCTCCGCTTCCCGGGGCACGACCGTGGGCTCATTTCCCACAATGCTATTAAAGCCCACGGGCAGCAAGATGGCGCAAACGATCTTCGAGGCCTTTGAAGGTAACCGTGCAGGGGTGAGGCGCCTTTCCCGACTCGGAGCGGCTTCCGCCCCGAGGGTCTTCGGGCTGCGGGGAGGGTGTCGCGTTGCGGGAACAGCGGCAGGGGCGAGACAGGAAGATGGCGGCGACGGCACTTGACTCACTAACAGCCGCGCTTCGCCGTAGCAGGGCCGAGCCCGCGCGATCGGCCTCCGTGTCTTCTTCAGCCGTTGGGCTGCACCTTCCCTCTCTTTCTGCGGATAGAATCCGAACAACAGCGGCGCGCGCTTAGGCGAGACGTGGCAGCAGCGCGCTGGACAGAAGGGGCCGCAGCATGCACTATGCAACAGCACCACGGGCCATTATCCATTTCTACGGGATTCTGGTGTATCAAAACCTCGGGGGCTGCCCAGTATCCTTGCACCGGCCTCCCGTACAGACTGGCCGGTTACTGCGGTCAACTCTGAGTAGCAGCTTCAAAAGTAGGGAAAATCCCGTTCCTGGGATCGATGCACCAGACAAAAGTGTTGGAAGTTTCATTAAACACTTCTCCTACTTAGCCACTTACTATTCTAGGAAATCAGGAGCGGGCGAGCGGGCGGGGCACATTTTCAGCCCAAAAATAAGACCTTGGGAAGAAACAATAAAGCCCAATGAAGGGCAGGATGGTATATTGAACCATTCTTCCTAGTTTTGCTGCTTTAAGAATGTAACCTATCAAGGCATAAATTTTCAGACTCCTTAAGCGGATATTTTAGACAGTCATTTTTAGGGAATTTTCAGCCAAACTAACTGGATTTTAAGCTGAAAATTCTCCTAAATCTAGCTAAGAAAACATTTATACCTAAAGAATATCACTGGAGTCTCACATTTTTGCCTGGTGGGTAAAATTTGCTGCTTGGAGGTGGTGGTAGAATAGTTGAAATAAAGACTTAGGCCATCTCAGTCAGTCCTGATTTGTTCCTTGAATCTGATCTTCTCAGGGGAAAGTTGTGGTATTTGCTTAAAAGTGACGTCTGTTGGCCAGGTTCAGGGTCCATGATACCAGATTTCTTGAAAGGACCTGGGTACATGCAGTTACACAGGTCTGCAAAAATTTTTTTTTTCGAGAGCTGTTTTGGTTATTCCACGTAATCTTTGTTTTTTGGTGCACTGAATCCGAAAATGACCTTCATTTTGTCATAGGACATCACGTTTCCTGACAATTTAGGTAACTATGTTAAATAAGGCAATACCTCAAAATAAATGGAAATAGACTTATAAAATTAAAGTTTTATTACAATATTTTCATGAAAATCCTTTTTTGAACTGAAATGAGCTCACCTACACACACTAAACTTGATTCTTCTTCCTTGTGAGGCTCCTCTTGGTGCATTTACGCTTGTGAGTAGCATCTGGAATGTCTCTCTGAAGCATCCAACAGTTGTCTGCCATCATTGTAATGCTCCATTTTCCCTGGTATCTCCTTTCCATCTCTTTAATGTCTTGGTGGAATCGTTCACCTTGTTCCTCACTCACAGCTCCCAAATTTTCAGGAAAGTAGTCAATGTGGGACTGGAGGAAATGCACTTTCAAACAAATCAGGCAACCTAAAGCTTGAAATGCTTTCAGCATTCGTCCGACGATCTTTTTTTAGTGAGGATCTTTGTTATTGCCTAAAACTTTCTGTACGACTTCTTTAAATGCAATCCACCCTTCTTTTTGAGGATCCGTCATGGTATTGACAAACTCTTGATCAACTATAAGCCTTCTAATGTCTGGTCCGACGAACACACCTTCCTTCAATTTTGCCTCCGACAGGCCTGGAAACTTGATGACCAGGTATTTGACGCATTCTCCATCTCTTGGAAGTGATTTTATGAATTGCTTCATCAATCCCAATTTTATGTGGAGAGGTGGTAGAAGATCTTTATGGGAAGGTACCAAAGTTTCTCGGAGGACATTTTTTTCACCGACTGTTAGCACCCTCGGCTGCCAACTCTTCTTGGTCCAGTGATTTTGTCGGTCTCGACTGTCCCATAGACACAGAAAACAAGGATATTTGGTATACCCAGCTTGTTGCCCGAGCAGCATGCACAAGACCTTCAAGTCTCCACACACTTGTCAACCATGGTCTTCATATTTGTTTACGAAGAACCAATTCCAAGTTCTCGTAGGTTTCCTTCAAGTGTACGGAATGACCTACAGGTATGGAAGCATAAAAACCGTTGAGTAAAACTGCTTTGAGACTTCTTTTGAAGAATCTTTAAAAAGACACCATTGCTCTGAATCATATTGGATTTTAAATTGACCCATCAGACCTTCGACATCGATGCAATAAACCAACTTGTCTTCCTGGGCGAAGTAAGGAACGAACTCCTTTTCACGATGTCTGAACCATGAAGATGACATTCCTGGCAACAATAAATTCTTGCTTTTCAGCCTTGATCCGAGTAACTCAGTGGCATCTTTGGGAAGATTCAAGTCCCTTACCAAATCATTCATCTCCTCCTGAGAAAACAATTTTGGTCTTGTATCATCTTCAAAGTCTGAACTTGATTTATCATCTGGTTCAGGTATGACTTCACCTTCATTGGAGCTAGGTATCTCTTACAAGGTAGCAGGGGGCTTGGGTACTGGTATATCTGTGCCATGGGGGATGGGACGAATTGCCGAGTGAAGATTGGGGTATGAAATGGAATGCTTCCATTTGGAATTAAACCCTTTCACATATCATGAACAAAAGTAACAGTCGTCACTATGGTTCTTTTGCTCTCGCCACACCATAGGAATCCCATAACGGAAAGATTTTTTCTTACCCTTGAACCAGTTTCGGAGGTCCTCAACACACCGTTTGCACACTTTATGAGGCACCCAGACTTTATCTTGATCTCCAATTTTTAGTCCAAAGTATGAAAAGTATACTTTTTTCACAAAGTCTGTAATATTCTGCTGTTGCTTCAACACTGTATATTCACCACAGATGAAACACAAACTGTCTGGCGAATTAATACACTTTCGCGGAGCCATAACATAACGGTTGAAGAATGACGAGCTAACACGAATTGTGATGAAAAAGTGTGAACAGCCTAGAACCAAGAACCTGATGATGATTCGTGCACAAGTGTGGCATGCAGGAGAGAGCAGCTCTGTGTCTGTACACGAGATGTCACAGTGCTGGCCACGCCCCCCTGCAGTGCGCTTCTATCTGCCCTGTGTCTCCCTCCTACTGGATTCTTCAGGAAAGATTAACCCCTTCTACCATTAGAAGCACGGACTTACAACTTGCTTAGCTTATGTATATATTGCTGACCATCAGATTTATAGTGCTATATATTTTTTTACATAACTCGGACAACCCCTTTAAGGGTTTTTTGGCATTTTATATCTTAAATGCACTTATGTGAATTAATTAATAGTAATTTGAAAAAATTTGATACATTTGAAGACAATTTTGCATGTTGTGGCAAATCATGACGTCTAGGAGTTTTTTCAATATTTTATTTGTTTTCAGCACACCAAAATACATGGAAATTAGATGAAAATAATCAAACAGCTTTTTAGTCGCAGACCTGTGAATTATTAGACTAAATGTGCTGGGGCAGGCAGAGGCAGAAATAAAAAAAATGAAACATTTCTGGGCAGTTGTGAATGATGCCAGATCCCAGCTCTCAGCTCTGATTCCAATTGAGCTTCAAGTACAGAGGTGCAGGAAGAAACTACTGGATCATAAAAAAGCAGCAATATAACAACCCCTTTCCTCCCCCCCTAGAGGTTTAAGCTGCAGATTCCCAAAGATAGCTCAATTAAAGCTTTGGAAAAATATAAATGGTGCAAGGAAACAGATATAAATGGTGCAAGGAAACCTGACATAGTGGTAAAGGAGAAAAACACCAGAGCGACATTGATAATAAAATTGTCAGTTCCAAGTGATTATTCTGTGAATCACATGGAAAGGCAGAAGATCCTGAAGAATCAAGAAATGCAGTCAGAGACTAAGAAAATGTGGCAGAAAGATGCAGAGATATTTCCCATCAGATTGGGAGCCGCAGGTTTGATAAAGAATAATTTCCAAGCACATCTTGACAAACTGCCCATACCTGTAACAGACTTATGAACTCCAGACGGAAGCTCCCTGGCACAATGCAAGTATTATGCCGAGTATTTTGAGAGACTGAGATCATACTCAACGTACCCTGGCTTAAAAGTGAGGTTTATGACTTGTCATGGTATGTGCAAAAATAACCCATTTGGAGAAACTGCCCCGATACAAACGACACTGTAGAATGATTTATTCTTGTATAAAATAATTTTGTTGTTTACACCAAGGGCCCATTTTTGTAAAAAGAAAAAGAAAAAAAGTTTGCCACAATTGAGGACAACTATCCAGAGGGTCGTCATGAGTCAACACCGACTCAACGGCACTTAACAACAACATTTGAACAAGGCAGTGAAAACTAATTGTAAAAGAAATACTGTTATTATAGAGTAATCTTGTTTGTTTGTTACGTGTTCATTATTTTCCAGCCTGATCCTAGAAATCTTTTTCTTGTATATAGTTGTGCCAGCCAGGAAGAGAGGACATTCCCGAACGGATGATAACACCAAACAGAGAGGCTGTGAAAACAAACGGAACATTATTAAACCACAATATTTTAATTATGGTTTAATTAAGTTTTACTTGTTTTTATGGCTTCCCTGCTTGGCATGTTTCGTGGTAAGTATTTGTGCCAGTTTCCCAGTGGAGAGAGAGGACGTGACTTGGAGGCCCAGTAGCCTCGTGACAGGTAGAACCTGAACCATGTTAGATTTTTTTTTTCCTTTTTGTTTTGACTCGGCTCAGTAGGAACCAGCCTCCATTGGGATATGGTGTCATGAACCTTCATTCATGACTTTCTGAGGATTTGTTTTCTCATCCTTATATTCTCCTCCCCATTTCACTTAGCTCTGCCATTGAAATGACACAGGATGGAACAGAACAGCAGATTTACTTTCTGGTTGTACTGTTGCTCTCTCTTCCAGGAATGGATAATCAGACTGTGCTGGCTGTCCAGTCGTTGTTGGACGGGCAAGGGGCTGTCACAGACCCCACCACTCAAAATGTGACTAGTGCTGCCAACATACAGTCAATGGGTGAGTCTTTCTTATACCAAATGAGGTTCTTTTTGCCCATCTCTTTCTGGGAGTGCTGCAGGTTCCCAACAAAAATACCGTAAACTGAAATAAGAATGGTGTTATGTTTTTTGCAGGTGTGAATAAATAGCGTGGATAAATGTGAAACAGCTAATATGCTGCATTCAGATTTCAGAAAGTGTTTGACAAAGTAACTTGTCAATGACTCCTGAGGAAATTAAAAAGTCATGGGAGAGGGGGCAGTGCGCGTTTGTAGAATAGGATTGGGTTAAAAGATAGAAAAACAGAGAGTAGGTCAAATTCCATATCGTCCTACTAGATCAGTCAGTTGTGTTCCCCTACTAGCAGGTTGGTGGAGACAAAGAACCAATGAAAAGTCCAGGTTTCAATGACATCACTGCTGTGCCTCTATCCGCCTTACCTGCCAAGGTCTTTTCGGTATTTCTCTGTCTCCAGCAGATTGGGGGTGGGGGATGGATTTTCTCCTCTCTGAAGAAAATCTGATGTATTAAACGCTCATGAACAGCTACCTTGAGGGGGTGACTCTCTCACTTGAGTGCGATATGGGAGGCTCCACTAGACTGCAGTCCAGGGCGGCAGATCTCCATGAGTGGCAGGCTATGGGCTTCTGCACACATGGTTTGCTGCCCAGCCCCCCCCTCCCTATGCTGAGCTGTGCCACGCTTCTGGCAGCGGGAGGGGGGGGCTAGGCTCAGTGGCAGGCCACATGGCAGCACACATGGCCTGCCGCTCAGCTGAGCCGAGCTGCAACCCTCCTGGATCCTGTTACCGGAATTGGCGATAGCATGGCTCAGCATGGTGGGGCACAGCTCTGCATGGTGGTGGGGGGGGGGGGGAAGGGGCTTCTGCCTAGGGCGGCAGAAACCCTTGGGCCAGTCCTGAGCTCCATGATAAGAGCTCGTTGAGCAGCTAGAAATTGGAAGGATCTGGAAGAGTGCAGCAGCCCACACAGCCTCAATGCCCCCTCCTTCTTCCTCTGTCCCCCCTGCTCTCTTCCGAAGATTGCAGAAGGCTCTCAGAGGGATCTACCTGCCAACTACTTTATACGCAGTGCTGCAAAAACCAGTAAAACAGTTTCATGGGAGTAGAGCTGAACCCAGCATGGATACTCTGCCTGGGGCTCTCAAGGAGTGAATACCAAGGCTTGACCTCATCATTGTCCTTGTTGGGGGCTCCCAATTCTATCTGTGTGGGACACAATTCGGGGTAGACTCTGATGACCATTGGCGGAGTGTGGGGGTTTCCCACCATTTTCTGCAGCGTTAGTAACATTTTCACCTCTTGTGTGCCTGGCGGTCGCCTAGTCTATATGCACATTCTGCCTAAGTGTCTCCAGCGTGCGCTCCTACCCTAGCACCTGTAACAGGCATTGCAGTAAAATCACAGTCAACGCATACCACAATTAAAGCGCAGTCATTGTGTGCCTTCAGGCCTCTGCAGCCTTAGCGCGCACTGTTGTGATACTTGCCTTAACTCTCTATGTCTTCTTCCAAGAAATTTTGTTTGACCTGTGGCAGGCGAGGTGCCTTATCTCGGGATTCTGGACTCGGCTCTTCTTGCATGGCAGTTTCTGAGTCGTCCCTGGAGGGCCTGCTTCCCCTCTTTCAGTTGGAGGATGAGATTAGTCTGACTTTGCCAGCCTCAGGGAAGGAGGTGATGTTTGGTGTTATGGGTAAGGATATCTAGCCGGCCGCAGGATCCAGCAACCATGCTGTGAGCCACTCTTCATCCTCTAGGGGGTCTGAGATAGCTGTGCCCTCTAATATTGGGGGATCATATCTGAGAGGAGAGCTTCTGGACTGGATTGTCCTCCCTGGAATTCTTTCTTTTTTGCAACAAGGCTGATCCTTCTGGTGTGGAAATTCAGACCCTATGACCTCTGTGTGCCACCAGGCGCAGTCTTGTGCAGGGCAGGTGGAGAATGGAAACCCTGTTCGATTGCCTTTGACTAAGCATGGCAAGCATGGGGCGCTCCGTGGAGATGGCAAACAGCTGGGAGCTGTCTGAGATTTTGACTATGACTTGAATTCAGATGGCTCGGTACTGGGTTCTGACATTGATGTAGAAGTACTCTTGCCTTCAGAAGATTGTGAAGATGGCAGAGTGATCTGCCAATTCCGAAAGGAGGAGCTGGCAGCGTTGTTTGCCAGAGTTTCATCTGCTTTGAACTTGACAAATGCTTCCAGCATGGAGCAGGAGCTGAAGGTACATCTGCTCCCTCAAGAGATGCGAAAATCCACTACTGTCTTCCCGTTTCTGGATGTGATCAAGGATATGATTTGGTCAGAGTTGGACTCGCCCGACTCCCTACCCTAAATTGTTAAGGGTGTGTAAGAAGATCTCCGCTGTCCTGGAGGAGGAGTGATTTGGCATTCCTATAAAAGGCAGATTGACCATAAAGGACTTTCTGGACTATAAGGTGGATTCGTGGTTGAGGAGCAAGTTTGCCATGGCAGCGGCTATTCTATAGCTAGCAATACGTACCAGTCTGATGCTGTGAGCCCTGCTCCAATGGATTCAGTCTCTTCTGCTAGATGGTAGTCCCTTTGTTTTGGAGTCTGCCTCGGCCTTCCTTTCTGTTGCCATGTTTGACCTCATACGTTTAGCAGCCACAGATGGTGTCATGGCATTGGATTTGGCTCCAACACTGGACAGTGATCTTCCAAAGCCCTGGTTTTTAAGGGGAAGCTTCTGTTTGAGCCTCTTTAGAGAAGCTGGTGAAGGACCTTGGTGAGATATAAACTACCGCCTTCCGGAAAACAAGTCCAAGGGGCCTGTGAAGCAAGCGAGTGCCCCCTCTCATGAGCCTCTGCCTGCCCACCGAGGGCACGCTGGCAGGCTTCTCGGGGGTGTCTGGATTCTTGTCATTACCAATCTGGAAAAGCTTTTCTTTCCCTCTGCTTCTGGACTTTGGGCTCTTTATCAGTCTTTTCATGGCGTGTGCGGGACCAGGGACTGAGTCTATTCCAGAGGAGGGCCCTCCTGGGCTGCGCAATGAAGGTTTTGGGGCCCTTTCCCTGGTTTCTCCAGTTGGAAGCAGGCTTTGCCTTTTTCTTTCAGGAATGGGCCAAGGTTACCAGAGATTGCTGGGTGCTAGACACCATTCAGTTCAGTTATGTCGCTTTTGTTATCTCCCTTTGTGGGTCTGCGATCAAGTGCCACTGTGGGGATCACCCTGGACAAGTTGCGCTTGAAGGCAATGATACCCTTTCTGCCGGACGAACGGGACAAGATCAGATACTCCATCAATTTTGTCATGCCCAAAATTATGGTTCCGTCTGGCCCTTTCTGGATCTAAAGAGAGTTGACGAGCACATGCGTGTCCTGCTCTTCAGATAGAACCCTGTGCTCCATGATTCAAGCAGTGCACCAACAGGAATTCTTGGCTTCTATGGATCTGGCCAAGGCGTATTTTCATATCCCGATCCAGGCAGATCAGCAAAAGTATCTGTTTGTTGCTGTGCTTGACTCTCACTATCAGTTTGCCGTCCTTCCTTTCGGGCTTTCCACCGCCCCGAAGATGTTCTCCCAGGTCATGGTGGTGGCGGCTGCGACACCAAGGGATCTCTGTCCATCCCTGTCTAGATGACTGGCTCGTCTGGGCCCACTCCCTTTCAAAGGTGTCTCAGGTGGCGTTCTAAGTGGTGTCTTTTTTGGAAAGCCTCGGCTGGGTAATCAATTGGGGAAAGAGCAAGTTGTTGTTTTCCCAGTCTCTGGAGTACCTGGGAGCACATTTTGACACTCGTGGGCAGAGATTTCATGCAGAGAAGAAAGTCAGAAGGCTGTTGGATTGCCTAGTGCTTTTCTGTGCGCCGCATGCTCCCAGAGTCTTGGATTATCTTCAGCTCCTCTGAATGATGGCGGCTGTGGGTTCATACTCACATGCTGCCTCTCCAGCGTCCCTGTTGACTCGGTGGTCCCTGGATTTTCAGGCATTCGAGTGGAGGTTCCCGCTCCCAGTGATTTTGAAGGCCAGCCTGTGGTGGTGGCAGCAGCCTTGTCATTTGAGAGAGGGCGTACTGCTGGACAATTTCTCCTGGAGTCTTCTGGTGATGGATGCCATTCTCTTGTGTTGGGGAGCCCATTGCCAAGACTGTATGACCCAGTGCCATTAGAACTGCAGGGAAGTGGTGTGGTCTGTCAACCGCCTCGAGGCGAGGGCCATCAGGTTCGCTCTTCTGTGTTTCTGGCCCCTGGTTGAGGGCGAGTGGTTTGAGTGTTTTTCAGACAATGCCACAGCGGTGGCTGATTGTCATTCAGCAAGGCAGCATGAGGAGTGCCAGGGTAACTCTGGAGATGGCTCTCCTATTTGCTTGGGTGGAGAAGAACCTCCTAGTCTTGTCAGCTCAGCACATTACCAGAGTGGACAGTGGGAAGTGGATTTCCTTAGCTGGCTCTCTGGATTCCAGAGAGTGAGAGTTGAGTCAGAAGGCGTTTTAGTTGATTTTGCACTGCTGAGGTTGCCTCGAAATAGATAGGATGACAACCCACTCCAATGCCAGAGTTTGCCACTTCTTCAATTGCTACCCAGACACAAGGTCCGATGAAGAAAACCCGTGATCTGGCTACAATACCACGGCTCTTTCGGTCTAAGCAGAGAGTAACACAGACCATAATCACACACAAAGTATTACTTTTTCTTTGAGCTCAGAGGGAAAGCAGCAGAAGGTCCATGGACACAGCACGGTTCCACCTCTGTTGAATTCAAATTCTTCCTGCTTTGAAGCTCTTTTTATTGAAGAGAAAAGGGGAAGTAACACGGTCATTAAGCATAAACATGACATACCACAAGGTGTCGCTAGAATTCTTTACAGAGTAAGAGCTGTTTACAGTGTATTAGATGAAATTTACTTGATTATGACAGAATTATTTATAATTGCAGAGTTGCAGAAATTACGCTGTGCCAGCAGTGACCTATAGTTGACTGTACAATGAACTATGGTTGTGCATTTCATAGCCTGTGTTTACTCTTCATGCTTGCGTTAACAATGTTCTCAAACTATTTTAAAGACAGTTACACAGAACTCATGATCATGATTTCCCACTCCACCCAAGAGGAAGTAGGTGAAAGGACAAACATGTGAGTGACAGTCATTGTTAGAACTTTTTATCAGCATATTTTAGAGATCTGTATTAAGAAATTCATCAATCTTTCATTACATATTGGGGATTCTGGTATCCCCTTTACCTGTCCATTCCTACATCCAAGGGCATCAATGCCTTGTCCCAGCCTTGGCCAAGTCAGCACCTGCTGTATGTGTTTCTTCTATGGCCTCTGATGGGGAACATAGAATTCCAGTTGGACATGATTGTGTGGTGGTGCTGGATTGGCTGAGGAGAGTGTGGTTCGGAGACCCGATGTGGCTTCTGCAGGTGCCTCTTCTTCAGCTGCCCCTTTCTCGGGGTCTATTGCAGCAAGGACCAAGCGCCCTGGAGGACCGAATTCCTTTCTTGCTTATGGCTTGGCTCTTGTAAGGAATCGGCTAGCATGTAAGAGCTACTCACCAGCAGTGGTCTCCACTCTGCTTGGAGCCCAGACGAGGTCTATCAAGTTAGCATACATGTGTATCTGGTGCCTCTTTGAGCGATGGTGCAGCACTTGGCAGTTGGCTTCTGAGGTGACTGAAGTGTCCTCTTTGTTGGGCTTTCTAAAGGATGGCCTGAAGAAGGGCCTTTCCTTTAGCTCCTAAAAGTTCAGGTGGCAGCTTTGGCCTGTTTTCCGTGTTCCGGTGACTGGTAAGTCTCTAGCCTTGCACCTGGACGTCTCGCATTTTCTCCAGTAGACTTGGCCTCTATATCCTCTCCTGGGATTTGTGTCTGGTGCTCAGGGCCCTGATGGCGGTGCTTTTTGAACTATTGAAACACACTACTTTAAAGGATTTGATGCTCAAGACGGTCTGCTTGGTTGTGGTTTGTTCCGCAAGGTGGATTTCCGAGCTGCAGGCTCTGTCTTGCCGAGATCCCAATCTGCCTTTCTCAAAGGAGGCTGTTTCCATTCGGCCTGTGCCTACCTTCTTGCCTAAGATGCTTTCTCCCTTTCACATGAACCAGGTGGTCTGCTTGTCCTACTTCTCTAAGGAGAGTGTCAGGAGAAGGAGAAGGATCTTTATCATGTGGATGTCTGGAGGGTGCTTCTCCAGTACTTGGAGGTTACAAATTCTTTTCGTAAGTCAGACCAGCTTTTTGTGCTGTTTGCTGGCCTGTACATGGTGACATGGCGATTAAGTCTGCATTGGAGAGCTGGGTTAAAGAGACCATTGCCTCAGCGGATCTGTGGCAGAAACGGCTGGCTCTGGAGGGTTTGCGTGCCCATTCTACCTGAGCAGAAGCATCCTTGTGGGCAGAGCGGAGCTCGGTAGCCCCTGCAGAAGTTTTTTGGTTGGTAATGTGGGCATAACTTTCCACTTTTTGACAAGCGTTTTTGCTTGGATGTCCATGCTTGGGTGGACTTGGCTCTTGGCTCAAAGGTTTTGTGAGCTGCTGTGTCTTCTTCCTGCCCAGTGGAGGCATAGCTTTGGTACATTCCACTTGTCTGGACTAGGCTAACAGGACGATATTGAAGGTGACATTTTATTTAGCAGATAATATTCTTTCCTTGAGTCCTGCTAGCCCAGTCCAGGGCCCGCCCGCCTCCTGTTCTTCTGCAGCAGCACCCTTGGGTCCACTATGATTTACAGTATATACTTGGCTTCGCAAGTTCATCTTCTACGGACAACCTTTATGTTTTCCTGTACATAGTTCTCTACTGTTTTGATTACTCATTCTTGCCCTCGTTGAGGTTGTGTGAGGCTTGCCATGTTGTCCCATATGTTTTGGGATGAATACTGAAGAGACCTCTGGTGGCTCCCATGGAGGCATGGGAGTGATGTCATTGAAACATGGGCTTTTCATTGGTTCTTTGTCTTCACCAATTGGCTGGTAAGGGAACACAACCCCCTTGTCTGGACTGGTCTAGCAGGACTTAAGGAAAGGACGTTTTTTGGTAATTAAAATGTCATCTTTTCTTAATGAACTAAGTTGAATAGTACAGTACCCAGGGATCTGTACTGGGACTGATGCTTTTTAACATACTTAAAGATGATCTGGAAATAGGAATAACAAGTGATATCATTACATTTGCAGATGGCATCAGATACTTCAAAGTTGTTAAATCATATGCAGATTGTGAGAAATTGCAGGAGGATCTTGCAAGACTGGATGACTGGGCATCCAATGGCAGATGAAATTTAGAGGCATGTTTTACTAATGTGTGCTAACTGGTAGTGTGGGGTTTAGCGTGCGATAAGTGCCCCGCACTAAAAATGCCATGCTAACTGGGTAGTAGATAATCGGACAGGGACTGGGCGGAACATGGGTGTGGCAGCACTTTGCGGTTAACATAGGAGTTTTAGGTTCACGCTAACCACGAAGGGAGCTGTTAGCGAGGGTGGACTTACCACTACTCACTGAGGTGGCATTAAGTGCACCTTCATGCCAGTTAAATTGGTGTGACACATTAACATCGTGCTAATGGCAGTGGGACCAACACATATGTCCCTTAAAGTTAGCATGATGTCTGTACTAACCTTTGGACTTCAACATTCACTACCAGGGTGTTTCTTAGTAAACATGTCTTTTAATATGGATGAGTGTAAAGTGATGCATCTAGGGATTTATAGCTGCATGATGCTAGGTTCCACATTTAGGAGTTGCTTCCTGGGAAAAGGATCTAGGTGTCATCATGGACAGTGTGTTGAAATCTTCTGTTCAATTTGCAGTGGTAGCTAAAAAGGCAAAGAGGATGTTGGGAGTGATGAGGAAAGGAATAGAGACCCTATCCCCTTTCCCTAGCTTCTAGAACCCTCTCTTATCCTCCTTCCCTTCATCCACCACATAGTTAATACAAGTTTATCCTCTGGCTTCTTCCCCACTACCTGGAAACATGTAGTCATCTGCCCCATTCTTAAAAAGTCCTCCCTTGATCCTTCCATCCTTGCACACTGGCGCCCTTTATCCAACCTTCCTTTTCTTTCTAAGATCTTTTAAAAACTGGTCTTCTCATAATTATCGACTCATCTTGACACAGTCTTCGCCTGTCACCTCGCCAATCTAGATTTAGAACTGGCCACAGCGTGGAAGCTATCCTTCTCTCCTTTCAGAATGAGCTCCACCGGTCTCATGAACAGGGTGATTTTTCTCTTGCAGTGTCCCTGGATTTCTCTTCAACTTTCGACCTAGTCGACCACTCCACATCTTTCTTGCATTCATGATCTCAGGATTCATAGAACTGTCCATCACTGGTTTTGCTTTTTCCTTTCTACTTGTTCTTTCTCTGTCCAGGTCGGTTCCACAGCTTCTCCACTCACCACCCTCCCCTGTAGCATCCCCCAAAGCCCTATATTGGCCCCTCTCCTCTTCAGTGGTTTTCCTGCCTCACTCGCCCTTATCGTTCAGCAGTCTGGAATTTCCGTTTATTACTATTCCAGTGACGACATTCTTCTGTTCCATACTAACCCCCTTGCACCCAATTTAAATCCATTGGACTCCTGCCTCTCCCGTATTTCTTCTTGGTTAGACGGTAACTATTTACACCTTAATCCATTAAAATCTGCCGCCTTCTGGTTTACCTTTGGTGCCCCCTGCTCCCCTGTAGCCCCCACCTTGTCTGATACTTCTATCCCTCTTATCTCATTGCTTAGGTACCTTGGAGTTGGGTCTAGGACACTTCAGTGTGCCAAGCTGAGTTGTCCTAGACCCATTACTGGTCATATATATGAGGTAAAATTTGGAAATGTCAAAAAAGTGCAATAGTAAATGCAATAATAAAACATCTAAAAACATTTTGTTGAACTGATAATTTTGGATTTGTCAAATGAAATCTGGAATGTCCAAAGTGTAATAGCATAACACATTTTTTTATGTTTTTCTATCTGATAATTACACAGGTCTGCAAAAAAATTTTTTTCGAGAGCTGTTTTGGTTATTCCACGTAATCTTTGTTTTTTGGTGCGCTGAATCCGAAAATGACCTCCATTTTGTCATAGGACTTCACGTTTCCTGACAATTTAGGTAACTATGTTAAATAAGGCAATACCTCAAAATAAATGGAAATAGACTTATAAAATTAAAGTTTTTTATTACAATATTTTCATGAAAATCCTTTTTTGAACTGAAATGAGCTCACCTACACACACTAAACTTGATTCTTCTTCCTTGTGAGGCTCCTCTTGGTGCATTTACGCTTGTGAGTAGCATCTGGAATGTCTCTCTGAAGCATCCAACAGTAGTCTGCCATCATTGTAATGCTCTTTTCCCTGGTATCTCCTTTCCATCTCTTTAATGTCTTGGTGGAATCGTTCACCTTGTTCCTCACTCACAGCTCCCAAATTTTCAGGAAAGTAGTCAAGGTGGGACTGGAGGAAATGCACTTTCAAACTCATCCAGCAACCTAAAGCTTGAAATGCTTTCAGCATTCGTCCGACGATCTTTTTGTAGTGAGGATCTTTGTTATTGCCTAAAAATTTCTGTACAACTTCTTTAAATGCAATCCACCCTTCTTTTTGAGGATCCGTCATGGTATTGACAAACTCTTGATCAACTATAAGCCTTCTAATGTCTGGTCCGACGAACACACCTTCCTTCAATTTTGCCTCCGACAGTCCTGGAAACTTGGTGACCAAGTATTTTAAGCATTCTCTTGGAAGTGATTTTACGAATTACTTCAGCAATTCCAATTTTATGTGGAGAGGTGGTAGAAGAACTTTATGGGAAGGTACCAAAGTTTCTCGGAGGACATTTTTTTCACCGACTGTTAGCACCCTCGGCTGCCAACTCTTCTTGGTCCAGTGATTTTGTCGGTCTCGACTGTCCCATAGACACAGAAAACAAGGATATTTGGTATACCCAGCTTGTTGCCCGAGCAGCATGCACAAGACCTTCAAGTTCCCACACACTTGCCAACCATGGTCTTCATATTTAAGTTTACGAAGAACCAATTCCGAGTTCTCGTAGGTTTCCTTCAAGTGTACGGAATGACCTACAGGTATGGAAGCGTAAAATCCATTGTGGAGTAAAACTGCTTTGAGACTTCTTTTTGAAGAATCTATAAAAAGACGCCATTGCTCTGAATCATATTGGATTTTAAATTGACCCATCAGACCTTCGACATTGACGCAATAAACCAACTTGTCTTCCTGGGCGAAGTAAGGAACAAACTCCTTTTTACGATGTCTGAACCATGAAGATGACACTCCTGGCAACAATAAATTCCTGCTTTTCAGCCTTGATCCGAGTAACTCAGCGGCATCTTTGGGAAGATTCAAGTCTCTTACCAAATCATTCATCTCCTCCTGAGAAAACAATTTTGGTCTTGTATCATCTTCAAAGTCAGAACTTGATTCGTCATCTGGTTCAGGTATGACTTCACCTTCATGGAGCTAGGTATCTCTTCCAAGGTAGCAGGGGGCTTGGGTACTGGTATATCTGTGCCATGGGGGATGGGACGAATTGCCGAGTGAAGATTGGGGTATGAAATGGAATGCTTCCATTTGGAATTAAACCCTTTCACATCGCATGAACAAAAGCAACAGTCGTCACTATGGTTCTTTTGCTCTCGCCATACCATAGGAATCCCATAACGGAAAGATTTTGTCTTACCCTTGAACCAGTTTCGGAGGTCCTCAACACACCGTTTGCACACTATGAGGCGCTCAGACTTTATCTTGATCTCCAATTTTTAGTCAAAGTATGCAAAGTATACTTTTTTCACAAAGTCTGTAATATTCTGCTGTTGCTTCAACACTGTATATTCACCACAGATGAAACAGAAACTGTCTGGCAAATTAATACACTTTTGCGGAGCCATAACATAACGGTTGAAGAATGACGAGCTAACACGAATTGCGATGAAAAAGTGTGAACAGCCTAGAACCAAGAACCTGATGATGATTCGTGCACAAGTGTGGCATGCAGGAGAGAGCAGCTCTGTGTCTGTACACGAGATGTCACAGTGCTGGCCACGCCCCCCTGCACTGGCCTGCTGCTATCTGCCCTGTGTCTCCCTCCCACTGGATTCTTCAGCAAAGATTAACCCCTTCTACCATTAGAAGCACGGACTTAAAACTTGCTTAGCTTATGTATATATTACTGACCATCAGATTTATAGTGCTATATTTTTTTTTTACATAACTCTGACAACCATTTTAAGGGTTTTTTGGCACTTTATATCTTAAATGCACTTATGTGAATTAATTAATAATTTGAAAAAATTTGATAAATTTGAAGACAATTTTGCATGTTGTGGCAAATCATTACGTCTAGGAGTTTTTTCAATATTTTATTTGTTTTTAGCACACCAAAATACATGGAAATTAGATGAAAATAATCAAACAGCTTTTTAGTCGCAGACCTGTGTTATGAGCTATGGCACGCAAGTATTCTATAGGGCATTTAGTGCCGTAATCTGACAAATCTTTGAAAAACATTGATCAGCTTTGCGGTATTTCCTCAACTTCGCTGGAGGACTGTGGCCTGATATAAGCATCTCTGCTCTTCTGAGGCCATCAATGAACTTTGAGATCGTGGAATGGCACATTCCAAGTTCGGCTCGGAGGTGACGATGAGCAGCTTCAGAATGGTTGTTAGTGCAATTCTCTGCTAACAACCATTCTGAAGCTGCTCATTGGTGGCCTCAGAAAGGAGCAGAAGGGCAGAGATGTTTATTACGAACAGCTCTTTTCAGGTCACAGTCCTCCAGCAAAGTTGAGGAAATACCACAAAGCTGATCAACATTTTTCAAAGATTGTGTCAGATTATGGCACTGGACGCCCTATAGAATACTTGCATGTCATAGCTCATAATTATCACATAGCATAACAAAATCTTTTTTGATGTTTTTCTTTTACACTTTGGATGTTCCAGATTGCATTTGACAAATCCAAAATTATCAGCTTAATAAAATGTTTTTAGATGTTTTACTATTGCATTTACTATTGCACTGAGTTGTCCCACTCTGAGTTGTCCCATTCTGCTTGGAGTCACTCTGGACTCCTCCCTTTCTTTCCATCAACACATCTTCTCACTTGTCCGTTGCTCTTTTGCTTCTCTGTGCCAAATCCGTGCCATCCAACGATTCCTCTCCCTTCCATCACTAACTACACTTGTACTGTCACTCGTTACATCTAGTTTTGACTACTATAATATTGTCCTAGCAGGCCTGCCCCAATACTAACTCCACAGACTATACTTCTTCAAAATACTGCTGCTCACCTTCTCGCTCACTCTTCATACTCAGACCATGTCGCTCCTCTGCTTATGTATTAACACTGGCTCCCCATTAAATTTAGGTTCAAATACAAGATACTCACTATAGTTCATAAGGTTATCCATACTGGCACTCTCAATGCCTTTCAGATCTCATTTACTTGCATGCTTCCCCACGTCTGCTCTGGACCATCTATACAAGCCACCTCTCCCATCCTTCCCCCTACACATGCACACCTCGAGTTCACCCGCCACGCCGTATTCTTCTTTCTAGGATCCGCACCCCTGAACTCGCTGTCAACCACACTTCGCATTAAAATTGTCCTTCTAAAAATTTTACCATGCTCAAAACCCCCTTCTATTCCACCTCACATTTGACCTTTCCCTCCCCCACCCCTGCCTGCCCATTCCTTCCCCTGCCTGGCCTGTTTCTTCACTCTGTGGCCACACTGTGCCTACTTCTAAGTCTTAGCCTTCTATATGTTACTCCCTTTTCTTTCCTATAAATTTGTACACCGCTCTGATGCTAATGCTTGGGCGGTCTATCAAGCAATAAAATAAAGATAACGAATATCATAATGGAGTGAAGGAGTAGCCTAATGGTAAGGGCACTGGCTTAGGAACCCAGAAACCAGGGTTCAGTTCCCACTACTCTTTGTAGCCTTGGGCAAGTCACTTAACCCGCCATTGCCTCAGAGGAATCCAAGTTATTATTGCCCCCGTTTAACGTATATTACCAAGTTTAATTTACAATGTAAACGTGCTTTGACTGAAATGATAAAGTGGTATAAAAAACTTGTTAAATAAATATCTCCGTATTGCTCCATGATACAACTGCACCTTGAGTATTGTGTGTGATTCTAACTATCAGATCTCTAGAGATATAGCGGCATTAGAAAAGGTACAGAGAAGGGCAACTAAAATGTTAAAAGGAATTGAACAATATAATAAAAAACTCACCCCAATCACAACAATGTGTTTCTTGATGGCAACACTACAAAAATGATTGTTTCCCACAAAATATATATGTAAGTGGCTACAAAAGCGGAATAATACACTGTGGTCAGCAAGGTCTCAGCTTCTCAAGGGCAATGGCAAATAGTATCGAGACGTGAGTCCAGATATCGCCACTCAACAGGAAAGCCCGTTCACATCAATGACCCGCTGCCACCACTTCCACTATGTAGCACAGACTTCAACACAGTATAATGAACGAGCGGCTGCATCAACTCTCAAACAACTTAGCTTTTTGCATGATGATTTGAAACAGAAGTTGAAGTCAAGCCGCTACCCCGGAATTGAACAGCACCCCGGTGAGGAAAGGATAAAAATGTTAGAGCTCTTCAGCTTGGAAAAGAGATGGCTGAGGGGAGATAGGCTATGTGGTCTTTTTCTGTGTTTCTATCTAGTCTGTCCTTCCATATCAACAACTACAACAGCCCCCTTTTTCCTTTAGAGATCCTCTGTGTTTGTCCCATGCTGTTTTGAATTCAGATACTGTCCTCATCTCTACCACCTCCACTGGGAGACTATTCCACGGATCCAGCACTCTTTCCATAAAGAAATATTTCCGCATATCGCTCCTGAATCTATCCCCTTTCACCCTCATCCCATGTCCCCTCGTAGCAGAACTTGCTTTCAATTGAAAGAGGCTGTCCCCCTGTGCATTTATGCCACTGAGGTATTTAAACATCTCAATCATATCACCTCTATCCCCCCTTTCCTCTAAGATGTACATGTTAAGATCCTTAGGTCTGTCCTCATATGCTTTATAATGAAGACCACTAACCATTTTTGTAGCCACCCTCTGTACTGACTCCATCCTGTTTATATCCTTTTGAAGGTGCGGTCTCCAGAATTGCACACTATATTCCAAATGAGGTTGCACCAAAGACTTATACAGAGGTACCATCACCTCCTTTTTTCTGCTAGCCATTTCTCTCCATATGCACCCAAGCATCCTTCTAGCTTTTGCTGTTGCCTTTTCTACCTGTTTAGCAACTTTAAGATCATCAGACACAACCACGCCTAGGTCCCGCTCTTCTTTAATGGACAAAAGTACTTCACCCCCTATACTATATTGCTCCCTTGGATTGCTGCAGCCCAGATGCATGAGCTTACATTTTTTAACATTAAATCCTAGCTGCCAAATTCTAGACCATTCTTCAAGCTTAGCTAGATCCCTCCTCATGTTATCTACATCTTCCTGGATGTCTACTCTATTGCAGATTTTGGTATCATCCGCAAAGAGGCAAACCTTACCCGGCAGCCCTTCTGCTATATCACTAACAAAGATGTTAAAAAGAATCGGACCAAGGACAGATCCCTGGGGCACACTACTGGTAACTTCCTTCTCCTCAGAGTGAGCTCCATTTGCCTTTGTCGCCTCCCACTCAACCAATTTCTAACCCAAGCAGTAACTTTAGGGTTCATCCCTAGGGTGCTCAGTTTGTTTATAAGTCGCCTGTGAGGAACGGTGTCAAAGGCTTAACTGAAATCAGATGTGGCTGAGAGGTCTATAAAATTCTATGTGGACTGGAATGGGTAAAAGCAAATTAATTTACTCATTCAAAAAATATAAAAGCTAGGGGATACACCATAAAGTTACAAAGTGGGGTATTTTCACTCAATGCATAGTTAAGCTTTAGAACTCGTCAGTGGAGGATGCAATAAAAATATTTAGTGTAGCTGAGTTTAAAAAAGGTCTGGGCTAGTTCCTGAAAAAAAGGCAATAGGTGACTTCCAATGACATCATCAGATCGAATGGCGGCAAAGTAATTGAGCTCCGCCACCAACGCTTGCCAAATGGGGATAAAATACCCCTAGAAGAAGCAAGGCAGAGACGTAATGTAGGGGCACTAATTAAAAATACCCCCAAATCCATGCGGAAGGCAGAGCGGGCCGTGGTCACCCCCTGAACAGTCAGCTTCGGCGGAGAGTGGAGCCGGAGCGGGGAGCCATGTGGCCGATCAGTGAGGCGGACGTGGAGGCCCTGGGGAAAGTGAGCACGGCAGGAGGGCCGGTGAGTGAGGGTGGGGCAGCACAAGTGTCTGAGTGCGGCGAAATGAGGGGGCAGTAGCAGAGGAAGCACTTGAAAAAGACAAGGAGGCAGTGTGAGTCACGGCGCCAGCAAGCCCGTCGGGCTGACCGAGGAGCAGTGCGATTGCACAGGTGAACACGTGGCGGCAGGTAGTGGCGGCCTTGGCTCAACGGAGTGAGTGAACCAGGCAAAGAAGCCTGCAAAGTAACGCGGTACTGGAGAAGAGAGCAGGTAGAACGGAGGCAGCCAGGGAGAGACGGTAGAGAAAACGGTGCAGTGTTAGAACAACTTGCTAAACTGAAAGTGGACAAAGCCATGGGACCGGATGTGATACATCCCAGGATACTGAAGGAGCTGAGAGGTTTTTGCAGTGCCGTTAAAGGATGTCTTCAACAGGTCCTTGGAAACAGGAGAGGTTCCTCAGGACTGGAGAATGGCTGGCTGATGATGTACCTCTACACAAAAGTGGCGACAGGGAAGAAGTGTCAAACTACAGGCCCGTGAGCCTTACATCGGTGGCGGGAAAAGTAATGGAGGCGCTCTTGAAAGAGCGAATAGTGAACTTTCTCAAAACCAACAGGTTGCAAGATCCGAGGCAACATGGTTTTACCGAAGAACGTTCTTGCCAAACAAATTTGAGTTTTTTGACTGGGTGACCAAGGAACTAGATTAGGGGCATGCAATGGATGTCATCTACCTGGATTTCAGCAAAGCCTTTGATACTGTTCATAGGTGGCTTGTCAATAAACTCTGTAGCTTGGGGATGGGTCCCAAGATGGTAAACTGGATTAGAAATTGGTTGACTGACAGTCGACAGAAGGTGATGGTAAATGGAGCTCACTTGGATGAAAGGAAAGTGATTAGCGGGGTGCCCCAGGGTTCGGTCCTGGGCCCGGCACTGTTCAATGTATTTGTGAGTGATATTGCTGAAGGGCTGAATGGGAAAAGTCTGTCTTTTTGCAGATGACACAAAAATTTACAACAGAGTGGACTCCCCCGAGGGAGTGGATAAAATGAGGAAAGATCTATAAAAGCTGGAAGAATGGTCTAATGCTTGGCAATTATGATTTAATTCGAAAAAGTGCAGTGTCATCACTTAGGTAGCAGAAATCCAAGGGAAATGTACGCAATAGGGGGTGAGAGGTTGGTGTGCACGGTTCAGGAGAAAGACCTTGATGTGATTATCTGATGATCTCAAGGTGGCAAAACAGTGCGAGAAGGCAGTGGCAAAAGCCAGGAGGATGTTGGGCTGCATACAAAGAGGGATTACCAGCAGACAGGAAGAGGTGCTTATGCCACTGTACAGGTCGCTGGTGAGGCCTCCCTTGGAATACTGTGTTCAGTTTTGGTGACCATATCTTGCAAAAGATGTAAAAAGACTGGAAACTGTTCAGAGGAAGGCGACCAAAATGATTTGGAGCCTGCTTCAGAAGCCTTATGAGAAGAGACCTGAAGACCTAAATATGTACACTTTGGAGGAGAGGAGGGACAGGGGAGATATGATTCAGACCTTTAAATACTTAAAGAGAAACGACGAACAAACAGACCGCTTCCCAAGACAGGGAAGCTGTAAAACTAGAGGGCATAACATGAAGCTGCAAGGTGGAAAATTGAAAGGCAATGTCAGGAAATATTTTTTCACTGAAAGGGTGGTGGATGCTTGGAATGCCCTCCCGGTGGAAGTGGTGGGGGCAAACACGGTGACGGAATTCAAAACAGCATGGGACAAACACAGCAATCCCTTTTACAGAAACAGGATAAAAACAAAATAAACTGAACCATCTAACTTCTGAACCATCTAACTTCTCAACAAATAGGGGTGTCCTACATGGAGTGGTGGACTCACCCCTAAACAAAGACATGGGGAAGGGTGGCCTGCACAGAGCGACAGGTGCACCTACTCTTGCCATATTTCTGGGCAGACTGGATGAACCATGCTGGTCTTTATCTGCCGTCATTTACTATGTTACTATGTAAACGGCAGACACCTTTAAAAGCCAGACACAGCAGGGGAGTACAGATAGTTAAGAAACACAGCAACACCTAACTAAACAAAGCTGTACAAAATAAAACCAGGCCCAACCACTTATAATGTAAAAAAACCCCTGATAACTTTATTGTAAAAAGATAAAGGGAGAAGAGCCCTCTGAAGACTGTATAGCAGAAGAGCTTGCAGGGAGAAGCAGGTGGCAGATCTGAGAAATTGAAGATTCCAGACGGCCTGGAGGTGCTATTAGAGGCATAAAGGGGCAAGATGGATAAGTCTAAAGGAGGACCCTCTGCAAAGAAAAAAATTGGCGGAATTCAGATCCTCATACGTGCCTGCGAGAGGAGGTAAGGAAGAGGAGAAGGAGGGCAAAGTGGTGGAGAAGCACGAGGCTGAGCCAGCGGAGGAGAGGGAGAGCACCTGGGACCCGAGAGTAGCTGAAATGATTAAGACGTGGTTGAAGGAGCTGAAAGAAGACCTTAAAGTGGAAATCAGCGGAGTTAAAAATGAATTAAAAGAGACATTACAATCTTTAAGACAGGATATAGTGGACCTGGGATCTCTGGTAGAGGAAACTGTAGAAATGGACAGTTAAAGGGATACCAGAATCCCCAATATATAATTGAAGATGGATGAATTTCTTGATGCAGAATGTGTTTAGAAGTTTGGCTTTTCACCTACTTCCTCTTAAATAGAATAGGATATCATGATCATGAGTTCTGTGTAACTGTTTTTAAAATAGTCTGGAACATTGTTAACGCAAGCATAAAGAGTAAACATAGGCTATGAACTGCGCAACCATAGTTCATTGTACAGTCAGTGCTGACACAACATAATTTTTGCAACTTTGCAATTATAAATAATTTTGTCATAATCAAGTAAATTTCATCTAATACACTGTAATCAACTCTTACTCTGTAAAAATAACTTTGGCGACACCTTGTGTTATTCCACATTTATAATAAATGACTGTTACTTCCCCTTTTTCTTTAATAAAAAGAGCTTTTCAGGAGGAAGAATTTGAATCCGTCAGGCGTGGAACTGTGTGTGTCCACAGACCGTCTATCATTTTCCCTCTGAGCTCAAAGAAAGTAGAACTTTGTGTGTGATTGTATTCTGTGTTACTCTCTGCCTGTTTCTCACTGCTTGAGGGACCAGAGACCGAAAGAGCCGTGGTATTGTGGCCAGATCACGGGGTTTTCTTCAGAAACAGAAAATCAATTGGAACAACATGGAGATGCATTGGAAGATCTTCAAAAAGGATGGGAGAAGTTAAAGCAAGCACAGGATGAACTGAAAGAGAAGGCGGAGGATCTGGAAGATCGATCTAGGAGACGTAATATAAGAGTTAGAGGGTTACCAGAGGACCCCAAATATAAAAACTGTGAAGAAGTTATTATAAAAGTGTTTGGTGCATTGTTACAAGCGGCGGCACAAGAAGAGAGTGGGGAAAGTGAATCCTTGCAAATTGAGAGGGCGCATAGGGGGTTAGGGCCAATAAGAGACAGTCGACCAAGGGACATTGTGGTATGCCTGAGATCCTTTAAAACGAAAGAGAGCCTGCTTAGGGCAGCACGGAAACTGGGCCATTTTCAATGGGAAGGACATGAGGTGGAAGTGTTCCAGGATCTCTCGCTAGGAACATTGCAACGTCGGAGAGAGATGAAGGAAGTGATGGCTTACCTGAGGAGGGAAGAGGCGTGATATAAATGGCTGTACCCCTTTGGCCTGTTAATTACAGCAAATGGTATATCAAGAAAGGTAAAGACCCGTGAGGAAGCCTGGGGGGTGCTTGGAGACATGGGACTAACTAATCTTCCAGGAGGCAAGGAGACTCAAGCAAAGACAAAGAAGGCCATGACACCCGGGACTAGGATGACTAATCGGAGATGGCACAGAGCACCAACTAATGATCAGAGAGGAGTGAGACTGACCAAAAGCAGCCAAGGAGCAAAAGAGATGGCGCAGGACATTGACTGAGGGGGAAGGACCCCAGGACTCCAGGCACCGGAGGAATTAATACATGAACTAAAATGTGGTTGATTGATAAGAGGCTTGTAAGGGGGAATGTTGGAAATGCATGGGAGGAGGGAGGGGGAGTAGGAGAGGGGGAAGGAGGGAGGTAGAAGTGAGGGGAGGGGAGGAGATGGGGGGAGGGCTCAGGTTAATAAAGGAATGTAAGTATAAAGGTACATATATAATGAGGAGGGAAGATGAGGGTGGAAGAGAGGGGGTTGGGTGGAAAGGAAGGGAAGGACCGGCTGCGGTCTGATTGATAGTCACTACTTATGGAAGTTGAGTCTCCATGGAGGGGACGGGGAAGGGAGATAGGGTGGGAGGAGGGAAGGGGGAGGAAGATAGGGGGGGAGGTTGAGGGCAAGAGAGGGGGGTGCAACAAATATTAACGGCGAGCTAAAAATAGTCACCTTAAATGTAAAAGGGCTTAATTCACCATTTAAAAGACAGAAATTGTATAAAGAAATAACATGCCAAAAGGCGTCGGTGGTACTCATACCGGAAATGCACCTCACTCGGGCGACAGAATATTTGGTCAAGCCCAAGGGGTATGGGGTTTGTGTCCATGCATCAAATACAGTAGAAAAAAAAGAAGAGAGGAGTTGCAATTTTAATAGCTTCAAAAGTAAAGATGGAATTACAGAAAGTAGTCAGGGGACAGAGCGGGGGGATATGTGTTAATGCGTCTAAAAATAGGGCATGAGTGGTACTGTATAATGAACATATACGTGCCCACAGGGATCCAAGGAGAATTTTGGACAAAGCTCAATGAAGAGGTGGGAAAACTAGGAGGTATTCTTATCTGTGGTGGTGATTTTAATTTAACATGGAATCCAGCTAGAGATGCTACGGGGAAAAGAGAGGGCAAGAGGGCTGATAGAAGCAAATATCGTCATTTTGTAACACAGCACTGCTTGATAGGTGCATGGAGATTTCAGCATCCTCGGAAGAGGCAATTCTCATACTTCTCCCCAGTACATGGTTCGTATTCCAGAATAGGCGCCACTTGGATAACCAGGGAGGCAGTAGGAAGAATTAAAGGGACAGAGATGGATTCTATAACTTAGTGGAAATCCGAATGGCAATAGAGGGGGAGGAGAAGGTCATTCAATTCTGGAGATTAAACTAATCTCTACTAGAAGACGGGAAGGTAAAAGAAGATATAGAGCGGGAAATAGGAGACTATTTTAAATGGAATGATAATGGGGAGGTGGCGTGGGGTGGTGTTTGGGATGGATATAAGTCAGTAGTGAGGGGTGTTCTGGTTAAATGGGCACGTAAAAGGAAGGAAAGGGAGAAAAGAGATAGGGAACTGAGAGAAGAATTAATGAAATTGGAAGAATTAGATGCGCTAGATAGAAAAGGAACCTATAGAGGCAAGTGTTGGCAGTACGAGCGCAAATAAATGCAATGCAGGCGGACACTATACAGTACGATACCATATGCAGCTCTTGAGACAGGAATTTTTCGAGGGGGGCAATAAAGCTGGGAGAGATATGGCACAGAAACTGAAACAAAGGAAGTTAAGATCACACATATTGAAAGTTAGAGATGTTGGAGGGAAAATAATTACTAAAGATGGGGATATTAGGGAGGCCTTTAAGAGATTTTATCATTCGCTATACGAGGCAGGAACTCCCCCAGAGCTGGAAAGGGTACAAAGCTACTTGGACTCCATACAGTTGCCAAGATTGGATGAGGAGGAACAAAAAGAGTTAAATAGAGCTATAAAAGCTGAGGAAGTCTTGGCAGTTATAAAGCAGTTGAAAGTAGATAAGGCGCCGGGACTAGATGGGCTAACAGCGAGGTTCTACAGAAGGTTTGGAGAGATATTAATTAATCCATTAGTGCGGCTATTCAATTTACCAAGGGAGGGAGGTTTGTTAGCAGATACTATGGAGTGGGCAGGAATAACAGTAATACATAAGGCAGGGAAGGACCCGCAAGAATGCTCATCGTATAGACCTATTTCATTATTAAATTTAGACGCCAAAATATTGGCTACGCGTTTAAATAGGGTAATAGGGAAATTGATTAATCAAGATCAAGTGGGATTTATACCAGGTAGGCAGGTAGCTGATAATATTCGAAAGATACTAAATACAATTTGGCAATTGAAAAAAGTAAGGAGGAGGCACTACTGTTGTCTTTAGATGCAGAAAAGGTGTTTGACCAAGTGTCTTGGCCTTTTTCTGTTTCAGGTAATGGAAAGAATGGGGTTGGGAGCAGAGTTCATGGGTTGGGTACAAGCACTCTACTGCAACCCGAGAGCTTGCGTTTGGGTAAATGGAGCATATTCACATTTTTTTGAGCAGGGAAGGGGGACGAGGCAGGGGTGCCCTCTGTCGCCTCTCTTATTTGCACGTTCAGTGGAGCCATTCGCGGAAAGGGTAAGAGAAAGGACAGAAAGAATATAGAATATCTTTGTTTGCAGACGTTATTATTATGAGCGTGACTAGACCGGGGATCACTATACCAATATTAATGTGGGAATTAGAAGAATATGTCAGAATGTCTGGATTTACTATCAACTGGTCAAAATCTGAAATATTAAATTTGTCAATAAAAAAGGAAGCGCAGGAACTACTACAAAAGAAATACCTATTTAGGTGGGCTGGGGGGCCGATTAGGTATTTAGGGATCCAAATAAGTAACAGGTTGAAATCATTATACGATTTAAGCTATTTAAAGCTATTTAGGCAAGTGGAGAGTTTGCTGAATGGGTGGGGGCAAGGATATATGTCCTGGTTTGGACGTATTGCGGTTATAAACATAAGAACATAAGATATGCCATACTGGGTCAGACCAAGGTCCATCAAACCCAGTGTTCTGTTTCCAACAGTGGCCAATCTAGGTCATACGTACCTAGCAGTTTCCCCAAAAGACACAGATTCCACAATGCTTGTACTGGGTCAAGCATTGATATCCTGGGTCCCTTCTTAATAATGGTTTATGGACCTTTCCTCCAGGAACTTGTCCAAACCTTTTTTTAAACCCAGCTACACAAACAACCTTTACTACATCCTCTGGTAACAAATTCCAGAGTTTGATTACACGTTGAGTGAAAAAATATTTTCTTTTATTAGTCTTAAATAGTTTACCCTGTAGCTTCATTGCATGTCCCCTAGTCTTTCTATATTCTGATAATGTAAGCAATCGATCTACGTTTACCCGTTCCACTCCGTTCATTAATTTATAGACTTCTATCATATCTCCCCTCAGCCATCTCTTTTCCAGGTTAAAGAGCCCTAACCTTTTTAGCCTTTCTTCATAGGGGTATCCTTCCATCCCCTTTACCATTTTGGTGGCTCTTCTCTGAACCTTTTCTAAAATCGCTATATCCTTTTTAAGATACGGCAACCAGAATTGCACACAATATTCAAGGTGCGGTCTCACCATGGAACGATATAGAGGCATTATAATATCTTTTGTTTTATTTTCCATTCCTTTCCTTATGATACCTAGCATTCTATTTGCTCTCTTGGCCGCCGCTGCACACTGGGCCGAGGGTTTTAACATGGTATCCACAATGACGCCTAAATCCTTTTCCGGGGTGGTGGTTCCTAATGTGGAACCTTGCATTGTGTAACCATAGTTTGGGTTGTTCTTCCCTAGGTGCATAACTTTGCACTTGTCCACATTAAATTTCATCTGCCATTTTGATGCCCAGTCTTCCAATTTATCAAGATCCTCTTGCAATTTTCCACAATCCTCTTGGGTTTTAACAACTTTAAATAGTTTTGTGTCATCTGCAAATTTGATAACCTCACTCGTTATTCCACTTTCCAGGTCATTTATGAATATGTCCAAAAGCAGCGGACCCAGCACAGATCCCTGGGGTTCACCACTATTCACCTTTCTCCATTGGGAAAATTGGCCATTTAGCCCTACCCTCTGCTTTCTATCTTTTAACCAGTTCCTGATCCACAATAGTACACTGCCTCCTATCCCATGACTCTTTAGTTTTGCCAAAAGTCTCTGATGAGGGACCTTGTCAAAGGCTTTCTGAAAGTCCAGATACACAATATCAACCGACTCACCTTTGTCCACCTGTTTATTCACTCCTTCAAAAAAACATAACAGATTAGTAAGACAAGATCTTCCTTGTCTAAAGCCATGTTGGCTGTCTCCCATTAGGCCATGATTATCTACATGCTGAGTAATTTTATTCTTTATGATGGTTTCTACCATTTTTCCTGGTAACTGATGATGCTATTACCTAGAGTTTTGTTACCGTTTCAAACGTTGCAGATACAGGTGCCGTATAGAAAGTTAAAGCAAATGCAAAGAATCATTAATTGCTTTATATGGCAAAATAGGAGTCCCAGGGTAGCTTTCTCAATAATGCAGAGAGCAAAGGGAGAGGGGGGGGGGGGGCTCGGGGTTCCTATCTTCAGGAAATACTATGCGGCAGCACAGTTGAAAACGATATATGAATGGCAAACAGAGAAACAGAAGCACTGGGTTCAAATGGAGGAAGAATCAGTAAGGGGGAGTTGGATTGGAGAGGCTAGTATGGAAGGGAAGCAAAGTATTGGAGGTGGCCAACTTAAACCCCATAATCAAACATATTTTGAAGGTTTGGAAACAGAATAGGAAAGTATTAATACACGACAAAGAATATATACAAGGGATGACACTGGTGGCATGCTTTGAGAGGGGACAGGGACCAGGAGTAGATGGGCAAACTTGGGGCTTACATATATTTCCTAAATAGTGGCTAAAGAGGGGGTTAGGGATTTCGAGGGTATCAAGGATTTACACGGGTTAACTAGAAATGATTATAGCTATTTCCAGGTCAGTCACCTTTTGCACCAGCAGAAAGTGTGGAAGGATCTATGGGAAAATAGGGGGTGATTTGACAGCTAGGCCAGAAAGGAGCTTTGTCCAAAATTTATAAAGGGTTAATGGAGGGAGGAGAGGGCAAATTAGAGTTCATGAAGAAATGGGAGGAAGATTTAGGAGTAACATGGAATGAAGGACAGTGGGATAAGGTAATACGGACAATGGCAGGCATATCAATAGCCACTCAAATAAAAGAAAATGCCTATAAAGTGTTACATAGGTGGTACTGGATGCTGATTCGTAAAAGGCGAGCAGGATTGGAACAATCTGATTTGTGCTGGAGGGGGTGTCAAGAGAGAGGAGATATGCTACCTATGTGGTGGCAGTGTGGACAGATCCAAAAATACTGGGAAAGGGTGTTGGATATAATTTATGAGATGACAGGACATAGATTGCAGAGGAAGCCAGAGGTCTGCTTACTGCACCAGCTAGAGGAGGATATCTTGGAGAGGGAAAATGGGGTATTGCACCATTGCATAGTAGCAGCAAGGTGTGAGATAGCAAAATATTGGACAGGGTTGTCCACACCAAATAGTGAAGGCTTCATCAGAAGAATGACAGAATTGTGTTTGATGCATCGATTGACGAAGCTGAGGCAAGGGAAAGGGGAGAGGAGCGTGGAACAATGGAAGAGGGTATGGAAATGGCTGGAACCCTGGGAAGGGGGGAGTAAAGGAGGGGTGTAATAGCGCAAAAAATGTTATCAATATCATGAATGGCCTGTTATTGGGGTAAATGGGGAGAGTTTGTACATTTTTGAAATGATTATGATAGTTATGATGAGACATTGTAATAAAAATAAATGAAGGGGAAACAAGGGGGAGGGGAGGAAGGTAGAAGTTATAGGTATTACTACAGTTGTAATAGCAAGGGGGAATATAATCAATGAGATTGTGTATTTGGTGTAAAGTTGCATAATGAGGTGGCAGATGATGTTTGTTATATTAATGGAAATTATTAATAAAAAGTTAAATGGGAAAAAAAAAGAAAAAAAGTCAATAGAGCGTTATTAAGGTAGACCTAGGGAAAGCCGCTGCCTATCTCTGGGATAAACAGCATGAAATCTGGCTACGTTTTGGGATCCTGCCAGGTATTGGGACCTGGATTGGCCACTGTTGGAAACAGATACTGGGCTTGATGGACCTTTGGTCTCACTCAGTATGACGAGTCTTATAATTTGTGTAGCTTTACTTTTTTCTTCATTCATACAGAATCTCAATATGCTTTGGTGCTTAATATTTGAGAAGGTTGTATGCAGGCATTTTATGTGGCCAAAACTCTCGTCAGTACTGACATCAGAATTGTGTGAATGTTTCTAAAGAGACCAAGAAATACTGTTATTACCCATTTACTGGCTGGTGATCTGAGGCAGAGGGGGAGTAAAGTGATTTGCTCTAGATCACAGGAATCGTCTGTAATGGAGCTGGGTCTGATCTCTCAAGTCTCAGAAGCTTATTTGCTGAAACCCATTAGAGCACAGCTCATGAATTACGATAATCATAAAAGGACCCGTATTAGTAACAATGATGGAGATAAAATAAACCCAATTACACACCTGCACTTAAATATTTCATCTTGATTCAGATTAATCAATGTTGCTGAAACAGTGCTTTGAAGGTAGCACAAAGTCTTCATGTTTTGTCCAGCTGCATAAGTGCTTCCAGCTGACTGGATAATCGGGTTTCCTTAACAGTCTGAAATGAGGTGAAATATTCCTGCAAAGTCTTAAACGTCTGTGGCAACCTGACGATAATGGTGCCCCTGCTTTACTTTCAGATGATGACGATGTCTTTCTTTGTGGAAAGTGTAAGAAACAGTTCAACTCGCTCCCGGCCTTTATGATCCATAAGAGAGAACAGTGCCAGGCCAATGCACCATCTCTGGCCACCATCTCCTTGGCTGCCCACAGCACCTACACCCCCTCTGTCACCTCAGCCCAGCAGCCCCAGGCCACCAGCAGGCAGGTAAGCAGAGATTACTGGCAGGTCTCTGACAAAAATCATATAATGGCATTGAAATGTTTGGATTGTTCTTACAGGTTGATGTGCTGAATTAGTTTTAAATAGGATTCAACTATTATCTTTTGTCTTCACAGCCCTAAGGAATCTTATGTTTTGAAGCTGCTGTGAAAAACCTAGTAGTATGGGAGATTTTCTGTGTGTGTGATGGATAAAGCAGGTCTTAATTATCTCACTAGCATCGGAGGCCTACTAAGAAAGTTGACAACCATGATTAACTTGGCACCATAAACGGCCGTTTAGTGGTCGGTCTTCCAGTTGAAATCTTATTGCATTTGACTGAAATGTGTCTGTGGCATTACTAAAACATTTCTATAAGGTTGCTTGGGTGTTGGACATTCTTTCCATGTTATGAAATCTTACATGGACCAAGTGCAAAAACATATTCAAAGATTATGATGAGACATAGGCCAAGCTTTGAGACCAAGTAGGTCTGTTCTTTTTGTTTTTTGGCCCAACAATTTCATCCTCTTCATTTTGGGCTTCCAATTCTAATGGGAACTGACATCTGTTGGGCTACTGCACCATGAGCCTTCATTTGAAATTATTCAGGTTCTACTTTTTCTGTCCCGTTACAACAGTGATTCTCAAAGCTGTCTTTAAGAACCTCAGCTAGGGGGAGGAAGTGACGTCATCAGTGTGGATGGCAGCCTAAGCGAGGAGCTCCGGCGTTGAACCCCGAAAGTTGTGGAAAGTAAGACTCCCCTGCCCGCTGAAATACTCCGGACCGCAGGAAGCAGTGGCGGAATGGGTGGAGAACGCGAATGGCGAGATGACGACTCGCAAGAAGGCGGCAGATCTGAAGGAGTTCGCATATAGTGGCGGGCAGGCTGGAGGGAGAGAGCTTAAGATGGCGGCGGGGGAGAGACAGCCCCGGGATTCTGCAGAGCGCCTGGTACCACGTGCGACAGAGACGGAGAGGGGTGCGATGGTGGTGAATGATGTCTCTAGGGCCGAGCTGAAAGCTTGGTTTGGTGAACTTAAATCGGAGCTGGCAGCTGTGAAAGCAGAGGTGGGAGAAGTATGTAACGAACTGCGAGAGGAAGTGAGCGAGCTGAGCAGGCGAACGGAGGTGCAGGAACAGCATCTGGAATGTGTGCAAAAAAACCAGGGGGAGTTGGAAAGTACCATGAAGGACTGGGAAAGTTGGAAAGCGCAAATACTGTACAAAATGGAAGATTTAGAGAATCGCACCAGAAGGAATAATTTGCGTATCAGAGGAGTCCCCGAGGAACCAGAGTTTACTGACAGCAGGCGAGTGGCTGAAGCAATTTGCAAGGACATACTGATGCAGGGAGAGGGTGTGCAACGGAGGTCGATAAGGTGGTCCTGGACAGAGCGCATCGTGCGCTGGGGCCTAGCAGGCCTAATCGGCCGCGGGACATTGTAGTATGCATACATGATTATACCCTTAAGGAGAAGATTGTAATGAAGATGCGGAAAGCGAGGGAGTACGTCTGGAAGGGTTATAAAGTGGCGATTTATGCGGATCTGGCAGCGGGGACCCTGCAAAGACGACGGGAGTTGCAGCATGTTACCACGCTGCTGCGACAGGAGAATGTGAGATATAGATGGCTATATCCCTTTGGTTTGTGCTTTACTGTGGGTATGCGCAATTGGAGAGTGCAGAACAGTGTGGAGGCAGACAAGGCCCTGCGGGAGGCGGGACTGCGAGGAACACAGCGTCGGCTGGTGGAGATATCGGATGAGCAGCTGGAGCGGGGACCACAGGAGGAGGCGGCGGAGAGAATGCCCGGCAGTGCGCAGAGTCAGTGTGTGGTGGAGGCCCAGTCGGGGCTGACGTGAATTGGAGTACCTGGACTGCTGGACATCATAGCGTCCTATTAGTTCTTTTCTGTACCAGTATTTGGGGACTGGGGTCCAAGACTGAGTAGGGAGTGGAGGGGGGAGGACGGGAGGCTGGGAGGAAGGGATGGCGGGTATTATATGTTGACTTTTTGTTTCATGTGTGCTGGGGGGTAGGAGGATGGGGTGCTAGAGGGAGTGGGGTGGGAGTGTGGATTGTTAGGGGGTGGTTGGGAGGTTCGGGTAGGTTTTGGCATTGGGGGATGTGCTCTGGTGGGGTAGTGGTAAAATAGTTTGATGGGTTTTGCGTTTGGGTGGTTTGGAGTTGATATGTGCTTTTGCATATTCGGAGGTAGAGATTGGGAGCTAGTTTGGGAGTGGGGGTAGAGTGCACGGGTGGTGGGGGAGGGGTGGGAGAGGGAGTGGCGGGATCCTAATGGGTTTACTGGGCGTTAGGGTTGGAGGTGGCTAGGGTCTGGAGGGGTAAATGGGTGGGGGAGAGGGTGGGCTGATGTGGGGGGCGGGGTGAGGGGGTCTTTGATGTGGACATGGGGAAGGGGGTGGGAGAGAGAGGTGTTTGGGGGGGAGGCTGGGCTGCTCTACACTGATGGGCACTACTCCGCGGGAGGCCTCAGGAGGGCGGAGGAGCGGGTTGGGTGGGGGAGGGGGTGGGGGGAGAGGGGGGAGGGTAGCGGAGGAGAGAGGGGGGATGGGGAGGAGGGGGGAGGAGGGGGGCTAGGGGGCGGTTGGGGGGGGGAAGGGAAGGGGCAGGGGGTAGTGGGGGAGCAGAAACTGCGGGTGGTTACAATTAATACTAAAGGCTTGCATACTTGGCGGAAGCGTCGACTGGTAGAGAAGGAAGGAGGGAGGGCAAGGGCAGATTTTGTGTGCATTCAGGAAACGCATTTGAAGGTGGGCCAGGAGAGATTGTTAGAGACAAGAAAATATCCCAAGGCTGTGTTGGCGGGGCAGAGAGCTAAATCGCGGAAGGGGGGGTGGGAATACTGGTAGGGGCTGAGATGCGGGATAAGGTGGTGGGGGAATACCGAGATAAGAAGGGTGGGTATGTGGGAATTAAGGTACAGTTGGGGGAGGAGTTGGTGTGGATTTTGAGTTTGTATGGACCGAATGAGAGTCAGGGGGAGTTCTATGATCGTATGCGGGAGGACTTGGAGAAGTTGGAGGATTTGCCGATCATTATAGGGGGGGATTTTAATTTGACTATTAACCCCCGACTAGATAATGGAGGTGGGAGGGGAGCGGGGAAACGTAGTGAGCGGATGAAATTGTTAGGTATGAAAGAAGGCCTAGGGCTGGTTGATGTATGGCGCTGCAGGAATCCAGGGAGGAAACAATATACTTATTATTCAGTGCCCCATGGGAGCTATAGTCGTATAGATATGATTTGGGTGGGAGGTGGCTGGATGAGTAAGGTGGAAGAGGTAGAGCAGGGGTCCATTACGTGGACGGATCATGCTCCGGTGAGTGTAGAATTCAATTTGGGGTATAAGGATACGGGCTTGAAGTTTTGGAGACTTAATGACTCGTTGCTGGAAGATCCCGACATTGTAGGACGTACGGCCGGAGTCATTAAGGAGTACCAGGAGTTTAATCTGAATGGGGAGGTCGGGTTAGGGATCGTGTGGGACGGATTGAAGGCAGTGGTGCGAGGGCATTTGTTGGGGGAAGCCTCGCGCAGATGTCGGTTGCAGGGGTAGGAGGAGGGGTGCTTGCTGCGGGAAATTAGGCAATTGGAGGAGAGCCATCAATGTGACCAGAATGAGGGAGTCCTCGTGGATTTGCAGAGATTAAGGGGGCGGTTGGGTCAGCTTCGCGCTAGTAAACTTGCCTATGAACTTAATGTCCTCAAGCAAGCTATGTTTGAGGGGGGAAACAAGGCTGGGCGTCTTCTGGCCCGTCGTATGCGGGCACGGGTGGCTCAGACTGCTATAGGGAGCATACGGAATGGGAGGGGGCAGTTAGTTACTGGAAATAATGGGATTCGCCAGACGTTTAGGGAGCACTATCAGAAGTTGTATAGTAGCGAGGTTTCTGGTGGGGTGGAAAAAAGTAGGCAATATTTGGAGGGGTGTGCGTTACGTACGTTGGACCCGGCTGAGGTGGGGGGGTTAGACCGGCTGATCACCGAGGAAGAGGTGGCGGAGGCTATAAAAACTTTGAAATTGGGGAAAGCGCCGGGCTTAGACGGCCTGACGGGTAATTTCTATAAAGTGTTCCAGGCTAGCCTGCGGCCGCTCTTGGTGGAGGTGTTTAATGGGGTACTTCACTCGGGAGCAGTCCCCGGATCCATGACTGAGGCGGGGATTACTATTTTACTTAAGCTGGGTAAGGATCCTATGGTGTGTGGCTCTTATAGGCCGATATCTTTGTTGAATGTGGATGCCAAAATATTAGCGAAAATCCTGGCCACTCGATTGCAAAAGGTGCTACCTAAATTAGTTCATGTAGACCAGACGGGCTTTGTCGCCGGGCGACAGGGTGGGGATAATATCCGCCGACTCTGCAATTTAACTTGGGAGGTACAATGGACGGGGCAGAAGGCTGTGTTCATTTCTATTGACGCTGAGAAGGCGTTTGATAGGGTGGAGTGGGATTTTCTGCTGACGGTATTGGAAAAGGTCGGGTTGGGGGAGAATTTTCTCAAATGGATCCGTGCCTTCTATACTAGGCCTCAGGCCCGAGTCCGAGTGAACGGGAGTTATTCTGAAGTGATTCGGTTGGAAAGGGGAACTCGACAGGGTTGTCCGCTGTCGCCCTTGCTCTTTGCACTTGCTATAGAGCCCCTAGCTGATCGGGTCCGTAGAGCGGTAGATGTTAAAGGGGTGCTTATGAATGAATGGGAATCTAAAATAGCCTTATTTGCGGACGATATAATTTATACCCTTCGAGAGCCCCTAATATCCTTACCCGTTTTAATGAAAGAAATTGAACAGTATAGTGGGGTGTCGGGTTACAAAATAAATGGTAGTAAAACAGAGCTTTTGGGGTTTAATCTGGGAGAGCGGTTAGAAGCGAGCCTCCGCAGTAGTTTTCCGTTCAGATGGGTGAGGGGAGAATACCGCTATTTGGGGATTCAGATGGGGAAAGACTGGCGGCGGTTATGGGACCAGAATTTTACTCCGCTTATGCAGGCGGTGAAGAGGGATTTGACTCGGTGGAAGAGCTTATATTTGACATGGCTTGGGCGAATTGCTGTTATAAAAATGAATGTTTTGTCCAGGTTCCTCTTTTTGTTTAGTTCTATTCCTAGTAGGATTCCTTCGACCTATTTGAGAAGAGCTCAGCGTATGATTTTGGATTTTATCTGGGCGGGGAGGAAGCCTCGGGTGTCGCAATTCACTGTTTATCGGGATCAACGGGAGGGAGGCATGGGGGTTCCGTGGCTGGAAAAATATTTTGTTGCTGCGCAATTAAAGGCCTTAGCGAGTTGGCAGGGAGGAGGGGAGACCCCTATTTGGGTGGAGTTAGAACAGGAGAGAGGGGAGGGGGAGAGCTTGCGGATGTGGATTTGGGATCCTGGAGGGCGACGGGGGGGTGGAAGCGGGGGGAATCCTTTTAAAGAGTATACGCAGGGATTGTGGTTGGGTGTTAAGGGGAGTTTGTTGCAGGGGAAGCGGTATACGAGGGAAACTTATCTTAGGGGGATGCAGGATTTTGGTCCAGGGAAGGATGGGGGGGTGTTTAAGGAGTGGTGGGTTAAAGGACTGCAAACCTTGGGGCAACTCTTGAATAAAGGTGGGGAGCTTAGATCCTTTGCGGAAATGCAGGAAACGTATGGAGTGGCGGATAGAGACTACTTTGCGTACGTGCAAGTTGTGTCGTATGTACGGAGGTTGGGGGTCCTGACTGATTTAAGGAAGGTAGCCACTCCCTTTGAGGTGGCTTTGAGGAAGGAGGGAGTGCGGAGGGGGCTGATTACAATATTGTATAATGAGTTAAGGCAACATGTCGCAGAAAGCAGGCAGGGGAGGAGTAAAGGGGAGAGGGCCTGGGAGCAACAATTGGGGGGGGAATGGGGGGAGGAGCGATGGCATAATATTTACAAGTGGTCCCGACGCTTAGCTCCGGGACCGTCCTATCTTGAAAATAGTCTAAAAATTCGCTACCAAATGTATTGGACCCCCTGGAAGTTACAGGCTTTTCGCCCTCAGGAGACTGGGGATTGTTGGAGGGGATGTGGGCAGCGGGGGGATTTGCTGCATATAGTCTGGGGGTGTGTAGAGGTTCAGCGGATGTGGAGGTCTTTGGGGGACTGTCTTCTGGCCATGGTAAAGGTGGACATAGTCTTTACAGCGCCTATGATCTTATTGAATGAAATGTCTGATGAGGGGGAGAGGGGGCTTATTATGTTGGTGGGATGCTGTATAGGGGCAGCACGGGGGGGCGATTATGGCCCGGTGGAAGTGTATGGAGGCGCCTACGCTGCCTATGATCCTGCAGCGCATAGACCACCTGTGGACTCTGAGTGCTATAGCAGCTCACCAGCATCATACAATGAAAGCTTTTCGGGAAGTTTGGGGTAGGTATGAGGAATGGGGGGAGGGAGGGGGGCTGGAGAGGTAGATGGGGGAGTTGTACGGTGGGGATGGGAGCATAGGGGTTAGGTAGGGGTTAATGGGGGGGGAGGTGGGGTCCGGGGAGGGGGGTAGGGTGGGATATCAAGAATTTGGCTTGAAGTTGAGCTAAAGGGCTTTGGTTTTATGCTGTGTTATTGTTGTTTGTATGTAATGTTTTCCAATAAAAATTCAAGTTACAAAAAAAAAAAAGAACCTCAGCTAGTCGTGCTTTCAGGCTATCCATGAAGAGTGCGTATGAAAACACATTTTCATGCAGAGAAGGTGGGACATGCACTTTTATGCCATGCATGTTCATTGTGGATATCCTAAAAACCTGACTGGTTGGGCGCCCCCTAGGGCAGTTTTGAAAGGAAAGCACTATCTTATAATTTGTAGAACTCGTTCATTGCAGTGATAGTCCATGGTCAGGGGACACAGACCATCTCGCTCTCAGATATGTGCTGTATGTTTGACCACTTGTTGTTGCTGTTGAACAGTGGTTGAGTTTTCCTGTGTTCTTCTCTCCCCTCCCCCCCTCCAACCGAGTGGCTGTGAATCTGGCCCCCACAGCATTCCTAGCATGGAAGTTCGCAGTATTTGCAACTGAGCCACCAGGCTAGCCATGATTATTTTGATGTATATGTTAATTCTCCACATGCTTATGGATCGAATTTGGTACTCCATTGAAAGAAAAAAGGGATGTACTTTTGAGTTAATTCAGAAAGGTTTTTTGAAGCTGAGAGGACATCACAATGCTCTTTTAGTGAGTTAGTGATCTTCCTGTGCAGCGGGGTTGGGAGAATCTAGAGGATGATGACTTGGCAGTAAGAAGTTGATAGAGTGAGTTTGACTCTTGCAAGTGCATATACATGAGACTTTCTGCCGTGCACAGTCAGATCTGCTTCCTGTGATGTTCAGGAACATGCCATAGAGCTCTGGCCTTTTAACAGAGGGTTGTAAGAATTCCAGAGGTGATCAGTCTCATCGTACATTGAGATTTGCCGAGATTCTAGTAGATAAGCCTTAATGTGGGTGTGTAATTGGAATGCCTTGCCGGGACAGGAAGAAGTTTTCAGGTCACTAGTGAGACATTCCGGTCAGCAGTGTTCTTAAACTCTGGCCATGGTGGCTACAAATGTTAGTTATTCCTTATCATTCCTCCAGTTCAGTCCGCCACCTCTGGGTTGTGCACCTCCTCCTGCAGCTTGGAGACTGGGCATGTCAAAATCGTGACATCACTGGATATAGCCTGCTTCTCTCTCCCATCAGCCCCAGTGTGTCCAGTCTCCATGCAGCAGGGAAACGTAGTGAGCCTAGGTGCTGGGCTCACTTGAGAAGCAGATGAGGAACAGTTAGTCAGGATTTGCTTTATTTTGGTTCTAATTTAACTTGGCAAAGTTTAATCCCTGGTGTTAAGGGTTTTAGTAATTTTTATTTTCTTTGAGTTAATTACTTTAATTTTAATTCATTCTAGTTTATTCTATTTGACATAATTTACTTTACTAATCTAGTCTAACTTGGGTTAATTTACTTTAATTTAATTTAGTTTATCTGAGGTAATGTCTCTTTAAAATAACCACCTCCCGCCTAGCTTCTCTGTCCATTGGGGTGTAAGGCTCTTACAGCTTCTGGGCTCGAGCCGGTGCTCCCTTGATTTCCCAAGGCTGCCTTTTTGGTATGGCATGATTCGGCTCTCCCCTCCCGGATGGTTCAGAGGGGAGCCCGACAGAGGACAGAGTGAGCGGCTCACGCGCGGCTCCAGATTAGTCGGGGCAGTGTTGGGAGCTGAAGTCTTTCCGTACCTGGCCCTCACCACAAATGCTGCTCGCTATGGGATCGAGCAGCGTAGCGGTTTGTAGGGCGGCGATTCAGTCCCCGCTCGGAAGGAGGCTGAGGGGGCCGCAATCACAAGATGGCTGCCTTGTCGGCGGCGCAGTTTCTCGGCGGTGCGGCTTGAGAGCGTTTGAGCGGGAAACAGAGCTGAACGGGTCCAGAGCCTTTCCCGCACTCTGCGGCCTCGTGGCAGCATCGTCAATCAGCAGGCTGCGTTCAGGGTGATAAGCGGACAAAACAAGGTTTGATTTCATACAGCATATTTTCAATTTCATGATTTAATATCATATGTTATTTCGAGTTGAAAAATAAAAGATTACTCAACCGTTTATTTGATGGCTTTGCTGCTCATTTCTGGCATTATGTATATTATATAGACTATTAAGGACTTTTTGTTTAGTTAATTCTTTCCTTTCTTTTATTGCCTTTATCTATTATGTTTAATGGCTCTATAGCCGGAGTGTGGTGTGCCCTAGGGCTACGGCGAGGTGGCCTGTCTAGGGGTCTGCCTTTATTTCCCCTCTTCCGGACACTGACATGTTGGTCAACCTGTTTGTTTTGGTACAGTAGTGCCCTTACCAGTGAGGCCTGGACTTGCTCGGTTCTAGGCGTATGTGCTTGCCTGGACAACAGGACATTTTCCTTGGGGGTATGCAGGTTGCCATGTGGTAAAGATATTAATAACAAATTCCTTTCTGTCCTATTGAAAACTTTTAATTTTCTCTCTGGGCAATGAAGTGCCATTGGATATGTGTGGGAGTATTGTGGTCCTTGTGGTAGGACAGTGTACCTCGGTACAGAGGGCCAGGGGTTCAAGTCCCACTTGAGGACAGAGATCTCGGGCCGGAGGACTGGGGGGTTTATAGTCCTCTAGCCATTCCTGGTGGTTTTAGGCAAGTCACTTAACCCTCTATTGACCACTGCTTTGATTTAAGGATAAGGCGGTATAGAAACTGGCTAAAATAAATAAAGGTATGGTTGATTGAATTTCCCTCTACTCCCTTACTTGGTCTTTTTGGATCTTGCTCGACAGTTATGGGCTCTAAATATTTGTTGCAATTCAGGTCTTCTCATGTGAGCCAATAATTTGCATCTCTTTCATTCTGCCAGCAGTCCAATTGGGAGGCACTCTGGTCTCAAGGAAGACGAGAGTCTGGTCTTCCCTATTTGGAGAAACAATAGGTTGAAGAGCCCTAAACATACTCTGGGCTTTGTATCTGACAGTGAATTGTCTTTGACTCACATTCCTTATCGGTCATCCAGTTTAGTCCTCTACTTCTGGGTTGTGCACCTCCTCCTGCAGCTTGGAGACTGGGCATGTCCAAAAACGTGACATCACTGCATGTAGCCCCTCAGCTCTCCCAGCAACCCCTAGTGTGTCCAGTCTCCATGCAGCAGGAGGACGTAGTGAGCCTAGTGCTTGGCTCACTTTAGGGTTAAATTCAGGAGCATTAGGATAGCAGCTCCTTAGTTTTGATTTCATTTAAAGTTATTTCCTGATTCTATTTAATTTGGTTTCTGCGTCTTTAAATTTAAAAAAAAAATTGAAAAAAGGACGGGAGTTATACTTTTCTTCTGCCAGCCCCTGCTTGTTCGTTCATTGTGTGAGTGTGGTCGCTTTGCTTGCAGCTCAGATCTCTCCCCCTTGCCAGTTCGGGGGAGAGCTCTCTTGTCAGCAGCGGAACACTTGTTTGAGCTCCGTCGGTCAGCCACTCCGATTCAACAGAAGCAGAAGGCTGACAAGCGGATTGCTCGTCCGGCAGCTTCTCATTGACTCTGGAGGGAGTGGAGCCGCACAGACTGGAGTCCCGCGATTTCAAATCTTGACATTTAGGCAGCGATC